>CM038043.1:165741512-166342137 GCA_021397845.1 Areca catechu
GTCACTGTCATGATGACGTTCACCATCGTCAAGCTCCCCTCACCTTATATGCGATCCTCGTCGTCCGGGGCTCAACCAGCTGGACGCCATGATTTCCATGAAGCGGTTGCTAGTACAATTCTCCATGGCCTCCGAGCCTGGGGTGATGAGGGGAATGACCCAGCCAGTCCAGCATTGCCTTCCGGTGGTCCCGGGTGCCCGAGGCGCTGAGCTCGGCCCCGACGTCGGCGACCTCGACTTAAGGGAGAAGCAACCCAGGGGAGGACCCGTGGAACATCTGTTGGCGTATCCCCTCGGTTCAGACCCTCAGAAGACTATGCATGTGGGGGCCCAGCTCCAAGAGGAAGAGCGGGCCCCCTGCTGGATTTTCTCCACGCGAATGCGAATGTGTTTGCATGGTCCGCGGTCGACATGCCGGGCATCCCCTTAGAATTCATCACCCACAGGCTAAATGTGGATCCGAGGTGTCGCTCGGTCTGCCAGAAGAAGAGGAGCTTCGCCGCAGAAAGGCAGAAGGCCATCAACGAAGAGGTGGAGAAGCTCCTCGCCCGCCGTTTCGTGCGGGAAGTACAATATCCCCGCTGGTTGGCGAATGTGGTCATGGTGAAGAAGAGCAGTGGCAAGTGAAGGATCTGTGTGGACTACACCGACCTTAACCGAGCCTGCCCGAAGGACAGTTTCCCTCTTCCGAAGATTGACCAGCTGGTGGACACCACTTCGGGGCATCGCCTCCTCTCTTTCATGGATGCCTTCTCCGGGTACAACCAGATTCGAATGCACCCGGAAGACGAAGAGCACACCGCTTTCGTCACCGACCGCGGAACTTACTGTTACAAGATGATGCCATTTGGCCTCAAGAACGCCGGGGCCACGTACCAGCGACTGGTCAACAAAGTCTTCAAGGATCAGATCGGCCACAACATGCAGGTGTACGTGGATGACATGCTGGTGATGAGCAAGCCCCTTTCAGATCATGTTGGCGACCTGGCGGAGACCTTCAGCAACCTCCGACTTCACCAGATAAAGCTGAACCCGGCGAAGTGCGCCTTCGGTGTCTCCGCCGAAAAATTCCTGGGTTCATGGTGACCCAAAGAGGATAGAGGCCAACCCGGAAAAGGTCCAGGCCATTTTGGACATGGAGCAACCCACCTCCAAGAAGCAAGTGCAGCGACTTACCGGCCGGATAGCCCTCTGAGTCAGTTTATCTCGAGGTCGGTCGATCGCTGCCGGCCTTTCTTCAAAGTGTTGAGGAAGATCAGCGACTTCACCTGGACCGAGGAGTGCCAGGAGGCGTTTGACGAGCTGAAAAAGATGCTTGCATCGCCCCCACTGCTCTCCAGGCCTGAAGAAGGAGAGGAGCTCGTCCTCTACCTGGCGATCACCTCGGAGGCCGTCAGCTCGGTCCTGGTTCGGACCGACGACTAGGGAGTTCAGAGGCCGGTGTACTACACGAGCAAACTCCTCCGCGATGCGGAGCTCAGGTATTCACGGTTTGAAAAGCTCATTTTTGCATTAATAGTGTTTGCCCGGCGTCTCAAGCCCTATTTCCAAGCACATCCCATTACCGTCCTAACTGATCAGCCGCTGAAAGCGATACTCAGCCGACCCGACACATCCGGGCGATTGGCGAAGTGGGCACTCAAGCTCAGCGAGTTCGATATCGCCTATCGACCAAGGTCGGCCATGAAGGCGCAAGTGCTGGCTGACTTCTTGGTCGAGTGTGCAGGCCTAGGCAAGGGGATAGAGGAGGATCCTCTGGACCGGTAGTTGAAACCGGGACCCAAGGAGGACGTGTGGATCCTTCATGTGGATGGAGCCTCGAACTCCAGCGGGAGCGGAGCCAGTCTCATCCTCGCCAACGGCGATGGGGTCATCGCCGAATGTGCACTCCGTTTCCAGTTCGCCGCAACTAACAACCAGGCGGAGTACGAGGTGCTCCTCGCCAGGCTGAGAGTGTCTTGCGAGTTGGGCATGGCCAACCTCAAGGCCTTCACTGATTCCCAGCTGGTGGCCGGACAGATCTCCGGAGAGTACGGTGCGCACGACCCTCAAATGGCGAAATACCTGGAGCTCGTGAGAACGAGCGCAACCGGATTTCGATGCTTCAGCATCTCCCACATACCCCACGGGGAAAATGCTCGCACGGATGCTATCTCCCGGCTGGCAACCCTGCCGGACTCGTTGCTGGGCCGCGCTCATGTTGAGCGTCTCAAGGCCCCGAGTTACGAGACCCCTGTGGAGGTCCAACAGGTCAGCCAAGAGCCCAGCTGGCTAGACAAGTACGCCGAGTACATTACCAGCGGCACCTTGCCGGAGGACCGCGCGTGGCCTGCCTTATCAAGAAGAAGGCCGCGCGGTTCGTCCTGATGGATGGGCAGCTGTATCGGAGGTCCTACTCCTACCCCCTCCTCAAATGCCTGAGACCCGCGGAGGCCGCACTCATACTCCAGGAAATACACGGGCATCTGCAGAACCATGTGGGGGGCAGAACGCTAGCATACAAGGCCCTCCGCCAAGGTTATTTCTGGGAGACGATGAAGGAGGATGCCGCCGACTTCGTGAAGAGGTGTGATCGGTGCCAGCGGTACGCCGTGGTGCAGCGGCAGCCCTCCACTCTACTTTCCCCTCTCGGCTCCGTGGTCGTTCGCTGGTGGGATGGATCTCTTAGGACCCTTCTCCCGACGTCCGGCAGCGGAAGTTCCTGATCGTGGCCATTGACTACTTCTTCACGAAGTGGGTCGAGGCCGAACCCCTGGCACGGATCACGGAGGCAAACGTCGCCAAGTTTCTCTAAACTCAATCATTTGCCATTTCGGCTACCCCATACCATTATCACCGATAATGGATGTCAATTCGACTGTCAGGAGTTTGAAGAATTCTGCAGCGACCTCAGCATCCACCATCGCTTCACCTCGGTGGTGCATCCGCAGACAAATGGAGAAGCCGAGGTGACGAATAGGACCATCTTGCAGGGCCTCCGGACGAGGCTGGACTAGGCTAAGGGCAGGTGGGCGGAAGAGCACCCGAGCGTCCTGTGGGCATACCACACCATCCCGAGGATGGCCACCAACGAGACCCGTTCAACCTCGTCTTCGGAGCCGAGGGGTTATCCCGATAAAGCTCAGCCTACCCACCCTGCACGTGGAGCAGTACGACGAAGTGGAGAATTCCGCCAGGATGATGCTGAACCTGTACCTCCTTGAGGAGATGAGGGACAAGGCTCGAGTCCGGATGGCGGCGTACAGGCAGCGAGTGGCCAGGTACTACAACTCCCGGGCGCGACCGAAGTCCTTTCGCCCAGGAGATCTGGTGCTCCGGCGTGCTGAAGCTTCCCAGCCACGGGAGTGCGGGAAGCTCTCCCCGAACTGGAAGCGCCCGTACAGGGCGACGGAAGTTCTCCCTCATGGGCCTATTACCTGGAGGAGTTAGGAGGGTCCAGATTCCCTCAGACCTGGAATGCCTCAAACCTGAGGATGTATTACCAATAATGTAAGGTTCCTCGAACTCCTGCAATGAAATCCTTTTATTTCAAATACTTCTTCTCACCTCGTAGGAAGAGAGATACTTAGCTCTGAGTTCGGCAAACACGGCTGTGGCCGAAGACCCGAGAAGGCGACAAGTCCCGGACTTCGGCCCAGAGGGCGGGGCAGAGCCAAGCTCGCCCACGCAATCATGGAGAATAGCCCGGCAAGCCGCGCAGGGCTCGGATAAAGCCTGCAGCCCCGGGTTCAGTCCGGAGGTCCCGGACTTCGGTCCGGAAGGCGGGGCAGAGCCAAGCTCGCCCACGCAATCACGGAGAACAGCCTAGCAAGCCGTGCAGGGCTCGGATAAAGTCTGCTGCGGCCCCGGAGTTCAGTTCGGAGGTCCCGGACTTCGGTCCGGAAGGCGGGGCAGAGCCAAGCTCGCCCATGCAATCATGAAGAACAGCCCGCAAGCCACGCAGGGCTCGGATAAAGTCTGCGCCCTGGGTTCAGTCCGGAAGTCCCGGACTTCGGTCGGAAGACGGGGCAGAACCAAGCTCACCCACGCAGTCCCAGAGGACAGGCCGGCAAGCTCGAAGGACTCGCACAAGCCTGCTCCACCGACGTCCAACCCGAAGTTCCGAACTTCGGTCTGAATGCTGGACGGGACTCGGTCTGGCCGCGAGCTTAGCTCGGAGCACACCACAGGGCTTATTCTCGGTACTCGAAACCAACACTCGTTTCAACAAAAAAAGGGAGAGAAAGAAAGCAGAAGAAAGCAAAGACAGGTCTTGGCAAACAGGAGATTTTTCATTAATCTAAAGAGGGATTACAATGAAGGAGTCCCGACAGGCCGGGAGTCCTAAAAAAAAAAAAAAGAGAGAGAGAGAAAGAAGAAAAGAGATACAAGGGGGAGCTAGTTCGGCGCAGTGGCACTATCCGCGGGCGGGGGTGCGCACTCTCCACCTGCGCCATCGATGGGTGGCTACTCGGGGGGCTGCTCTGGAGTTGCAGCCTCGACGCTTGCTGCCACTGGAGCCTCTCCACTGGACTCCTGCCTCCTACCGCCGAGGACCATCCTGCTGAGGTCGAGCTCGGGGTAGAAGGAGCCCACCTTCTCCCGGCACACCTGAAACTCCTTCAGGAAGGAGTCCATGGCGGCCTCCCAAACCTCCGCGATGTACTCCTCGGAGGCCCGAAATTTCAGGACGGCCTCCTGCACCTCCCGCTTTGATGCTTCTAGCAGCCCGTTGACGTAGGAGCTCCTTTCCTTGGCTGCGTTCATCTCCCTCCGAGCCTCCTCCACCAGGCACTCCAACGATCGGGACTGAGCTTGGAGGCGAGCCTTCTCCGTCGCGTCTTCCTCCGCGCAGCGCTGGTTAGAGATCCTCTCCTCAGACAGAGAGGTCTCCAATTCTTTGATGCACCCCTCGGCGCGCGCCAGGTCGGATTGGAGGGCTTGGTTATTCCCCGCAGCTCGACCCCCCTTCTCCATGAGGTCCTTCATGTCCGCCGCGAGTTTGCCAAGTTTTTCCTCCTTCTCGGCATCCTTCTTGGCGTACCATGCGAGAAAATTCCTCAGCAGCAGCATGTCGGTCCCGATTTGCACCAGAAAAAGAGAGGACAGTCAAAATCCACTGGAACTTTAAAAGGGAGGGTCCCGAGTCCGGGACTTACCGTGAAGAGTTGCGGAAGGATTCCGAGCAGGATCGCGTAATCCCGGCCGCCCCAGTCGGCAGTCCCGGGAGGTGCAGAAGAACTCCATGATCCTCTCCGCGAGGCCTGATCGTGGATCACGGAGCACCATATGGTGAGATTTGGTGGCGGGCAGATAGGTTAGGCAGCGGCAGGGGCGACCATCCCCCTCGCCGGGTGGAACTGCCACCGACGTAGCAGCTGGAGCCACCGAGGGTGCCGTCGGGGCGGCGGTTGAGGCGGGCGCTGCCCGGGAGGGGGCAGGCCCTCGCTCTTCTACAGCCCTGTCAAGGTCGATGATAGGGACGTCGGTGGCCCGGGCTCGAGGTGGCCTAGACGCGGGAGCTGCCGTCACTGGACCGGAGGTGGGAATCGGCACGGCCTCCCGACTCGCCTCGGTGCGAGCCCTCTTCGCCGCGGGCTTATTTCCCTCAGCAATGTCCCTCTGAGCGGCACCCTCCAGTAGGTTTTCTAAGGAGAACTTCATACCTGAAAGAAAACGGAGGTCGGTCAGGCCAGTAAAAAAAAGGGAGAAGGGGGGGTGCGGAGTGGAAAGGAAGGCTGAGCCTCACCCAGCTCCCGGATGGGACTGATCCCCGCCTTGAACAAGTTCTGCTCCGAGAGCAGGACATCGAGCGTCGGGACCGCGTCACTCAGCAGCAGGGAATAGATCTCTTGGTCCGCTGGCTCGACTTGGGAGTTCCGGTTCGGGGACCGATCCGACTCGCTCGAGGCCCAATCGACGTCCTCGACCGAGGCAAAAAAGAACCCGTTCTTCCAACCCTTAATAGAGGAAGGGGGTCGAACCGAGGCTCCTAGGACGAGGTGAAATGTACCACCAGCCATCATCGGTGGAATAGCGCTTCAGGTGAAAAGAGCTCTAAAGAGAGAGAAGCGGCAACAACCCGTGAAGTGGCAGAAGACTATAAAGGCGAAGATGACCCGGATGGCGTTTGGAGCCAACTAGGCCGGGACCAAGCGGTAGTGACTGAGAAAGGAGAGGAAAAGGATGTAGGGGGAACCGAAGACCCCCAAGGAGGAAGTCCTCGTAAAAGGCTATTCGCCCGGGCCCGCTTAACATCACACGATCCCCGGGCCGCGGAAGAGAAAGACGGATCGACTCCAGGATGCCATAGACTTCCCGGCGCAAGAAAAGTCACCTTCGGTCATCGATGAGACGTGACCGGAGGGACCAGCAGAAGAGATGGCGGGAGGAGAAGAGAGAGATGGGACGGGCGGAAACTACAGGAGAGACCTAGGACCCCTAGGGACGCCTATGGTTACACCCCAGACTGGAGCCGCCTGCGGATCTCGTCCGAGATCACCTCCCCTTCCGAGGAAGAGGACGATGGAGTCCTCGGCCAGGACGGACCGACCTCGTCCGGGTTAGATGAAACATGACGACGGCGTGCCATGGGGAAGGAAATGGTGAAGAAAAGTTGCTAAGGAAAGGGACGGGAGAAGGAAGCAGGCGTGGGCACTCACCGAAACACACTGTGCAAAAGAAGTAGCAATCCAGGGAAGTGAAGGATAGCCCACTGCAATCGCCGGCGGAGCACGAGAAAGGGAAAGGGCCTCGTTTCTGGAAAGTCCCCCTCCTTTTCAAATTTGATCGACAACGGCCGTACCCCTCATTTTGTTCCGGACCACCAAATGGATGTCGCGTGGATGCACGCCAGACATCGACGCTTCGGTTACGTAGAAACGGCCTCCTTTTCGAAGCGACGCATTAAGTGCAACCGGAAAGACGACGCATGGCAACCTCTCACAGGACCTCGGGCGTAATGAGGAACGGCGACGAGGATCGTGGCAATTATGGCGCGAGATCTTCGCCTTCCCCACGTCATCTCCGCATTAAATCCCCACGTTCCGAGCCATGACGCCTCAGCGGAACGAGGGATGGGGGGGCAACTGTTACAGCCGTTACGATGACATGGCGTGTCTCAGATTCCGCCGGGTGTGATCCGAACCACGTGAATTTTTTCGCAGAGCGGAAGGTCCAGCAAGGTCGGATGTGGCTCCACCGCGGTCGAAGTCGAGGTCAGACCGGGCCTTCCTGCTCCTTCGCCAGGTGGCATCCGGACACGGGTCCGCCTCGGTCGATGTCGAGCGCTCCTCTGCCGCACCGCCAGGTGTCCGCGCCCAGGAGGGTCCACCTCGGCCGAAGCCTGCGGCCCCTGCTCCTCGCCGAGTGGCGCCCTGAGACGGTTCCACCCTCAGCCGAGGTCGAGCCGGGCCTTCCTACTCTCTTCGCCAGGTGGCGCCCAGACACGGGTCAACCTCGGCCGAATTCGAGCACCCCTCTGCCGCTCTGCCAGGTGTCCGCCCAAGATAGGTCCACCTCGGTCGAAGACGGCGGCCCCTTGCTCCCTCGCCGGGTGGCGCCCTGAGACGGTTCCACCTCGGCCGAGGTCGAGCCGGGCCTTCCCACTCCTTCGCCAGGTGGCTCCCGGACACGGGTCCACCTCGCCGAAGTCGAGCGCCCCCTCTGCCGCTCCGCCATGTGTCCGCCCATGAGGGGTCCACCTCGGCCGAAGCCGCGGTGCCCTTGCTCCCTCGCCGGGTGGTGCCCTGAGATGGTCCAACCTTGGCCGAGGTCGAGCCGGGCCTTCCTGCTCCTTCGCCAGGTGGTGCCCGACACCGGGTCCACCTCGACCGAAGTCGAGCACCCCTCTGCCGCTCTGCCAGTTGTCCACCCAGGAGGGGTCCACCTCGGCCGAGCCGGCGGCCCCCTTGCTCCCTCGCCGGGTGGCGCCCTGAGACGGTTCCACCTCGGCCGAGGTCGAGCCGAGCCTTCTTGCTCCTTCGCCAGGTGGCGCCCGGATACGGGTCCACTCGGCTGAAGTCGAGCACCCCTCTGCCGCTCCACTAGGTGTCCGCCTAGGAGAGGTTTCACCTCGTCCGAGCTGGCGGCCCCTTGCTCCCTCGCCGGGTGGCGCCCTGAGACGGTTCCACCTCGGCCGAGGTCGAGCCGGGCCTTCCTGCTCCTTCGCTAGGTGGCGCCCGGACACGGGTCCACCTCGGCCGAAGTCAAGTGCCCCTCTGCCGCTCTACCAAGTATCCGCCCAGGAGGGGCCCCCCTCGGCCGAAGCCGGCGGGCCCCTGCTCCCACGCCGGGTGGCGCCCTGAGACGGTTCCACCTCCGTCGAGGTCGAGCCGGGTCCTTCCCGCTCCTTCGCCAGGTGGCGCCCGACACGGGTCACCTCAGTCGAAGTCGAGCGCCCCTCTGCCGCTACCCACCTCCATTCATGAGTGCGGTCCCTCGCGCCGCTGCCGCCCAGCCGCATGTGGCCGCCCAGGACTCCGCGCCAGGACCGAGCCCCGGCGGTCTCCCTCTCCCTCGCCAGGTGCGCCCTGAGATGGTTCCTCCTCGCCCGAGATCGAGCCGGGCCTTCCCTCTCCTTCGCCAGGTGGCACCCGGACACGGTTCTACCTCGGCTGAGTCGAGCTCCCCTGCATGGTGAGGCCGCCGAGGAGCAGGGGCACGAATTCCGAGACCGCCCCTCGGGCAGCGCTCGCCGCACCTCGATAGGAGTGCCGGTACGGTCGGCAGCAACGCGTGAAACCTCGTTTACATCGGCCCGACGGGTTCCGTAGCCGAGAGGCGAAGTCCTGGCAGACAGGACCCGGTAACAGACGTTGTCGACGCCTGGGAAGGAGAGCGCTCGCGCTCGGCCCAAGGTCTGGCCGGTGTCCTCCCTCTCCCTTTCCTCGCTAGGCTCGGCAAGCAAGACAAGGAGGCCACTGGGTTCCTGAACCCGAAGGGGAAAGGGGAAAGAGAGAGAAAGAGAGAAGGAGGTGAAAGCGAAGAGGGAGCCTCCTAAGGGCGGGAAGCCGGAGGCAGCGTGATGGGATAAAAGGATGGGGAGAGCGGACAACTAGGTAAGGGAAAAAAAGGCTGGAAAAAGAAAAGGCACCAAGAGTAGGATCCAAGATCCCGAGAGGGGTCCCTTGGCGCAAGCTTGGTGAAGGAACTTGGCCCAATTTCCACTCTTCCAGAGACCTTTTTTGCTAAGATAATCTCTAAGCCTGGACTCCTTTGGGGGCCCACCTTGGAGATTCTGTTCCATCTCGCCGTTTTCTAATTTGACCGTCGGAGCTCCCTCGCCGGGATCCCCGGCCATGGTTTCTGACCTTGTCTTGCAGGATCGGGAGCCCGGAGATCTCGAGGCGAGACGGTCTGACCCCGCCTCCAGCTCTGAAGTTACAGGCCGCGGCGGCGAGATCGGCAGCATTAATCATCATGACAATCAACGCCATTGCTATAATTGAAACATTGAGAGTAGCACTGGATCTCCAAGGTGATAGTTATTCTGAACTATAAGTATATATGCTATATGTTGCTACCAAGATCGTCGTGGCCTGCAGCTCGATCATGCCGGGTGTTCCTCCTCCATTGGCGTCGCGCATCCTCCCTTTCTTTCTTCTGCAAGATAGGGAAGACCTGGGCCGGAAATTCTAGCGATGACACTCCAACGATCAAGTCAGTGGGACGATTGAGAGGGACAGAAGAGACCTCCGCGGCGTAGGGCTTACGGGACCTGTCTGCCGGGAGGGTATGACTCGAATGCGGGAATGTAAAGGAAATGGAAAGAGTTGGGACCGAGAGCGGGGGACGGGGACTTACCTCTCCCTCGCCTTCCCCCGCGTTCTTACCTTTCTTACCTTCTTCCCTCTCTCTGGAGGAGGGGCCGTGGACTCTCTAAGAGCTGGTCTCTCGGAGCCCAAAGGAGCCTTTTTCTTCGAGGAAAAAATCTCCTTTTTTCCCCTCGGAAAAAGCCTTTTCTTCTTATCTTCTCCACTGCTTCTTATAGGAGGGGCGCTTCTATTTATGGAGGGACCGCCCGGGCATTGCAGGTCCTGGGGCTTTGGCTGGATTCCTCTCTTGGGAAGGCTTCAGGTGTCGTGCCATGATGGTGGGCGACCGTTGATGGTACGGTCGTGGGCATGGCAGCACACCACCGGGCCTAGGGCCTGGGGTGCCTGTATCGTACCTCTGGTGGAGCGAGCGTTGCCTGTAGAAGGCTGCGGGTGGCCAGGCTTTGCTGCGGTATGATTTGAACATCTACTTTCTGGTGGGAACTCCATACCTGGGACTCCGTGTAGGGACACGAGTGTGCCTCCGGCCGGGAGCTAACCTTGGACAGGGACGCACCTCGTGAGCTTTGCTTCGGCTGGAAGCTTGACCTCAGCAGGGAGGCTGATCTTAGACAGGGGGCTCGCCCAATGAGCCCGGCCTTAGCTAGGAGCTTGACATCGATAGGAAGGTTGACCTCAGACGGAGGCTCGTCCAATGAGCCAGGTCTCGGCTGGGAGCTTGACCTCGGCAAGGAGGCTGACCTCAGATGGAGGGCTCGTCCAATGAACCCGGCTTCGGCCCTTCGCCAAGCCGCCATGCCCGGTGGCGGGCCTCATATCGTCATGGCCACCTATATGCTCCTTGTCAATGGATGTCATTACATTAGATAATTTATTTATTTTCTATTTCTTTTTTAATATGTATATAATTAGTATACCCTTCTACCGGTTGATGAGCCTTTTTAAGCTTCGACATATCACATCTCAATCTCATCATACAAAAAAATCATCCCTCGTGAGTTTGAGAAGACTGAGTGCAGCAATAATTCCACATCCTTTTCCCTATAAACAGTAGGGATAATCGGTCGCATGCCTCACCAAAAGAGTGTCCAAGCAAAGAGATTTTGCTTGCTTTCAGAAGTGTGGGCTTTCCCATCACTTAACTACAACTTTTATGCTACTCACCAAAAGAACTTAAGTTCGCAGCTAGAGCTCTAATTGTCCCTTATTGTCTTAGATTTTTTTTTTTGAAAAAAAATAAAATGACAAGGATAGCTAGGATGGATTTAAGAATTATATATCAGTTTATGATATTTTTATTAATATAATTTAATAATATTTTTTATTATTAGCATTGATATAGTAAGATCGCTGATGTGGGGTATACATCGAATCCAGTTGGCAGCCATACAGGCAAATAGCGCCACGTCAATTTTCTTTTCAAGCTCCTCTGCTAGGTGGCCCCAACGATGAGCGAGCCCACCTCGGCCGAACTCGAGCTCGGCACTTCCGCTCCTTCGCCATGTGACTCCCCAAGGTTCGAGCCCACCTTGGCCGGAGTCGAGCCCTCTTCCGCTCCTTCGTCAGGTAGCTCTTCAAGGGTCGAGCCCACCTTGACCGGAGTCGAGCCCGTTTTCCCTCTCCTTCGCCAGTGGCTCTCCAAGAGTCGAGCCCATCTCGGTCGGAGTCGAGCCCTCTTCCGCTCCTTTGCTAGGTGGCTCCCCAAGGGTCGAGTCCACCTTGGCCGGAGTCGAGCCCACTTCCGCTCCTTCCCCAGGTGGCTCCCCAAGGGTCGAGCCCACCTCGACCGGAGTCGAGCCCAACTCGGTCGGAGTCGAGCCCTCCTCCGCTCCTTCGCCAGGTGCTCCCCAAGGGTCGAGGTGGACTCGACCGGAGTCGAGCCCTCCTCTGCTCATTCGCCAGGTGGCTCCCCAAGGGTCGAGCCTACCTTGGCCGGAGTCGAGCCCTCCTTTGTTCGTTCGCCGCAGTGGCTCCCCAAGGGTCGAGTCCACCTTGGCCGGAGTCGAGCCCTCTCCTTGGAAGCATCGGGAAGAATGAAGGCGCCAGCCCCAAGATCGCTGCCGAAGCAGGCGTGCACAGTGCGGCGCTCCTAGTACGGGGCCCCAAATCTATAACAGTGCGCATAACCTCGTTTGCACCAGTTGGGGAGGGACGTCTCAATCGAGATATCAGATCCTGCGGTCGACCACTTAAAACCCCTCGAAGGAGAAGGTCGCATTTGGGGTCTCAAACCCGAAGGCGGCTATGCCCAGATCGAGGTTCCGCCCAATTTCTCCCTCCATGACAACACATCGAGAAAGATATGTTTGCAACTTAATTCCCTACTATGAAAGGAAATGACCTCGGGAGAGCTGTTCGCAACTTAACTCCCTACTATGAAAGGAAATGACCTCGGGAGAGTAGCCAACGGACACCGTTGATCCCTAAACCCCCCTGAGGGAGAAAATCGAGGCATTGGAACGATCAACGATCTAAAAAGGCACCAACAGACGAGAAAGAAGGTAAGCAACAGAAAGTGGGAAAACAAACAAAAGAGCGAAGCGAGTGATTTGAAGGTGTGAGGCTCCCTGAGAACTCCCAGAGCAAGTCCCGCAAGCACGGTCGCCGCAATTCAAGCACCACCCCTCTCTTGTATTTTCCTACTCAATCCTTTATTAAAAACTCCTCTAAGCACGTGACCAAAGTGGGATCCGTCTTAGGGGATCTATTCTGCTTTGCCGTCCGCTTACTTGATCGTCGGAGTGTTCTCATCGGATTTCCGGTCCAGGTCTCTAACATTGTTTTGCAGGTCCGAAACATAGGATTCCAAGTAAAGAGCAGACGTCCGGCGCCACTTCGCAGCTGCAAGTCATGACGGTAAGGTCAGGCAACAAGCATAATTTTGTATCATTTGTTTTCGTTAGCATGATCCTATATTAGTTATTATTATTATTTTTTATTAGTATGATTTTGTATTAACTTTTATTATTTTATTTTATAGAGTATACACATTGTTATCATTTTTTTACAAATATTTTAACACAGCTAAACTTATGTTCAATAAGTATATTATAAATGGTGATGTGGGCCCACAATAATGAAGGCATGATAAGTTTTTTCTCTGGAAGGGAAGAAGTGGCAGGTTGCTCAACCACAAGCGGTCATTTGAGATCAGGGGTGAGTGCACAAAAATTCTGTCAACCTCCATACTGCCATAAGTTGGATTGGCTACATTTTGTCACACAGGCCCATCCCACTTATAATTGGGGTAGATCAGGTTGATTCATAACATATTTTATGGGCTAGATGAATTATTTGAACTAATTTATTTTTATCCTCTTTTATATTTAACTCAATTAATGCCTTATATGCCTCCTTTATTGGTTAATTGGTACTAGATTGCAGATCCAGATGAACCCAGGGGTCCAAATACTACACGAGGGTTGGTTGGAATCGGGGTAAGTTGGATACCATATCCATCCGACCATCCTGATTATGATGCACGAGGGCTTATGACGAATCCAATTTTTTTTAGATTGGTTGGCAACCAACCTTGACCATATTTAATTTAGGGTCTCATTTTCCAATTGAAGTCATCTTCATTGACCAAACACTAACAAATCCTCGAACTTATTGACTAATAAGTTTTTTTTTTTTTTTGGTGGGGTGGGGGGGAAGTGGTGGTTAAGGATTAATAGGTTTAATGCCTAAAATTATGCAAGATAGTTTATTGATGGGGTGTACAAATATGCTCGCTGAGCTAACTGTTTTTTTAAAGGATACTAATTTATTGTATATAAAAAAGATATTAATTTCTTATCCCAAAAGAATTTTTGTTGGAGGGTTATATCACAATATTACTACCATTAACCCCAATTACAGTTCCACGTCTATATGGATAAAGGCTTGACAATGACTGTTATTGGTAAAAAATTAGTAACGAAATAAAATTTGAAAAACCGTGCACTAGAAATCAAGCAGGGTTTGAATATTTGATGAATGAGAGCACGAGAAGGCATGCCTATATACAAGAATAAGAACAATCATTATATAACATAATAAAAATTTGATGATTAATAAAAAATCCAGAATCATAAAAATCAATTTATTTTTATAAAAAAAAGGTAGGGAATAACTCCTGGTATAGCTTCCTCATCGGGTTCCCAACCAATTAGATCATTATTCGATACGTGGTGTAAATTTTTTCATGTATTTTCATCAATCAATGAGTACGTAAGTCTAACCCTACTATGATATCGGAGGATCAGCCGCTCTGTCCCCAATCAAGTATATCTAAAAATTTGAATTTTAATGAAATCATTCAAAAAAATTATATCTTGAATCTATGAAACTATGCTTTTATCAACCGTACTGTCATCATAATGATATAAAAATCAATCTTGGATGGGCTTTTTTAGCGAGTGATATAACACAATATAAAATAATTCATATCCTGAAAGTACATTAACCCAAGAGTTTTTTTTTTTTTTCGTTTTCCACTCTGGAGGAAAGGATGTGGACATTGACTGCAACCGTAACAGCCACCTTTACCTTACCAACCGGAGATTCCCATGGTGGATGGCGAGTCTCGCGAGAAGTTAAAATCCATCACATGTAGTTGAACCAAAAGATCCCAGTGCGTGGGCCTTTTGAACGGCTGAAAAAGTGATGCCAAGTTGCCGACTTCGTTTCGTGGCCAAGGTTTTTTCCCCGTTAGTCCCATGCCAGGGTTGTTCTTGGCTCACAAGAGGGTATTCGTGGCAACTCAGACGGGTATGTCGACCCGGGGAGGGAGGGGGGAAGAGAGAGAGAGAGGGAAGGGAGGGAGTTGTCAAAGATAGAATGAAAATGGTAAAATAGGAAGGGTGAGGTGGAAAAAGAAGTTTTTCAACGGGAAATATTAGGGAGAGGGAAGGACGGGTAGTACGATAATGGCAAAATATCAGGAGGGTAGTATTTAAATTTGGAGGAGACTTTGGTAACACCCCACCTCACTCCATCTCTTGCTTCCTCCTTAAACCCCGTCTTCTCTCTTCCACCACTCCAGTCTTCTCTCCTCCCTTCGATCTCTTACTTCACTTCCAACATATCCGTATTCCACCTTGTAAGTCTCCTTCTCCTCCTTCCACTGCTCGGGTTTCTCCTTACACAGGCTTGGTTTTCCTCAACCTTCCACTTCTGGGAAAGAGAAAAGAAAGAGTTCTCAGGAACCATTAGAAAGCTGCCACCTTTTCCATTTGGTAACTTCTTTTCTCTTGCTTTCTTGCCCCTTGGTTTGGAGCTGCTAGGCGCCTCTCTTGTGATGGGTTCGGCTTCCTTTTCTGGTTTTCCTTTACCCTTGGCCATTTTTTCTCCTTCGCTTTCCTCTTCGCTGGCATTCTTTTCTAGAACAGGGCTTTATTGGGTTCCCCCAGTTGACACCTTCCCTCTTTTTGGTTCATTGCTGGCTTCTATTGATAAAGGAGCTTCCTCTTTTTGGGAAATTACTGCTTTTCTCCACTGTCGGTATGTCTGTGTTATAGTTGTCAATGTTTTTATGGTTGGGTTTTTTTGAATTTGAGGAGTTGTTTGGGGATTTCGCCCCCCCTTCTCTCTTTAAATGAGTATTTATTTTCCTCTCTGATCTCTCTCTTTTTTTTTTTTCCAGGTCACTTCCTCTCCCAATTTGCTTATAAAGATGGCTTCTTTTTTATATTTTTTCTATTTGTTCTTATTTATGTGGTTTTCTTCTTCTTAATCTCTTCCTTTGATTGTCTGTACATGATCAAGTTTTTGTTGTTATTTCTTCTTTTAAATCTATCCTCCAGTTTAATCTCTTGTTCTACTTGGTAAAGGTCACCCTTTTCTCCATCTCTGGGGCTCATTTCTCATTTTTTCCATATAACTTCCATTTTTTATAAAAAAGTTTGAATTATTTGTCTATGCTTCTTATCTTGTTCTGTGTTTTGTTTGTCACAGCCCTGGAGGGATGGGAGACCATCTTGCTTTGCTGGTGGACCACCTGCTTACTGAGTCAACGCTTGAAGCAGCAATTGCAAGCAGGAAACAAGCGCTGATTGGGCCCATCTCAGCATCATTTGGGGATCCCGGGAGTGAATTAACTCAGAAGACAATTGTTGCAGATAAGACATCCCTGCAAAAATTGGTCGAATGCCGAATCTGCCAAGAGGAAGATGTGGATTCCAACATGGAGATTCCCTGTGCATGCTGTGGCAGTTTAAAGGTAAAGGAAGCTTAGATTAGATATAGCTTGCGTCTGTTTTTTTACATGTATAAATATTGTTTCTTAGCAAGACCTTGGTGGAAACCTGCTTGTATGGTGAAACTGAGCTTTAGTTCATGATAAGAAACATATTGATTAGTAGAAGTCTGAGAAACATTAAGTAAATGATGAAAGACTGGCATACATCAATTCTGTTATTTTAAAAGATTTTGGTGGATGTTGCGAGACTTCTGATTCCTGAAGATTGCCAATTGTCAATCCTGATGCACTTCACCGATTGGCATATTGTGAGAGAATAGGTTTCAGACTTGACACATTTAGATGAAGAAAGATTGTGGAGTCATACTGCATAATTTTACTTCAGTTTACAATTTCGACCCCTACTTCTGATTCCCATGTGTATGAACTAAAGACAGGTAAGGACTATGATCTGTGATACTTTGTTCTGAACATAATATAGAAACCACTATCGTGATCTCCTATGCAGTGTAAATTGTTACAGCACTTCCTACATCCTATGTTTCCCGTTCCATATAAATCTTACTTTATGTAGGCTGCCTCTCCTTTGGAATTTGAATTTCATATGTAGTTTTTTTTTTTTTTTTTAAAAAAAAAAAAAAAACTCTACACATTGTTTGGGTATTTAGTAAAGTATTCTGTAACTTTAATTTAGAAGTTAACCCCTTTTTTGGCTTTTTGAACTTTCCTTGACCGTAACCTGAGAGATGTCAGCTCAGGGGCTCATTTAATGCAAATTTAAACTTACATGAATATGTTACTAGACAGGTTCTTTGTGCAAAAATTACTAATTTTAACTTTATGGGCCTAAAGTTAAGCATGTATAATATGAAGGTTTAATAAGATGTCTAATTTTTTGCTTGTACCGTGCAGCTGTAGATAACTATTCAGGAAATAGTTGTATAATTTTCTTTTTTCCTTCTTATTTCATTCATATTCATGATGAGTCCACTCAGTGCCGAACATCAATTTACTGTTTTGTGTTAAAGTCTTTGATGTTCCATCAAATATTATGTGCAAGATGATGTGGGAAAGTGTGATTTTCAAAGATAGTAAGCATTTATTAAAAGTGATTCCTGTTGTGAGGTCGAAGAATTGCGATCAGGTTAAGGTGCTCAGGAGAGAGTTACAACTAGATTTTAATTTTTGAAGAGTCTGTCGTTCCATTTACAAATACAAGTTTGCATTCAACATTGTGAATTGGTCGTTGTTGGAATTTTAAATTGAAATTTGTCATAATTCAAAACATGATTACTAACTGTTACAATGCTATGCGAAAATTTCTAAGTTTTCTATGTAGCCCTGCTTAGGTGAAATTTCCATATACAGAGCTTTATTTATTTAAATTTTTGCCCTACCTTTCTTCCTGTTTGGAGTAGTAGTCTCATATATACAATCAATACTTGATTTCAAAGGAAGGTCTCAATTCACTGCAATCACTTTCTTTTTGATATAATCATATACTTAACTTGAAAGGCAAATCTTGATTTATTACAATCACTTTCTCCTTACTTGCAGTATGCTCACCGAAAATGTGTACAACGATGGTGTAATGAGAAAGGTGACACCATTTGCGAGATTTGCCTGCAGGTGATGCTCATTTATCTGGTCCTACAGATCTCTTGTTCTTTAAATAAATTATGTGCCAAAAATTAAATGCCATGCCTGCAAGCAATTTTAGGCAAGCAGGCACCTGAAATGATCGCTGTGCTTCCCAAGCATGTGTTAGGTGGGGCCTGCACATAAGCGGTAACAAGTGCATTGCGCATTTAGGTGCATTTCACTTATCCATACACCTAGATCCAGCATGAAAGGAACATGTTAATTTTCTTTTCTTGTGTATGATGGATATATATTGAAGAGCATTGACTAAAATTCGAATGGTCAATTATTGAATGCCAGCAATTCAAGCCAGGTTATACTGCTCCGCCTCCATTGTTTCGTTATGGGAGTATCCCAATGAACTTCAGGTACATTTTGTTCTCCACCCGTACATGTGTGTGTGTGTGTGTGTGCATTTGTACTCCAAGTGTGTCTAGTGAATAGAAATTAGGTATAAGAATAGTGGCAACGGTAGAATTACATGTGTCTGATAGGCCTTTCCAATATAGCTTCTGTGTCTTTACCAGGGAAGCTGGGAGATTTCCCGACAGGATCTGCATAATTCTGAGGTCATAACAATGGTTCCATCAGACCGTGGTCTCACGGATTCTGACTATGATGAGTATTCAGCTTCAAGCGCGAGAAGTGCAATTTATTGTCGATTGGTTACCATTACAGTGAGTTTCTTTCAGTTTATCACAACTAGTCTGAAAGGTTCATATCTTGGCTTCCTTGTGTTGTTTTGATCTAATGAAGCCCGTTTTCATTTGCATGCAGTTCATGGTTCTTTTGGTTCTTCGCCAGACTCTTCCTCTCATAATAAATGGTTCCGGGCAGTACTCATTCACACTTTTCTCGGTGAAGCTCTTATGGAACAGAATAAACTTATTTTGTTGACAAATTCAGAGGTCAATAGCTTCTGAAAGTCTTTCTTTTAATGGTTTGATTGTTTATTTGTACATATTTATAAAAGCTGATGATGTTGAGGACTGCTGCAATACTTCTACCAGTCTTTGTAATGGCAAGAGCTCTAGCGACATTTCAACGCCGGCGCCATCAACAGGTGCTTCTTGTTCCCTCATGGCTCCGGGGATCACCGTGCTTCCTTTTACCATTGTTGACAGTTCCAATTTGGATCAATTAACATTGCAGGTGACTCGAGATATTCCCATCTCTTCGTCGGATGGGGAAAGGGTACAGTCTCATTCCTTGCAGCAGCTGATGCAGTCTCAACCAGACCTTAATCGCGTGCACTAACAGACTGAAAAGTTGTTGCTCAGTTCGCACCAAAATAATCCTACCATAGGTTTGTTGATGCAAGAGAGAGAAACAAAGAAGAATTGAGGAACATGACATGAATCAAGCGAAGCTTTGGGTGAGGAGATTGAATGATGACATTATTTTGACAAGTCTATCAAATTTAAACCCTTGTATATATGCTATGATAATTTCAAATTTCGCAATTATAAGGATGCCACTTGCTTCAAATGCCCGAAGATGTTCTTTACATTGATCATGAATGGGGAAGAATCTTTACAATGTTACAATTTTTCAGGTGAAACCACCATGAAATCAAAGAGCAGTTCTCGAACTTGAAATGTTTAAAACTACCGTGGTGATCTCCATGAATGCCTCCGGGTGCCAACCGGATGAAGAATAAATTTTATAATCAAATGGATTTGGTTCATTTTAAAAATGAATGCACCTGTAAATGAACCGACGATTGCTTCGATCATGTCCAGATTACCTGCATTTTAATTTGTTTGAAGTGCAAATAATAAGATGCTGGCTCTAGAAATAGACTCAGATTGAGCAGGAAAATAACTAATATTAACTGCGGAATCAATTATGAGCTTTGCAAAGCTTTTAAAGAAGGTTTTTGTATCGGTTTCGGTTGCATCTCGCATCCCCTCTCAGATTTTACTTCAGACCGATATTGCATATAAGAGATTCTAATGGTTTTTTCTTTGGTTCCTAAACCTGTGCAATGTGACCCGAGCCTTTTTCTTTTAATTCTAAAAACTATAATCGATTGTCGAAATATTTATATAATTCTTGCGATGATGGTGTTAAAAGTACGATTCAACAAAAGAGAAGTCAAAAGATATTCGCTGCACAACAATTTTGACAACCGAGTTTGATTTGATCCACTTTGGTACTATATAAAACACGAGGAAAGGGAGTAATCGCATGACATCACATTCAAAGGAGGTGGTTGTAATGTCTTGTAACTTGGGATCTTTCCTGAATCAGTAACGCTTTCAAAGCCTCCTGTGGCCTCCAGATTATATTCTAAAATCTATAATTGTACAAAGAGGTAGTCGTGGGATATTAATTAGAGCTAAGAACGACAGACCCCTTGAAATAAGTTCGTCGGTTTCTGGGCGCTGATCAGTGGCGGGAAGAATCCTGAAGATGAGTTCCACATCATTATTGAATAACTGACAATGGTTGTAGGTTTCCATCCACATCTGAACATGATCCAATATCTCAACAGCTACAGAACAAAACTCACCATTCCAGATCTTGAGCCACATTTCAACAAAATAAAAGTTGAATCATCCCATATACATGGCCATCATCACCTTGTAATTGGTACAATTAATATATATAATGCTTTTTTTTAATGCAAAATCAAGATTTTCTTTCAAAATTTGTGGTAATCAAATACTAGTAGTCATCAACCAAGCAAATATTTGGAAAAAAAAAATAAATAAACGTGTTGCGGGGATCACCTGCCCGACCTCGGATAATATAAAGATTATGTATTGGACATGATCCGAGTGATCAGAAGGGAACGGGTCGAAGCAAAGCCCAGTCATCTTGTCAGTTGTCACAAAGATTGATATGCGGATAAAATTGGCTGATAGCCGACCTCTAGGTTGGTTTGCAACCCGACACCTAGACTACAAATTGGACATCATCATCGGGTGTATTAAATGCCACCTTTGGGCGTATACCGATGCCCATCTCGAATAAGTACCGATTCAATCAAGGGCACCCAAGTCGTTGAGAATATAGATCCAATTTCTATCCGAACATTAAATCAAATATCCAAAATAGTCAAACGTCCTGATCTACAAAACAATAGCGAAAGCATACCAAGCTATGGATGATCCTCTGCCAGCAATCTTCTTGGAGAACATGATAGGATACATATCTTTGAAGATTAAGTATGTCAAGATCCAAGAACGGGAGAATAAAAGGGAAGAAGAGAAAAGCAGAAGAAATTCTCGGGAGAAAGGGGATTTTCTTGATTCCACCTTCTTGATTCCACGTCCAAGAAGTTTGTTTACACCGACTCAATATCTCTCAGGAAATTACAATATATATACCTCGGTCACTTGTGGTCGAGTATCCCAAAACTCCATCCAGCTGGCACCGTTTAAAAAAATAGCTCACCCATCATTCGAGCCGGCTCTAGATACTAGAGTTGACTAGACCTCGGAACCAAGTCGACTTTAAGAACCAGAGCCGACTCGTCCAAATCACAGGATTTTCTGACTGTGAAACTGAGCCGACTCGAATCCAACCAGCGGACTCGACTGGAACACATTCTCCTGTTCTAAGCCATGCTAACACATTCTCCTGTTCTGAGCCATGCTAATTAGTATAGCCGACTTTTATACTAGAAAAGCCGACTCTAATATCCAGACTGGCCAAACTCAGTCTAAACATCTAGGACTCACTCCGGACTTGCTCCTAGCCTTATATACATCATGAAAAATTATGATAGACCGGACCAATATATGGACATTGATCCAATAAACCTTGAACGCACCGTTCCGAGACTCAACAATTGCCAATGACCCCCATTATAGATCTACAAGCATCAACCGTTCGGAAGTTCTATAGCTCATCAAAATCAGCAACATGACTCGTAACTTGTTTGACACCGTCACTAACGGCGCGCACAGGAGCTTGCTACTGGCATTCCCGGGTTCCACTTTTCCACGCTCCTCAGCAATGTCATGACACTTGCATCCAGCACTCCACTATCTATAGCAAACTAATATTCTACTCTCCATGATAGACAAACATCTCCCATAACCACCAGCTAAACACCCCACTAATTCTAACAGGCACATATTCTCCGGATCGTAAGAGATTAGATAGTTACAAATTGCCTAACTATCCGCGTCTATATAAGAGAGTAAAAGACCTCCAGTTAAGCTCTTTACTTTTTTTTTTTTTCCTAATATTTTTTATTATTTTTAATTTTAACTGACTTAATCGTTAAAGAATCTTTCATCGAACAATTTCTAATAAAAGTAAACTTTCTTTTTGCAAGCCCTCGAAGGAGTTCTGTATCCCGACCTCTAACCGACCTCCAAGTTGGTAAGTAACCGCCTTGGTCCGCAGCATTGGAGCAACAAAGTGCTACAATGGATTGAGTTCTAACACCCTTCGATTCATTCTGCTCCCTTAAACATTCCAAAACATTAACATTAGTAAATGGAGGGGAAGGTAAGCGTTTTTAGAGACGAACCCCTACCAGTTTACTTTCTATCGATGCCTCTCTAAAAACCTCTCATAGAAAGACGATAATTTTCTAAATCATCATGTCTTTTAACAACAAAATGTCGGGTTGGAATCCCATGATGGCGTTCCTACCTTATTTCTCAAAAGAGGAAGAGAAAAGTAAAAAAAAAAAAAACGTTATCAAGTATAGCCGGTGTCAGTCCTTCCGGTTCTTATTTTGCTAGCAAGCGAGAACACAGTTTCACTATTTTCAAAAATAACGATTGGTTCGGTGACGTCCACTTTGATTTTTTTTTTTTTTTTCTCGTTTTAAATCATTTCCTATCTTTAAAAGTCAGTTCTATAAACTTTGGACAATGGTCTATCTCCAAAGTCTTTTAATATACTAGCATTTAACTTTGCATTGCACCCGTTTAATCTAAAAGAAATAATATGATTCAACTTTACATTATCCTGTTGAAAATTGTGATCTAAATTTTTGTGTCTTGTTAATAATATCTGAATGGACTGTTTGATGGGTGGTTGTCATTCTGCATGATTTAAAAGAAATTATTATTGTCCATATTGGTGGATCATAAATGACAAAATTACAAGGATTTTTTTGATTACATAATGAAAGACAAAATTACATATAATTTAGTGCCAATCATTTTCTTTTAAGATTTTAAGAATTTTTATCTTTTATATATATATATTTTTTGGTATGCGAGGCATGATTAGCAATTTCATGAAAACTCTTTTTCTATTTTATTATTATTAATTTTTAAAATATCATTATCATTACTTTTTTAAACTTATATAATAAAAAAATGATTATAATTAATTCATTGTTAATTAGGTGAGAAAGAAAAATAAACTAATTTTGACAATTAAGTATTAAAAAAAGAATAAAAATTTTAAACTATAATGGACTATCATTTTAGCAAATACTCTAGGTTATTTCAAATACTGTAGGATATTTTAAATACTCTAAGATTTATTGCCATGTTTGAAATTTTACCCTCTCAGGCATAGGCGCCGATAGATTCTTTCGTTCTTTGTCAATCTAACTATTCTACAGTTCTTCCAACACCTTATCTATGGTTTATCATTATTTATAAAATTAAATAAATAATTTATCAAGATAACAAAAGTAACTAAAAAACATAAATAACGTTCCGAAAGGATGGGAAAGGATACCGGTAGCTCATGGTTAGATGGTGCATGAAAATTTTGGTATAAATAGGATTAGAAATGTAAATAAGTAGCATCAAGAAATTTTACTCGATTTAAAATACTTGGACGGCTCGAGATTGATTAAATTTTAATAATCAAAATTTGAGATGATAAAAAATAATATTTAAACTCGGCTTTATTTGACTAAAATATTAGCCGGGCAATATTTGAACCTTAATCTATTTATTATAAATAATAAAATTAATAAAAATATATATAAATTTAAGTAGCCTGATAAATTTTTGAGTTGTATATCTTATTATTCAAATTTAATTCAAAATATTATTTAAGCTGTTTGAGCTTAATAAACTGAGTCGAGTCAAATTTGAATTCAAAGCAGCTTGAATAACTGGCGAGCAGAATGATTACACACTTAAATAAGATTTTTACTTTTTTAGGGGTCACTTAACAATGGTGACAGGTGTGGACCCTCAAATTAGAGAATGCAAAACTGATTTTGTCCGAATCACGGGTTTTATGTTGCAATTGGTGGCCTTCATGCTAATTGAAACGTTAGCTAAGAACCGCAAAATTGGTGAACTCGAACGTTTCTCTTGAAATCTATGAAATACTAATGCTATTACAGATTTACCCCACCCATTTGTTTCCATTATTTTGATCTCAGTCTGCTATCTAGCTAGGAATGCGTGCCCCAAAGTGCAGTGACTTGATGGCAATAGGTCAGGTTAGGATAGGAGGATAGGCCCTTAGCCATGCTCGCTCCATATCCTCCTCGGATGAAACCGGAGCCGGACGGTTAGAGCAAGTCGAAGCGGTTTCAATGGATAGAGTTAGGTAAAACTATAAAAGTTTCTTTCATGCAATCAAAAAATAATAAAAATATGATGGTGCTGCCTTTTACTTGGATGTTCGAAATTATTCGAGGAGTGATGCTCGTGTGTTGTGCCTATAAAAAAGTTTATGTTAGAGACAGGTCCGGCGAGAATTCTTCGATGTTCAAATTAGATGGTATTGGCATGGAGTCCCTGGATCGACCGGTCGGAGTCGCTGCATCGCAGGACCGCTCCCTGGTTCACCTGCAAAATAGATCCCTTGTCGGAATTATTCCGGCGGAGGACACTCCGATGTCTAAGTTAGTGGCGGATTCCAGCTACAGAATGGGGAAGATGTCGAGAGTGGAAGAGAAAAAGAATTCTTGGGGATTGAAAGTGTATGTGTGCGAGATCGTTCGCGCCTCTCCCAAGCTATCCTTCTTACCCATATTTAAAAGATGGCCTCCGGTCTGTGGCCTGCTCTTTTTCCG
Source organism: Areca catechu (assembly GCA_021397845.1). Lineage (NCBI taxonomy): Eukaryota > Viridiplantae > Streptophyta > Magnoliopsida > Arecales > Arecaceae > Areca > Areca catechu. The sequence continues at coordinate 165,766,051 of CM038043.1, forward strand.
GCAATCATGGAGAGCCAATCTCTCCCATGATTGGCGATCGTGAGTTGTCAATGAGCAGTTCCGGCCAGATCGGGGACGTGGCTGCAGGAGTTGCGCGCCATGATCATGGCATGATGAGTGTCGATTGTAACCGTTGATTACAGTTTTCTTTCTGGAACAGATTGCGGTTCAAGCTTCGGGTTTCTCCTTGCATGGGCCGAAGGCTTGGTATTTTTCCAAGGCCGGAGATCATGTCTACGATGGGGACCGAAGTACGTGTCTTCGGAAGTCGATGAGTAGTTCAGACTTCAGCCGGGGCCGAAGGTGCTACCTGAAGGACTGGCCTTCGGATGCTGTAGTTCGGTGTGAAGCCTTGGGTTGCTTGCGGTTGGCCTTCGCTTAGTCCGAAGTCCGTAGTCCGGAGAAACGGGCTTCGATAAGTCGAACCGGAGCTTGGTTCGTAGCTGAACCAGGATATCCCAACAGTTGCCCCCCTTCTCTCAGTTGTCGAAGCGAAGATCTGCCTCGAGAAGTGAGAGTAATATGGCCTTGTTGTTTTCCTCCTGAGAGACGGCGCAGTGAATGATTACGGGACCCCTATCGGGCTGTCCATCATGATATGAGAATCAAATGGTGGATAGGTGCCATTCCCGGATTGGGGAAAAGCAGGTGGCCTTGAGGCTATCTCTTCTTGTCCCGTTGCATAGTGGTTGAGGCAATCTTTTGGTTGGGATTTGGATAGTTGTAGTGGCTGTTCTCCGCCCGTTGGATGAAGGATAGATCTTATCCTGGCGGTCAGTCGCAAGTGGGTTAAGTAACCCTCGGTGGGGGTCCAGAGACCCTTACTTTACTTTTGGGGAAGGGTGAAGGTCTGGGCAAGGAAGCTTCTTCAACCTCTCTCATTCTCCGCCCAAACCGTTTGGACTGCCAGTCTCTTCCCGCATATCTTCTGCGATGTGTTGCATCACGATTTGTCCATAATGTAGACTCCGTAGACCACTTGCGGTATGTAGGGAAGAAGTAGGGTCCGTTGGACCGTTCTGAGAATATTTGCTGTTGACAGAAAGGACAACAGTTCTCCTTTTAGGCACGTATTCGGATTTTCCGTAGGGTAAGGTGTTTACACCATCCCTGTGCACTTTCTGTCGTGATTAAGGTAGGCTGTTCAGGCCCGCCTCGGCGCGTGTTCGGATTCACCGTAGGGTAGGTTACGAACACCATCCCTGCACCTTTGATCTTTTTGGTGGCCTGGTTAGACCATCCATTGAGTTCGTCGGGCATACCGATAAGGTGAGTGGATCAGACTCTCCTTTGCGCAGTTGACCGATTTTTCAGATCGTGTCATTTGGGCTGTTGTCATTTAGTCGATGCAACTAGCCATTTTGAGTTGAGTAGGGTTGAGGAGCTTTGCATAGGAGTTTTTTGGAACTTTTTCATTGATAGTATTTGTGAAGGTTTTGTACATTTTATGGCCGGGATAGGGTCTTTCCCTCCAGGGTCTTGAGTCGATATGTCCTTGGTCGAATGACTGCTTCGACTTGATATGGGCCTTCCCAGTTGGAGGAGAGTTTATCCTGTTCCGTTGGCCTGGACATTTCTGCTCTTCACAATACCATGTCCCCCGTGCGGAAAGTTTGCTCCTTCACCCTTGCGTTGTAGTACTTGGCAACCTTTTGCTGGTATGCCGCCATTCTTATCTGGGCCTGTAGCCTGGTGCTTGATAGCAAATCTAGATCAATCCTTCTGCGATCGGAATTCTCAGGCTCTTCATAGTTGTCAATTCTCAGGGACTGTAGGGAGACTTCGATGGGTAGCACGGCTTTGGTACCGTAGGCTAGGTTGAACGGAGATTCACCGGTGGCTGTTCTTGGGGTAGTTTGGTATGCCCAAAGAACAGAGGTAGTTCTTCGGTCCAAAGCTCTTTGGCAGCGTTCAACCTTGTCTTCAGACCATGGAGGATAGTCCGATTGGTGACTTCGGCTTCTCCGTTGGACTGTGGATGAGCAACGGATGTTAGCTGATGCTGGATATGGTACCGAGCACAAAAGTCCTTGAACTTCGGATTGTCGAATTGTCTCCCATTGTCTGTGATAATGACATGTGGGATGCCGAACCTGAAGATGATGAAATTTTTCACAAAATTTTTTACCTTGCCCTCTGTGATCTGGGCCAATGGTTCGACTTCCACCCACTTCGTGAAATAGTCGATGGCCACTAGGAGAAACTTCCTTTGCCCTGATGTTGGTGGGAACGGGCCAAGAATGTCCATCCCCCACTGAGCAAAAGGCCATGGGGCTGCCAACTGAGTCAGGTGACTTGCAGGTTGTCTCTGCACATTGGCATACCTCTGGTATTGATCACACTTCCGCATGAAATCAGTTGAGTCCTTCTGGATGGAGGGCTAGTAATACCCTTGTCGAATAATCTTGTATGCTAGAGATATGCCTCCCAAGTGATCCCCGCATATGCCCTCGTGGACCTTTCTCAAAGCATAATCTGCATCGATGGGTCCTAGGCATTTTAGCAGTAGTTGAGAGAACGATCTCTTATAGAGAGTTCCGTATAAGATGACGAATTGAGACACCATCCAGTGGATCTTCTTGGCCTCTGCCTTATCTTTGGGCAGTTCTCCTTCATTCAGGAATTTGATTATGGGATCCATCTAGCTTGGCTCAGTATCAATCTGGCGCACCTCTGCAGCCTCTTTGACGATGCTTGGAGTTTCAAGATGTTCAACAAAGGTACGCCCGAAGACTCCGGTGCTGTAGTTGCCAGTCGAGACAGTGCATCCGCCCGGGAGTTTTCTGATCGGGGAACATGAATAATTTCAAAATGTTTCAGTTGGGAGGATAAAGCCTGAATCTTCTCCAGGTATTGCACCATGGTTAGATCTTTGGCTGCGTATTCTCCGTTGACTTGATTCACAACCAATTGAGAATCGGCGAAGGTTCAGAGTTGCCGGACTCCCAGATCTTTGGCGATCCGAAGTCCGGTGAGTAGGGCCTCATATTCGGCCTGATTATTGGAGGCGTGGAAGGAGAAACAGAGTGCATACTTTATGGTATGGCCGTCAGGTTCGGCCAACATGAGTCCAGCCCCGCACCCGGTAGCATTGGAAGCTCCGTCCATATGAAGCACCCAAACAGACTTCGTCTCCTTCGAGGCTTCTTCTTCTTCCGAAGAGGCTTCATCTTCGGACTTCTAGGTGCACTCAGCCAGGAAATCGGAGAGCACTTGGGCCTTCATAGTTGCTCGGGGTTGGAAGCTGATGTCAAATTCACTTAGCTTCACAGTCCATTTGGCTATCCTTTCAGAAGTATCCGGAGATCGGAGAATGGCCTTGAGAGGTTGATCAGTCAGCACCATAATAGTGTGGGCCTGGAAATATGGCCGTAGTCGCTTTGCCGCAATCACTAAAGAGTAGATCAGCTTTTGCATCCTTGCATATCGCATTTCTGCGTCATGCAGGATCTTGCTGATGTAGTAGATCGGCTTGTGGGACCCGTCTTCTTCCCTCCGGACAAGAACCGAACTCACTGCTTCGTCTGAAGCAAAGAGGTACAGGTAGAGGACCTCTCCTTCTTTTGGCTTAGAGAGTAATGGCGGGGTCTCCAAATACTTCTTCAATTCCTCAAAGGCAACGCGACAGTCTTCGGACCATTCGAAGTTCTTTGATTGCCGAAGTACCTTGAAGAACGGAAGACATTTCTCGGTCGACCAAGAGATAAATCTGCTTAAGGAGGCAATCCTCCCTGTCAACTGTTGGACTTCCTTTTTACTAGAGGGATGTCTCATATCTTTCAAGGCTTGAATCTTCTCGGGATTGGCCTTAATCCCTCGTTTGGTGACAAGGAAGCCTAGGAATTTACCCGACGTGACCTCGAAGGCGCACTTCGCCGGGTTTAACTTCATGTGGTAGCGCCGAAGAGCACCGAATGACTCCTCCAAGTCGTGGATGTGGTCTCTCCGGTGGAGACTCTTGATGATCATGTCGTTAACATAGGCCTCCATATTTCTTCCCAGTTGCTTTTCGAACACCTTATTGATGAGTCTTTGAAATATTGCTCCGGCGTTCTTGAGGTCGAACGGCATCATCTTATAGCAGTATAGACCTTTATCAGTGATGAATGACGTCTTCTCCTCATCTTGCAGATCCATTCTGATTTGGTTGTAGCCGGAGAAGGCATCCATAAAGCTCAGCAACTGGTGGCCGGCGGTAGCGTCGACCAGTTGATCAATCTTTGGGAGAGGGAAGCTATCTTTTGGGCAAGCCTTGTTGAGGTATGTATTGTCGATGCAGATCCTCCACTTGCCACTAGCTTTCTTCACCATTACCATATTGGCCAGCCACTCGGGGTAGCGGGCTTCTCTGATGAACCTGCCTTGAGGAGCTTGCCAACCTCTTCATCAATAGCTTGCTGTATTTCGGGGGCAAAGCTCCTCTTCTTCTGTCACACCGGCTTGTACCCAGGAGTTACTTCCAGCCGATAAGTAATCACTTTGGCGGGAATCCCGGACATGTCCAAAGCTGACCAGGCGAAGCATCGGCGTTGTCCCTGAGCAAACGGATCAGCCTTGTTCTGGTTTCCTCATCAAGGGTGCTCCCGATCTGCACGACTCTGGAGGGATCTTCCTCTTTCAAAGGTATCGGGATGGTCCTCTCCATGGGTTCACCAAGGTTTGTGGTTGAATCCCTCCGATCCAGCTGATCCGGAGTAGTCGAATCCTTGAAATGCTTGTCTTCAATCATCAGACATTGCCGTGCCGTCCTCTGGTTCCCTCTAACTTCTCCAACTCCATTCCTGGTGGGAAAGCATACCAAGAGGTAGTGAGAGGAGATCACGGTCCGAAACATGTTCAAGACAGGCCTCCCCGGAATAATATTGTATGCTGAGGGGATCTGGACTACCGTGAAGTTGATCGGCAATATCTTTTGTCGAGGCTCGGTGCTGAGGGTTACAGGCAACACTATCTTCCCTTCGGCATAAACTTGGTTGCCCCCGAAATCGAAGAGTGGTATGGGGGATCTTTGCATTTGATGTCTAGGCAAACATATTTTAGAGAATGCATCGTACATCAAGACATCAGTCGAACTTCCATTATCAATAAGAACTCTCTGTACATCATAATTGGCCACTACGGCCGAAATTACAAGAGGGTCATCGTGCAGGAGCCGAACTCCCGCAAGGTCGTTGTCGAAGAAGAGGATAGAGTTGTTATCTTTCAGTCGCTTTGAAGCTTCATCTTCATCCCTTCTCCAGTTGGTGGGCCGGTGTATCATCCCTACACCTTCATTGGTGGGCCTTTGATTTGGCAATTCGGCCTCTTCGGGAGGTGGCTGGGGAACAGTTGCTTCTGATCGGGGTCCCTGGCGATCGATGTACTGCCCTAAGTATCCTTTCTTGATGAAATTCTCGATCGCATCCCTCAGCTGGATGCATTCTTCTGTGTTGTGGCCGTGGTCCCGGTGGAATCGGCAGAATTTATTCCTGTTCCTTGCGGAAGATGAGGCCTTCATGGGATGGGGCCGTTGGAGATAGTTTTCTTTTTCTATCTCCATGAAGATCTTCTCTCGAGGGAGGTTGAGGGGGTGTAGGAGTCGAATCTTCCTCCCAATGCTCTAGGCTTGGGAGGGCTTCTTCGGCGGTCTGCATATCTGCCACCGTTGTTGTTGAAAGTTTGGGGACCTTGCCCCCTGTTATTCTTCTTCTTTGAAAGGGGTTTCCCTTCAATCAACCGTCGATTCGTCGCCTGCTCTTCGGCATCGGCGTATTTCTGAGCCCTTGATAGGAGCTCAGCGTAGCTTTTAGGGAACTTCTTGTCCAGGAAAAAGTAAGCCTGAAGGTTCGAAGCCCCTTCTTCAGTGCTGACATGGCCACGTGCTCGTTGAGATCGGGGATCTCAAGCGTGGCCGCATTGAACCTGGAGATGTAATCTCTCAGGCTCTCTCCTTCATTCTGGTGAAGGAGGAAGAGTATGTCCGTATTCCGAGGAGTCTTGCGGCAGGTCCTGAAATGCAAGACAAACAATTTTTCTAACTTGGAAAAGGAATCGATGGTACCTGGATGCATGCTCGAGTACCACATCCGAGCGGACTTCTTTAAGGTAGCCGGGAAGGCCAAACAGTATATTACGTCCGAAGCTCCTTGGATCATCATATAGGCTTTGAAGCTGCCCAAATGGTCGAGGGGGTCGGAGGTGCCATCATAGGGTTCCATCTGGGGAACCCTGAAGTGCCGAAGAATGTCCTCAGCCATGATGCGGTTGGTGTAGGGTGGGCATAGATCACCGACAATCAAGTCATCGGGATCTCTCTGATCCCTCATTCTCTGTTCTTGCGCCCTTGCCATCTCTGATTCGATGGCTCTGAACCTCCCATCATAATCGGGAGTCTGCTTGGGCACTCTCTCCACCGGAGTGGAGTCTTCGGAGGAGGAGGAAGTTTGCCTAGGCCTTTTCCCTTTTTGCGGGGAATCGGTAGACCTAGGCAGGCTCGAAGTTCGGCCTTCGGGAGAGGGCCGAGAACGAGGGGAGGGATGCGCTAAATCCTCCCGTGGTGCTCTCTTTCTTCGGGATCGAGAGCTATGTCTAGAAACAACTGATGGGTTTGCCACCGGAAAGGCTCTGTCTTGGAGCTCTTGAACCATGGCTGTCAGGTTGGTGACCTGGTTCATAAGAGCTTCTAACTACTGTGCTCCCACAACAATTGTGGGTGGTGGAACATCGTTCTCCTCCGGGGGTGCACCCCCCTGAGATGGAGCACGACTCCGGCTTGTAGAAGCATTTTGAGCTTTTCCTCTTGCCATCAAAAACTTCTTTGTTTCTTTCCCTTGTCTGAAGGGAGCTTAACAAATGTTAATGCTACACCGCTACCTGGTGCTCCAATCTGTTGGCGTGGAGTCCCTGGATCGGTCGGTTGGAGCCGCTGCATCGCAGGACTGCTCCCTGGTTCACCTGCAAAACAGGTCTCTTGTCGGAGTTGTTCCAGCAGAGGGCACTCCGATGCCTAAGTCAGTGGCGGATTCCAGCATAGAATGGGAAAGATGTCGAGAGTGGAAGAAAAAAAGAATTCTTGGGGATTGAAAGTGTATGTGTGCGAGATCGTTCGCGCCTCTTCCCAAGCTATCCTTCTTATCCATATTTAAAAGATGGCCTCCGGTCTGAGACCCGCTCTTTTTCCGGCGATCATGGAGAGCCAATCTCTCCCATGATTGGCGATCATGGATTGTCAATGAGCAATTCCGGCCAGATCGGGAGCGTGGCTGTAGGAGTTGCGCACCATGATCATGGCATGATGAGTGTCAATTGTAACCATTGGTTACAGTTTCCTTTCTGGAACAGATTGCGGTTCAAGCTTCGGGTTTCCCCTTGCATGGGCCGAAGGCTTGGTATTCACCGAGGCCGGAGATCGTGTCTACGGCAGGGACCGAAGTACGTATCTTCGGAAGTCGATGAGTAGTTCAGACTTCGGCCGGGGCCGAAGGTGCTACGTGAAGGACTGGCCTTTGGATGCTATAGTTCGGTGTGAAGCCTTGGGTTGCTTGCGGTTGGCCTTCGCTTAGTCCGAAGTTCGTAGTCCAGAGAAACGGGCTTCGATAAGTCGAACCGGAGCTTGGTTCGTAACTGAACCAGAATATCCCAACAGATGGTAAGCAATAGAAAGAAAGAAAGAAGCGTAGAGTCGAGAGAGAACCTATCTTAGGGGTTCCCAAAAAACCTTCTTTTATAGACCTAGAATGGGGATATTTTGAGAAGAAGAAAAGTCCTCGATGCACCTGACAAGAAATGACAGTCTGGTAGATTTTACCCCATGCAGCATGAGAGAATCATATCACGTGCCCAGAATTTTTATTTCTCATTAATTAGAAATTTATCTCTTTCGTATTATCAACCATATTTTTTAATGGTGAGGTGGACCGCTACACGAATCTAATTATATTTTTCTTAATTACAAGAATTTACTATAGATTATAAGATTTGTCTACCTATTCACGTAAAGGGATGCATAAAAATGAGTGTTGGTTAGTTCTTCCCTACAGTGCTTCGTATAGTGCGACAGAAAAGCTTATTTACCTTTTGATACAAGGGTTTAAGGTCAACCTGAGTATCCAAACCAAAGCTAAAGATCCATGGAACCGAAGACTTAGGGCACATCTTTGCCTCCTTCGAAGGTTATATCATTAATGAGGAAGTAAGTCTTCATGGCTTCCATCAGTCTCGTCAACCAAGGAGCTTTTTCTCGGTAGTTGATGGTTGATCCATAATCGAGAGTCAGTCAAGTTGAAGATGGCTAGAACGTAATGTACATGATGGATGACTATTGAAAACGAGATCCAATCTAGAAACTTTTGAAATACTAAGAACGGGGGTTCAACCCCCACATCAAAATATAAAACTAAATCCTAGACCTTCAAGTAATACTAAACAAAGAGTTTTTTTAATATGTATCTAAAAGGCTAAGGAGAATTAACTACCCGCCTAACTAGATGGGCTTTATTCGAATAATAAGAAGATATTTAATAATTTTCTTATGACAAAACTTTCTCTTTTATCTCTCTTAGCACTTACACTCCCTTTGGATTAAGGGAAGAAAATTTTAAAAATTTTATATTTGAATAGAAAATGGTGGAGAGATAAGGAGAGAAAGAAAGAGAAGTGGAGAGAAAATAAGTAATAGATTTTTCTCCATTTCTTTCTCTCCATGGAAAAAAATTTCATAAATAAATTTTTTAGTTAACTAAAATACTTTTTTAAGAAATAAAATAAGAAACCTATTTTCTACTCTCGTTTTTCTTCCCACTGTGTAACCTTTGAAGCCCCTTTAGTTTTGAAGCCCCTTGGTTCTTCTTCTTTTTAGCCACTGCTTGTACCAATGGTAACCATATTTTTTCCTTATTTTTCGATTCTATCCTTCTAAAATATATTTTTCTTTCTTTATACTTTCTTTATTTTTCTTTGCTTGTGATATTCTATATACGATATTAGAATTAGATAGAATGGAATAAATTTTTCATAGCCCAATAGAGTTCATATAAATTTATATATATATATTTTACTGGTTATCTGAGCGGGTGTAAAGCAAGGCCAGAGAATTTCTCTTCTACCAGCATTTCTAGGTTTCCCAACGTGTCCAAGGACCTCCTACATCCACCAATAACTAGGAAAATTAATTATATTTTGTGAAGTAGATTATAACATAACACATTTATTATCAAAATTAATTATATTTTTAAAATTTTTCTCAGTATTTATATATTAGAGGTATAATAATAAATCAGTTATTTTTCTTTTCCTTCTCTTCTCGCCTATATATTCAAATAGAAAATTAATAAGTATTTTTTCTTTTTTTTTTCTTTTTTCTTTCCCTTCCTCTACCCCCGGGTATCCAAACAGAGTGTAAAAGTCATTATGGACTTAAAAATAGATGAAAAATAGCATACCGGCAGTTAATGCAAACATAACATCCCCTTATATTCGTTGAATACATGTTATCTATCCAAGAAAAAAAAAAGTACCATGAAATAAAACTTTATCTATATATTCAAATTTAATTACACATTCCAGGCATTTATCATATATTTTCCTGACAAAAATAAATCATCATGTGTATCATAATACAAACCTTGATTAAAAAGACATTTCCTTGAATTTTAAAATGTGTAATGTAGGAGACAAAATGTCAAAGCGTTACATATCTCCACTTTAAAAATTTAAGAAAAAATAGGATTCAAATCACTACAATCCAAAACTTTTCTTTTCCTGCTTATTAGCACCATTTGTGGCAGCATGATTCTCATTAATATTCTTGTTGGGATGATCCATTTTGATGCAATGTAATTGATGGTTTATTAATCTAATCGATCTTACTTGAGCCGGTAAGCTAAGTCAGTACGCCCAAAGATGGCATTTATGAAATCTAAAGCTTATGATTCATCCCTATGAAGCAGTGTTTCGATCCCTTCTTCCTATTGGTCATATTTCGCAAATTTATAATCATGTCTTCAGCTTGGTCCAAAGAGGTCATTTCTGGAATATATCGTTATTTCATTCGGCTTCATGTCTTCAGCTTGGTCCGAAGAGGACACTTCTGGAATATATCATGATTTCATTCGGCTTCATGTCTTTAGCTTGATCCTAAGAGGATACTTATAGAATATATCATTATTTCATTCGGTTTCATGTCATCAGCTTGGTCTGAAGTGGACACTTCTGGAATATATTGTTATTTCATTCGACTTCATGTCTTCAGCTTGATCCGAAGAAGACACTTCTAGAATATATCATTATTTTATTTGGCTTTATGTCTTCGGCCTGGTTCAAAGAGGACACTTCTGGAATGTATTATTTATCCCTTTGGCTCCATGGTAAATGATTTTTTATCTTCCGGCTTACTCCAAAGGAGATAAATCCGAAGCATATAGCTAGCACTTCTTCGACCATTCCAAGTAAGACAGTCTGAAGAAGTAGTTAGACTCTTTTCGGATCTCCTCTAAAGAGAGTGTATCTGAAGCATGTGAACGATCTCTCAACCTGAAGCAGTTGAAGGTTGTTCTGGTTGTTATAACCACCCACATGGTCGATAGCTCCGACTTTAATAACCATGGACTAACTAATTTCCAACCGCCACTACGTACTGTTATGAGGAAGTTACATTAACGAACTTCCATAACCATAAGTAGTTACACTCACGCCTATAAATATCGGTAAGAGGAGACACTCAAGGTAAGCCAACTCCAGGCAAGTTAGAGCCAGTCCATAATTAGCTCTTTCAACGCCACTCCACTCATTTCTCCTTTCCATTTCACTTCATTTTGCTCTCAAGTTCTCCATTATGATGTCTAAATTCTTGCTGACTTTGGCATCGAAGTGTCCCCCACCAGAGAAATTCCGGTTAGAGAATTTATTTTGCAGGTTTTCATTGAAGGTGAACCAGCAAGTAGGTTACTCCATCTGGTCCGCGGGGATTTACTGTCAACAAATTGGCATGCCAGGAAGGGGGAGATCAATTTTCTCTGGTTAAGGAGAAACTTTGAGAAATAGGAATAGTGAGAGGAAAGGTTCAGAATGCTTCTGCAAGTAAAGAACATCCTGTTTCTCAACAGGATGATTCTCTAATGGAAAATGATACACCACCTCCTATGTTGACTGTGGGGCAACAGCAATTCGAGGCCCTTCTGAATCGAGCGATGCCCTGACAACTTTAGTCCAGACTCTTCAAGAAACTCCTGTTCAAAGGTAGTGCCCTCCAGCTACATCTCAACCCAGTCATCGAGCTAGGGAAAGGGAAGATCAATGCAAGAAATCCACCCTATGTTCTTCACAAATCTGGTTTTCTCGTGAGCATTATAGCTCCCAACCAAGCAGGCGTATGGAGGATCACCTTGGCAAGAAAAGAACCAAACGCTTCCTTTCCATTTCTTTTGGAGATTCTATCCCTAGAGGAGTCAGGCAAAGGGAAATGAACTTCGATTATGAAGAGAAGTTCAAGTTATTGGAATCACATATAGCTAGGCTCGCTAATCAAAGAAGAGATGATGAAGTTACAACTTTCAATTCATAACCTCCTTTCTCAGATCGAATTATGGTTGAAGTCATTCCTCGGTATTTTAAGATTCCTCAACTAGAGGCTTACGATGGAACTACCGATCTCCTTGATCATTTGAAAAGTTACAAAGCTCATATGATGGTACAAGGGGCATTCGATACATTATATTTCCTCGCTTTTCCTGCTACCTTAAGGAAAGCCGCTTGAATATGGTATTTGAGCATACAGCCAGGCATAATTCATTCTTTTGCTTAGCTGGAGCGGCTGTTTATTTCATATTTTAGAACATGTCGAAAGATGCCGCGTAACTCAAACAGTTTGCTCCTCCTTCAACAGAATGAAGGAGAAAATCTTAAAGAATTTGTTATTTGATTCAATTTGGCCACTTTGAAGATCCTAGATTTCAATGAGCACGAGGCCATGTCAGCCCCGAAGAAAGGTCTCAGATCATCCAGGTTCACTTTCTTTCTGGACAAAAGGTTCCCTATGAGTTATGCCAAACTACTGGCAAGAGCTCAGAAATATGTTGCTGCTGAAGAGCAAGCCACGAGTTATTGACTCATCAAAGGGAGACACCCTTCCAAGAAAAAGAGCATCAAAGGATCAAATGTGCCCACATCTTCCAATAATGCATCGGTTCCAAGATGCAGTCCCAAGTCCAAGCAATAGGGCACTCGGTTCAACTCCTACACTTCCTCAACCTCCTAATAGAAAAGATTCTGCTAAAGATAGAAAAAGAAAATTACTTACAAAGACCACGTCCCCTGAGAACCTCCGCTAAAGTGAGAGACAAAAATAAATATTGCCGATTCAATCGGGACCCCAGCCATAATACTGAGAAATATTTTCAACTCCGAGACGCTATTGAAGACCTAACAAAAGAGGGTATCTGGAGAAGTATGTTAGCCGTCCAGAGCCTCAGGCCGAAGTAACAGCCCCCCAAAGAACCACTGATGAAGTTGAATTGCCTCACCAAAGGCCGACTGATGGAAGAGTAGGAATGCTCCATCGGTCAATCAGCTGGAGGAATGAAGCTGAAGAAGATAATCCCAAGAGACTTAAAAGCAAAAACTCCATTGGCTTCTCAGATGAGAACCTCTAGGGAGTTCAACTCCCACATGATAATCTTGTTGTGGTTTCAGCTATAATAGCAAAATATGATGTAAGAAGAATTCTGGTAGATAATGGAAGTTCTGTCAATATTTTACTATATGATGCATTTCTTATAATGGGCTTATCTGGAAGTGAACTACAAAGGTCTCCTATTCCTTTGACTGGGTTCGGAGGAAATCAAGTTGGAGATGAAGGAGAAATGGTTTTACCCATAATTCTTGGTACTGAACCATGCCAAAAGACACTTTTCATCAACTACGTAGTAGTACAAACACCTTCAACTTATAATGCTATCTTGGGATGGCCTGCTTTAAATAAATTTCGAGCCATAGTATCGACCTACAATCTTTTGGTACGATTTTCCACTAGAAATGTCATCGAAGAAATGAAAGGGGATCAAAAGGTTGCTCGCCAATGTCTAATGATCCAGGATAAACAATCGACCTATTTCTTGATACTTGATCAGTTAGATTCAAGAGACAGAACTGAAGACTATGGAGAACTAGTGAAAAGGACCCTTTTTGTGCCTTTGTTCGAAGGCGACCCAATAAAATTTATACAAATTGGCAGTCTATTAGATGAAGAGACAAAGTCAAAGCTGATTCACTTTCTTCAAAGTAATGCTGATATCTTTGCCTGGACAGCATTAAACATGCCCTGGATTTTGGCCGAAGTAATTACACACCGATTGGAAGTAACTTCCAACTATAAGGCTGTTCGATAGAAGAATAGGCACTTTGCTTCGGAGAGACAGAGGGTTATTGATGAAGAAGTTAGCAAACTCCTTGAAGCCAAATTTATAAGAGAAGTATAGTATCCGAATTGGTTGGCCAATGTTGTGATGGTAAAGAAGTCCAACGGCAAGTGGAGGATTTGCTTTGGTTATACGGATCTTAATAAGGCTTGCCCAAAAGACAGCTTCCCTTTGCCAAAGATAGATCAGTTAGTTGATGCCACCGCTGGTCATCAGCTGCTGAGCTTCATGGATGCTTTCTCAGGATATAACCAGATACGAATGTATCAAGAAGACGAAGAAAAAATCGCTTTCATCATAGAAAAAGGGCTTTACTATTATAAAGTGATGCCATTTGGGTTGAAAAATACTGGGACAACTTTTCAAAGATTAATCAACAAAGTGTTCAAGAATCAGATAGGAAAAAATATGGAAGCTTATGTTGATGATATGATTGTGAAGAGTCTTCATAAGTCTGACCACATCGAAGACTTAAGAGAGTCCTTTGATGCACTTAGATGCCATCAGATGAAGCTGAATCCGACTAAGTACATTTTGGTGTGACCTCAAGAAAGTTCTTGGGGTTCTTAGTTACTAAACGAGGAATTGAAGTTAGTCCAGAAAAGATTCAAGCCACTCGGACCATGAGATATCCCTCTTGCAAGAAAGAAGTATAGTGGCTAATAGGAAGAATCGCCTCTCTGAATCGATTTATTTCCCGATCAGTGAAAAGATGTCTTCCTTTTTTCAAAGTTCTCCGTCAAACTCAAAGTATCGAATGATCAGATGACTGCAAGCTTGCTTTTGATAAGTTGAAAAAATACTTGAAAAACCTTCCTTTACTTTCTAAACCTTATGAAGGGGAAACTCTTTATTTGCACCTTTCTATCTTAGACGAAGCGGTTAGTTCGGTACTTGTTTGAAAAGATACCGACCACTTGCAGAAGCCGATCTACTATGCTAGTAAGGTACTGCATGAGGCGGAAGTATGATATTCTAGAATATAAAAACTCATTTTCTCCTTAGTAGTTGCAGCAAAGCATTTGCGACCCTATTTCCAAGCCCACACCATTATGGTTTTGACGGATTGGCCCCTGAAGGTCATTTTGCACTACCCCGATATTTCAGGAAGTATAGCTAAATGGGTCGTTAAGTTAGGGAAGTTTGACATTGACTTCCAGCCTAGATCAGCAATGAAAGCGCAAGTCTTGGCTGATTTTATAGCTAAATGTTCTTGGGGATCAGATGAGAGTCAACTGAGAACCGAAGAGGAAGGGACCATCGAAGAAGATCTGGAATTCATATGGATGCTTCATATGGATGGTGCCTCAAATGCCAATGGCTATGGAGCTAGTCTCATTTTGGCTAGTCCAAATGGTCAAGTCATAGAATATGCTTTTCATTTTTCTTTCCAAGCTTTGAATAATTAGGCAGAGTATGAAGCTCTCATTACTGGACTCAGAATTGCTCAGAAACTGGAGATTAAAAAGATTAAAGCTTTTTCGAATTCCCAGTTGGTGGTGAATCAAGTCAAAGCTGAATTCAAAGCTCGGAATCCTATTATGATTCAGTATTTGGAGAAGGTGCAAAGCCTAATATCCTAGCTGGAATATTTTGAAATTGTTCACGTGCCCCAAACAGAAAATTCTCGGGTCGATGCTCTTTCATGTATTGCAGCCACCACCCCAGACTCCCTTGGCCGAACATATGTGGAATATCTTGAAGATCCTAGCTTATCCGAATCCACAGTGAAAATGTATCCGATCGAACATGAGCCCTCCTAGATGAATCCCATCCTTAAATTTTTGAATGAAGGCACATTACTTGAAAGCAAGCTTGAAGCTAAACGACTTCGTTGGATTGCTTCCCAGTATGTGATCTTAGATGGGATTTTATATAAAAGATTCTTTACACAACCTCTGTTGAAATGCTTGGGACCTTTAGATGCCGATTATGCTATCAGGGAAGTGCATGAAGGTATATGTGGAGATCACCTGGGGGGCAGATCTTTAGCTTACAAAATAATTTGCCAAGGCTATTATTGGCCAACCATTCAGAAGAATTCTACATATTTTGTCCGAAGATGTAATCAGTATCAGAGGTATTCTAATATACAAAGACAGCTTGTAAATCAACTGATCCTGTTGACAGCTCTTTGGCTTTTTGCTTAGTGGGGAATGGATATTCTTGGCCCATTTCCTTCAGCTTCTGGACAACGAAAATTTCTTATAGTGGTAATCGACTACTTCAACAAGTGGGTTGAGGCTGAACCACTGGCATAAATTACTGAGGCAAAAGTCAAAAATTTTATAAGAAACTTCATCATCTTCCATTTAGAATTCTTTATGCCATTATTACTGATAACGGAAGGCAATTCGACAATCCGAAGTTCAAAGACTTTTGCACCCAATACCATATACTTCATAAGTTGACTTCTGTTGGTCACCCTCAATCAAATGGAGAAGCTGAAGTGACCAACAAAACTATTTTACATGGTCTTAAGACCAGGTTGAATGATGCTAAGGGATCATGGGCTGAAGAGCTAAATTCGATTCTTTGGATATATCGAACCACTCCTAGAACAACCACTGGTGAATCTCTATTTTACTTAGCTTACGGCACTGAAGCAATCCTCCTTATAGAGATTTCTTTACAATCTTTTCGGATTGATCATTATAAAGAACCTAAAAACTCAGAATATCGAAGAGTTAATTGGGACTTGTTGCAAGGCACCCGACTCCATGCTCAGCTGAAAATGGCTGCATATCACCAGAAGGTTGCCAAATATTACAACTCTCATATGAAGGAATGAACTTTTTGCCCTGAGGACTTAGTCTTGTGAAGATCTGAAGTGTCCAAGCCAATTGAATAAGGCAAACTCTCTCCTACTTAGAAAGATCCTTATCGAATCAAAGAAGTCATCCGCCCCAGAGCTTATCGACTTGAAACTTTGGAAGGTACTTTGTTGCCTCGGCCTTGGAATGTAGAAAATTTTTTCGCAAGTATTATCAATAAAAATTCCTGTTCACAGAGTTATATTGAAGTATCGAGATGGACCTAATCACTCTATCTTATTCTCTATTAAAAGGTATAAGGATGATCTATGTGATCTACCCTACGAAATATCGAGGTGGGCTTGATCAGCTTGTCTTATTCTCTATTAAAAGGCATAAGGATAATCTACGTGATCTACCCTATGAAATGCCGAGGTGGGCTTGATCAACCTATCTTATTCTCTATTAAAAGGTATAAGGATGATCTACGTGATCTACCTTGCAAAATACCGAGACGGGCTTGATCAGCCCGTCTTATTCTCTATTAAAAGGTATAAGGATGATCTACGTGATCTACCCTATGAAATACCAAGGTAGGCTTGATCAGCCTATCTTATTCTCTATCAAAGGCACAGGAATGATCTACGAGACCTATCCCACGATAAATCCTATAAAGTGTTGGAGGAGTTCATGAAATGATGAATTTAATTACTTCGGATCTTCTCTCTTACACTCAACAAGGTTATGGTATCTCGTTTACATGATTATTTTATTATATCTTCTTGGAAGAAGGAAATGATTTCACGTATCAAGTTCTCTTATTCGGTATATTAATAGCAAAATTATCCAAAGCCAGATTTTCTATCCAGTCGATTCTATTTAATATGATCTGAAGAATCTAAATTCTGAAATTAAAAAGATTACCCATATGATGAGCTGACTTATTTGGATTCTTCGAAGTTCATGTTTACATTATGGCCAAGTTCGAAGACTTGGTATTATTTTAAGTCCGAAGACTTGGTATTATTTTAAGTCTAAAGACTTGGTATTATTTTAAGTCTGAAGACTTTATCCTTAGATGAAGTTTTGTTCAAAATTTCAGGGTTGAAAGTTGATATACTTGTCAGGAATGTTGCTTATTCATAAATTTTATATGATCGATAAGATCATCATTCAATATTTTACCTTCGATGAATCCATACTTGGTAAATTTCTCATTGCAGCATAATTCATTTGGAAAGTAAGATGTTCTATTCATGAAAAGGTAGTACATGTATATTATCTTTCTTATAAAAAAAAAGAAGAGGCTACAAAAATTGTGCATCTTTTACATCAGCCACCTATGGATCGACTTCAGCCAG
This sequence comes from Areca catechu, assembly GCA_021397845.1. Taxonomy (NCBI): domain Eukaryota; kingdom Viridiplantae; phylum Streptophyta; class Magnoliopsida; order Arecales; family Arecaceae; genus Areca; species Areca catechu. The sequence goes on from CM038043.1 coordinate 165,783,556, forward strand.
AGTATCTTCAGCTTGAGTCATATCAGTTGGGTCAGCAACCATTAATATTTCCTCTCCAGCTACTTCTTCGGTTGCGGCATGAACTTCTTCAGAATGACCCGATATTGCTTTTGGTAATCCATGTTCTTCTGTTTCTTCAAGTTAATGTAGCTGAATACTCAAAATATTAAGGTTGGGGTAAAGTTTTTGTACTTCATTTACCCTATCATTATAGCCCGCTTGGTAGCCGAAGGTTCCTACTTCGGTCATTTCATCATCGAATGCCGAAGACTTTTTATAGTGCTCGATCGCCCTACTTACTTGATCTTTTAAAGCTTCTATTTCTACGGCTGCTGCTTTAGCTTTTTTGACCACTTCATTGGCCTTTTCAACCACCTATTTGGTCTTCTTCTGAGATTTTTTAGCCAAATGTTCCAAGGATCGAATCTTCTTTTTTCTCTTTTTAATTTTTACTTCTTGTTCATAAGCTTTCAGCTGAGCTTTTTCCAATTCGGTCTTTAGATTTTGAACTGTGACGTCACTCAAAGAGAGTTTTTCTTCCATGGCCTTCTTTAACTCCTCGGCTACTTCTTTCTCGGCTTTAGCCATTTGGAGTTTTCTTTTGATTCCCTTATGATAATCTCTGAACTCAATTATACTCTCTTCCATAAGAGTGACATCATGAATTAACTGTATTGACCACGTGGAATATGAAGTTAGCCAAGTTAAACATTATATTAAAAGGAAGAAAGGAAGAAACGATATTCACCTTCAGTATAGATGAGAATGCTGAATAAGATATCTCCTTGATGCACCGGGTTTTGCTGACTTCCCAGTCTCGAGGGAGGAGAGTGCGCTTCAGTATCTCCCTAGCTAATTCGGGGTGCACCAAGCCCCGTCCATCAGAAAAAGTCACAAAATCCATGTTATACTCCCTATCCATTGGGGCATTCCTCCCTGTACCCTCTTCAGTTTGGGGAGCCTTTTCTTTTGCTCTTCTTTTATCCTTTGGAGAAGCAAGGAGTGGCTCTTTGATAGTCGGATTTGGGATGGATCATTTTGGAGAGGACAATGGGGGTGAACTCCTTGAAGGAGGTTCCATTAAGGGTGCATCGTCTTCATCAGGTATGGCCCTTGTTGGAGCTATATTGGAAGTTCCTTCGACCCTAGCCTTCTTTCAGACTTCGATTTCCTTCTGATGAACTGGCACTGCTCTCTTTCTGGATGCCTGTCGAAGTCTTTCAAGGTTAGGCCTCATCGGTTCACCTGCAATCGAAGAGAAAGGATTCTCAGGTCAATCATCGGAAGAACATTATATATTTTGAAAAAAAGAACTAAAGCCGACTATCTTCTATACCTAATGTCGGAAGCTCGCTGATATAAGCGAGGTGAAGGTTTTGTTTCCTTAATAGTTCCTTGGCTAGAGGAACCCCCGGACTTGATAATATCTTGAAGTCCTTCTGATCGGCCTTCAAGATTCTTTTCTTGGTGTTTGCATCTAAACGTGGAACCTTCCATTCGTTATTAAAGCCCTAGGATGGATAAAAGATGAAAAAGAAATAGGGTTTCCACCCATGTATGGCACTAGGTGTCCCCTTAATTAGTCTTCGACATGGATGGGGGCTGATGACCCACCATCCTTCACCATGAAAGTCTTTCTTCGGTACAAAAGAGAAGTAAACAAAGAAGTTCTGGGCTCTACCTTATGGAGTTTGAAAAGAACTAAAAATCCACAGATGTTTCTAAAATTGTTCGGTGTCAGTTGAGCTGGGACTACTTGATAGAGATTAAAAATCTTCACAAAGAAAGGATGAAGAGAAAATCTCAGACCAGCCTTTAAATGATCTTTGCAAACTGCGATTGCCCTGGGAGGAGGATGAATAATCCTCTCATTTGGATTGGGAACAAATGCCTTGAAGGTCCTAGGAATGTGATAGCGATTTTGAAGACTCTCTACCCTAGTATGAGACAAGAAACTAATGACTATTTCGGAGAAAGTTCAGAACCTTTCCTTCTGAAAGGGCCTCCACTCCTAGAAGGTTCATCCCTCGTTGAACCCTTGCTAATAGTTGGGTTATCTAACAACTCAGACATTATGAAAGAATAAAGAGGACCCCTACCTCCAGGCAAAAATAAAATAACTTGCAGAAGAAGAACAATGGTGCAGGACAAGAGAAAGGAGAAGGAAGTTTCAGTAGAAAACGTGGAAGTTCATTTCGTTACATGACCACCCCTTTTATATGTCGGATGGTAGCATTTTCTTGGGAAGATGATGGTCTTTTCAATCATATAATGTATCAGCGATGCCAATCGTGGGTACGAATTACCAAGAGACGTCGATTGATGAATTGTCAGTTACGATCTACGAGAAATATCACAGACGGCCAAGATGAATTTTTGACATAATAATCAAAGCTCAGGATCTCGCCAAGTGCACTTCTCGATTGACGAAAAGTCCCATAGAAATTCTTTTAATGAAAGGATTAGCCAAACTTTTGAATCGGCGCTTTCATTTTTGAGGCATCAATAATAGGTTGACACCTATCTTTGGCACGATCTCCAAATCATAAATCAGTTATTATAAACGACAGAACTGATGATTTGCCATCATTGGCTATCTTCTTTTCACCAACAAACGATAAATTATGATTACTCTCATTTTTTGAAATAAAATTATTTCAAAATTGGGAGTGGGGGACAGATGTTGGGATGATCCGGTTTGATGCAGTGTAATTGCCGGTTCATTAATCTAATCGATCTTACTTGAGCCGGTCAAGTAAGTCAGTATGCCCAAAGATAGCATTTCTGAAATCTAAAGCTTATGATTCATCCCTACGAAGCCATGTCTCGATTCCTTCTTCCTATTGGTCATATTTCGTAAATCTATAATCATGTCTTCAGCTTGATCCAAAGAGGATACTTCTGGAATATATCGTTATTTCATTCGGCTTCATGTCTTCAGCTAGTTCGAAGAGGACACTTCTGAAATATATCGTTATTTCATTTGGCTTCATGTCTTCAGCTTGGTCTGAAGAGGATACTTTTGGAATGTATTGTTTATCCCTTTGGCTTCATGGTAAACAGTTCTTTATCTTCTGGCTCACTCCGAAGGAAATAAATCCGAAGCATATAGCTAGCACTTCTTCGGCTCATTTCAAGGAAGACAGTCCGAAGTAGTTAGACTCTTTTCGGATCTCCTCTAAAGAGAGTGTATCTGAAGCATGTGAACGATCTCTCAACCTGAAGCAGTTGAAGGTTGTTCTGATTGTTATAACCACCTACATGGTCGATAGCTCCGGCTTCGATAACCATGGACTAACTAATTTCTGACTGCCACTACATACTGATGTGAGGAAGTTACATTAACGAACCCCTATAACCGTAAGTAGTTACAGTCACATCTATAAATATCGGTAAGAGGGGACACTTGAGATAAGCTAACTCCAGGCAAGTTAGAGCCAGTCCATAACTAGCTCTTTCAACACCACTCCACTCATTTTTTCTTTTCATTTCACTTCATTCTACTCTCAAGTTCTCCATTATGCTGCCTAAATTCTTGCTGACTTTGGCATCGGAGTGTTCCCCACAGGAGAAATTTCGGTCAAGGGATTTGTTTTGCAGGTTTTCATCGAAGGTGAACCAGCAAGCAAGTTGCTCCATCCGGTCCGCGGGGATTTAGCATCAACAATTCTCATTCTTCTCTGCACAACAATATTGTAATCAATACCCTTGCAAAGTTTACAAGTTTTCACTTGTTTTCCTATTTCTTTGCCACCTTTCAATTGTTTTTGCTTGGATTGCCCTTTGTCTTTGATGCTGGGGGTAGTTAACAAAGCTAGCTACATCAATTACCGGATTACCATCAGGTGATGCTTCAATGTCCCGTAACACTTCGTCATTAGGTACTAAAATTTTTTATGCATTTTGGAATTCTTCATGATACCAACGTACTAGCAAGTTGCTGGAAGGGATTTCAAAATAATTTTTCCGGAAGAAAACACTTAGTATGTGACACCAAAGGATCTCCCAAAATTCAAAATGCTTGTAACTACAAATGGCCATCTCACCGTCGGCTTTTGACTATGAATTTCTTTAGGTAGTGTTTTGATGGTAAAAAGTTATTCCCATAATAGGAATACGAATTCTCTAGGAATAGTTTATTCTTCCTGTTATTCCAGATTTTTGTTTAGCTTGAAATCTGATATTCCTCGTTATTCCAGTATAATTAATGCAGTATTATTCTAAATGGTGTTTGGATGATATGGGAATAAACCTGTATTCTATTAGGAATATATGTAGATTTTTTGGAAATCCCAAAAATATCCCTGACCAAATAATAAGATAAAATAAGTCATCAAATATTTTTTAAATTTATAATTACTTAAATTAAATATTTTATACTAATTAATATATTATTATGATTTATTAAAATTATGTTCATGTGTAATGTACATATACTTCTAAAATATTAGGAAAAAAATGGCTTATACTATTATCATTTTGCAGAGGAAGTAAAGATTTATTGCATATACAAAAAATACATGAATTTAGAAAAATCCCTATTACAAGAAAAATTTTATTCCTGATATTTCAAATTACATTGCATAAGAATACCTGATAATCAATTCAGATAACATGCATACAACACAAATGAAATAGGATCATGGAGATGAGCTGAATATATAAATTAAAAGAAGAATTAATATTTTATTATTAATACAATTATCATCAAGGGTCCATAGAAGATGAATATATGTTACACGAATAAGAAGATAATATACATGCCCACACAATATAACAATGAAACTGAGTTCCTAAAAGAAAATAAATTTTGTTACAATTAACTTAAAACTTGTAAAATATTTCACACGCTGCACTTTAGTCCTTAATAATTAGCACCAACTTGTAGTAGCATAGTTGAGCAAACTGCTCTTCAAACCATTTTGAAATAATATAGCCATTGCAACAAAAGAAAAATATTTTTCTATAACAATAAAACATTGTCAGTAGTGCAAAATCTTATATTTTCATAAACTACTTGAATTTAGATATATGAAATTCCAAACTTATGCTGCTTATCATGTAAATTGTAGTCAAAACCTTGTCTCCTAGCAATGCTCATTCTTAAGGTAGCCTATCATCATTGTTAAAATATAATATAAAATATACATTATAAAACATATTATACATATAAATATTCAAAATAAAAAAAATGTTGCAAATCAACAAAATAGTGAAACCATAAAATTAAACAATGCCTCCACATTTTTATAAAAGGCTGCCAAATATTTATTCATCCAAATGAATAAATTGAAAAATATATATGCCTCCGAATAAGCAACATTAAAGACACTGGAGCATCACGGCTACAAGATAGAATAACTACTTATTAAGGCTGTCTATCATGTAAATGTAGTTAAATCCTTGTCTCTTAGCAATGCTCATTCTTAAAGCACCCTATCATCATTGACAAAACATAATATATATAGATACATTATGGAACATGTTATACATGGAAACAATGAAAAAAAATAACTTTTGCAAATTGACTTAAAATGCTGAAATCCTAAACTTTAACAATGCCTCAACATTGTTATAAAAGGCCGCCAAACATTTATTCATCTAACAAAATATTTTATTGGAACCTCTGTGCCTCAATAATATTATTTTACATTTCTATAAAAACCTATGTGTCCAATGTAATACTTAGCTGGAAAGAAATATCAACGAACCGGTAACCTATTCTTTATAACCTGAACTAATCCCCTACATACCCAAATAAAAATTAAAAAATTAACATATTCAAAGTTTTAAATCTAAACTTATCATTACATATGATGATTGGATAGCTATTTCAATTCCCACCACAATGCAAGGTAGATTGTCAATTTATAAGATTACAGTTGATTTTGCTAGTAAGAACAAACATGCTTTGTCATCAAGCCAGGGGTATATGGATCAGATATATCGGATATCAAAAAAAAAGATGCACAGATGAACACACTCAGAAATGATCCATATCAAACAAGTTTTGGTAGGCTAAAAGTAATCCTCCTACAGGACCTTAAGATACAAACCTAAAGAAGGAAGAACAGGTGGATCTATGGAATTTATATAATGGTGACTACCCAAAAAAGGTTAGGCTTTCCCTAACTAAAATCTACCGGTCGTTTCCAAGCTTAGATAGTCTTCTCTGTTGAACCCTGCAAACATATACATATGAAGGAAGAAAGCAAGGCCAATATATAGTAGTTACTTCATATCCATACGTCTAAGCCTAGAGATGGAAGAAAAGAAGCTCAAATCATGTGATCTCCAATGCCCTTCCAAGCTTTTGGGTCAAAATACGAAGTGCGAACAACTCAAGATTAAAAAATACAATGTTTAGAGGAGAATGGCTAAGAGCTTTCTCGAAGGAAGGAAAGAATGTGCAGTGACAATGGTATATATAAAACAAAATATCATTTATAAGAGCTCTGATAGGTAACACTCTACCTGATACAGCTCTCGAGTCCAATCCACCATCAAGGCAAGGGCTGCCACCAGTATAAGCGGCTTCTCTTCTTCTGAGAGCTAGATATGACGAAGAGAGGTAGAGAGAGATGCTTAGAGAGAGAGGAAGGGAAGAGAAGGGAAATCAGAAGCCCGAAAGGGGAAATCAAAAATCGTGCAACTCCGGTTGGAAGATTTCATGCCTGAAGATGAAGGAGATGCAGAGATGGAGCCCTTTGATTTCAAGATGAGGCAACGTGATTACCTAAAACCCTAGTGGCGGGGGAAGAAGGCAACGGCCGTCCAATGGTTCAATCAAAGAGATAAGGGTTTTAACCCTTTTTTTCCACCGAATGTCCCTGGAATAAGAAAAATGGAAATAGACCTATTCCATGGGGGACATGGAATATGAATTCTAGAATAGTGACCGTTGATTGGAATACCAATTTCACTGGGCCCCACCAATCTTTTTACGCCTGTTTGGGGGAATAGCATGGAATAAAACCCTATTCCAGCCAAGAAGAGGGCATCCAAACACTACCTTATAGTTTTGCACCATAAAGTCAATATTATTTTTAGGGCATCCACATAGAGAAGGGTCAACCACCTTTGGATCAATGATGCTAGATAAAGAATGATGTTATTCCATTAGAAATGTACACAGCTTGGCTCCCAGTATGCCTATTTCGAAAAGAATGCTAAGAGTATATTTTCTTTGACCGAGCATAATGCCATTCGATGATCTCACAAGTTCAATTCCTAAAAAATATTTTAATGGTCCTAGATCTTTGATATGGAATTAAGAGTGCAGATAAGTCTTGATAGAAGAGATGTGGATGGGATCATTTCCTACAAGAATAATATCATCCACATAGATTAAGATGAGGACTACGCGCTCACCTTAAGCATGAGTAAACCAGGAGTAATTGGCCTTGGACTGTTTAAAACCGAACCAAATAATAGAGGTGGTGAATTTTTCAAACTAATTATGAGATGCTTATTTCAGTCCATACAAAGACTTGCTCAATTTGCAAACTCGTGTATCACTTGGGCATATAAAACCTTGAGGAATGTGCATGAAAATCTTTTTATGCAAGTCATTTTGTAAGAAGGTATTATTGACGTCCAATTGGTATAATTTCTATTTACGTACAGTTGCTACTACCTACAAACAGTGCATAGTGACTAATTTGGCCACATATGTAAATATCTCATGGTAATCAAGACTTTCAACTTGGGTATAATCCTTAGCAACCAGCCGTGTCTTATATTAATCAATCGATCCATCTGTCTTGTACTTTATGCGATACACCTATTTGGAATCAATAGCTCTCTTTGCAGGCGGTAAATCAACCAAAGTCCATTCTAATTTTTTTTCCAATGCTACAATCTTTGCTGCCATAGTCTTATGCCACTTTGGATTTTTTTGTGGCTTGTGAAAAGTATTTTGGCTCATCAGTAGAACTGATGGCCGCTAAGAAAGCTAGATGTTGAGAAGAAAATTTATCATAATGAATAAAATTTAGCATAGGGTAAAGAGTATCTGAAAGAGTTATTGGAGTGGCAGACCATAAGGGATCAAGTGAAGGTGGCAATTAAAGGGCATAATCTTTCAAATAGGCTGGTATTTATCAAGTTTAAGTGGATCTAATTGACTGTGATTCTAGAATTTGGTTATGCTCAATAGGAAAAGGCTTTGTTGGAAGCATTTTGGATGAATTATTTATATATGTAGAATGTTCAAATATGGGATTGGCAGTAGGTGTGTATGGTGGTGGATCATCAAAAATGGGCAATGGAATAACTAGATTAGTTCATTGGCTATTATACATAAAATATGCTATGGAGGAAGAGTAATATAGAAAAACATGTTCATGAAAAATTATATCTCGTGAGACATAAATACTATGATTTTCAAGATCAAAAACACGATATCCTTTTTGTCCATATAGGTAACCAAGAAATACACATTAAATGGCTCTAGAATCAAATTTAGTGCATGACCTTGTATGGTTATGTGCATAACATAAGCAATCAAAAACATGAAGGTGATATAAGAGGGTGGTTAATTAAATGATACTTCATATCATATTTTTTATAGTAAAACTAGAGTTGGCAAATGGTTAATTATATATACAATCGTAAGTATCATTCCCTCCAAAATTTTAATTGCAAATTGGCTTGAGATCTAAGTGCTCGAGCCACTTCTAACAAGTACCTATGTTTACGTTCTACTACTCCATTTTGTTGAGGGATATAAATACAAGATATTTGATGTTCTATGCCCTGAGTCAGGTAAAATTGTTTCATAGGTATAGATGTAAATTCAACCCCATTGTTACTATGAATGTATTTGATTTTGAAATTAAACTGTATAGTAACCATATAACAAAAAGATACAAGATGAGTAGATGCTTCATATTTATATTTAAGTAAGTAACCCAAATACCACATAAAAAATCATCTACCATGGTAAGAAAATAATGTGTGCCATTATTAGATGGAGTTGGATATGGTCCCCATAGATCATAATAAATTAACTTAAAACAATGAAAGCTTTTATTATTGCTAATAAAAAAGAAGTTATAGTTTGTTTTGCATGATGACAAACATCATAAATATGATTTTGAGGAAAATCAAAAGGTAGACACAGAATTTTAAACAAACTATTAAAAAAAATATGTCCCATGCATATATACCAAAGCAAGCTAGAAAATTTTGTCATAGCTTGAAGAGCCATGGGGTTTGATGAAAAGTAGCAATAGTAGACACCATCCCTCTGTCTACTCACTCAAATTAGCTTCTTGGAGTTGAGGTCCTGAAATATACAAAAATCAGAAAAAAAAATAATAACACAAGATAAATAAAAGTCAATTTACTAACTAAGAGCAAATTGCATGTGAATTCGATATGCAAAGAACATTACAAAAGGTTATATCACCAGGTAGTTTCACTTCACCAATATGTGAAATAGAAAGACTTGTACCATTTGGTAATTTGACAAGTCTATCAAAGGGTATGGTAGCATGCGAATTTAGGATAGTGAAAGATGTGACCATATGGTCAGATGCTCCACTATCCACAATCCACATAGTAAAGGAAGGAGTAGTTTTACCTAAAAAATGTTCATGAGTGGAAGTCACGGCATATGAAGCTTGGCTAGAAGAGGATTGCACATCATTAAAAAAATTTAGCAACTGAATATACCGTTGCATATTCAGACCTGAAACATGTGACATTGCTTATTTTAAAGAACCTTTTGATTCATAAATAGCTATAGCTGAAGCTTCTATAGGATGTTGCTTGCTTTGTTGATTCTGTCCCTATCTTCTAGCATTATTTGAGTTATTTTTTCTTTTGTTTTTCATGTTGGTGGGTAGCCAATAGGCTCAAAATAATGCTCCTTTGTATGGCCATGTTTATGATAATGACCATACATTACATTAATATCACATGTGGTGGAAGAAGTAGTCTTCACAACCATAATCATAGTTTCATGATTGGGTTATCGCATGGTAGTAATAGATTGCTGCTTTTCTTCTTGCAAAATCATAGAAAAAAATTTCCTCAAAGAGGATAATAGATCACTATTAAGGATTTGCGATTGTACTGTAATGAAACTTAATTTAATCCTATAGAAACTGGTGGATCTTTTCTATTTCTCTTGCTATAGCGAAAGCCTTTCTAACCCCATATGTACATGAAGAGATAGTGTCGTATAAGTACAACTCATCCCATAAGGCTTTAAGCTTTGAATAATAAGCTGTGACCAAGTGTCCTTCTTGCATAGTGAGACAGAGTTCATGTTTAAGCTAGTGAACTTTGGAGCATTATCTTATGAGAATCTTTCCTCCAAATCTATCCAAATGGAATGTATGGTGTCAGCATATGCTATACTATAGCAATAGCATTGAACAATCATAATATAACCATGGAGTTATACTTTATCCAAGCAGCAAAATTAGATGAATGAGCATCAGGTTTGGAAATAATCCCTTCAACAAACCCAATTTTATTCTTGGCATTAAGGGCATTTTGCATCACTTTTTCCCAAGTAGGATAGTTATCTTCATTCAAAATGGTTGAAACAAAAATTATTTCCAGATTATCGGATGAGTGGAGATAATATAAAGAATCAACGGTAATGAAAAAGGAGATCACTCCTCCTATCATCGAGGAACTCTTCTCTTATGACATTAAGAAAGCTAAGAGAATCAAGAACATGAATGATGTAAAGATGGTGCAAGACTTCTAAAAAAAAATGATCAAGGCTCTAATACCATGCTAAAATTTGAAAGAATTGATATGTATCTCTTGTATCCATTATAACTGATTTATATACAATGGCCATATTATAAAATATAAAGAAAACAACCATGATACAAAATAGGAGAAAAATGATCATGCTACAAAATAAGAATTAAAAATAATATAATTTTTTTCTTTACTTGAATTTAAATTCAAAATTCAAATTTGAATTTAAATTTGAATTAATGCTAAAATTGTGTATACCATTCAAATTCAAATTCAAAATTTGAATTTGCATACCTAATATGGTTTTTGGTTGACTGCCTAATTTAACATGATTGTTTGCCTAATCTATCTTTCAATAGATCAATTTACTTTGGTCAATGCAATATTTACCTCTCTGCCCATCTACTATATCACCTTTTAAATTGCCTTTATGGGTGGCCAATAAGATTGATCAATGTCGTAGACCCTTAACTATGAAGTGGCTCTTTCTTTTTTGGAGACTGTCTTTCAAAGTTAATTAAAAATTGGTGTGTATTTTACAGAGGAAGGTGGTCTCGATGTTAAAGATATTACTTTTCCAAACATCTCTCCCCTTTCTAAATAGGGTTGGAAAATTCTCATTAATAAGGATGGACCTTGGAAAGGGCAATTAAATCTCGGAGGGCTTATCTGTGGAAAGCATGCATTCATATAAGTGAACACATCTTTCCATCGCCAGATCACTTTGAGATTGGAATTGATAATCTTAAAATCATGATCCTATCACTTTCAAGGTCATCGGATGGTGCAAAGGCCTGCTCACATATGCAAACAGGCTTTTCGAAGGCAATCCCAATCTCGCATATCACAAAAGAGTAAGTCTTTGTGCACCGCGTGTGGTGCAGGAAATCTAACGTGGCTCACACCATTATTTTTTATTGGTCCACGTCATCCTAACTGGCTTGATGGGATGGGGCAAGAGTTTGTATCTCTGGGATTATGTTGTCTAAGCATCGTCGCGTCTGCAATCATTTCAAACATGGAAAATAATATTTTTATCCTCTTATATTTTGGAAGAAGTTATGTGCTTCTGATATGAAAAACGGTTCTTCTTCTTTTGTAAATGAAAAAAAAATATAGGAGCAAAGCAACACTGCAGAGTTCCTTCCATTGTTTTTACCTACCCATCAATGTTAGAGTGAAACCCCCAATTTTCCTTCCATTTTTTAATTTTTTCTCTTCTCTTTGGTGGTCGAGTAGCCGTTGGTGAGCTAGAAGCATTTATGCTTCTTCTGCAAAGAAAAAAAAAGAAGGGGTTAGTGATACCTCTAGAGTGTTCTCTATTTTTTGTTTTTGCTCCTCTTTGGTGGTCAAAAAGTCATTGGTGAGCTCGAAGTTCTCAAGTATACCATGAAAGATACGTCTTTGAAATCTTAAGTTAATGGAGAAAAGTGGTTTCGTCTTTCAACGTAGACGACAAACACAAAAATATCACAAGAAGGAAATACAGATAGAGGAAGGAAGCATTGTACTTGTTGTTTATTCAAGAGAGGATGATATCCCCTTAAGATCCCTCCTAAAAGAAGCTACAGAACTAGAAATAGGTAAAAAATTATATATTTTAATATAAATTTTTAAAATTTATCTTTAAAGAGGGATGTCATGATATATTTTTAAAAATATTAAGTATTTATAGTATAAAATTATAACACCATGTATAGTTTCATGACACCGTAGTTCAAAATTTACGATATCCAAGTTTAAAAACTATGATACCCTAGTTAAAAAATTATGACATCCATGCAAAAATTATAAAATAAAAATTTCTAACCTCTTCTACATCAATACATGTCATCCGTGGCTTGGTTTATGACTCTCAGAGTATCATAAGATTATCACGGATGCTATAAGATTACTCAAAATAGTCGAAACAGTTTTACAACATTTCAGTTTAAAAATTATGATAATACTTGGTTTATGACTCCCAGAGTATCAAAAATTGCCATGGATGCTATAAGATTAATCAAAATGGTTGAAACAGTATTACGACATCCTAGTATAAAAATTATAATATCCTAGTTAAAAAACTATGACATCCTTGCAGAAAGTATAAAATATAAGTTTCAACCCCTTATACATGTAATGCATGTCATCCGTGGCTTAATTTATGACTCCCAAAGTATCAGAAAATTACTATGGATGCTATGACATTATTCAAAATGGCTGAAATAGTATTATGACATCCTAGTATAAAAACTACGATATCCTATTTAAGAAACTACGATACTCTTGCAGAAAATATAAAATTAAAATTTCTAACCTCTTTTGCATGTAATACATGTCACCTATGATCTGAATTAAAACTCTTACAATCTCATGATAACACTCCCCATGTCATAACAAGCCTGAATGGAAAGAATTAAGAGTAATTAAGTCTGAAATAGGATTATGATATCCTAGTTCAAGATTCATAATATCTTACTTCAAATATTATGACACCCTGCATATTTTTATGCTGGGATGGTTTACATTTTTTATAATAGTTAGTTAGAATTTATTATTTAATAACTTATATTTATTTTTTACTTATATTTCAGGTGATCTTGCAATAGTTCGGCTGCCTAAAGTGAAGGCTTTGTAACTATTTAAAAATCATTGCAAGCTAGCAGTGTACGTTAAAAAAGCATGGAAGATGGACTTTTCTAGTCTTCAATTAGAAATCATCTAGAAGACTCCATTCGGTGCGTTCATCGACATGTAGCCATTCATAGTCGATGGATGACTCCTAGCTGAAATTATTAGATTTTACAAGGGAGGTGACAAGTTTATTTTTTATGGCAAGGAACTTACATTCAGCGTCGAAGATGTGGCCGTAATTTTGGGTCTGTCATGCCATGGAAACAAGATTGCAATGGAAGGCCAAGATAAAAAGGGAAGGTTGTTTAGAAGATTTGGTAGGGAATTAAATTTTCAGAATTAGGAACTAGAGAAGTTGACAGCGTATCTTCATTCATCAAACATACAAGAGGATATCGAGGATACCGTAAAACTTTGGATCACATACATGTTTGCATTGTTCTTGTCTCCAAAGTCAAATTAAGCTTGTCCAAGATATATCATCCCTTGGATGATTTATCTCAGCTGGGATAAATCAACTGGGCTTTTGCAATAAAGGAGTTGACTATTATAGCTCTCCCAGATGTTGCTTGTTGCTTGAGATCTGAGGAGCCAGTCTAAACCAAGAAAAGTGACAAGGTTAGGAGGCAACCAACCCTGTATGGATGTTCAGTTGCATTGGTAGTAAGGATCATTAATAGCAGCAAAAGTGTAATTACATTTATTTTAAATCTTCCATATCTTTAAAGTACATTTTTATTATGTATAGGTTTAATTCCTCAAGCATAGCACCTTAAGAGCCCAAGTACATCCAAATAAGATACCTAGGCTATTAAAGTGGTATGACAGCCAGTTGAAGACACAGAATGCTTAGCTTATGAACTATAGCCTTATGAGTTGGTAAGATAATCCATTATTTCATAAATATAATGAACAAAATATCATTATCATTAATATAAAGTTATTTTATTATTATTCTTGGCTTGCAAGTGGAAGGAGCTATTGAGCCTATGATAACAAAATGGTGGCTTATCACTAAAGAAATAGTAGCATTCCCGGAACCCAAAAATAATTGTGCAAGTTGTTCAAAGTTGAAGAATGAAGTAGAAGATATAAAGAAGAGGCTTTCCATAATTGAAACCCTCGGTTCATTGGTAAAAAAAGATAGTAATGCAAATAAAGAAGGGGACAAAGGGGTGAAGGGAGATGATATTAAGGATGAGGTGGAAGTCACTAGGCACGATCAACCTATGATGAAGAAAAAATTATGACACCTCTATGACTGAGGTTGAACATAGGATAGAGAAAAAATTAAAGGGCACCCCTGTGAGTGAGGATGTTGAGGAGAAATAAAAATCTCTGGTTCCTTCACTTATAAAGAGGATGAAAAATCAATCTAGACTATGAAAGGCCTCACAAATTACAATAAATTCTACTTTTAAAACAGGCCAACCCAAAAAAAAGATGAAAATGGTGGGCACATCTTAGTATGATGAATCAAATTTGAATCTTCAATTTAAAGATGATGAAAATTTAATCACAACCTTTTTGAAAGAAAAGATAAACTCGTAAGTTATATCTATTTTTTCTATTATGTATGCTACTTTATGGTTGAAAATATATAATATTCTTTATGTTTATTAATTTCAGAGAGGTCATCTAAATCAATAAATTTAGAGACATTATCACAAGAAAAAATATTTTTGATCTACTAAATAATGACATGATAGTTGATGATATAAATAATAAAGTATTACTTTATTTTATTCTTATTTTTTATATATATTATGATATATTTTTAATAATTTTTATATTGATTTTCAAAATTGTATGAAATCATGTTACTTATAATTAATTTATTTATTTTGCATTGCCAGATAATTAATATTGGGCAGGAGTTTATTAGAAATAACAAGATAGAGCATCCAAAAAGATATCATAAGTATATAATTATATCTATAATGACCTCAGGCATGTGCCTGACATCAGTATCACAGTTTCAAGAACTTGCTAGAATAGCCGAGACTATGATATTTGATGGAGTCAGTGATCAAGATAAGAAGGAATTTCAGTTTCTATTCACCATCATCAGCTTAGATAATTTTCACTGTTACCTGGTTGCGGTTGACATGCAAACAATGATATTGATGCATCTAAATTCAATAAAACATAATTCCATGTACAAAGCGAATGCAAGAAAGTGGCACAAGATACTCGGACCAATATTTCATATATTATATGATAATGCTGAGATGAAGAATTGGTCCATGCTAAAGATTGCTGAATGCCCTTTCCAACTTACAGGATCACTAGACTACGGATTGTATTGCTTGAAATACATGGAATTCCTTGCTCGCAAGGATAAGCTTGATAGTTGGGATTCATAAAAAAAGATAAAAGTATCTACCGATGCTAGTTAGCAGTAAGATTATTGAGAGAGAGCCTAAATCAAAAGATTGATAGTGCTGTTAAAATTTAGCATATTAAAGTAATTTTTGTTTAATATACTTATTCTCTTCGATTCATGCACTTCTGTAATATGTTATAAAAATTTGTAAGTCAATTGATATTTATATTTTAAACATCATTTTCAAAGAAAAATTATATAATTCATTCAAACAGTAATGTTTTAATTATCATTTTCTCATTACATGAAGTTTTTGTATTTTTGATGTTATGTTTACTCAAGAATGTCAAATTTCTTCATTGATGTGATAATGTTATAAAGGAATATTATGTTTCTTGACAAGGTGTCATAGTTTTCTAATTTGAATGTCATAACCATAGATCTAGGATATCTTAATTATATTTCAATATTTACTTAAACTTTATTTATTAAAAGTCTATCATGACATTATAAGAGTTTTAATTCAGACTCCATGTAACATGTATTACAGGCAAAAGAAGTTAGAAACTTTGATTTTATATTTTTTACAAAGATGTCAGTTTTTTAACTAGGATGTTGTAGTTTTTAAACTAGGGTGTCGTAATACCATTTTGACAAATTTAAGTAATCTTCTAACATCCGTGATAATTTTTGATACTTTAGGAGTTATAAACCAAGCAAAGGATAATATGTATTATAGGTAGAAGAGATTAAAATATTTTATTTTATATTTTCTGCAAATGTGTCAGTTTTTTTTAACTAGGGTGTTGTAATTTATGAATTTGGGTATCGTAATATTGTTTTGGACTATTTGATTAATCTTATAGCATTTGTGGCATATTTTTATACTATGTGAGTCATAAACTAAGCCACGAATGACGTGTATTATAAATAAAAGGGATTAAAAGTTTTATTTTATATTTTATGCATGGGTATCGTATTTTTTAACTAAGATATCGTAGTTTTTGAACTTGGATGTCGTAATACTGTTTCGAGATATTTGATTAATCTTATGGTATCCGTGATAATTTTTGACACTCTGGAAGTATAAACCAAGTCATGGATAACATGTATTACAGGTAAAAAGGGTTAAAATTTTTTATTTTTATTTTTTGCATAGATGTCGTAGTTTTTTAATTAGGATATCATAACACTATTTTGGCCAATTTGAGTAATCTTCTAGCATCCGTGATATTTTTTAACACTTTGGAAGTCATAAACCAAGCCAGGATGATATGTATTATAGGTAGAAGTAGTTAGAAAGTTTTATTTTATATTTATGCATGTGTCATAGTTTTTTTTAACTAGGTATCGTAGTTTTTAAACTGAGATGTCGTATTATGGTTTCAGCCAATATGAGTAATCTTCTGGCATCTATGATAATTTTTGACAATATGGAAGTCATAAACCAAGCAACAAATGATATGTATTATAAGTATAATAGGTTAGAAACTTTGATCTTATATTTTCTGCATGGATATCGTAGTTTTCTACCTAAAATGTCGTAGTTTATGAACTATAATATCATAATACTATTTCGAGCTATTTGATTAATCTTATAGCATCCATGATAATTTTTGACACTCTGTGAGTTATAAATCAAGCCACAGATGATATATATATTATAAGTAGAAGGGGTTAAAAAAATTTATTTTATATTTTGTGCATGGGTGTCGTAGTTTTTTAACTAGGGTGTCGTAGTTTTTATACTGGGATATCGTAATACTGTTTCGATCATTTTGAGTAATCTTATAGTATCCGTGATAATTTTATAATACTTTGGGAGTCATTATTCAGAACATGAATGATGGGAAGTCTGTTATGAGCAGTTATTTACTTTACTTTCTTGTTTCATGCTAAGGTATTCTAATTTTGTAAATGGATGTCATCCATTATATCAAGGGATATCATAATTCTATTATTCCTATTTTAGTCTTTGGGCCCTTAAAGTAGTACTAAAATTTATATTTGAAATAAACAAATTCAATCACATGTCCAATATATCCTGTTTTGAGTTTCTCTAGATAATATAAATATATACATGACTGTACAAAGTTTTAGCATTTTATATCCTCTCCTGTGTTAGTTGACTATATGTATAAGCATCGGATTCATCTAAAAAATGATCGAAAGATGGTATAGTAGGTTCGATTACTTGTTCTGGTACTTTCATTATATTATAGGAAGTCTGCCTCTTGCTTGTACTACCTTCTCTTTTATTTTGCACAAGAGTGTCAATGGAAGCCTTATCCATATTTTTTCTTGATCTCTTTGACTTCTTCTCGACTCTACTCTTAATTCTATTATCTCTTGGATGACCTTTCATAGTAAGTTGGTCAGGATCTTGGATTAAAAGTTGTATGCTTTGCTTAGCTGCACAATTAGTATTTACAGCTCTTCTGAATAATGGTATAAGATCTTCTATCACTAAATTAAATAGATCTTCAGACATAGAGACTATTTCTGCAAGCTTCATCATCCAATGACTCATCAAAGTATATCTACGATCAATAAAATATAATATTTATATTAGGATTTCATGACATATGATAAGTTTAGGTAAATATAAAATAAAATATCTAAATTTAAATAATTCATTGACTATGTATCATAATTTTCATGTGCTTTTATTATAAAATTGAGTATTGTATTTGAAATCATCGAATTGGTATTTCATGTCCTTGCACCATCTATTCAAGAAATACTTATCTAAGATACAAAATACGTCGCTTTGATTAAGAAGCAATAAGGCATGCCTACAAAGGTAACCATTGTACTGAAAGGATCCACACTGCATTGAACATCCTCCAAAATTTTGTCATATGAAATCACATAATTTTTTATAATCTCCTTCTTCATTCCATCAACTTCAATTCTTTCAAATGATTTAATAGAATATACGTCACAGTTGTCAACTTCTTTAACTAATTTAGTATTTGATGCAACAATTTCAAGGATCTCATTCTGAGATTTTTTGAATATATGCCTTGTATATTTTCCTGTTGCTTGCCTCTCAAAAGGAGAGGATGTCTTTAGGAAAGTATTTGTTTGTAACGCTTTATTCTCTTCTACTTTTCTGCATCATATCTTTTCTCCAAGGCATCTTCATACTTATCGATGAATTCCTTAAGTATAGTCTTCGAGTTTATAAACAGATCAAAGAAATGATTGATGCTCTCGCTCCTTGGTGAAGTAGACATTCCTGTTCATAAATATTCAAAAAATAGAAGCCTTAAAGATTCAAACTTTATTGAAAATTTACAAACATGAACCTTAATCAATCATAATGACTTACAAACCTGCGAAGAATATATCCTTGTGGTAAATTGGAACCGATTTATTCCAACATTTATAAATGTCATTTAACCAATATACAGCTTTGCATTCTTCATATTTCTTCATTCAATGTGCCCACCTTTCCTCAAAGACACTATAGCAACTGAATCATATATCGCCTCTTCAAACTTAACCATAAACTTGAGATTTGTAGTATAAATATGACCAATATTTTCAGGAATCTTTCTCAATATATGCTAAAGACAATTTATGTTGCGCATTGAAAAAAACATTCCTAACAACAACCTCGATTGCCTTATCTTGTTAGTTATGATGGCATTAGGCGGTTGACTACCATTTGTATCTAGCCATGATTGGAATACATATTTAAATGTCTCAGTTCTCTCATATGATAATAATGCATAACCAAGCAATGTGGATTGTCCATGATGGTTGACTCCGACAAATGGACAAAAAGGTATTTGATATGTATTTGTCAAATAGGTTGAGTCAAAGATCAGTACATCACTAAAGTAAGTGCTTGCTAATTTTAACCTAGGATGGATCCAAAAGACAGACCTGAGTTGTCCATTATCATTCAGGTCCAAAGTATAAAAAAAATTTGAATTTTTTACTTGCATTTATGTGAAATAGATTACCATTGACTGTGTATCTCATTCTTTCAGCTGACTTTGACATTCCCAACAGATAAAATTATGAGCATCCTTCTCGATAAAATCTAATTATCTTCTACCCCTTTCCTTCTAGCCATGGTAGAGCATATTTGAGTTATAGAAATATACATGGTATATAAATTGCTGATCTCTGCCTTTGCTGGTATGCTGATCCTCCTATGGGATCGTAGATAACCAGCTGATAATATGGACAGCTCATAGTTATGTTCTACAAAAAATCATCCAATATGCACTTATTATTTTTAGAATTTAGTCTTACTTTTATCGAAGCCTTACAATCAATTTTATTAGTATCCTTAGGATTCATGGAGTTATCAATTTTTCTAGATTTTCCTAGCCTCCAACATGCGAGGTACCTTAAGTATATTTCTTTATTGTTGTTGGACCTACTACATACTATTATGATTTCAAAACCTACTCTCCTTGCATATCCATTATAGAAATTATATACATCATTTACAGAATTGAACTCCATTCCAATTTCACGATCAACAAACTCGTTCTCTGTATTCAAGGTGATAGAGAAGGTGCATTCTTGTGAACAACACCAACTTCATCTAAATGATTATCTTTGATTTTTTCTAGATTTCTAATTTCAATGTCATATATAGAAATATCTGCAAAAAAATCATAAACATTGATATATAGTTTTAGATGGCATTTTATCTACAGCATAATAAATAATGTATTATGCATTGGATAGAATATGACACGATAATATGATAATACGGGCATAAAACTAAATATTTTTAAAAAAGATATTTGAACTTATGATATCCTAGTTCAAAAGTTACGATATCCTAGTTAAAAGATATATGATTATGACACACGATCATAAAACATGAAACTAAATATATTAATCCCTCATACTAGGAGAACCATCACTTGTGGATTAAGTTATGACTACTAGGATGTCATAACATGCTATGGATGCTAAATAATCACAAATATATACTGAAACATTATTAGATACCCAATTCAAAAACTACGATATCTTAGTTAAAAAACTATGATATCCCTGCACAAAATCATAAACCAGATATTTTGATCCTCCATAATAGAAGTGTTTCAGTAGTGTTGCTGATATATGATACCCATATTATAATAAAATACTTCTGAGAAAACTTCAAGATCAAAAACTTTAAAACATAAACAACTCGGTACAAAAAAAAATGAAGGCTTTTGTCCTCCGTCATAGGACATTTCAACCGTGCATTGGCTTGAATAAGATTGTTAGATCGTGATAAAAAGACCAGGAGAAAAAAATATTTTAAAAAAATAGTTTTCAAGGAATGATACCCTAGTTAAAAGATTATGATACCCGATCATAAAACATGAAACTAAATATATTAACCCCTACTACCATGAGAACCTATCACTTGTGGACTAAGTTATGACTCTTAGGATATCAAAACATGCTACAGATGCTAAAGGATCACAAATATATACTGAAACAGTATTATGACATCCTGGTTAAAAAACTACGACATCCCTGCACAAAATCATAAACCGGATGTGTTGATCATCCGTAACAGAAGCATTTCAATATGCATTGCTAATATATGACACCTACATTGTAATAAAATGCTTCTGAGAAAATTTCAGTATCAAAAACTTCGAAACATGAACAACTCGGTACAAAACAGAAAATAAAAGATTTTGTCTTTCGTCATAGGACATTTCAACCTTACATTGGCTTGAATAAGATTATTAGATTGAGATAAAAAGACTAGGAAAAAAATTTATTTCTAAAAAAAGAGTTTTTAAGGAACAACACCCTAGTTCAGAAGTTACGATATTCTAGTTGAAAGATTATGCCACCCGATCATAAAATATGAAACTAAATATATTGACCCCTCCTACTAGAAACCTATCACTTGTGGACTGAGTTATGACTCATAGGATGTCATAACATACTATGGATAATAAAGGATCACAAATATATACTGAAACAATATTACAATACACCAATTAAAAAACTACGACAACCTAGTTAAAAATATGGCATCCTTGCACAAAATCATAAACTGGATGTTTTGATCCTTCATAACAGAAGTGTTTCAGTATGCATTGCTGATATATGATACCCACATTGTAATAAAATGCTTATAAAAAAATTTCAGTATCAAAAACTTTGAAATATGAACAACTCGTACAAAACAGAAAATGAAGGCTTTTGTTATCCGTCATAGGACATTTCAACCATGCATTAGCTTAAATAAGATTGTTAGATTGTGATAAAAAGACTAGGAGGAAAACATATTTCTAAAAAAAAATCAAGGAACAATATCGTAGTTTTGAAATTATGACATCCTAGTTAAAAGATTATGACACCCAATCATAAAACATGAAATTAAATATATTAACCCTTACTACCAGGAGAATCTATCACTTATGAACTGAGTTATGACTCCTATAATATCATAACATGCTACGGATGCTAAAGGATGACAATAATATGCTGAAGCAGTATTACGACATTCCAGTTCAAAAACTACAACATCCTAGTTATAAAACTACGATATTCATGCAGAAAACATGAAACTATATTTATTATCCCCTCCTACCAAAAATACGTATCACCTGTGGATTGAGTTATGACTCCTAGAGTATCATAAAATTCCATGAATGCTAAAGAAGTATTATATGGTTTCCTACATCATTACTTTCTCTAGCTACCAAAACAATTGATATAATAAAATAACTATAAAAAGAAAATTAAAAAAAATATATGAATACTTGGTTTACTTCTTGTTGGAGATGATATTTTATCTTAAAGTTATAAAAGAAGTCTTCGGTGGCTTATTCCAATCTCAGACCAAAATAAAGTATTTTTCAAAGCGAAGAAAAAGCTTATATGAATATTCGAAAGTTGATTTTTACAACAAAACTCTCATAGCACATTTCAGAGCAAGAAAGATTCTTCTTTCAACCTTTGACTGATTTCTTGGACCAAAATCAGAGCATATTTCAGACTGTAACATTTAGCTAGAAATACTAGAAATAATATTTTAGATCCACCAAAATCCAAGCAAGATGGCGAGAAAAAGTAGCTAGAAAAAAAAGGTATTTTGGTTTGCACAACAAATTCAAAAAAAAAAGTTAGAACGGTAATTAATGAACGTCACGCTCAATTTTTAACTTGTTATACCTGCCAGTGATATGGACTCCTATCCCATCCCGTCAAGCCAGTCGACGTCGACCAATAAAAAATAGTGATGCAAGCTACGTTAGATTTTCTGCACCGCACACGGTGCACAAAGACATACTCATCACAAAAAGGTTCATCTCTCTTCTACTTGGAAACTGTCTAAGAGGTAACTCTAGCCTATGTAGTGAACTCTCTTCCCGCATTTCTAGAGCTGATCTCTCCTTCAACTCGGTAACGGGCATCATACTGTAAATAGAACGCACGTAGGAGCACAAATTAATATTTAGATTTGATTTAATCTTAGGGTTTAGATTGTTATTATTATTAACAACATAATCATGGTACCACCTAACATGTAGTTGACTAGCATACATGAACGCATTATACTATGTATCACTATTATGTAGGATTATGAATAATCAGGAGCCGTTTCACCTTAAAAAATAAACAAATTTTCATGATTTTATATTTAATTAGATATTAAGTTCACAAATGGAATTTGAACTTTCTTCTTCACTGATACTCTAGATACTCCAGATAGCAGGTTAATAGTATCATATGATGTGAGGCATAATCATATTCCGACACAAGATGAATAAATCAAAAATATTTAAACATAGTTAGAGAAAAAGAGGAGATCAAGGAGAAAAATGCTTAATTTGTTAAGCATAATTAGTTAAGACGTAATCAATTTTTTAAAATGAAATGATCAACATGTTGCTCGGTACATAAACACTTCAACATTATTTGCCCGACCCGATAAGATAAAATCTAATTAATAGTGATACCAAACTGTTATAAATTTTTTCTCTGATATATAACTATGAAAGATGGCTGGTTTTATTCTTATCCTGCTTTCAACTCTCATTAGCATATCTCAACATCTCCCTCCTTGAGAAACTGGCCATGATCACAATCACTGGATAGCAAGACTAATGGAAGCATAGTGATGTGGTGATGACTTGGATATTAACAGCTACAGGATAATCGACATGTTGATAGCTACAAGAGAGGCTGAAATACAGTTACATGGAATGCCACAGCTACCATATGTCAACAAGAGAAGGTAAATAAAGACCGAAAGGAAAAACTAAAAGGATGCTTGCAGTTGAAACAAATGGAGGCTGTGATAGCTTGTAAATATCTTAGCAAGCATAAAGATTTGAACATAACCTAATGAAACTGTCAGCAAACAAAAATAAACAGTAGAGAAAACCCGGACTTGATAACCATGATATGATTCCAGTGATCTGAACCCTTCCCAGTCAGCAAGTAAGATTACAAATCGAACCCCCCAAAGAGCATGAACTAAAAAGCCAATTTAAAGCTAAAAATAAATGGCAAAGGAAGTGTATATAAAGTTAACCAACTTAACAGAACTGCAGTATAAATAAGGTAATCAACCATTCAACTCAATAGTCCACATCATTTGCCCCCCTGGTCTGACATTAACAGAGCAGAAAAAGGAACAATCTTACAAAGAATAATAAAAACTGGAGGAAAAGATAACTGGCTCCGTAGGGTGTCTGCCTTCCAAATATACCTGGAGGCAGTAATGCAATTTTCACACTTCAAAAATCAAAGAAATTTCTTATCAAAAAAATCAAAGAAATTACATTATATACATTCAAGTCTTCAACAAGACATGCAAAAGCACAACACGGCATAAATAGTTGGTTGCTACGCCACTGGAAGGCATAAATCTACGATCAAGCCAACCATGGATGACATTAGGCAAGAGTCTAGCATGGTAACACAAGTAATAATGGCACAAATAGTCCACAAAACAACTGAAATATTGAGCAGAAAAGGACGTATCCAACTGGAAGAAATTAAACAAATGTCCCACATTGTTTATTGGGTAAAAACGAACCCTGCAAAGAAGGCACTTGTTCTCTCCCCGAAACCTATAGAAATCTATCCAGCATTGACAAAAATTATCAAACATTGTTGGCTTCAAAAATATATACTTTTCTGATGCAGGGATCATCAACTGCATCTTTCAGATTATTATAAATAAATCAAAAACTGTGCTCAAGAGGCCGACTCCTTGGCGATCTTCTCAGCCTTGGCAATCACCTCATCAATCCCCCCAACCATATAAAATGACTGCTCAGGAAGATCATCATACTTCCCATCCAAAACACCCTGCAAGCATGGATGTATTCCATGATCATCGACAATATACAGCAGATCAAACTAGATAGTGGTTAAACCATCATTCAAGGATCAGAGTACCTTAGCCATAAAAAAGCAGAGAAGGACAAAAAGTCCTCATATAATATTCTACAATGGCCGGTAAAATGTACCAATTAAATTAAGCACAAGGCAATACTGTACTACAGAAACTCTGAAAATGTTAGCAACAAGTACTTCACTATCAACAACAAATTCTCGAAGTTGGCTTATGCTTTGTTCATATTAACAAAGTGCAACAAATGACAAGTGATGATAGGCATGCTGTTCCATGATCCTCAAATGCATGCCGGTTCCATGATCCTCAAAAGGCTGACCATGGATGCAATTATCCTATCTCTAAAATCAATGTAGGTAACAAAAGCAAACTATAAAATAAATGCAGCAATTCTGTTTCTCAACTCCATGTCGATAAATTAAAATAGGAAGCATTAAGGTTCGCCATCTCGGTACCATCCTATTACAATATCAGCATATCTGATTCAAAGGGCAGTTCGGCATACCGAACATTGGTATACACTCTATACCACATACTAGTTCAGCTTATTGAGTATGCACCGGTACCAATTGGTACGACAAACCTTGGAAAGCATAGCATACTACACAAAATAATTAAACTGCTGCTAAACAGTGAGCAAAGACTGAGATCACAGCCAATCAACATGGCTCTGCAAGTTCACTTCATTATATACTACTTGCTCACTTAAAACTCATAATTTGAGCGTTTGGTAAGATGAAATTTGCATGTAGTAAATGAAGTAGAAGGATTTTGTGTAACCAATACTCCATGGACAGGACCTTTTACTACACTTTACATTATAATACTCAAATGCTATAAAATACAAGAAATACATGATAAGGCCATGTTTCCTTTTTTTAAGGAAGAAAAAAAAAAGAGTAAAGAAAGATTTTACTCACCTGAAAGCTGTTGACACTCTCCTTCAGCTCCACATATTTTCCAGGTGCACCCGTGAACACTTCAGCAACATGGAAAGGTTGGCTCAGGAACCGTTGGATCTTCCGAGCACGAGCAACGGTCAATTTGTCATCTTCACTGAGCTCATCCATTCCCAGAATTGCAATAATATCTTGAAGATTCTTGTAGTTCTGAAGAACCTTTTGAACACCACGAGCAGTGTTGTAATGCTCTTCTCCCAATACATGTGGAGAAAGCATTCTAGATGTCGAATCAAGAGGATCAACAGCAGGATAAATACCGAGTTCAGAGATCTAATTAAGAAAACATTTCCACGTCAGCAAAAGAAACAGTAGAAAAAAGAAAATAAATTAGTTTGTAACATATTAAAGAGGATAACCAGGTAAAGGCACCTGTCGTGACAACACCGTTGTGGCATCAAGATGGGCAAAGGTGGTTGCAGGTGCAGGATCTGTCAAGTCATCAGCTGGCACATAAATAGCTTGGACAGAGGTGATAGAACCTTTCTTAGTTGTCGTGATACGTTCTTGAAGTCCACCAAGATCAGTGGCCAGAGTTGGTTGATAACCAACAGCAGATGGGATACGACCAAGCAAGGCTGACACTTCAGAGTTTGCCTAGAAAATAGACAAGAATGTGAAAAATAAGCAATTAGCACATATAGTGCTATTCCTCAATATATTAAAAATAAAAAAAACTCAGAATCACTCATGAGAGCTCACTTGGGTGAAACGGAAAATATTGTCAATGAAAAGAAGCACATCCTGCCCTTCAGCATCTCGGAAGTGCTCAGCCACTGTCAACCCAGTCAGGCCAACACGAGCACGAGCACCAGGAGGCTCGTTCATTTGCCCATAGACAAGAGCACATTTGCTCTCACCCTGCAATATGATATTATTTTGTGGTGAGAGGAAAAGACCCCAATGACAATGACATCACACGCGCAGACACACAATAACTGCAATTTGGACCTGTTTATCACCAAGCTTGATCACACCACTTTCAATCATTTCCCTGTACAAGTCATTGCCTTCACGAGTACGTTCTCCAACACCAGCAAAGACGGAGAAACCACCTGGTAGGCAGAAAAACAATGAACAGAATAACCAACTGGAATTCAAAAAAATAATATAAACATTAATCTTTCCTGATGACCAACCATGGGCTTTTGCAACATTGTTAATCAGTTCCATGATAAGCACGGTTTTCCCTACACCAGCACCACCAAAAAGTCCAATCTTTCCACCTCTCTGGTATGGTGCCAGAAGGTCCACAACCTGTAGATAGAGAAGCATACATCATCTGAGAAGTGTGTAATGAAAATGACATATTTGCATAACAGTGGTAAGTTAACAAGAGCAGAGTTAAGTTCTTAGACATACTGATTTCAATCCAACCAATATAAACTATGAAGCGAACCTTCAACATGGTACACAATCAATCATTGTACCTTGATTCCAGTAACAAGAATTTGTTGTTCTGTCGCCTGATCAACAAAAGCGGGGGCCTCACGATGGATGGGAAGGAAGTGATTCGTCTCTATCGAGGGAAGAAAAAGGAAATCATTATAAAAAATTAACTGGAAAGACTTCCTATATTCAAAACAAAATTTTATGGGATAACTAATATCATAATTATATGGAAATTTGGCAAGGTAAACTTACTTATATCACCCTTCTCATCAATGGGCTCTCCAATAACATTGATGATGCGTCCAAGGGTAGCCCTACCAACAGGCACCTAATGTATGCACGAACATAACAATCAAGTCAATTGAGCAAATGCAAATGCAAAGGGAGTCAACAAGCAAAGACATTAAATTTTATAATTCACATCACTGCTGAAAACAACAAAGACAGGGGAACAGGTCCATTAACTCGCAAAACACAAATAAAACGATTGCCATAAAGTCTACAACCTATGTCTTCACCTCTAATTTACAAGAAGGAGAAATTTTTAAGTAGAATGACAGACAACAAAAGAGAAATTTCAGATCTGGATTAAATAGATGAGCTTAAAAAATGAAAACAGATAACACCGATCAGAATTTGGAACTTAAGACAAATGAAAATCAAGGCTTCATAACCATCAACAACCAACCAAATTATTGCACAACAGCTTACAATCCGGAAAGCATAAGACCAAATCATCAGCTTAAGCATTCACAGCCATGATCATCAAGATTAAAACTTTAATGATTAGATAGTGCTGCTATATGCATAGCAGCTTCATCTGGTACAGAAAGCAATATATGGCAGTAAGATTCATATGTATAGCACAAGAATACACGATATAAAGCTCATTTTCTAGCTACCATATAACCCAAAACATTGGAAAGCATGTCAGATCCAAATCCAGAAACCCTAGGCAAGGTTATATCAAATCCCGGACAAAGAAACCTCCTAGCTACTCAATCATTAACAAAACAGCTCATATTGTGTGATAGAGATGAGTGAATAGAGCGGGCAAAAAACGTACAGTGATGGGAGAGCCAGTGTTCAAGACCCTCTGTCCACGGACCAGCCCCTCAGTCCCATCCATAGCGATCGTCCTCACCATGTTCTCCCCCAGATGCTGGGCGACCTCTAGTACGAGGCGGATCGAGTTGTCCATAACCTCAAGGGCCGTCAAGATCGGCGGCAGTCCCTCATCGAAACGGACGTCGACGACAGCACCGATCACCTGGCATACCTGGCCGATCGCGCCTTTCCCGGTAAACTCATCGGTGATCTTGCCGCTGGCGCCAGCGGTTGGGGAGATCGGCGAGGGGGACGGCGGAGCCGACGACGCGGCGGCGGTTGCGTACTCGACGGCGCGAGAGAGGAGGAAGCCCGTAGGTGAGGGACGGGGAGCAGATATCGGCGGACGAGGGGCGGAGAGGGTGGGCCGCGCCGCCGGGGAGCGGCGGGCGGAGGAGCGGAGGAGGGAGGAAAAGACCCGGCGGTAGGCCATGGGGCCGCTCTGGGGATGGTGTTTGGAGGTCGAGAGCCGGGGAATAGGATCTAGGGTTTGGAGAAAACTAGGGATTTTATCACTTGGGAAGAGATCCCATTGGAGTCCAAGAACTCCGCCGACTTCTATTCGGGTGGAACGGATGATGAGGTCGGGGTCCTCGGTGCGGAGGGGTTTTTAAGGGTGGGAGCCGACGGAATTATGAAAGTCTGGATGGAGATGATGTTATTATCTTCCAAGGAGGTGTATGGAGAACTTTTATGCGGGAGAAGATCCAGTTCCCGCCGAAACGCGTACGAAGGACGAGATGAGTTTCGAGTGGGGAAATGGGACGGCGAAAGATGGTGCCGCATAGGACTAGTCACGATTGCGTTGAGGTGGGCGGAGAGCGTGCATTCACGTTTGGAAAAGATTTTGGGTAGACTGGCAAAATATGATCTGATCCATAATTAATCTATAATTTGTATTTAGTGTAAATGGCATTGTATTATAAATGAATCAATTTATTTAATTATTTGGAAGAATTTTTATTTTCTAAGATGTTTAATTTATTTATAAAATAAATTAGACCAAACTTTACATATAATATCTATTTAAAATAAATTATTAAAAATATATTTTTTGAAGCCCACCTAAACCTGTCACATTTTTAAACTTCGAAGGTCTTGTAAGGTCCTTGTTATATATGTAGGGTCCTGTTTAAATTTTGAAATCAATATGCATAGTATAGCACGTGAGTCATCACTCATTATTTTAATCTAGAGTCTTCGATCTTTCTCTCATTAATTTTTTTTTAGTTGGGATACAAAAGTAATGCATCCTTATGATCAGCGAGAGTAAGATCAAAATAGTTAAAGAGGTTAGCAAAGGCAAAAAAGTGGTCAAGAATAAGTTCGAGGATGGAAAGGCACCCAAGAGCGAGGTTGATGCGGACAAAGAAGTCGGCGAGTGCAGAGAAATAGTCGAGAACAGGATCGAGGATAAAAAGATGGCTAAGAATGGAGTGGAGATAATCAGGGAGGTCGGCAAGGATAGAGAGGCAATTAAGAGTGAAGAGACAGCCAAGAGCAAAATCAAGGAGAAGAGAGACGACTGAGAGTGAGATTGAGATGGCCAAAGAGGTCAGTGATGGTAAAGAGGTAGCTGAGAGTAGGATCAAGCTAACCAAAGAGGTTGAAAAACCTAGTGTGGAGTCACGATGATGATGATGATGGAGTCATCGAAGCAAAAGACCCCTCGAAGCTTAGAGATTACCAGTACAATCCCCTTTCTTTAGTAATTTTTTTCTCCACTTCACTTTTTTTTAACTATATGAGTGACTCTGATTTGAACTGGTTACCTGTTTAATAAATAAGTTAAACAAGTCCGTCAAATATCATGTTTATTAAATAGAATAGGTTTGGATTTTAAAATCTGACATGTTTAGTAAATAAGTCGGATTTAATTTTGAGTTTTTTTAGACTTCATCTAATCCAACTTATATATACTTAACCTAACCTAATTGCCACTCCTAATTTTGAGCCCGGGTTCATTGGAGTACACTTTTGTTTGGGTTGGAGCTAAAGAGGGTAAGATGGTATTGCTGGTGTTTGGAATCATGTGATGTTGGGCCTATTAGCAAGCTTGATAGATTCCTAAAGAAAATTTCTTTGTGCACCACCTACGATGCAAGAAATCCTAGCTGGCCTGCACCACCTCTCCTTATTGGTCCACATCGATTCTATATGGCTTGATAAGATGGGATGAGATGATGACATAATGATAGGGATACCGGCATCAGTTTTGAGCGTGATGTGCATTAATATCTAGTCAGCCTTTTTTAAAAAAATTTTGAGCAGATCAAAATATCATTTCCTTCCAACTTACTTTTTCCTGCCATCTTACTTGGATTTTGCTGATTCTAGCTCATTCTTCCTTGCTCTAAAATGTGCTCTGAGAGTTTGGTTTAAGGAATCTATTTTCGAAGGTTGATTTAAGCATCTTTCTCGCTCTAAAAAAATGCTCTAGGTCTCCAATCTAAGGTATTAGGTAGTGTCCGAGGTTGAAGAAGATTCTTTCTTACTCTTAAAAGTGTTCAGAGTATCGAGTATAAGGAAACAGTTTTGGTATGAGGTTGGAATAAGCAACTGAAAACTTCTTCTATAACTTCAAGATAAAATATCATCCTCAACAGGAGGTAAAAAACCCTTCATAGAATATTACTTAATTTTTTTTTTAGGTTCTTTATTACACCAACTGTTGCCGCCAAGATCGTCGTGGCCCGTAGCTGCTACCAGTGGTGCCGGAGTGCGCCCCCTTCGCTGCTTGGCGGTCCTCCACTCCCGGACTTGCGAAATAGGGGTTAGTGACCCGGGCCGGGGTTTCCGGCGGAGACACTCCGACAGTCAAGTCAGTGACGATCCAGGAGAACAGATCCTCCTGGTCGGGCCCCTCTTGATGGACTCCGCACTAGGAGGAGTAAAAGATGTGTGTGAAGGCGAAAATGTAGCAGGGAGAGAATGATAACAGGGACAGAGGGGTTCCCTGTTCCTCTGCCTCTCCTTGTTTCTCTCGTTTTCCTTCAACTATGGTGGTAGTGGCGCTTTGCCCTCTTGGTCGAGCTTGCGCTTGTGTTGGTAATAAATTGTTGCTACCTCCCCCCTTTCGGGGGTGCCGATCACTCTTTGTAGTTGAAGAATGGTCATTAGACGCTTGCCTCGGGATCTTCGCTGGGCTGGCAGGCGCGTGCGACAGGATTTCGTGCCATGGACGAGACGTCTTTCCTGACATATGGTAGGGGAAGCTTCCATTCGCTCTGACATCCTCTCCGGTCGTCCCATTCCGGGAAGCTTGGCAGAGCCTCGATTCGGGGGTCACCATCCTAGGGGTTCGTGCCTTCTGGCTGGTCCATCTCCCTGAAAGTATGGGTAGACAGGTAGTCATGGCGGTATGGGGGGCGCCGTTCTGTAGTCCTCGGGTGGCTCGCCGATGTCTCGGGATGGTAGGGCTTGCTCCGACGTGGATGCTCCGAGCTCGTGCGGTCACCTTGATGGAGGAGGGAAGAGTGCGAGCCCGGTCCAGAGGGCGTGCGCTCGGAGAGGCTCCACGTGGCGGGTGAGCGCTGAGCTCGACTCCGACCACAGGGCTCAAACCTCTGAGGGTCTCGCTCTGGAGGGCGGAAAGCGGACCCGGTCCAGAGGGCGCGCGCTCGGAGAGGCTCCACGTGGTGGGTGAGCGCTAAGCTCGACTCCGACCACAAGGCTCAAACCTCCGAGGGTCTCGTCTGGAGGGCGGAAGGCGGACCCGGCCCAGAGGGCACGCTCTCAGAGAGGCTCCACGTGGCGGGTGAGCGCTGAGCTCGACTCCAACCACAGGGCTCAAACCTCCGAGGGTCTTGCTCTGGAGGGCGGAAGGCGGACCCGGTCTAGAGGATGCGTGCTCGGAGAGGCTCCACATGGCGGGTAAGCACTGAGCTCGACTCCGACCACAGGACTCAAACCTCCGAGGGTCTTGCTCTGGAGGGCGGAAGGCGGGCGGAAGGCGGACCCGGTCCAGAGGGCGCGCGCTTGGAGAGGCTCCACGTGGTGGGTGAGCACTGAGCTCGACTCCGACCACAGGACTCAAACCTCCGAGGGTCTCGCTCTAGAGGGCGGAAGGCGGACCCGGTCCAGGGGGCGCGCGCTCGGAGAGGCTCCACATGGCAGGTGAGCGCTGAGCTCGACTCTGACCACAGGACTCAAACCTCCGAGGGTCTTGCTCTGGAGGGCAGAAGGCGGACCCGGTCTAAGGGCGCGCGCTCGGAGAGGCTCTACGTGGCGGGTGAGCGCTGAGCTAGACTCTGACCATAGGGCACAAACCTCCGATGGTCTCGCTCTGGAGGGCGGCTCTGGCCTAGGTGTCCCGAGCTTGAGGGCCCGACCTGGTGAAGGACGGAGCTCGGCTCGTTGTCTTGAGGGAGCTCAGCTCAACTTGGCAGAGCAGTTCGGGCTGAGGTGTTGCCTTGGCGTCTGACATGGCGGTCTCCTTTGATGCGGCGCCTGTCAGTTACCCACATCAGCATTCTCGTCACATCATTTGTCCCCCACTCCCGAGGCTTGTTAGTGCGCGGTGCTCGGGCCGAAGGGAGTAATTGTGGTGCGGACGTGGAAAGACAAAAATTCAGCACGATGATGGCCGTGGTTGCCGGCGCTTCGAGGGATGGCCCTGCGGACCAGTGCAAGGGTGCCATGTGGCCACGTCCGAGGGGTAGTTAATGTTGGCACAGAACTCAGAGCAACCGGGATGCCTTTTTCATCGATGGGCAGCACGTGGCGCAGATCCGTTGGCGAAGGGGTCATAACAGCACGGATTTGATGGGCCCTTTCGAAGTAAAAAGAAAATTTTTACTCAAAATTTTCATTCTTTCAAATCCTTCGCGCTTGTTGCAGTACCCGGACCCTTCCTTCTCCGTGATCCGTTCTCGCTCTTCTCTTCTCTAGAGGACCAGATTGGCCCTGCTCTTCTTCCTCCTTTCCTTTTGAGGCGGGCTTCTTCTTCTAAGTCTTGTCTTCCTCCTTCTTTCTCTCTTTCTTTCACTCCCCTTCTTCTTTTTCTTTCTTTTTGATGAGTGGGGGAGATCAGAGAGGAGGGCCTCACCTTGCGTGGGAGTTCTTCCACCCACCTGCCCTTAGGGCAGGAGGGCATCTCGTTGGTTGCCGTCCTGGGCATCGTGTGGTAGGCCCACAGGACACTTGGGAGTTCTTCCACCCACCTGCCCTTAGCTTGGTCCAGCCTGGTCCTGGTCCTTGGAGGATGGTCCGGTTGGTCACCTCGGCTTCTCCATTTATTTGAGGGTGAGCCACCGAGGTGAATCGGTGTTGGATGCCGTGCTCGACGAGAACCCCTCAAACTCATGATTGTCGAATTGTCACCCGTTGTCGGTGATGATACAGCGGGGAAGCCCGAAGCGGCAAATGATCGACTTCCAGAAGAACTGGCGGACAATTGCTTCCGCGATCCGAGCTAGCAGCTCTGCTTCGACCCACTTGGTGAAGTAGTCGATCGCCACCAGCAGGAACTTCCGATACCCTAGTGCTGGGGGAAATGGTCCCAAGATGTCCATTCTCCACTGGACAAAAGGCCAAGGGGCTGAGAGTTGGGAAATCGGCGCCACCAGCTGGCGCTGTATATTTATGTGGTGCTGGTACTTGTCGCACCTTTTAACGAAGTCGGCGGCGTCTTTCCTCATGGTCTCCCAAAAGTATCCCTGGTGGAGAGCTTTGTAAGCCAGTGTTCTCCCTCTCACGTGGTTTCCACAGAGGCCTTCATGTATCTCTTGGAGCACGAAGGTTGCCTCGGCAGGCCTGAGGCATCTCAGGATTGGGTAAGAGTAAGATCGGCGGTAGAGCTGACCCTCCATCAGGACAAACTAGGAGGCCTTCTTCTTGACGAGGGCAGCTTCTGCGCGGTCTTCGGGCAAGGCACCATCAGTGACATATCGGACATACTTGTCCATCCAGCTCGGCTCAGGGGTGACTTGATGCACCCCTGCCGAGCTCTCGTAGCTGGGACTTTCGAGGTACTCGATGTAGGCACGTCCCAGTGACGAGTCCGGTAGGGTCGCGAGCCTAGACAGCGCATCCGCGCGTGCATTCTCCCCTCGAGGGATGTGGAAGATGCCGAAGCGTCGGAGGCCTGCCGTGCTTGCACGGACCTGCTCCAGGTACTTCATCATCTGGGCGTCTCTCGTTTCGTATTCTCCGAAAACTTGTCCGACAACTAGCTGGGGTCGGTGAAGACTTTCAAGTCCTGTACACCCAACTCGCGGGAGACTCTTAGGCCCACGAGGAGTGCCTCGTACTCTGCCTGGTTATTGGTTGCGGCGAACTTGAAGCGGAGGGCACATTCCGCCACAACCCCATCGTTGTTAGTTAGGATGAGGCCTGCTTTGCTTCTGCCAGAATTGGATGCTCCATCTATGTGGAGGATCCAGGGCTCTTCTCCTTGCCCGGGCTCCGCTGTTGTATGCTCTGGCTTCTCGGTGAACCTGGTGCACTCGACCACGAAGTCGGCTAGGACTTGGGCCTTTTGTGAAGACCTCGGTCGGTATGCTATGTTGAATTCACTGAGCAGCAGGGACCACTTAGCCAACCTCCTGGATGTCTCGGGTTGGGTGAGGATGGTCCTCAGTGGCTGGTCCATCATGACCACTATTGGGTGTGCTTGGAAATAGGGTCTGAGGTGCTTAGCAGACATTATTAGTGCAAAAATAAGTTTCTCAGAGCGAGTATACCTGATCTCCGCATCGTGGAGGATTTTGCTAGTATAGTACATCGGCTTTTGAGACTTGTCCTCGTCTGCATGGACGAGAACCGAGCTAACAGCTCCCGGTGTAACCGCCATGTACAGCAGAAGCTCCTCCCCCTCCTCCGGCCTGGAGAGCAACGGGGGAGAGGCGAGGAAGTTCTTCAGCTCCTCGAAGGCGGTCCTGCACTCCTCGGTCTAGGTGAAGTCATGCATCTTGCGCAGTGCCTTGAAAAACGGCAGACAATGATCGACCAACCTCGAGATGAATCTACTGAGGGCGATAATACATCCCGTCAGGCGCTGGACTTGCTTCTTGGAGGTCGGGTGCTCCATGTCGATGATGGCCTGAACTTTTTTTGAGTTTGCTTCGATGCCCCTCTGGGTGACCATGAAAATGAGGAATTTTTCTATCGCCACCCCAAAGGCGCACTTCGTCGGGTTCAGCTTCATCTGATATTGCCACAGGTCATGGAAGGATTCGGCGAGGTCAGTTATATGGCTCAAGCCCGGCTTGCTCATGATGAGCATGTCATCCACATACACTTGCATGTTGCAGCCGATTTGGTCCTTGAAGACCTTGCTGACCAGGCACTGATATGTGGCTCCTGCATTCTTCAGACCAAAAGGCATCATCTTGTAGCAGTATGTCCCTTGATCTGTGACGAAGGCAGTGTGCTCCTCGTCTTCTGGATGCATGCGGATCTGATTATACCCGGAGAACGCATCCATGAAGGAGAGCAGCCGGTGGCCAGAGGTGGCATCCACCAGGTGGTCGATCTTTGGGAGAGAGAAGCTGTCCTTCCGGCAAGCTTTATTGAAGTTGATGTAGTCTACATAGATCCTCCATTTACCATTATTCTTCCTTACCATCACCACATTTGCCAGCCAGCTCGGGTATTGGACCTCTCGAACGAAACCGACAGCCAGGAGTTTATCAACTTCCTCCTTGATAACTGCCTGTCTCTCCGGGGTGAAACTTCTCTTCTTCTGCCGAACTGGTTTGTGCTTTGGGTCAACACTCAATTTGTGTGTAATGATGTCAGAAGGGATACCTGGCATGTCCACCGCCATCCAGGCAAACACATCTGCATTCGCCTGCAGGAATTCCAACAGTTGGGCCCTCTCCTCCTCGAGTAGCAGGGCCCGATCTGCACCATCTTCGTGGGGTCATCTCCGAGCGAGTAGGAAAGTAGGCGCTCGACCGGGCCTCCCCTGGGGTCTTGGGCCCTTTGGTCGAGGTCATCCACACTAGGGTCATCCTGAGGGACCTTGGCCCCAAGGAGGGTTTGGAAACAATGCTGCACTGGCTAGGGTGCTCCTCTCATCTCCCCGACACTGTAGGGAGTTGGGAACTGTACAAGTAGCCTCTTGGTGGAGACAACGGCATCGAGCAAATTGAGCTTGGGCCGACCCAATATCACGTTGTAGGCAGAAGGGAGCCTTACAACCGTGAAAGTCATCATGATGGTGCTCTGCCGATGTGGGGTTCCAACAGTGATCGGGAGAGTGATTTCTCCTTCTACCCTTACGGAATCGCCCATGAAACCAACAAGGGGCGTGTGCATGGACTTAAGCTGATCGGGGAAAAGATTCATCCTAGAGAAGGCATCACAAAAAAACATGTCTGTGGAGCTTCCACTATCAACCATGATACGCTTTACAAGGTGCTTCGCGAGCATCATCTCGATGACCACGGCATCGTTATTTATATTTTTTCCCCCGTCTTCCCCTTTCCTCATAAAGGGGAGTACATTCTTAGAGTCCCCTGCCCCCCGGGCCCTCTTGGGTGCACGCGCAGCTCCCCAGGAGATCATGCCCATCGGTTTCTCGGTGGGGCGGTTGTCGATGGTTGGAGCTGGCGGGAGAGCGACGAGCACCTGGGACTCCGCTTGAGGTATGCCCCCCACGAACCTTTTGAGGTAGCCTCTCTTGATGAGTTCCTTAATCTCTCACTTGAGGTTGTGGCATTCCTCGGTGTCGTGGCCGTGGTCGTGATGAAAGCGATAGTACTTTATTTTGTCACAGCCAGTGGAGGGCCTCAACGGAGGCGGGCGTCTCAGGTAGTCCTCGCCTTCGATCTCCAGGAGGACTTTTGTCCTCGGGGCGAGGAGAGGGGTGTAGCCCTCCTCGGGAACGGGAGTCCCTCTCAGTCTTGGTCGGTCCCTCCGGGAGTTCGGAGCCTGGGGTGCTGGCTTCCGGGCCCCGGATGCTTCGATGGGGGCCGGCTTCTTCAGGGGTCCTCCATCGAGCTTCTGCCTCATACGATCCACCTCTTCGGCGCAGATGTACTTTTGGGCCTGGAGAAGGAGCTCGAAGTAGGTCTAGGGGGCTTCTTATCCAATGAGTAGGTCGGGTAGGAGGTCCTAAGTCCTCGCTTCAGTGCCAGCATGGCGACTGGCTCTTCAAGATTGTAGATCTCCAACGCAGCGACCTTGAAGCGGGCCACGTAGTCCCGCAAGGGCTCGCGGTCCTGCTATCAGATGGAGAAGAGGATGTCTGCCTCTCATGGCAACTTCCTGCAAGCATCGAAGTGAGCCACGAACTTCTGCCCTAGCTGGGCAAAGGAGCTGATGCTCTCCGACTCCAAACAGGTGAACCACATCGGGCTGCCTTCCGGAGAGTAGCAGGAAAAGCGACACAGAGGAGAGCATTGGTGACTCCCTGGACCCTCATGAGGGTCCGGTAGCTTTCCAGGTGGTCCAGGGGATCGGTGGTCTCATCGTAAGGATCCAACTACAGCATCCAGAACCGGTGCGGGATCAGCTCTGCTTGGATTTCTTGGGAGAATGGTAGACGGGCGTCGTAGCCCGTTGGCTCACTAGCGGAGCCCTGCATGTTGGCAAATCGACGGGCAAACTCCGCCAGCTTGCGTTCATGTTCCTCCAGGTGCCTTTCCGCCGCGCGCCTGACGGCTTCATCAGTAGACCCCTCCGCCGAAGGAGACGGAAAATGTGACATGGATGCATGGCATCCATGACGGGGGGTCTTGCCTCTTCTACCTCGATGGGGTCTGGGCGCCTCCCGCCTGAGGTTTGGCAAGCGACTCTCTCTGTCGGCAGAGCCAGCTCGTTGCCTCTTCGCCGGAGCTTGATGGCTGCCCCGGTTGTCAGTGGTGGCCCGCGACTGCGACAGCCTTCCTTGGAAGGAGCGCAGGCTATCGCAGGGAGATACAGCATGGGCCGCTGGAGTCCCTGGCTGCTGTGGGTAGCCACGAACCGGTGCTGGTGCTGAAGCTGGAACACTGCCATGGCAAGGACTTACATCTGCTAGGTGAGTGGAGCCAGTTGGCTTCCGGTGGAGGTGGCTGGGTCGGAACGAATGGCTCCGCCTCTTGGTGGTGTGGGTTCCCCCGGGAGGGGGAGTCCCCCACACGATTGGTAGAAGCCTCCCTTGCCCTTGTTGTCACCATCCTTCCACCTGGCTTGCTTGTGGAGAGATGGAGGGTCTAACTTGGATCAAAGATCGTTCACAATATCGCTGCCCCCCCTTCCTGGCATCCCAATCTATTGCCGCAAAGATCGTCGTGGCTCGTAGCTGCTGCCGGAGTGCACCCCCTTCGCTGCTTGGCGGTCCTCCGCTCCCAGACCTACGAAACAGGGATTAGTGACCCGGGTCGGGATTTCCGGTGGGGCCACTCTGACAGTCAAGTCAGTGACGATCCAGGGGAACAGATCCTCCTGGACGGGCCCCTCTTGATGGACTCCGCACTAGGAGGAGTAAAAGATGTGTATGAAGGCGAAAACGTAGTAGGGGGAGAATGATAGCGGGGACAGAGGAGTTCCCTGTTCCTCCGCCTCTCCTTGTTTTCCTCGTTTTCCTTCAACTATGGTGGTGGTGGTGCTTCGCCCTCTTGGTCGAGCTTGCGCTTGTGTTTGTAATGGACGTTGCTACCTCCCCCTTTCGGGGGTGACGTTCACTCTTTATAGTTGAAGAATGGCCATTAGATGCTTGCCTCAGGATCTTCGCTGGGCTGGCAGGTACGTGCGGTAGGATTCCGAGACATGGACGGGACGTCTTTCCTGACATATGGTAGGTGAAGCTTCCATTCACTCTAACATCCTCTTCGACCGTCCCATTTCGGGAAGCTTGGTAAAGCTTCGATCCGGAGGTCGCCGCCCTAGGGGTTCGTGCCTTCTGGCTGGCCCATCCCCCTGGAAGTACAGGTGGACAGGTAGTCATGGCGATATGGGGGGCGTCGTTCCGTAATCCTCGGGTGGCTCGCAGGCATCCCGGGATGGTAGTGCTTGCTCCGGCTTGGATGCTCCGAGCTCGTGCGGTCACCTTAATGGAGGAGGGAAGAGTGCGGGCCTGGTTCAGAGGGCGAGTGCTCAGAGAGGCTCCACGTGGCGGGTGAGCGCTGAGCTCGACTCCGACCACAGGGCTCAAACCTCCGAGGGTCTCGCTCTGGAGGGCGGAAGGAGGACCCAGTTCAGAGGGCGCGCACTTGGAGAGGCTCCACATGGCGGGTGAGCACTGAGCTCGACTCCGACCACAGGGCTCAAACCTCCGAGGGTCTCGCTCTGGAGGGCGGAAGGCGGACCAAGTCCAGAGGGCGCGCGCTTGGAGAGGCTCCACGTGGCGGGTGAGCACTGAGCTCGACTCCGACCACAAGGCTCAAACCTCTGAGGGTCTCGCTCTGGAGGGTAGAAGGCTGACCCGGTCCAGAGTGCGTGCGCTCGGAGAGGCTCCACGTGGCGAGTGAGCGCTGAGCTCGACTCCGACCAAAGGGCTCAAACCTCCAAGGGTCTCGCTCAGGAGGGCAGAAGGCGGACCCGATCCAGAGGGCGTGCGCTCGGAGAAGCTCCACGTGGCGGGTGAGTGCTGAGCTCGACTCCGACCACAGGGCTCAAACCTCCGAGGGTCTCGCTCTGGAGGGCGGAAGGCGGACTCGATCCAGGGGGCGTGTGCTCGGAGAGGCTCCACGTGGCGGGTGAGCGCTGAGCTCGACTCCAACCACAGGGCTCAAACCTCCGAGGGTCTCACTCTGGAGGGTGGAAGGCGGACCCAGTCTAGGGGGCATGCACTCAGAGAGGCTCCACATGGCGGGTGAGCACTGAGCTCGACTCTGACCATAAGGCTCAAACCTCCGAGGATCTCGCTTTGGAGGGCGGCTCCGGCCTAGGCGTCCCGAGCTCAAGGTTCCGACCTGGCGGAGGACGGAACTCAGCTCGTTGTCTTGAGGGAGCTCAGCTCATCTCGGCAGAGCGGTCTGGGCTGAGGTGTTGCCTTGGCGTCTGATGCGACGGTCTTCTTTGATGCGGCGCCCGTCAGCTACCCACGTCAACGGTCTCGCCACATCACCAACTATTTTGATAATTAGAGAAAGTTAATGTATTAGGAAATGATATAATACTCCAGGATGTCATCCATTATTTAACCCGATCACATCTTGAATATCAGAAGCGTTAGCTTTCTTCAATTAGTCATATTTTAGGTAATAGATAGTATAAATATCTTGGGATGGAGGATCAAAATATTCAATTTTCTGTTTTATATCAGGGTATCGTAATTTTAGAACAGGGTATCATAATTTTTGAACTAGAGTATCATAAGTCCAATTCTATGATTTTCAGATCAACTTGTCGCCATTCTGTATTATCATATCCTTGGAATTATATTTTAGCTAATCGATGATCGGAAGTCCTGATATGAGAATGAAAATATTCAATTTTTTCTTTTATACCTGGGTATAATAATTTTTGAACTAAGGTGTCATAATTTTTTAACTAGGATGTTATAATTTTTAAACTAGGCTGTTATAAGTTCAAATATCATATTTTCAAAAATTTTTGGTCTCCTGGCCGTATTATCATACTCTAGGAATCTTTGTCAAGTCAATTGCCAGTTAAAAAGTCTTAGCATGAAGGAAATGATGCGGGATAATTATGGAAACTTAATCTATTAATTATTAACCTAATTAACAGAGAAAAATAGAGATTAATTTTTTTTATAATTTTTAGTTTTAAAGACTCAAAGGAGACAATTAAGCAAACTAGTCTACTAGTTAATAACCCACAAAGTAAATCTACAAAGTAAACTAGAAAAATAGGATTTGGTGGCTAAAAAACTACCATAAACTAGGATCTACTTATCAAAGATCAGAAATCAAAGAGTATGGAAGGATTTTAGAATTTTACCAACAAAGATGTTTCTCTCTGAAGTAGATTTGACTGGACTCTTAAGAATCTTGTGGCAAGGCTTCAAGATCTCGATCTTCGGGCTCCAATCTTCCGCGATGCTGGTTCCAAGGCAAGAACACCTTAACTTTAATCCTTGATCACCTGCAATCACTTAACAAAGGAAAATCTCTCAGTTAGAAAGTAGTAAAGAAGGAAAGAGGATGAAAAAGTGAAAGGAAAAGAGATGGAAGTGGGTGGCTAGGATTTCTCGGTTTCTGGATATGTAGGGCCTCACACCCCGTGATGCTCCGAAGAACAAAGGAAAGGCCCTCACACCCCGCGATGCACACAGCAAAGAAATTGGACACAATGTCACTTTATTTGATCAATAATTCATGAATAATACAAGAGGGTTGATGGGGTATTTATAAACCATCAACTAGTGGTGTAATTGATACAAAGACTAGCACTGGTGTTCCTTAGACAAGAACTCCTTGAATCCTTCTCTGGGTGTCTTAGACTCCTGCTTTTGGGCTGATCTGGAGTTCTCTCCAAGGTGGGTGACAATATGGGACTCTCATCCAAAT
The DNA here is from genome assembly GCA_021397845.1 of Areca catechu. NCBI lineage: Eukaryota > Viridiplantae > Streptophyta > Magnoliopsida > Arecales > Arecaceae > Areca > Areca catechu. The sequence continues at coordinate 165,825,439 of CM038043.1, forward strand.
TAGGCACCAAGATGGGGATAGGTGAGATGTCAAGATGAAGGGTCAAGATTGCTTCATCGATTGGCCTTGATTACTGGACTCTGGAGTCTGATGATGTGGGCTCCTGTAGGATAGTGGACTCTCCAATCTGGATATAAGAAAACTCAAGAGTTCTTATAGAATTCTTGAGTTCTCTAAACTTGAGCAACTTGGAACCTGATTGATCAAAACACTTAAAGTAGAAATCCATTGAATCTCCTTCACTTTGGGCGATCAAATGAGCTTGAACTTCCTTGAAAGTTGGTGATAAGAGAGGTTGGAATAGCTTGGCCGACTCCTTAGTTTTGGCATGAAATATTTGAATGGGAGGGTGCTAATTTGAATACTCCTTCTTCATTACTCCTCTTAAAACATAAGTGGCGCTAATTCTTTCTCATATGGGCCGAACATAGGAAGTGACATGACAAGTGTGTCCCAAATGAAATGGCGTGGCATGTAGGCTAATGAAGTGGCATGGGCGTCCTTGACTTGATGAGGTGGCATGTAATGAGGTGGTGCCAAGAAGTGGATGACATGTGGCACCAAGGCTTGACTTGTCTTGAGCTAGCACTTGGTATGTTGGGTTATCACATGGGGTCACATGTGTTTTGACTTGATTGCACATGGTATCTTGATTTGAATATCCTCTTGTATTACAAGACTCAATAACTAACTAATCACATGACTCAAAACTAATTAAACCAACCAAATAACTAAAGCCCCACTTGATCAATTAGAATCCAATTTGATCAAAAGGCATAGACATATAAACAAATATTTCAACTTGGTAAAAAGGGTTTGGTCCAAAAGGCTACATAACTAAAACCCTAATTACAACTGGTAAAAAAAGGCTAAACCCAACTAAGCCTAAATAACAGAATTTAAGAGAAAATATTTATAGGTAAAAAGGGGTTTAGGTTTAAGGCTTTATTTACAGGTGATCCACATAGATGTGGGTTTGACCTGTCGATCTTTTCTGGTCCTGGTATCCGCACCAATTCTTTCCGGGTGGGAGAAACTCGACCCTGTCAGTATGGGTCAACTCCGTTTGATAGTGCGAGGTAAGTCTAAGTCAAATCTCTACAAGTCCTCTCTGGTGATCCAAGAATCATCAGTCTCTGGTCATCCTTGCCAACGAACCAGATATCGTTGATAGTCTTTGCTCCGATTAGCGATTATCTTATCGTCCAAGATCCGCTCGATCTTGTCTCTCTGGGCTAGTGGTATGGCAGGTGGACACACTTGGGTTGGCTCACTCTCAAGGACTGGATTAAGCCCAAAAGGCTCACTAAGAATCAATGTTGGCTCCCTATACTCAATAAGGTCTGAAACATTGAAAGTATGACTAATACTAGTTCAGGTGGTAACTCGAGCACGTAGGCATTAGGTACAATTTTTCTAATTACTTTGTATGGTCCATTACTACAGGCATATAACTTTTTCATGGTTCCAGGTGGGAACCGTTCAGGTCGTAGTCTAACCATGACAAAGTCTCCTTCATTGTATTCTTTGAGTCTTTTTCTGGAATCAGCCATATATTTATAAGGATTCATTGCTTTCATTAATTTTTTCACTTATCTCCTTATGCAACTCTCTAAGTACATGCTTAGCATATGACTCAGCGAATTCTGATATGCATTCATACATGGGTAAAGGAATGAGATCTAGAGATTTTCTAGGTTTATACCCATGAACAATTTCAAAAGGACTCTTCCCGGTAGACCTATTCACTGAGCTATTGTATGCAAATTCAACTCTAAACAGTAATAGATCCTAATTGGCAGTACTTTCTCCAACTAAGCTTCTCAGCAAGTTTCCTAAAATGCGATTCACTACTTCAGTCTGGTCATTAATTTGAGGGTGATAAGAAATGAAAAATTTAAGTTTTGTCCCTAACAAGTGACTGAGTGTTTTTCAGAAATAATTGGTGAATCGTACATCTTTATCTGATACTATTGTCCTAGGTAAACCATGTAGTCTAACTACTTCATTCAGAAATAACTTGGCTACCTTAGAAGCATCATAGGTTTGGGAACAAGGTAGGAAATGTGCCATCTTCGAGAACCTATCAACCACAACAAAAATCGAATCATGTTTCCTTATGGTTTTAGGTAATCCAAGAACAAAGTCCATGCTAAGGTCTTGCCATGGACAATCCGATACAAGAAGTGGGGTATATAAGCCAGTATTTTGCTTTTGCTGTTTAGCAACAGTATAAGTTAGACATCTAGCTACTATTTGAGCAACATTCCTCTTAAGATTTGGCCAATATAATTGGTCTTCTAGAGCTAAAATTGTCTTATTTCTATCGAAGTGTCTAGCTAAATTTTCAGCATGTGTTTCCCAAATCAAGAAGTCTCTAAATGAAGTATTAGGAATGCATAGTTTACTTTCCCTAAAAAGATAACCATCTTGAATAGTATACTCACTGTATGAACTATATGGTCCTTGTTTAACTACCTTATAGATTTCACCAAAGTTTAAACAACTTTCATATTCATCCTTTAATATCTCAAATCCAACTACTCTAGTACTAACACAATTCAAGAGCATAAATCTTCTACTAAGCACATTAGCAACCTTGTTATCAGTATCCAATTGATGTCTCAAAATAAAAGTATAGGCTTGTATATATTCAACCCATTTTCCATGCCTAGCATTCAACTTCTTTTGCGAGTTAAGGAATCTAAGAGCTTTATGATCAGAATAAGTACAAACTCCTGTGGTAGCAAATAGTGTCTCCAGTACCTAAGTGCTTGAACCACTGCATACAATCCCTAATCATAAGTAGAATATTTCAATTTAGCATCATTTAATTTCTCACTAAATAATGCAACTGGGTGATTCTCCTGACTCAAGACTCCTCTAATTCCTACCCCTGAGACATCACAAGCAACCTCAAAGACTTTCGAAAAATCGATAGCCTCAGAATTGGGACTTGGGTCATCTTATCCTTAATTTCTTGGAAAGCCCTATTGGCATCTTTAGACCATTCAAAAGCTCCTTTCCTCATACAATCTGTAATTTGTGCAACAATCGTTCTAAACCCTAGAATAAATCTCCTATAAAAAGTAGCTAATCCATGAAAACTTTGAACATCATGAACATTCTTATTGATAGGCCACTCAACTATGGATTTTATCTTCTCGGGATCTGCAGATACTCCTTCAACAGTCACTACAAAACCTAGGAAAAAAATCCTCAGAGTCATAAAACTACATTTCTTTAAATTTGCATAAAATTATCTCCTCTAAGAACTTGACAAACCTACTGAAAATGGTCTAAGTGATCCTTTTTATTCTTACTATATATGAGGATGTCATCAAAATATACTACTACAAATTTTCTAATAAATGATTTCAGAACTTGAGTCGTTATCCTCATAAAAGTACTAGATACGTTCGATAAGCCAAAAGGCATCACTAACCACTCGTACAAGCCATCCTTAATCTTAAATGCAGTATTCCATTCATTCATGGGCTTAATTCTAACCTGATGATAGCCACTCTTAAGTTCTATCTTTGAAAATATGGTAGCACTAGCCATCATGTCTAGCATGTCATCAAATCGAGGTATGGGAAACCTATATTTTACTATAATTTTATTGATGGCTCTACTGACAACACACATTCTCCATGTGCCATCTTTCTTAGGGGTCAAGAGAGCTGAAACGGTACAAGGACTTAAACTTTCACTAACAAATCCTTTTCTAAGAAGATCCTCTACTTGCTTTTGTAATTCCTTAAGTTCAGTAGGATTCATCCTATAGTAGGGTAAATTTGGCAATGTAGCTCCTAGGACTAGTCTATAGCATGTTCTATATCCCTTAATGGAGGTAAACTATCAGGGAGGTCTTCTGGAAACACATCCTTAAATTCTTTCAATAGATCTAGAATCTCCTTAGGGTATTCCTTCTGGGGTTCATCATGTACTTCTTTAGTAGTCAACATCCAAAATGTTGAACCATCAGTGATCTCATTTTCTAACTCTTTAGCAGTAATTAGATTCAATCCAGGTTCTTTCTCTCTCAAATGACTAGACCCTCACTTGGTATTGTCTTTAGGTGGGATCGAGTTGATCACAATTCTCTTTTCATGGTGTTTAAAAGAACATGAGTTAGATCGGCCAAAGAGGGTTGCATCATGATCATATAACCATGGTCTGCCTAGAATGATACTACTAACCTCCATTGGAATCACATCACACTATACTTTCTCCTAGAAAGATTGAATTTGGACTGGGACCTGGCATCGTAACCTAATAGGAATGGATGTTGTGTCAATCCAGGATACCTTATATGGGCTAGGATGTGGTACTGTGGATAAGCCTAAACTCTTAACAGCATTGGTAGATATGGCGTTCACACAACTTTCACTATCTATAATAATCTTGCACACTTTATCTCCAAGCTTAATAAAGGTCTGTAAGATATTCGTCCTACGCCAATCCTCGTTCTTCTTGGTCTGAGCTATAATACACCTAACTACATCTAGTAGGTCAAATGACTCTATGATCTCTTCATCACCTTCATACTCTTCTACTAAATCTTTCTTAGCTTCATAAATTTCTTCCTCAAATTTCTCAACACTTTCTAATTTCTCTTCTTTACACTCACCTATATGTAAGGTCTTTACTGGACAATCAGCAGCAAAATGGCATGTTTTACGATACCTAAAATATAATGTGTTCTAGTTCCTATCTCTTTGGATTATAGGTGACTTTCCTTTATCTTCCTGACGAGCTGGTTGGGAGGTAGGATTGGGTCAGTTAGGTGAAAACTGGCTAGGGCTAGGTCTACTTCCAGGGGTATTGAACCTATTTGACTCAGGTCGATAGGTAACAAGTCTCCTCTAAAATTGTTCACAATCCCTAGCAATCTGGTAAACCTGTTCTAAGTTATTAACATCCCTCAAGAATAGCTCCCTCTAGATATCTTCATATAGGCCAGCTCTAAACCTCGATAAGGTAACATCTGATTCAACTACACTACACCTCATAACAAACTCATCAAATTTGACTATATAATTATCCATAGATCTATTTCCTTGAGTCAATTTTTGCCATTGATCCAACAATTTTTTGTTCATATAAGAATGGTAGGTATTTCTCCCTAAGCTTTACCTTCATTACTCACCATGTGTCTATAGGTAAATCACCTCTTTGTCAGTTCAGTCATTCTATGTTTTTTCAATATAATCTAGCTTGTCAGACTAGCCTATGCTTAGCAAATTTAAATTTTTTCTCCTCCGACATCTCGTACCATTCAAAGTACTGGTCCATATCACTCTCCCAATATGTATAGACCTTAAGATCTAAACTACCCTCAAATGTGGGTGCATCTAATCGAATGTTCTTAAGAATCCTTTCTTCCTAGTCATTCACATCAGGGGTTTGGCGCCTAAGAATTGGGTCTGGGGTAACTTCCCTGCATTGGGCTTTGGGACCTAGGGGAAAGGGTCTAGGTGTCTCAAAACTTTGACCTGGGGGAGTGGGTCTAGGTGTTTCAGAACTTTGACCTAGAGGTATTGGTCTAGGTGTTTCAGGGTCTGATCGAGTCACATGGGATTCCTCAATGTTACCAATTCTCTCATCCATCTAGTCTAGCCTAGTAGTAAGTCGCCTAAATTGCTCAGTGAACCAAGCCTCCATGTTAGGGTCCATGGATGAATTAGGTTGGATTTGAGTAGGCTGATAGGGTGTACCTGATCTAATGGTCATGTAATGCACACAGACAAGACTCGAACTAGGGTTTCCTAGACTTAGAGCTTAAGTAGATGGGTCAGCTCAAATTACAACCAATTTAGCAATTACCCTATCCACTGGCCAGGTAAGAGGTTGGGTGTTATAAATCAGGCCACAAGTTATATATTTTTCTGGTAGGAGAGGTTAATTATTTTAGTTTCATTTTTTCTACAGTGATATCATTTTTTTTTTAACTAGGATGTCATAATTTTTGAACTAGAATATCCTAATCTTGTTTCAACTTGAATTACATTATTTTTTCCTTCATGGCATGTTATGACATTCTAGAGGTTATAAATCAGGCCATAGATTATGTGAAGTCTTTGTAGAAGGGGTTAATATCTTTAGTTTTATATTTCGTACTATGGTATCAAAATTTTTGAAGCATGTATTATAGTTTTTGTGAAGGGGGTCATAAGTTTAAATCTGATATTTTCAAAAAAAATTATCTCCTGGCTGTATTATCACACTTCGAAAGTCATAGTCAAGCCAATGCACAGTTAAAATATCCTGGCATAGAGGATTAAACCCTTCATTTCTAGTTGTGTATTGAGGTAGTCATATTTTCAAAAAATTTTATGTTTAAGTTGTCTTCTAACTATATTATTGTACACTATGTGTCATATATAGAAAATGGATAGTGAAAAAGTTCTGATACAAAGGATCAAAATATCTGGTTTATGATTTATACCAAGATGTCTTAATTTTTTAACTAGGATGTCATAATTTATGAACTAGGATATTATAAGTTAAAATATCTTTTTTTAAAAATTTTTGGTTTCTTGGCTGTATTATCACACTATCAGTATCATATTTTAGCCAATGCATAGCACAATAATTATTATGCTCTAGATAAAATATCATCTAAAACTGTAGATATCGATGTTTATGATTTTGTATAGATATTTCTATAGATGATGTTGAAATTATAGAATTGGAAAATATCCAATATGATCAGTTGGATGAGGTTGCTGGTGTTGTTCACAAGAATGCAACTTCTCCTATCACCTCGAATGCAGAGAATGATTATGTTGATTCTTAAATTGGAATGGAGTTCAATTCAACAAATGATGTATATAATTTCTATAATGGATATGCAAGAAGAGTTGGTTTTTAAATCACAACAGTGTGTAGTAGGTCCAACAAAAACAAAGAAATATATTTCAAGTACCTAGCATGTTGGAGGTAAGAAAAATCTAGAAAAATAAATAACTCCATAAATCCTAAGGATACTGGTAAAATTGATTATAAGGCATCGATAAAAATAAAACAAAATTCTAAAAATAGTAAGTAGATATTGGATGATATTTTTTTAGAACATAACCATGAGATGTCCATATCATCATATGGTTACCTACAATCCCATAGGAGAATCAGCGTACTAAAAAAGGTAGAGATCAATAATTTACATTCCATGAATATTTTCATAACTCAAATATACTCTGCCATGGCAAGAAAGAAAGGGGATAGAAGGTAATTAGATTTCACAGAGAATGATGCTCATAATTTTATATATTGGGAATGTGAGATCAGCTAAAAGAAAGAGAGGCATAATCAATGATAATCCATTTCACACAAATACAAGTTAAAAATATAAATTTCTTTTATACTTTAGACCTGAATGATAATGATAGCTCAAGACTATCTTCTAAATCTATCCAAGGTTAAGATTGGCAAGCACTTATTTTGGTGATGTACTGATCTTTGACTCAACTTATCTGATAAATACATATCAAATACCTTTTCATCTATTTGTCGGAGTCAACCATCGTGGACAATCTACATTTCTTGTTTGCACATTGTTATCAAATGAAAGGATTGAGATATTTAATAGGTATTCCAATCATGGCTGGATGTAAATGATGGTCAAGCACCTAATGCCATCGTAACCGACCAACATAAGGCAATCGAGATTGCTGTTAGGAAGGTTTTTTCCAATGCACAACATCAGTTTTATCTTTAACATATATTAAAAAAAATTCTTGAAAAGATTAATCATATTGGCACTGCAAGTTCCAAATTGATGGTTGAGTTCGATGAGGCGATATATAATTCAGTTACCATATAGTCTTTCGAGGAAAGGTGGGCACATCTCATGGAGAAATATGAAAATACAAGGCTATAGATTAGTTAAATGATCTTTATGAATACCAGGATAACTAGGTTCTAGTTTATCTTAAGAATATATTCTTCGCAGGTTTCTAAGACATTATGATTGATTTATGTTCATGTTTGCAAAATTCTAATAAACTCTGTATATTTAATACTTATTTTTTCATAATTGTGTTTAGGGATGTCATCTTCACAAAGAAGTGAGAGCATTAATCACTTCTTTGATAGATTTATAAATTTGAAGACTACACTCAAGAAATTCATCGATAAGTCTGAAGATGCCTTGAAAAAAAGATATGAGGTAGAAAATGAGCAAGATAATAAAATATTATAAACAAATACTTTTCTAAAGATATCCTCATCTTTTGAGAGACAAGCAGCAGTAAAATATATAAGGTGCATATTCAAAATATTTCAGAATGAGGTCCTTGAAATGGTTGCATCAAATACTAAATTAATTGAAGAAGTTGACAGCTATGATATATATTCCGTAAAGTCATTTGAAAGAATTAAGTTGATGGAATAAATAAAAAAATTATAAAAAAAATTATGTCATTTCATATGATAAAATTTTGGAGGATGTCAAAAGCCAATGTCAATCCTTTTAGTTCAAGGGTTTCTTATATAGGTATGCCTTATTGGTTCTTCATCAAAGTAATGTATTTTGTATCCTAGATAAGTACTTCTTGAAGAGATGGTGCAAGGACATGAAATACCAATTCGATGATTTCGACTGTAATAATCAATTTTATGATAAAAGTATCTAAAATTCTTGGTATGTAGTCACATTATTTAAATTGAGATGTCTTATTTTATATTTATGAAAACCTATTATATATTATAAAATTTTAATACAAATGTGATATGTTATTGAATATAGATATGCTTTGATGAGTCATCGAATGATGAAGCTTGTAGAGATATTCTCCATGTCGGAAGATGCATTTAATTTAGTGATGAATGATCTAACACTATTATTCAGAAGAGTTGTATATGCCAATTATGTAGCTCAGCCAAGAACATAACTTGTAATCCAAGATCCTGACCAAATTATTACAAAAGGCCATCCAAGAAAGAATAGAATTAAGAGTGAAGTCTAGAAGAAGTCAAAGAGATCAAGAAAAAAATATGGAGAAGGCTTTCATTGACACTCCTTCCATGCAAATCAAAGAAGAGCTAGTACAAGACAGAGGCAACTTCTCAATAAGTAGTGCAAGTATCCAAACAAGTAATTGAAACCACTATACCATCTTTCGATCCTTTTTTGAATGAGTTTAATGCTTATGTATGTAGTCAACTAACTCAAAAGATGATATAAAATGCTAAACTTCCTTATAGTCTCATATAAATTTATATTATCTACAAAATGTATTCAATATTTGATTGAATATGTTGATTTAAAATATGAATTTGAGGACTAATTTAAGGCAACAAAGACTAAAATTAGGAAAATAGATTTATGACACCACTTGATATAATTATGATATCCATTTATAAAATTATGAGACCCCAGCATGAAATAAGAAACTGAAGAAAATAACCCCTCCTAACAGGATTTCCTATCATCTATAATCTGAATAATAACTTCTAGAATGTCATAACATGCCACGGATGCTAAAAGATTAGTAATATAGGTTGAAATAGAATCATGACATCCCAATTGAATAATTACAATATTCTAGTTCAAAAACTATGATATCCATACAGAAAATGTTAAAACAAAGATTTTAAGCCCTTATACTTGGAATACCTATCATTTATGGCCTGGATTACGACTTCCAGAATGTCATAACATGCTGCGGATACTAAAAGATTAATAATATAGGCCAAAACATGATTATGACATCCCAGTTAAATAATTACGATACCTACTTAAAAGACTATGATACCCATGTAGAAAACATTAAAGCAAAGATTTTAACTCCTTATACTTGGAATACCTATCATTCATGGTTTAGATTATGACTCCTAGAATATCATAACATGCTACAGATACTAAAAGATTAGTAATATAGATCGAAACAGGATTATGATATCCTAGTTAAACAATTACGATATCCTAGTTAAATAACTATGACACCCATGCAGAAAATGTTAAAGCAAAGTTTCTAATCCCTTGTACTTGGAATACCGTCATGCATGGCCTGGATTATGAGTTCCAGAATATCATAACGTCCCATGGATGCTAAAAGATTATAATATAGATCGAAACAGGATCACGACACTCCAATTAAATAATTACAACATCCTAATTAAAAAACTATGACACCGATACAGAAAATGTTAAAGCAAAGATTTTTATATCTTATACTTATAATACCTGTTATCCGTAGCCTGAATTATGACTTTCAGAATGTCATACATGCCATGGATGCTAAAAGATTAGTAATATAGGCCGAAATAGGATTATGACATCTCAGTTAAGAAATTATGACATCATAGTTAAAATAATTATGACACCTATGCAAAAAATATTAAAATAAAGGTTTTAACCCCTTATACCTAGAATACATGTCATCCATGGCCTGGATTATGATTCCAGAATGTCATAACATGCTACGGATGCTAAAGATTAGTAATATAAATCGAAGAAAGATTATGATATCCTAGTTAAATAATTATGACATCCTAGTTAAAAAACTATGATATCCATGCAGAAAATATTAAAGCAAAGTTCTAAACCCTTATACTTGGAATACCTGTCATCCGTGACCTGGATTATAACTCTTAGAATATTATAACATGTCACGAATGCTAAAAGATTAGTAATATAGGTCAAAATAGGATTATGACATCCTAGTTAAAAAATTACAGTATCATAGTTAAAAAATTATGGCACCCATGTAGAAAATATTAAAGCAAAGGTTTTAATCCCTTATACCTAGATTACCCGTCATCCGTGACCTAGATTATGATTTCTAGAATGTTATAATATGCCATGGATAATAAAAGATTGTAATATAGATCGGAACAAGATTATGACATCCCAATTAAATAATTACGATATCTTATTAAAAAACTATGACACCCATGCAAAAATATTAAAGCAAAGATTTAACCCCTTATACTTGGAATAACTATCATCTATGACCTGGATTATGACTCCTTGAATGTCATAATATACTACAGATGCTAAAAGATTAGTAATATAGGCCGAAATAGGATTATAATATCCCAGTTAAATAATTACGACATCTTAGTTAAAAAACTATGATATCCATGCAAAAAATGTTAAAGCAAAGGTTCTAATCCCTTATACTTGGAATACCTATTATCCGTGGCCTGGATTATACTTTTAGAATGTCAAAACATGCCACGAATGCTAAAAGATTAGTAATATATGCCGAAACAAGATTATGACACCCCAGTTAAACAATTACGATATCCTAGTTAAAAATATGATATCCATGTAAAAAATATTAAAGCAAAGGTTTTAACCCTTATACTTGGAATATCTATTATCCGTGGCCTAGATTATGACTTTTAGAATGTCATAACATGCCACAGATGCTAAAAGATTAGTAATATAAATCAAAACGGGATTATAACACCCTAGTTAAAAAATTATGGTACCATAGTTAAAAAATTATGAACCCATGCAAAAAATATTAAAGCTAAGATTTTAATCCCTTATACCTAGATTACATATCATTTGTGGCCTGGATTATGACTTTTAGAATATCATAACATGCACGGATGCTAAAAGATTAGTAATATAGGTCGGAACAGAATTATGATACTCCAGTTAAACAATTATGATATCCTAGTTAAAAAAACTATGACACCAATGCAGAAAATATGAAAACAAATATTCTAACCCCTTATACTTGAAATACCTATTATCCATGGCCTGGATTATGATTCTCAGAATGTTATAACATGCCATGGATGTTAAAAGATTAGTAATATAGGCTGAGATATAATTATGACATCCTAGTTAAAAAATTATGATACCTTAGTTAAAAAATTATGATACCCATGCAAAAAATGTTAAAGCAAAGGTTTTAAACCCTTATACCTGGATTACCTGTCATCGTGGCCTGGATTATGATTTACAGAAAGTCATAACATGCCACGGATGCAAAAGATTAGTAATATGGATCAAACAAGATTATGACATCCTACTTAAAAAATTATGATATCGTAGTTAAAAAATTATGATATCGTAGTTAAAAAATTATGATATCTTGCTTGCTAGCAGTGATTTTGATTTGCTTTCTGAGACTAAACAAATATTTCAGAGAATTTTGATATGAAAGATCTTGATGAGGCGTCATTTATTTTGGAAATTGAAATTATTAGGGATAGATCTCAGTGTTTATTGGATGTCACAAAAGGCATACATTGGTAGAATTCTTCAGAGATTTAGTATGCAAAATTGTAGATCTTGTAATTCTCCTATGGTTAAAGATGACAAGTTCAGTAAAGATCAATGTCCAAAGAATCAGCTTGAGAAAGATAAAATGAAAGATGTGCCTTATGCCAGTGCTGTAGGGAGCTTGATGTATGCTCAAGTATGCACCAGACCTGACATTGCCTTCATAGTGGGTGTTCTTGGAAGATACTTATCAAATCCAGGTTATCAACATTGGATTGCTGTAAAGAAAGTGATGAGGTATCTATAGAAAACCAAAGATTATATGCTCATATATAGGAGAGTTGATATTCTTGAGTTGGTTGGATATTCGGATTTTGATTATGCCGGGTGTCCTGATGATCTAAAATCAACTTCTGGATATATTTTTATGTTGGCTGGTGGTGCAGTATCTTGAAAAAGTGTTAAACAGACACTGACTGCATCTTCTACCATGCAAGCCGAGTTTGTATCTTATTATGGAGCTGCTACTCAAGCTATTTAGTTAAGGAATCTTATGGCTGGACTTTAGATTTTGTATTCGAGTTCCAGACCTGTGTTGATATACTATGATAATATGGCTATAATAAGTCATCCAGCAAGTCCAAACACATTGAGCTGAAGTATCTGGCCATCAGAGATCTTGTAAAGAATGGTAATATAATTGTTGATTATATAAATACAGATTCCATGTTAGCTGATCCTTTGACCAAAGGTTTGAGGCCCATAAGCTTTGTAAGGCTTGTTGAAAATATGGGCATAGTAAGTTCTTTTGATGTACTTGATTAATGGGAGTAACTCTGTAATTAGACTTTATTATCGTCATGAATATTTTTTCATATATCATGAGTTTTTTGCATGCATTGTTGTCATGATAATTATTTTATTTTATGATTTTACATGTGCATATGTGAAATAAAGTACAACATAGTATCTCAAGATTGTGTCTTTGTCTTGAGAATGACAGTTGTATGGGTATGTCTCATTTGTTAATTATGAGATCTCATTGTGTTTGGAGACATACAGACTTCTTTGAAGTCATGAGATTTCTCTAGCTTGTGATATGGCATGTCATTATAGAGAAATCTTGATTGAGGGTATATATGTTAATTTTTTTTTATTATGAGATATCTCTTTTGGTTATGTACCTGACTGAGACCTGGTGTCGAGTTTCAGATTTGTTATGCTGTCTCGTCATTGACACCATTATTCAGTATATGAGACAGGATGGCTTGTTGTTTGATGCCATCACGATTTCTCTTGCTTATTTTGTTTCTAAGTATGTTGAGGAAATTGAAGGACTGACAATTAAAAATAGCATGTTTTATTTGATCACCTTGATGCTATTTTTTTGCTATACTACCACACCAAGATTCATATCAATGGTGTTTATGATGTTTGTAACCATGAATAAGTCTTGTATCGGTTAAGTAGTACAACGATCCCATGATTCGGCATCATGGATACTATTGGATCGAGTCATTTGTAGGAGCTGTCTATGGATCATATTGTGGCCACATTTTATTTTTAACCTGAGAATTATTTTTAAAATAAAATATTTTCAAAATTATTAATTAATGTAGCCCAAGTGGGAGAATGTGAGAATTTTCTTGATTTGGGCTAACATTAATTAATATTTTTCTTCTATTAAAATCTGGGTTGATTTTATGGTCCATGTTGATAGACGTTGGTTGAGCCTATTGTTATGTGATCATTGATTGGGCTAGGAGCACCTCATGTGATTTGGTGTGGTTGAAGCAGCACAATGTAGGCCTTAGGCCAACTTGACTCGTGATGGAAGGGTCAGTTAGGATATTTATATTTTATTGGCTAGGTCCCCTCTCCGCTTCCTCTATTTATATATTACGTATATCATAATTTTACGGTACGGTGATTTTTTCCATCGAGAGCCGCTTTTTTGAGGAAGACTGGAGAGAACCCTGCCTGCGATGTTCGTGTGAGCATCAGGATCAAGGATCTACATCGGAAGATCATGGCAACTACAGGTAAGTAATTATTTTTCAGATCTAATATATCATTCTAATTTTGTGATCGATTCTTGGGATTTAGGAATTATTTTTCCTACAGAAACATCCATGCATAGGAGGCAATTAGCACTAAAACATTAATGTTGGCTATGTCTAAGATTGTGTCCAAGAGAATGGGATGCAATTCCACCTCAATAAAAGGGTCCATATGATAGAACTTTAAATTTCAATATTTACATATTAATGTGTAGATGCTATTTTAGGTTATGGTTGCAAAAAATAGTGCACAAGGAAACATAGTTGGACTTCATCACTTTGTGGCAATTCAAGAGATTTATGGAGTTATTCACTAGTTTCCCATGAAAATATGTTTATTTTATGTTGAAGAATTTAACAAGGCTAGCATCATTAGTCTTAACAAAGATTTCAATGATCTAAGGCTAGCATCATGTTTATTTTATGGTAGACTAAGCCTATATTGTACATACCTAGGAGTAGCTTTGAAGTAGATTGGCCTAAATCCCTGCTCCAAAGTTATTCTTGGGTTTGTACAAATTAATATAAGCTTAGCATAATCTATAATTCTATAATTTTGCTAGTTATATTGGTTTAATGATAAATCATATAGAATTCAACCTAATCATTCAAACATGCTCTAAACAAGTCGACCCATCCCAAAAGATGCTTTTCTTATCTATTTCTCTACCCTCCTGCTTTCTTCTGCTCCTTGCAACCACACACTAGGTACATTCAATAAATCATTTTCTCTTGTTGGAAGGAGTTATACCTCGAACCCAGCACCAGGATCGGCCACGTGACTGGCTGTACGAATCCTCGAAAATATTTTTAGAGGTCATGCAAGGCCTTTAAAGATCCACTACAACTTCAATTCCCAAAAATACTATTATTCACATTTCATAAGAGAATACCTAATATAAAGAAAATATACAGCTCATATAATTACAAATTTAGTCATTCTACGATCGTCCAATCGATATCAAAAACTCTCTATATTTTTATCCTTTTACTCATGAATCCAATCCACCGCCAAGCTCGAATATCCTGACAACTCTGAGAAGGAAGGAATGTAGGGGATATGAGCTTTACAATCCAGTATTTCCATACACTCATTCCAATATATTACACTATAATTCAAAAATAACAGTAAACAGTATTAACATAACATAAATATTAAAATCTTATGTCAAATAATTAAGATAACTCAATATCGATATATGCAATCATATGCATAATTAATACCAAATAACCTTCTCATTCAAAATAAAACACCATATATGTCATTAAGTAAAATCTCTCTTTTTATTTAATTATGGTTTCACCTCTTATTATCCACATCTCATTAACATATCCAAATCAACCATTGTTATCTTTTAAATTTTTGGACTAATCACGGTCACACTCTAGCCCATAACTGGCAATCTCAAGGTCGACCATCTACTAACCGCTCGTGGCCAGGCTAACCCACGTACTATCCGTCCGTGGCTTGGCTATTCTATGTACTAAGTCCGTGGCTCGACTATCCCACATACTTTCCATCCGTGACCGGCTATTTCACATACTATCCATCCATGGTTCGGTTATTCCATGTACTAAGCCCGTGGCTCGGTTGTCCTACGTACTTTCATCCATGGCCAACTATTCCACATATTATCCATCGGTGGCTCGATAATTCTCTATTTAATGTGGCTAGTTCAAACATTCCTTCTTTTTATTACTTTATCAAATCACAAACATGTTGTTAAATCATATTTTTTTAAGATTTATAATAATCAATATCATAATCCAAATCATTCAAAAATAATCATTTTTGATACAAATATATTATACAAAACTATGAATAATTATATGATAATTTGTAAAATGAATATATACCATGAGAAACCAAAATTATACCATACATAAATAATCATTCATGCCAATAATTGTATCCAAGGATCAAATCATGCAATGTAAATATATATATATATAAACTGGTGGTCGTGTTCAAGATTCCTTATCTTTACTAAAGATAGGTTTAATACACCCGATATTAGTCTATACCTGGATCCTCGATCTAGGTACTACGAAACTCACTTAACACCTTATCCAAAAAGTTTTTCTACAATAATAATTTTAATATGAATAAATAATTTCATGGCATAGCAATATAAACTTAAAACCTTCTACTCGGATTTCATCTGTGATCCATCCGTCGGTACCCTAACTTCATAAATTTTTAAGAGAGAAATTTTAGGTTTCTTTTTTCTAATATTTATTTATTTAACTTGCTCCTTCCTTTCTCTCTCTTTCCTCTTCTTTATCTTCTCTCTCCTCCTCTCTTCTTTCTCTCTCTCCTCCTCCTCTCTCCTTCTCTTTCTTTTCTTTCTCTCTCTTCCTTCCTCTCTCTACCTCTTTCTCTCTCTCCCTTTCCTCTCTCTTCTCTTTCTCTCTCTTCTTCTCTCTCCTCTTTCTCTTT
Organism: Areca catechu; assembly: GCA_021397845.1. NCBI lineage: Eukaryota > Viridiplantae > Streptophyta > Magnoliopsida > Arecales > Arecaceae > Areca > Areca catechu. Next base: position 165,842,129 of record CM038043.1, read on the forward strand.
TCTTCTCTCCCTCTTTTTATTTTTTTCTTTCTTTTCTTTGTTCCCTTCTTTTCCTTTTTCTTTTCTTTTCTTTTTCTTTTCCCCTTCTTTTCTTTTTTTTTCTTTTATTTTCTTCTTCTTTTTCTCTTCTTCTTCTCTCTTCTTTCACACAACCCAAAACAGGGGAAACCCCCCTCTGCCTCTTCATCCATGGCTTCTACGGAATCTTCAATAATAAGCCCGCTAGCTAGGCCCACATCTCCAAGTCCAACCACCACCATCGACACTGTTCTCATCCTCTTCATCTCCTTTCTTCTTTTTTTTCCTTTCTTTCCCTCCCCTCTCCAACTCCCCGGACATCTCCATGCTCTGCTACCTCTCCATCACCATTGCAGCCTTTCACCTCACCATAAGAGGAGGGATTGGAAAGATGATTGTACCTCCCTTCCGCCCTACCTCTAGATCCGATCCTCTTGGCCTCCACCGAAGGTTCTTCTATAGCTAGAAATCCTTGGATCAGCCTCGATTTGGATTCCGTTTAGGAGAAAGAAAAGACTCCCATCAGGAGTCTTCGTCCTCCAATCTTTTCTCTTTTTTTCTGGATATTATATTCTCGTCTCTTAAAATAATTTCATCCTCGAAATTAGCTTGTTTGAGATTTAAACTTTGATAATCTCCAACTGTCATGTCATTCTTAGTCTCTCAAATAGTTTACCTTTCAAAGTATTTGCACCACAGGATCTTGACATAATAATTATATAATGTCTCAGGATTAGATCATTTGCATACCAAATTCTCTTGAGCTCTTCTAAAAGAATATTAATCTTTTGATGTTAATATAACTAATTATCATTGATTAAATGTTGCCCAGGTGGCTATCCAAGAGGGGGGTGAATTGAGAATTTAAAAATCTAAAGCAAGTAATATGCAATTAAAATCCCTTAGAAGGTGTTAAGTGCTGTGACAGAGTAATAAATTGCAAAAGCTAAAAAGAAGTAAAGAAGCACAACACAAACACACCAAATTTATAGTGGTTCGGAGCAACCCAACTCCTACATCCACTACCCAAGATACCACTTGGAATTTCAACTATATTCACACCCGAATACAGTAGGATTGTTTTATAAGATCACAATCCAAAACCTCTATACTTGGTTTTACGAGAACACCAAAGAAAACCCAACACCCTTTTGTTTTACCAGGCTCACCAAAGAAACCTAACTTGGTTTTACCAGGATCACCAAGAACCCAACACTTGGTTTTTATCAAGGCTCATCAAGAACCTATTTGGTTTTTCAACCGGGCTCACCAATAACCCAACAATTCAAAAATAATTGAAAGAAATGCAACAAAAATGATAAACTCAATTTGTCGGATAGTTGCCGGTGCAGCTTGATGAAAGTCCACTTGAATGCACTTGAATAAGCTTTAATTTCTTCAGTGGCTTATTCCTAAAGTTGCTTCAAACTTCAAAGCAGAGTTGGTGAAGTCTTGAAGTCTAGCTTGAATGCTCTTGTGCTCTTTTGCTGTTAGTTGGTAGGATATTCAATGAAGCTCTCTTCACTTTTTAAGAACTCTCTTTTTCTCTTATCTTTAAGGAAATTTAAATCCTTCAAATATAAAGTCTTCCATCACTACAAGGAAGTTAGAGACGTTTTTGACCGTTAGGATGTGACTTGTGACCATTGGAGCACCTTTTAGCATTCAAAAATAAATTCTGGAACTAGCCATTAGATACCTGGAAACGACGTTCGAGTCGGCTTGGATTCCTTTGAGTCAGCTTGGATCCTTCGAGTTGATAGGTTGAGTCACCAAATCTTTATTGCAGTCGACTTTTATCTTATGGCACAAACATCACTCTGGACGAATCGGCTCTTGATAGCTCGGGTCGGCTCAAACTTCTTTCTTTAAAAAACTTGAACTCGAGGAGTCGGCTCTTTTCAGCTTGGGTCGGCTCTTCTTCTCAGATTCGGAAATCCTCACTCTGGAAGAGTTGGCTTGATGCAGTTCAGGTCGGCTCACTTTCTCAGGCTTTCAGAATTAGGTCTAGCAGAGTCGGCTCTTTCTGGTTCGGGTCGGCTCGCCTGGCTGTTCTCAGAAATCTTCAGAAATTGGGCTCTGGAAGAGTCGGCTCAAACTGATTCCAATCGACTCGGATTCATTAGACTCTACTCGGTTACCTTCGAGTCGGCTCGGATTGCTGCATTCCAGAATTTTTGCTGCGTGCCAGTAAGCGGAGTCGACTCTTCAACAAGTTGGGTCGGCTCGAGTATCTTCTTCAGGATTTTTACACTTGACCTTAAAGAAAAACTCTTACAAACTCTTTACATTTTCAAGCATACCAACTCAAAACTAATTTTAAGGCACACACACAGAAGTAACCCTTTTTCACATGATTTTTTCTTAGCTTTTTCATTGGGTTCTTCTTTACAAAAACACATACAACATAACTCAAACAAGAAAACAGTGTAGGAGTTGAAGTTTGAACATTTAATCCATCCTACAAAAACTTGTCAAACACTTGAAGAGTTGTCAGAAATAAATATACATGCTCCAATATTTGGTTATCATTAAAATCACTTATGGGGTCAACATTAAATCTATAGAAAATTTATGATGGCCCAAATTTTGGATATTCCCAGTTTTAACATCATCATCAAACTTCTATATGATTCCTTTCTTAAAATATTTTCTTATAAGTCCCTAACATAACAAATTATATCATATCTCAATTATGATTCTTATGATTTATAATACATAATGAATTCTCTCAATCTTTATCAAATGAACCATAATGCCTCAACCTGAATTAAAATAATAATTCTCCACCCTCTGAAATTATTTTCTTGATTAATCCATATCATAATCGATCATGTTCTATGCTATTAACATCAATAAAAAAAAACTTTGAGCATTAAATACTCTTTAAAATCTAAAGCCTTCCTTCTCTTAACCTTTTCTATGATTTTATAATTAGACTTTTATTTCAAAAAAATCTTAAGCATCTTCAAATAATGATAGCACAATTTCAAAACTAAAAAGAACTTTGTGTCGAGTATTCTAGATCCAAGCCCAATAAAAGAATTATCATGTATTTTTCTAAATTTGGAGATGTTCATTTTTTTTAAGTCCTCTATATTGGAAGAACTTGTTGATGAAAATTACATGGCAACACATATAGACTAGCCTAAGAATTAATAATATTATTTTTATTTATCTTATTATTGAGATTTAAATCAATTATCTTATGATAATACTTCTAAAATTAGAGTTAATGTTCTTAATTAATTTTAAAATAACTCAAACTACTATGCTTCCACTGCATACTCTGATATAATTTATCGAGCTATCTAAGTTTACTAAATAATTTTTTAAAAAACTCATCTTATATTGGTACCAAAACGATCTAAAGTTACTAAAATAAAGTTTTTGAGTCTCTTTATCTAATCCATACCTCGGGTATATCATATCAAGACTTATCCTAACCCACTTTGCATATTTAAAGTCCTTGCATAAATTTTACTATCCTTTTAAGGCATTAATAACTTTAGTCCTGGTCCAAATTTAATCATGATTTTCTTGATAATTTAATTAGATAATCTAGATCAACTTTTTTCTTAGAAGATTAACTTTAACTCTAATAAAGTAAATGACTCTAAATCAATCTCCTAATGAGTAGGATTGATCATGTTATTGCTCATAGAGCTATTTTATAATTCTTAACATCAGTTGGCAACTACTTGAAATTTTGCCTCTCATCAACTAAACTCATATAAGTCTTCCAAAATCAATTTTTGCATAATATAATTTCAGCAGCATGATAACCTAGATAGTTTTATAGATCTTAATACTTGAAGTTAACATATCAATAATCTCCAATAAATATAGGGAAGATCAAGTTATCTAATCCAAAATTGCTAACATAAACTATCAAAGATTCTACTAAAATATGTATGCTATGTCTATATAATATAATCTAATCCATCAATAGAAAGTTACAAATCTATGTATTATCCTAAATATATTTTTTCTTGCATATTTTCAATCATAATCCACATACAGGTTCATCAAAAAATTATCCTTCTTAATATCATTAAACTTTTTCATAGCCTATACTTTAAACACATTCTTATAACAATCCTCAAATTTACAATCCAATAATTAACATTAAAACTAGCATGTTAGCATGATCTATATCCATATCAAGTTTAGGATTCCAAAACCATTCAATTAATAATTTCTAATCATTCTGTCATGTCTTAATAATCATCATGTTAATCTCTAATTACTTATATCATGGTCCCAATTAGTGATCATAACCTAAGTTCTGATACCATTATATCATGCCCTGAATCCAACACCTGGGTCGGCCATGCGACTGGCTACACAATCCTAGAAAATATCCTAGAGATCATGCAAGGCCTTTAAAGATCCACTACAACTTCAATTTCTAAAAATACTATTGTTCATATTTCATAAGAGAATACCTAATATAAAGAAAATGATACTGCTCATATAATTATAAATTTAGTAATTCTATGATCATCCGATCGGTATCAAAAACTCTCTATATTTTCATCCTTTCACTCGTGATCCAATCTACCACCAAGCTCAAATATCTTGACAATTTTGAGAAGGAAGGAAAGTTGAGGGTGTGAGCTTTACAGTCCAGTAAGAATCTCTACATACTCACACCAATATATTATACTATAATTTTAAAAAAATAGTAAATAGTATTAATAGAATATAAATATCAAAATCTCATATCAAGTAATTAAGATAACTCAATATCGATATATGCAACCACATGCATCAATTAATACCAAATTATCATCTTATTCAAAAGTAAAACACGACATATGTTATTAAAAAAATCTCTTTTTTTATTTAATTATGATTTTACCTCTTATTATCCACATCTCATTAACATGATCCAAATCAACCACTGATATCTTTTAAGATTTTAGATTAATCATGATCATACTCTAACCCATGACTAGCAATCTCAAAGTCTATCATGTACTGACCATGGCCAAGCTAACCCACGCATATCTATCCATGGCTCGACTATTTCATATATTAAGCCCATGGCTCGGCTATCCCATGTACTATCCATCCATGGCTAGCTATTTCACGTATTATCCACCAGTGGCTCGGCTATTTCATGTACTAAGTCTGTGGCTCGGCTATTCCACATACTATCCACCCGTGATCAACTATTCCATGTATTATCTGCCCATAGCTCGATAATTCTCTACTTATCATGGCTAGTTCAAACATCTATTCTTCTTGATTATTATTTTATCAAATTATAAACATGTTGTCAAATTATTTTTTTAAGATTTACAATAATCGATATCAAAATCTAAATCATTCAAAAATAATCATGTTTGATACAAACATATTATACAAAACTATGAATAATCATATCGATAATTTGTAAAATGAATATATATCACAAGAAACCAAAATCATACCATATATAAATAATCATTCATGCCAATGATCGTGTCTAAGGATTAAATCATGCAATGTAAAAATATATATATAAATTGATGATCGTGTTCAAGAACCCTTATCTTTACTAAAGATAGATTTAACATGCCCGATATCAGTCTATACTTGGATCCTCAATCTAGGTACTATGAAACTCGCTTAATATATTCCTGTCCAGAAAATTATCTTTCTATAATAATAATTTTAATATAAATAAATAATTTCATGGTGTAGTAATTATAAACTTAGAACCTTTTACCTGGACTCCATCCATGATCTATTCGCTGGTACTTTAACTTCATAAATTTATTAAAAGAGAAACTTTTAGATCTTCCTTTACCAATATTTATTTATTTAACTTGCTCATTCCTTTTTCTCTCTTTCCTATTCTTTATCTTCTCTCTCCTCTTATCTCTCTCATCTTTCTCTCTCCTCTTATCTCTCTCATCTTTCTCTCTCCTCTTCCTCTCTCTCCTTCTCTCTCTCTCTTTCTCTCTCCCCTTCCTCTCTCTCCTCTCCTCTTTCTCTCTACCCTTCTCTCTTCTCTTTCGTTTTTTTATTTTTTTTTCCCTTCTTTTCCTTTTTCTTTTTTTCCCTTTTTTTCTTTTTCCCTTCTTTTCTTTTTCTTTTATTTTCTTTTCTTCTTCTACTCTCTTCTTCCACACGGCCCAAAATAGGGGAACCCCCCTCATCTCTCCGTCTATGGCTTCTACAGAATCTTCGACAATAAGCCCGCCAGCCAGGCCCACATCTCCAAGCCCAACCGCTACCACTGGTGCTGTTCTACTCCTCTTCTCCTTTCTTCTTTGTTTCTTTTCTTTCCCTCCTCTCTCCGACTCCTTGGTCATCTCCAAGCTTTGCTATCTCTTTATCACCGTTGCAGCCTTTCACCTTGCCGGAAGAGGAGGGCTAGAAAGATGATCGTACCTTGCTTCCATCCTGTCCCTCGATCCTATCATCTTGGTCTCCACCAAAGGTTTTTTTATAGCTAGAAATTCTTGGACTAGCCTCGATTTGGATTCTATTTAGGAGAAGAAAAAGACTCTTATCAGGAATCTTTATCCTCCATTTTTTTTTTTTTTCCTGGGTATTACAGGAGGAAAAAGGAAACAAAAGGTATGTATATATTAGCATGAAGTTATTAAAAATTTTTGGAGAATTCTCTCTCTCTTCCCCTTCCAATCTAAACATCATGGCAAATTTTTCACAGTATATGGAAGAAATGAGGCACTTCCCCCAATTTTATTAGGAAACATTACTTACAAAGTAGTAAATAATATGGAGCAGCTCACTAGTTTGTTTTTGCCACATTATTGTTTGTAATCTCTAATCGGTCGCTTTGAAACTGTAATTAAGAATAACTGGTCCATATCAAAATACAAACTGATTAAGTTTAAAATTCAAAAAATTTCATCACTCGGAGCATTCATGATTCACATTATAGGAGTTTACAGCTGATCGTTTTATTTAATTTACTAATATTTTATTTTCTGATTCATGCATTTATTGACGTTTAATTTAATATATATAATATATCCATTTTACGAAAAAAAAAATCTCATCACTTGGGCAATGATTTATTTACTGGTCAACTTCATACCTAACTCATGCCAATTGGCAGATTCATAACAATAAATCTGCAACATGAAATTCCGAGGCGTCTGGATTGCTATGGAATTTCGATGCCATAATTGCATGATTGTGGTAGGCTGGCAGTCCAGAATCTGAGGCCAATCACGTTGCATTGACTTGCACGTTGCAATGTGATTTAATGGTTGGAGTAAATCATAAGATCAGTAGCCGGCAAACCTTAAACAAATGTTGGTAAACTGGTATCCTAGGGATCATATATGGCATGCTTATAAATATATTTTTCACTTATGTTCATGTGGACATGTTGCAGCTACCCTAGGCAATGACTCCCTCTTAATTGTTGGGAAAATAGAATATTTTAAAGTTTTGGCATATTAGTGCATGTTTTCACTCCCATTATAACGTTTAAAGGTCATGGCGTACGTGTGAGGTTGTGGTTAATCAAAAAAACCCACCAACCGTTACACTTTGTGTATCTGGACACCAGGATGTAACATAGGCTTGCCATAAGTTTTTGGCTAAAATACCATTAAATTTTCCTGTCCCTTGCGCTTCGTTCTCATTAAAGAGAGAGAGAGAGAGAGAGAGAGAGAGAGAGAGAGCTTCGTTCTAGGATGATGATCAGTAGATTCTTGAGTTACTGAAACAAATTTTTCGTTCACAATTTTGTCATAACAAAATTAACATAGGATTATTGTTCACAGGTTTTCTAAAATATGCATAAAAGACTTGTATGTGTGTCTTTATTTGTGTGAGAACAGAGAGAGAGAGAGAGAGAGAGCTGGGCTACTCTCAAGATGTATTTAACCCCAGATGAATAGTTTTTTAAAGTTAAATGTTAGGATTAATCCTCAAAAATGTTCGGATAGAATACCCGGGAAGCTGACATCTCCAATTCATTTCAGCTTGTGACTTTAGGCCTTTGCCAAGCTTGACCAAGTGATCCACTTGGGTCCATCAATTTTTTAGGAGTTAGAACTTCTAAATTACACAGAAAATAGAATCTAGCAAGTATTCCCACATGCCAAGCAACTAATTCCATGTGGAGGCCCTATGCGAATAAATTGGTAGCATGATCGATATTCCCAGCTGCTCTCCGCACCACCAATCCTTTCTGAGTGGAAAACCATGGATCCAGTCTACAACGCAGGCAATGCAAGAGTTGGCAGAAGGAGTTGAGTTGTTCCATTGGTCAACCATGGAGTCCTTATCAATATATATATATATGTTTATAAAGAACACAAATTGAAAAGCCTAAACAATACATGAAAAATATTAAAAGAATCCCATCACTTTCCAAAGACAATGTTAATAGAGTTGCATGATTCAATCATGACATGAGGTAGGTAGGGCAGGAAGCAGCTCAATTCCTGAGGTCAATGGTAGAGACGATGTAGCAGCTAGCCTAACCAACACCTCTCCTCGATAGTCCCCCTTCATAAACACTGCCATCTTTCTGCGAGTACTGGAAGATCGAAGGGGAGCACCACACCAAACATGGCAAACAAAATGAAGTTGGTTAGGAACTTCAACAAAGAGTCCAAGAAGTTCGTATTAGGAGTTCTCGTCATCGGATGCTTCCTGGTCTCCATAACATTGATTGTATTGTCTCAACCTCAGGCATTTCGTTCTCCCATTTGTAAGTTTCTCAAATTAAGTTCGATCATGCATGCATGGCTTTACGAATTCGATAAACACAACCATGTATATTTGTTGGTTGCCTTGATTGGCTTTGCTAAAATTCAATCACTAAATTCTCGTGTTTGATCACTTTCTTGATGCTGATCATTATCGCAGTGGCTTGGAAACCATCAGATCATGTGGCTGCAAGCACACCCAAGGCCATAGATACGATACATTCTCAACAATTGGGTAACTGACTCGCACACTATTTGATGCTCTGAAGATATACTTGATGTCAAATTGTTAAGGTTTGGTGGCTCTTGTGAACCTCCTTTTTAACTTCAAAAAAACATTTAAATGGATGCCTTACCCATTTAAATGTCAAAAGGCATCCATTTAAATGTTATTGATCCTTTTTCAAGAAAAAAACGTTGTTAATGTTGAACTTAAAAAATGTTACTTGCGTTGACTCAGCCCTTCAAATTGAAAATTTTGATGTAGAAGTAGATTGAAGTAGGAGAATTATGTGTTTTTCCCTTGTCAATTTTTACACATACATACATAAATACATATAACATTACATGACTTGGGTGGGATTGAGGATGGTCAACTAAAATGCAGTGAGTTTTGAAATTGTGCTAATATTTTTCTTGATGTTCCAGGGAGAAAAATTGAGACTCTGGAGAAAAGCATGGAAGGTGATGACTTGAAATCCCATCAAGATGAAATGGATGGTGGACTCAGCCTTACCATGACTTTCGATAACACCAAGGTTGATTCAGTTCTGAAGGAAACCCTGAGCACTACCGATAAACTAGGTAGGCTTCACAGGGTTTGGACTTGATTTAGACTTGTGCTCACATTCTTTGAACAAAAAATGGTAAGAGTTTTTGAAACCATGATAATTGACCATGTCCTCTGTTACAGACAGCGATATCGACATGGAGGAGAGAAGCACAAAAGGTGATGAATCCAACTCCCACGGAGGTGAATTGCTTAGAAAATTTGAACTCCCAACAATTGCAAACAACACCATTAACGGTTCAATTCAAGTAGAAATGCTAGCACTGCTAGGAAATTAGATAGATTGATCACTCTTCAGATTGGACTGGACTTTTGAACTACTGTACAGCCAACCTTGATGTCACAGGGACCGAAAACGAGACCAGGGATGGAAGTAGTACATGTGATGACCCCAGTTCTCGTCGATGCGAAAAGAATCGGAAAACAGGACCCCAAGAGAACTCCAATCCTGCCATTGTTGATTCAACTCAGGAAGAAAACAGGAGCAATTCCAAGCAATTAGGTACAATGCTCATCATTAAGATTTGCTAGTCGAGCTTTCAAATTGTGGTAGCTAATCCTAAAATGGATAGCAATACTAGGCTCGTCAAGTTCTGTTTTCTTTCTTCTTCTTTATAATATATTGTGACACTTTACCTCAATTTTTCCTAAAAAAGAAACACCCCCCCCCCCCCCACACACACACACACACACAAAAAAAAATCTAATGTTGGATCCGTTTGGATGCACCATCCCAACAGGTTTTTTTTATGTTCTCCTTACAAGATTTGGTCCGGCCCACTTTACAGCAGTTCTTAGATATTTATAAATATAGAACTATTCTAATCTTATGATTTTGCTGGTCCAATCCATGAATTCTACAAATTTTCGGTTCAGTCATCCGAGCGTGCCCTTAGGATAGAAATCGAACCAACCGGTGGTAATTGGCCGGAAAAATATTATCTGAGCATAAAATTTGACAAGATGTCAAGCAGCAAGCTTTAATGCTTCATAAAGACATTATTTAAAAGGTTGGAGGATCTCTCATTTTTCCACCAAAATGAAGGCATAACTTATCATGTCTAATTAATGTATTTAATATTTTGCTTAATGTGAAGGTGTGGAGGGGCAAAACATGAATCAAGAGAAGAAGCCATTATGTGATTTTTCGCACTACCGAGTAGACCGATGCGAAGTACATGGAGATATCAGAATTCATCGGAACCCTTCCTCCGTTATATCCGTCGAGTCCACTGAAAGAAATGAATCATGGAGAGTTAGACCATACCCTCGCAAGGGTGACAACGTTGCCCTTGACCACGTTAAAGAAGTGATGGTCAAATCAAGCAAAGAAGGCCCTGGATGCAGCGTAACTCACAAAGTCCCTGCCATAGTTTTTTCGATCGGCGGATACACCGGAAACCTCTTCCATGACTTCACTGATGTGATGCTTCCCATCTTCTTAACGGCCAGCGAATTTAATGGAGAGGTGCAGTTCGTCATGACCGACGCCAAGCCTTGGTGGATGCACAAGTATCTGCCCGTGTTCCAGAACCTTTCTCGATACGAATTCATCGACTTCGACAACGATGACCGAGTTCATTGTTTCAAGCACGTAATCGTGGGTCTTCGAGCCCAGATCGAGTTCACCATTGATCCCTCACAAGATCCTAATGGCTATTCCATGGTCGACTTCGGCCGGTTCATGAGAAGTGTCTACTCGCTGGAGAGAGACACCATGACCGGAATCGAAGATTACCCACGCAGAAAGCCAAAGCTTTTGATCTTATCAAGGCAGCGAACCAGAAGAATCACAAATGTTAATGAGTTAGTTCGAATGGCAGAGGAGCTGGGCTACGAAGTGGTGGTTAATGATGCTGAGGTAGGGACTGACATAGCTCGGTTCGCGAAAATTATTAACTCTTGCGACGTGTTGGTGGGAGTGCATGGGGCTGGGCTCACCAATCTAGTGTTCCTGCCAGTGAATGCAACCATTATTCAGATAGTACCATGGGGTGGTTTGGAAGGGATAGCCATGTTTGATTTTGGAAATGGAGCCAAGGCCATGAAGTTGAACTATCTTCAGTACAGTATCAGCGTAGAAGAGAGCACACTGACAGAGATATACCCAAGAGATCATCCTGTGTTCACGGACCCGACATCGATTCACCAACGAGGGTGGGATCATTTGAAGGACACGTTCATGAACAAACAGGATGTGAAGCTAGATATGAACAGGTTTAGGAATGTTCTGTGGGGAGCCCTTGAACACATGATGCAATAGAAAAAGATGTTTGTTTCTTGAAGACTATCTTTTGGAGTCCTTTTTTTTTTTTTTTTTTTCACCAAGTAATTTCCATTTATGCTGAAAAGATTTTACAGTTTGAAATCCGGATTTGATGGATGATTTCGTTATTAACATTCCTGCGGAGGACATTGTGCGGTTCGATCACCCTTTCATTCAACAAAAAGAATTCGTTTTAGAGGACTTTTTATACTTCATAGTTGAGACAGATTGCCGGTCCAAAATATGCAGCAAGCAAGCACCAATTCTCCGTCCAGAAGAAAGTGATAGTAAAATTGAGATATCTTATTAGGGCAAAAACCTATGGTGCACTTTCCAAGTGGTGGATTAAATTTGAATCTTATAAACAGTCTACCGGTACTGTAACCATATAGAAATTGGCATATTTAAGTACATTTCTCTAAGAAATTATGTTTGCAACCTCTTTTTCCTCTTTTTTTTTTTTTTTTTTTTTGGCTTGGACAAATTAATCCCTTGTGACAACACCCCTACTCCTTTGGTTCAGTCTTCTTCCATCATAAGGTATGGTGATATTTTGCACCTTTGTCAGCATATCTGCAATCGAGTTACCCGGTCAGTTCATATTCCTCGGAAGTATGATTGCAGGAAAAAGGAATCCGATTTATCATGGAGTTACCCTTGAATAGACTATTACTTGAGTAGCTCACCATTGGCACGGATAATTACTTCAACCAATCAAGACTTTTAATTGATTTGTTGCTATTTCCATTCAATTGAAGTTAATTACACTAAACTGTAACTCAGATTATACCTTAGTGGTTGCACCCCTCCTCTCTTTTCTAGGAGAAGATTCTTAGCTTGAATTTGGAAGTGTTTTCCAAGAGTTTTGTTCGAGTAGTTCTAATATGGTAGTTCTACTATTCTTCTGAAAAAATCTAGCATCATGGGAGGAAATTTTAGAGTTAATTTTGACTAAAAAAAAAAAAGGTTTTTTGGGGGGTTACAGTATTACACATGACTATTGTGCATGGAGTTCAAGCTCGAACAAAAAAATTGCTATTGTTAGATCATGTTATGTACATTATTATACTATTATCTTGTTCCTTTCTTTTTAGATAAGAAGGGTGGATTCTCTACCTGAAGTTTAAATTATTATACTAAACTTCGTAAAACATTATTTATTTATGTGAATATGCTTGCTTGTCCAACATTTTTTAGATATTAATTTAGTACATGGCCCTTCCTTTGTATTTTTTTTTTTTTTTTTTTTTGGATAAAAAAAAGGGATAGGGGGGTTAAACCTGGTGTAGCTACCCCTGTAGGCCCTCACCCTACCAGGTAATATTCGATGCAAGGTGCTTAGATTTTCGTAGCCTTTTTCCATCTAAAAATGAGTAGGTTAACCTGACACCACTAAGATGCCGACTGGTAAAACGGGGACATAAAGAAGGAACCCTGACCTCTCACTCAAATCAATCGTTATGGCCCCAGATAATAATTCCTGCATTTAATTGAGTCCACTACCAACTGGGCTACTGTCTTAACAGTCCTTTGTCCTTGAATATTTGAACATTGTCATTGTTTAGTAAAGCTATGGGACTTATCCATTTCTTATTTCTCATTTATTCTTTTTTCTAGCAAATCTGTGGCAAGCCACCTCATGTTTTATTAATAAATAAAATGAGACAACATAGCATACAAAAGAAAAATAAAATAGGAAAAAAACAAAAAAATTAGGAAATATTTTTGGGGGAGGGGGCGAGAGGGAGATAAGCCCAAATAATTATCTCAATTTTTTTAAAGCAAATCTCAACTCTTTAATCATTTTTTTTAAATATATATATATAACACAAGGAAAGTGAGTCCAAAATTTAAATAAGGGTAGCATTGAGCATTGCCACTTTTATCTCTAAGGTTCTCAGTAACACTGAATCTTCTCCTATAATAGAAGGGCTTGGCAAAGACTTGCTAATTTGGTTATATTTTTTCTAGAATTAATGTTGAATGGTTTTATTATTACAATCTTAGGCAAAGAAAACCAAACCTGCTCAGAGATAACTTCCATAAAGGAAATTGAGATTATGATAGAAAATTAGCCAATATAAGATCCATAACAACTTTAAGGATTTAGAATTCCAACCAATTAATTTTTTTCTAGAAATTCCATCACTATCTAAACAATTTCAAAAGTCCAACCTTAGGGAATCTAAAGACCTATAGGGAGCAAGGGACATATTTAGTCTCATAGGTAGCCAAAACATCACAATTCGTGGTCATCATCAAATCCCCATAGCTCTTCTTTTAAAAGGTTGCTCTAGTCCCATACGTACTGTCCAAGAGACGATTAAAATTGAGCTTACATAAGCACTAAACATTGTTGATAATCAACATCAAAAGAGTATAAATCATTATCATAAAAATAAAGTATCAAACATAAACACTAACCATGCTAACATTCTCCATCCAATGAACAAAACCCCAACACAAAACCATCTACGAGACATTAGATAGATATATACCACCAAATGCAATTTCATTATTATTGGAAAGTCTTAACACCTCTTGATCCCCTATCATTTTTCTTTCCTTGATTATCTCCTTATTTTTCTCCTCTTGGTTTCTTAAGGCCGGTATGGTAATTATATATAAATAAAACAACTTCTCCTTCTCCATCATCAACACGATATCAGAGCCTTCGATTCCTAGTCTTCTAGGAGCCATCCATCCTTTCACTACAGTCCACAATGACACCATCTCTTCCCATTCTCTTCCCAACCAACCACTTCACATCCTCTTTGTAGATCCTGGCCCCCCTGTGGACCCTCTCCCAGATCTGAAGGATGTTCGAGAGGAAGTGGCAAAATACAAGGTTGGAGTTCCTGCTCGTGTAGGACTGGTTGCTTCTCCCCTATGGCTCCCATTGATGTTCCCCCAACATATAAGGTTGATCGTGTAGGACTGGTTGCTCCCATTGATGTTGTGGTTCCTCCTGACAACACTGGATTAGATCCATCACATCCTCCTTCTTTCAAGTGCTTAACATCCCAACCCCCCTATGGTTCCCACTGATCACTTGTGGCTCCCTCTCATCTCCCCGCTCCCCTATGGCTCTTGCTCATCTCCCCACTTCCCTATGGCTCCCTCATCACTGTCGAGCGCCCCCCTCCCTTGTGGATCTCCCGCTCGTCCACACCTCTACCGTGGATGCCCACAGGATCTTGTCCGCGTGCCTCTCCCAGCCGAAGGTGTTATCGGTTTGCTCCCGCAAAACGCACCCGCGAAGCCCCCAACCCACGCGCGCCGCGGGCGGGCGCTCGCCCAGCCCAGCGCGCGAGCGCGGGCCAGCCCACGCGCGGCACGCTGTCGCACGTGCGGGGCTCAGGCCCACGCGCAGCGCATGGGAGTGCACGCGAGCTCGGCCCAGCCGCCTGCGACATCCCTTTGGGATGTTTTCCAGGTTACCTATGTGGTTTTTCTTTGGTTTCTCATGATATACGCGCGGTCCACGTGATTTCTCGCGTTCTGGACTGTCCGATCGATCAATTGGACGATTGAGATTAATCCAAGCTTGATTAGGCTTGATCTGAGGATATCTTGCATGGATTTTGGCACGATCTGAGCCTTTGTTCTTTGATCTGACGGCTTGGAAGTGTTTTGGACTTTCTGGACTCATTTTAGGTCTATTTTGGACGCCGTTTCAGATGGTTATTTAACCACAGAGAGCCTGCAGTCTTTGATACACAGACAGACAGAAAAAAATTCAGAGAAATTTCAGAGAGATTTCTTCTTCGATCCGGGCACCAGAAAAAGCTAGAGGCCTGGTTTTTGGGATTTTTCTCGTGCTTCTTTCATCCTCTTTTGTTTATTTATTATGTCTCTTTGTTTTTAATCTGGCATTTGTTATCTGGATATTTGTATTCCTTTTGTACCCAGATTTGGATCAGATTATAGTGGATTACTCCTTTTCTCTTGATGGACGTAGGCAATATTTTGCCGAACCACGTAAATCTCGTCTTCTTTTGATTTGATATCTGCATGTATTGTGATTGGTTAATTGCCTAAGTGAGTAAATAATTATTATTTGGAGGCCTAAACTGGTTTAATCCGCTGCTCACATCCCAACAGAATGTCCCTATGATCGGCCTCCTGGTCATCGGTGAACAAGGCTCCGTGCTCTCCATGGCCCCTTCACGGTCTCCCACCACCTAACAATTATAGAAGATGAAGAGAAGCCCAATCTATGGAAGAAGAAGGTAGCTTGCAAACCCCCACCTCTATCTATTTTCTTAATAAATCGGGCCTATCTCCATAGTTCCTTTTTTTAAAAAAAGAAGAGAATATGAGGAGTCGACGGAATGGTTTGTCTCTTATCATTCCTGTGTAGGAATGACTTGTTTATTAGGGGTTTTTGGTGTAAGGTATTCTTGGTATCAGTGAGCTCTTATGGAAGGCTAAGTCCTTGGTGAAGAATGTCGAACCTAGTTACCACTCAAGACTTAAAGCATCTAATTAGTAGGTTGCCATAGCTCAGATGTCAGTTGTCCAAGCAGCAGTTCAACCGGGAAGATCCTCGAGAGAGTGTGCATCACTGAATGCATTTCAGGTTGCTGTTAAGCTCAATAGCCCAACCACATATTTATCATGGTCTAGAAGTACCCAGTTACTTATGAGACCATAGTTTGGAGGGATATCTCACTGAACCACATAGAGACCTGTTGATGGAGCCTTAAGGATGGCTCAGTGGGACATGAAGAATTTGATGATCATGGCTTTCCTACTTAACACCATAGTTCCCAAAGTCTCAAAAGGTTAATCCTTACAGGTATATGAGATATGGTGTCGGTTGAGGTAGCTTGATCAGGGGACACTTTCTGTTACTGAGTATGCTATCGAACTAAAAAGGTTATGGGTTAAAGCTAACTACTACTACACCTTTACTCCATAAAGCTCCGTAGATATGCAGCATTTTTAGAGATTCCTGAAGGAGCGAGTTCAAGATTTTTATATGACTTGAATCCTAAGTTTGAGCCAATTAGGGCACAGCTCCTAGCTTGGGATGACATGTCGAGCCTAAGTCAAGCATTCTCCACTATTCTAAGAAAGGAGACGAGTACCAGAGTAATTGTTGCTTACAGTGAGTTAGTTTACTTAGCCCTCATGGCTCAACCCCTACCTTGATCTAGTGAGCAAGCACCTACTATGTGTCATTATTATAACAAGATTGGCCATATCAAAGCTACCTGTTAGAAATTATATGATCATTTTACTTAGACTGGGCAAAGAAGTCGAGGCCATGATCGTGCTCGAAGCCATGGTTAGTAGCATGTACATTTATTTAAAAAAGTCAAGGAGTTTTTTGCTACTATATCCATTAAAGACTATCAAATCATAAAGTGATTGATAGATAAATATGAATCTACGTCTAGTTTATTATCTCTCTCTAATCAGGATAGCCAACCACTACACACCTCCAACTTTGCCCAGTCAGATATTACATGCCATGCCTTTAGTTATCTAAATAAGTCTTCTTCCTCTGGATTATTAACTCTAGATCTTCAAGTCATATCACTAGATCTTCTATATCATTTAGTTTATATTTTTCTAGTTTTAGTCAAGATAGAGTCCGCATAGTTGATAGATTCTTTATAATGGTATCCAGTAAGGGAACCACCGACTATACACCTACTCTCTAATTGTCATCTATCTTACATGTACCTATCTTTTCCATGAACTTATTGTCTTTCAACTTTATTACTAGTGGTTTGAACTGTTTTATCATTTTTTGACCATCTCATCATGTTTTTCAAAAGCTGACGAGGAAGAAACTTGGATATGATAAAATGTATAATGGCCTGTATTACCTAGAGAATGAGGGCGAGAGGTTTGATGATCTATTGCCCGGGTATGCTCTGTCTACAAAAAAGGCTTCTTCTGAGCTCCTGCTTCATCATTGAATACTTGGTCACATTAATGTTCCTGCTTTACGTCAGTTATTTCCTACTCTTTTTCAATCTTGCAAGACAGTTAGTTTAGTTAATGATGAATGTGAATTTACCAAACACACCCTGGAAGTATATCCTATTTCTAGTAATATAAGCAATAATAAGTTTAATGTTGTGCATTCTGATGTTTGGAGATCCAGTAGTATTGCTTCCACTACAGGGCATCGATGGTTTATTACCTTCATTGATTACTACAGTTGGATGACATGATTGTATTTATTGAAGAACAAGCATAAAGTATTCTGATGTTTTAAGGAGTTTTATAAACTGGTGGACACAGTTTGGAGCAAAGGTTAGGATACTCCAATTTAACAATAGTATGTAGTACAAAAATCAAGAGTTTCATGCCTACCTACAGGATAATAGGATCATTCATTAGATTACTTATGTGGATACACTGCACAAAATGAAGTAGCCAAAAGAAAGATCGACATCTGCTAAAGGTGACTTGGGCCCTCATGTTTATTATGCAAGTTCCTAAATGTTTATGGAGGGAGGCTATTCTGGATACAACATAGCTGATCAACCATATGCCACTCAAGATTCTTGGCTCTAAGTCTCCTTTTAAGTGTTTGCAAGGGAGGACTGAGTATGTTGTGCCATCCTGCATCTTCGAATGTGTATATTTTGCTCGGAACCATAGATTATCTGTTGGTAAGCTAGATCCTTGGTCTATAAAGTATATCTCTATAGGTTATTCTACGTCTAAGAAGGGGTACAAATGCTATTACCCACCTATGTGATAGATGCTGGTCACCATGGATATGACCTTTCGAGAAATGGAGCCTTATTATAGGATGGAGCAGCTCCTTAGAATTTTGGATGAGCCTAGTAGTGTCAATTTGCAAATTAATTTTTGTCCATACCTTCTGATACCCCTTGGTGTGAGGGAAAGCAGAGTGGTGTTGGAAGTGGCAAGAGCGAGGAAGTAGAGACTGATGATGCTCAGGAGGACACTGGTGATGCATAGAGTGATGCTGCTTAGAGGGAGCAAAGTAAGGAAGCTATTGTGCATTCTTCAATCATCTAGACTTCTACTCTAAGTATAATTCCTTCCGGTCCTTATGAATTCTCTTTCTTTATTAATAATGATAACAACCCTACTTTCTCTGATTTAGATATTCTTATTACCAAATAAAAGGGCTCCTGCCTAATCGTTCTTCCTTCTCACTATTATTATGATATTACTAATTATATATTCTACAAGTCCCTATTTTTCTCTTATAAGTTTTTTGAAGCTATATTAGAGTCTGTTAGCATTCCTACTAATAAGAAGATGGCTATGGTAAACCTGAATTGAAGGCAGGTGATGATAGAGAAAATAAATGCTTTATCCAAGAAGCATAGATAAGATTTGGTGACTATGCCTGCTGGGAAGCAGCGAGTGGACTATAAATAGATATATACAGTAAAGCATAGTCCCGAAGATAAACTTGAGAGATACAAGACTCGTCTAGTAACAAAAAGATATACGTAGATGTACCACATCGATTATGACGAGATGTTTACCTCTATAGCAAAGATAGACTCAATACGTACTCTGATTTCGTGTACTACTAATTATGGCTGGGAGTTATATCAGCTAGATATGAAGAATACATTTCTTCACGGAGATCTTCAGGAGGAAGTTTATATGCATATTCCTCTTGGGTTTGTGAGTAGAGCTACAGTAGAGAAGATGTGCAAATTAAGATGCTCTCTCGATGACCTTGAACAGTCTCCCATGCCTAGTTTAAATGCTTCAATCGGACAATGCTAAAGATGGGATATTCACAGGATAATACTGATCATACTCTATATTACAAGCATGCTAGTAGGAGGAGAACTATTTTAATAGTATATGTTGATGATATAGTCATCACTGGAAATGATCCCAAAGAGATTGTATGGCTTAAACAAAATCTAGCTTGTAAGTTTGAGGTTAAGGACTTGGAATTGCTAAGATATTTTTTGGGTATTGAGATCTTTAGATCGCTCCACGGTATTTTTTATTTTAGCAAAAGTATGTTCTTGATCTTTTTACTGAGATAGAAATGTTGCAAATCAGCTAATACTCCCATTGATCATAATTACATGTTGATAGCAAATAGTAAAGTTGTTGTTGATCGTGGAAGATATCAGCGGCTGGTAGGGAGGTTGATTTATCTTTTTTATGCTAGACCAGACATTACCTTTGCAATCAATGTCATCAGTCAGTTCATGCATGACCTACAGAAGCGATATGTAGAGACCGTTATCTGGTACTATATTACCTAAAAAGGTATCCTGGTCAAGGACTACTCTTTTTTCGATATAACTTCTTAAGGATTGAGGCATTTATTGATATAGATTAGACGGGCTTAGTAGATGATCGATGATCCACTACTGGTTACTGTACATTTGTTGGTAGTAATTTAATTAGTTGGAAAAGCAATAAGCAGTTTGTTGTGGCCAGATTGACTATAGAGGCCGAGTACAAAGCAATGATTTAAAGATCATGTAAACTTCTTTGATTACAAAAATTACTTTAAGAGCTATACCTTTTGAGCAAGTCTCTTATAATGCTATATTATGATAATAAGATGGTAATTATAATTGTGAATAATTTGGTATAGCATGATAGGACTAAATGCATTAAAATTGATCATTATTTTATCAAAAAAAAGATGACCAGCAGACAGATTTGCACACTTTTTGTTCGTTCAGCTAGTTAAGTGACATATATTCTGATAAAGAGACTACGTATACCTTCCTTTTCATTTCTTGTTAGTAAAATAGATTTTCGAAATATCTTCGTCTTATCTTAATAGAGAGTATTGGAAAGTCTTAATATCTTTTAATCCTTTATTTTTTTTCTTTTCAATTATCTCCTTTCTATTTTTTTTTTCTTACTTTTTTAAGACTATACCTGCTCCTATATGTATAAAATAACTTCTTCTTCTTCACCATTATCAATAATTATATGCACTAAGAATATTCTAATATCAAAATCAATCAGGTTAAAGAAGAACTTATTGATAACCAAACTATTTTAATTGCTATATAAAGTTGGTGACGAGTGAAGTCATGGTACCCAAATATAGCCAATATCCCTTGACAAAAAAATAAAATAAAAAAAAATAAAAATCTTGCCAATATAATATTAATTGTACTAGTGACCTTTAGCTTGACACCATGGGAGAACGTGGTCACGGCACTTATTGTGGGACCGACGGCTTTAACCGTACAGTTTGGTTGTTGGCACGGCAATGTCCAAGGGAATGGCCACGTTTAGGCTACCATGTTAGGTTGGCCTCTTTTAAACTTTTTAATTTGATGGTCCGGTCACCGGTGGGAACTCACCACGAGGAGAGCTACTAATCGCCGTGGTGTTCTCGGTTGCTGTCAACCTCTTTTAACTTTATGGATCCCCTCCGTATCGACTAACAATGAAAAATTGGGAGAAGATGCAGGACAAAAGAGGGCCCAGGTTGCATCGTTTGTGCGAAGGATTAATTGACGTTCTTTGACGACCTCGACCGTTGGATCTTCTCCACACAAATATCAAAGCATTATAAATCTTTTAAAACCAATCTGCATTAGATCTTGAAGTAGATATTCTACAATCTAACGGTGGATTTATCTATGGATGATGAATTGCTTTTTCTAGCGAAGAAGCAACCCTTGCCCGGCAAAAGAAGGCATCTCATGCTAGGAATCCGTTAGGTAACAAATCAAGCCGCTAGAATTTGAACCATGCGTCCTTTGGCTCTTTTTATGACCCGGAGATCAGGAATATTGAATAAGTCACGAGGCATTAAACAAAAATTTGCGATGCACTGGGCACTTGACTTCGTGAAAAATGTTCAAACATCAACGTTGTTATATATATATATATATTGATGTAAATGAGTTAGGAAAAACCAAACTCAAGATAGTATAATATTACTTTAAATAAGGTTAACATCAAAGTTAAATTCAAGTGCATATCCCTCAAATTCTTTCTTATCTTCCGTTATCGTGAGTATCCCCCATTGATCTTGAATATCAAATCAACTTTCAAAATATAAAGCCTTGTACCTTGTAATCATTTATATTTTAATCTTAGAATATAAAAAAATGCTATTTGTAAAAATATGAGATTTAATAGTTTTAGCTAAAGAAACTAGTTAAGAAAATCAATAACCATTAGTCCGATGAGTTTTCATCTCTTTCCCAGGAGCTTGTCCTCAAAAAGATTTTAGGGCTCGAATCTTAGATATTGCATAAAAAATAAAAATAGGTTAAAAAAATATAAAATGGTTTCAAGAGCACGGATCTCCAAGTTGAACCATGAAATGATATATGTTACATTTAAGGAACACCTTTTATGATAATTTTTTGTTGATTCATAGATTGGATCAAAATATGGCTATATTGTGTTTTCTCCTATGATAGCAATTGCTTATTGAAAATGCTGAAGTCTCTTTTTTTCACCCTCCAAAAGAAAGAACTTGATCATTCCAATGTATCCTTGGACTCGATGCAAATAGATTTTCTTGAGCAAATGCTTGGTGAATCAAAGAAAAATTGCCAGCAATCGCCTAGCATAAATAATGTAAGCTCTCCTGTTGAAGTAACTGACAAATATCCCATGCACGCAAGTCACTAGGTTCTATATCATGCTTCAGTATCATCAACTTGTTGGAAACTTGATTACCTATTCATGACCTACTCTCACACAATCCATGTGATTGTTGGTTTTTGATGGAATTAATCATGATGTGGTTTTCCACCATCCAAGGACACTCTGTTTCAATATTATATATAACTTGTATTTTTACACAAGTATCAATAACCAAAGATGTGCGGGTACACGTTTGCCTCATAAGGAGTAGTGCAATTCTTTTAGCATCTTTGTACATGGGATGTGGAAGTCCTGTTGCTAAATTCCACCTTGGTATAGCTTGCTAGTTGTTGGGATACCCACCTAGAGCTTGAAGGTGTCTGCCTGTCATGTCTCTGACCTGGGAAAAAAAAAAAAAAAAGAGGCATGTTTGGTTGGAGGATGTTGACTTTGAATTGGAAATAGAAATAAATAATTCCTATCCCAACCCATTTGAATTGAGAGAAATCCTTTCTTATTCCAATTCTAGCGGAAATGTAAATATTCTGATCTTCTAAAATTTAATCTTTATTTTTTTTAGAATTCAAATTCTGATTTCGATCGAGAACTAAGTCCTTTAAAAAATATGACCATTTCAATTCTCATTAAAACCTATTCCGATTTCAATTACGACTCCAATCATGGATCAAACACCCTCCCCCTCCCCGGAGCTGTCACTTTGCAAAATTAGATATCATAGCATGAGGTCTTACGTTTGCCCTTGATATTTTAGTTCAAACTTCTAATTATGTAAGCAATTCATGTAGAAATTAGATTATACCTAGATCGGTTAACCATGATCCAAACATACCGAAGTTGGTTATCATTTTATTAGAGAAATATACTTCGGTGTCACTTCCCTTTAAAACATATGCTTGTGGTTTAAATCTCACTCCCTCTAGCTCGTTTGTTCTGCCTTTTGAACTGCTGGTCACGGCAGCCACGAGCTAAGAATGCGGCTGGACCATCCTTGGTTAAAGTCCAACAGTAGCCTAATTGAAAAGGGTGCCAACCGTATCTCCTTTATCATTGACGGTGGATTTCCTTTTCCCACTCTGGTAGGTTCAGCCTGTCCCATTATTGCAAACATTCACAGTGGAAAGCGATGAAAAAGTGTGTATACTAAATTATTTACCTTACTGTTTTCTCAAAAAAAAAAAATATTCATCATATTATCGATCTCAGTTACATGAAATGTAGTTAATCCCCATGTTGGACATCCATGGACACAAACATAAAACATTTTTCCAGCAATTTTGTCTTTGAGATTTCCACCAAGAACTAACTAAGAGGACTAAAACATACCAGTGATGGGCACGGAAGAAAATTTGCCTGACGACTATTTACGCCATTGAATGTTGAGTTGCCTTGAAATCAATTCTCTCACCACATTTTACATCAAAAAGCTTCTTTCACCACATTTGCATTACAAACAATGAATGGAAGAAGTAAAATTAATAATTTCCCATTCATTTGCACCATAAATTTATATCAATCATTTTACCAGGAAACAATATGGATCACGAATATGAAAAGAAAAAAAAAAAGAGAAAGAAAGAATTCAAGTGGGAAGGAGATCATCAAGTAGCAGCACAAGAAGACTTAGCTGATGCGCTTGTGAGGTAGGTGTTTGAGAGCTTGCATCAAAGTGTTCCTGAGCCTACCCAAGTGAGGCCTCACATCTTGGTTATCCAAGTACACGGCCTTGAGTGCATCCCACCCCTGCCCGCGGATTTTGGAGGGGTTTGCCAGCACGGGGTGGTCCCTGGGATATTGCTCGGCGAGCGTGCTCTCATCCTCCTGAATCCTGTATTCCAAGTACTTGAGCTGCATTTCCTCTGCGGGATCCTCGAAGGTTTCTCTTACCAGCCAGTCCAGCCCACCCATGGGAACGACCTGGATGACCACGGCCCCTGAGGGGAGGAACACCATGTTGGTGAGCCCTGCTCCATGGACTCCGATCATCACATCGGCAGAGTTCACCAGCCTCGCAAACTTCGACACGTCGGTGCTCGAGTCCGGCCGGCCGATCACCACCTCGAACCCCAAGCTCATTGCCATGTCCACCATCCCCCTCTCATTCAAGAATTTTCTTGTCTTCTTGCGAGATATGATCAGGAGCCTCGGCCTACTCCTCCTTATGTCCCACTCGTCGTCTGGAGGTGCCACGGTCGCCCTCTCTAGCCCAAATGCCTTCCTCATCACTGCTTTGAAATCCACGATGGAGTACCCCGTAGGAGACCTCGACGAGTCGACGCCTAACACCTTGTGGAAGCTTGGCCCCATGATCATCCGAGGGAAGCACCACACGCTCTCTTGGTCGGTACTGTCCACGTCGATGATCTCGTAGTTGGAGAGCTGCTTGAAGATCAAGAGGAATTTGTTCACCCACCAAGATTTGAAGTCGGATATCAGGAATTGGACCTCGCCATGGAATTGGTAAGAGCTTATGAAGAGAGGGACGAATAGATCGGTGAAGTCGTGGAAGAGGTTGCCGGTGAACCCTCCGACAGAGAGGATCATGGCGGGGATGGAATGGTTTCTGGTGCATTCGGGAGGAGGTTGATGAATGCTTGACGGTTTCAGTGACCATTCTTTTACGTTGGCAATGGCTACGGGATCATTCTTTCGAGCATAGGGCTTTATCTTCCTTTCTCGCTTCATTGAAGTAGGGTGGATGAAGACACTGCGGGAGCTTCCATGCACCCTGATATCACCTTCGGCTTCGCAAGTATCAGATCTCTTGCTTGTTTCGTAGCATATTGGTTGGTCCATGTGGACCACGGTGCTGTTTCCTTCATCATCTTCCTCCTCTACAAATAACAATTATTAGCACAACTTTAGGACAAAAAAGGTTTGTCAGAATAATTGAAAGGTTTCCAACTTTGAGAAACCTTTTCGTTGGTTGAAAGATTACAGAGTATACAACAATTCAATGATCTTGCGAATAATTCATAGGTTGTTCGCTTTCAATTTTTGAGAAATATTGCATTAATTATTTGCTGATCATCACCGACTGAATGGTTTTTGTTTTTTTTTTAAAAAAAAGAAGTAATAGCAGCTAATTCTTGAAACTTAAGATTGTTGGCAGTGGAGGGTATTTGCTAGGGGAGAAGACAATTGTCAGCATTTACTGTTATTTCTGTAAGTGTTGCACCTTAGTGACTGATCTGTATCTTTTTCTTTCCCAGAATTATTTCCTCAAATTCGGCTAAGTCATTTCATTTTCTTAATTCTTGAATTTCCAATTAGTACATCTACAATGGAAACTACCTGGTAGAGTAGGCTTCCCATTTTCGTCTGTGACCATCCTAAGATTTGTCTCTGTTGGTGCCATTAATTTGAAGGATACCTGTGAATTCCCTGCAAGAGTAATACTTACAGTTAATTAAAGATCTCAAGCAGGACTAAAGAGAGTTCCCTCAAAAGAAAGAAGTAGAGAGAGAGAGAGAGAGAGAGAGAGAGAGAGAGAGAGAGAAGACCACATGGAGATGTGCCATAGCGAGCCTTGATGAGAAAGAGGATGCAAAAGGAAAGAATCATGGAAGCTATGATGGAAACATTCCCAATCCTCCAGGGCTCTGGCCTGCCAAAACTCCTCACAGGCTTCATTCCAACTTCCTCTTAATTTCTCTTTTCCTTCCCCCTCCCTCTTCCTTGAAGTCTTTTCAACATTTTAGTTTCTTATACCAAGGGAAAGGGACGTCCCTTTTCATTAACTGATTATTGTAATGCGGTGAGTTCACCTTTTTACCTTTTTTTTTTTATTATTTTTTCCGACGTGAGATTCCACAACCACTTCCGAACATCCACAATGTACACATTTTGTTAGCAAACTATTTTATAAACAGGTCCCACTAAAAAAAGAAAAAGGCGCTTGTATAAACTTTGTTTGTTACCCCTTAACTATAACTTTATTTCCCACTAAATATTTGAAGATAATCCATAGATTTAAGTTTCGTTGTGGTCTACAAGATTTTTCTATGAAATGGAGGTGGATTTCCTTCCAACCGAAAATTATTCGAAAACAGGAGACGGGATCCCAATTTTTTAAATAAATTAAGGATTCCCATTTTTTTCTCTCACAAAAGGAACGAGAAAAAAAAAAAAAAAATGCTATCAAAATGATTATTACTTCAGATATTAGGCTACGGTTAAATGATCGTACCAACCACTTCTCCGCATAAGAAAAGGTTCTCGGTTGGAATAACCGAGCGTTGTTTCATGAGTGCTCGACTTGTTCTAGGTAATTATAATTGGCAGTGTTCTCTTTATTATTTTCAAAAAATAAAAAAAAATTATTATTATTATTTTTTATGAATTTTGTTACGGCCGTAACAATGACGTGGCATGTCTCAGATTTTGTTGGGCGTGATTCGAGCCACGTGGAGTTTTTTCGGCTAAGTCAGTTGCGGCTCCACCCCGGCCGAAGTCGAGTTCGGCTCGGGCCCTCCTGCCGCTCTGCCAGGTGTCCACCCAGGAGGGGTCCACCTCGGCCGAGGTCGAGCTCGGCCCGGGCTCTCCTGCCGCTCCGCCAGGTATCCACCCGGGAGGGGTCCACCTCGGCCGAAGCCGGCGGCTCCCCCGCTCCCTCGCCAGGTGGCACCCTGAGACGGTCCCACCTCGGCCGAGGTCGAGCCGGGCCCCTTCGCTCCTTCGCCAGGTGGCGCCCGGAGACGGGACCACCTCGGCCGAAGCCGAGCATCCTTCTGCCGCTCCGCCAGGTGTCCACCCAGGAGGGGTCCACCTCGGCCGAAGCCGGCGACTCCCCCGCTCCCTCGCCAGGTGGCACCCTGAGACGGTCCCACCTCGGCCGAGGTCGAGCCGGGCCCCTTCGCTCCTTCGCCAGGTGGCGCCCGGAGACGGGACCACCTCGGCCGAAGCCGAGCGTCCTTCTGCCGCTCCGCCAGGTGTCCACCCAGGAGGGGTCCACCTCGGCCGAGGTCGGCGGCTCCCCTGCTCCCTTGCCATGTGGCACCCTGAGACGGTCCCACCTCGGCCGAGGTCGAGCCGGGCCCCTTCGCTCCTTCGCCAGGTGGCGCCCGGAGACGGGACCACCTCGGCCGAAGCCGAGCATCCTTCTGCTGCTCCGCCAGATGTCCACCCGAGAGGGGTCCACCTCGGCCGACGCAGGCCAGCCTGTACAGAGAAGGCCCCGAAGAATGGAGGCGCGGGCTCCGAGGTTGCCCCTCAAGCCGTGCGCGCCGCACCCCGAGAAAGGCGCCCCGTACGGACGGCGGCGACACGCGAAACATCACTTACGTCGGCCTGACATGTTCCGCAGTCGAGAGACGAGGCCCTGACAGAACAGGACCCGATAACGGACAGCGTCGGCGCCTGGGAAGGAGAGCGCTCATGCTCGGCCCAAGGTCAGGTCGATAATCTGACCAGCGCCCCCCTCCCCTACTCTTTCCCCGCTGGGCTCGGCAAACGAGGCCGGAAAGCCGCCCGGCCCTCTGATCCAGAAGGGGAAAGAGAAAGGGGCGGAAGGGAGGAGATGAAAGCAACAAAGGAGCCTCCCAGGAGCGGAAAACGAGGGGGCAACAGGAGGAGATAAAAGGAAGGAGAGAATAGACGACAAGGTAAGTGAGCAAGCAAGAAACAAAGGCCGGAGACTCCGCTTCAAGAGCAAGATCCAAGGTCCCGAGAGGGGGCCCCTTGGCGTGAGCTCGGCGAAGGAACCCAGCCGGGTTTCTGGTCTTTCTGACACCTTTCTTGCTAACACGTTCTCTGAGTCTGGGACTCCTTCGGGGACCCGTCCCAGAGAATCTGTTCCCTCTCGCCGTCTACTAACTTGACCGTCGGAGCTCCCTCGCCGGAATCCCCGGCCAGGGTTTCTGACCTTGCCTTGCAGGTTCGGTCCAGCCAGGAGGCCCCAGGGGCGAGACGGTCTAGTCAGATCGGCGGTTCCGAAGCCACAGGCGCGGCGGCGGGATCGGCAACAGATTGGCGTACC
This sequence comes from Areca catechu, assembly GCA_021397845.1. Classification (NCBI taxonomy): domain Eukaryota; kingdom Viridiplantae; phylum Streptophyta; class Magnoliopsida; order Arecales; family Arecaceae; genus Areca; species Areca catechu. Next base: position 165,870,430 of record CM038043.1, read on the forward strand.
AGGTAGGGGGGCAGGACAACACCCCTAGTGGGAGCTAGCTTTCTACAAGCGAAGCGCGCTCCGACAATGGTGGTCACTCATGGACGCGAAGCGTCCACCAGCCGAGTAGGGGAGGTCCCCTCCCCTCAGGGGGCCTACAGCCCGGAGAGGGAGCTCCCTGCTCCCCCTCCTCTTCCACCACAGCCGACCTCGGCGGACGGACCTCTCGCGGCCGTCATCCAACAGCTGCAGACCTTGACCACGGCGGTCCGGCAGCTACAACATCAGTAGCGCTCCCTGGCCACGCAGCCTCAGCCAGGGACCCCCGCAGCTCGGGCCGCGGGGCCGCGTGGGAGCCTGCACTCCATTCAAGGCAGGCCATCCCAACCGCGGGCAGTCTCCAACCCCCGCGGGAGCCATCAAATTCCCGCGAAAAGAAACTACTCCGGCTCGGCGAATCACAAGAGTCGATCCCCGGCCGATGAAGCCGAGACGGCGCATCGCAGCAAGCGATGCCGAGGCATGGCCCTACGCCGAGACCGATCGGCGCACCCTTCACCAGCAGCCTTGGTGGAAGATTCCACCGACGAGGCCATCCGGCGCCAGGCCGAAAGGCGCCTGGAGGAGCACGAGCGCAAGCTGGCGGAGTTCGCCCGTCGATTTGCCGACCTGCAGAACTCCTCGTGGACCAGGCGGGCTACGACTCCCGTCCCCCCTTCTCTGAAGAAATCCAGGCGGAGCCGATTCCGAGCCGGTTCCGTATGCCGCAGGTGGATTCCTACGACAGGACCACCGACCCTCTGGACCATCTGGAGAGCTACAAGGCTCTCATTAGGATCCAGTGGGCCACGGACGCTCTTTTGTGCATCGCCTTCCTCACTACCCTCCGGAAGGCCGCTCGAGTCTGGTTCACCCGCCTCGAGCCCGGATCTATTTGCTCCTTCCATCAGTTGGAAGGAAAGTTTGTGGCACACTTCGATGCTTGTCGGAAGGTACCGAGAGAGGTGGACAGCCTCTTCTCTATCCGCCAGCAGGACCAGGAGCTGCTCCGGGACTACATCACCCGGTTCAAGACCGCAGCCCTGGAGATCTACAGCCTGGACGAGCCGTCGCCATGCTGGCTTTGAAGCGCGGGCTCAAGACGTCCCGCCTGACCTATTCCCTGGACAAAAAACCTCCCAGGACGTACTCCGAGCTCCTCCTCCGCGCCCACAAGTACATCCGAGCGGAGGAGGCCGACCGTACCCGTCGAGAGCTAGACGGGAAGACTTTGAAGAAGCCGACCCCGAGGGACATTCCAGGAGCTCGGAGGCCGGGGCCATCTGCCGACCCTCGCCCGAATCCGAGGTTAAAGGGCGAGGCCACTCCGGAGCGAAGGTTCACCCCCCTCCTCGCTCCCCGAACGAAGATCCTCATGGAAATTGAGGGCGAGCACTACCTCCGCCGACCTCCTCCTCAGAACCCAAGAGGTGCCCGAGACAAGTCAAAGTACTGCCAGTTCCACCGCGAGCATGGCCATGACACGGAGGAGTGTCGTAACCTGAAGTGGAAAATCGAGGAGCTGATCAAAAGAGGCTACCTCAGGAAGTTCGTCAGGAACGAGGTCCCGGCGGAGGGACAGTCGCTCGCGGCCTTACCCCCGGTTCCTGCAATCGACAACCGCCCGACGGAGAAGCCAGTGGGCATGATCTCATGTGGGATCGGGCGGGCGGCAAAGAGAGCCCGGGAGGTCGGGAACCCAGAGGATGTATCCCCTTCTGAGAAGGGGAATGAAAATGAGAATGTAAACAATGATGCCGTGGTGGTCGAAATGACCATCGCGAAGCATCCTGTACACCGAATTATGGTAGATAGTGGGAGCTCGGCTGACGTGCTTTTTTATAATGCTTTCTCCCGAATGAGTCTGTCCCATGATCAGCTGAGGCCGGTGCACACCCCCCTGGTAGGCTTTACTGGGGACTCGGTGGGGGTCGAAGGGGAGATCACTCTCCCAATCACCGCTGGATCCCCACCTCGGCAGACTACAGTCTTGATGACGTTCACCGTCGTCAAGCTTCCTTCGCCCTACAACGTGATCCTCGGGCATCCAGGGCTCAACCAACTGGACACCATGATTTCCACGAAGCAGTTGCTAGTGCAATTCCCCACAGCTTCCGGATTCGAGGTGATGAGGGGGATGACCCAGCCAGTCCCGCATTGCCTCCAGACGGTCCCAGGCGCCCGGGGTGCTGAGCTCGCCCCCGACGTCGACGACCTCGACCTAAGGGAGAAGGAACCTAGGGGAGGACCCATAGAGCGCCTGTTGACTTATCCTCTCGGTTCGGACCCACTGAAGACAGTGCAGGTGGGGGCACAGCTCCCAGAAGAGGAGCAGACCCGCCTCCTGGAATTTCTTCGCATGAACGCAGACGTGTTCGCCTGGTCAGCAGCCGACATGCCGGGCATCCCCCCCGAGGTCATTACGCACAGGCTGAACGTGGACCCGAGGTGCCGTCCTGTCCGCCAGAAGAAGAGGAGTTTCGCTGCAGAGAGGCAGAGGGCCATCAACGAAGAGGTGGAGAAACTCCTCGCCGCCGGCTTCGTACGGGAAGTTCAGTATCCCAGCTAGCTGGCGAATGTGGTCATGGTGAGGAAGAGCAGTGGTAAGTGGAGGATCTATGTAGACTACACCAACCTCAACCGAGCTTGCCCAAAGGACAGCTTCCCTCTTCCAAAGATTGACCAGTTGGTCGACACCACCTCGGGGCATCGCCTCCTATCCTTCATGAACGCCTTCTCCGGCTACAACCAGATCTGAATGAACCCGGAGGACGAAGAGTACACTGCCTTCGTCACCGACCGCGAAACTTTCTATTACAGGATGATGCCGTTTGGCCTCAAGAACGCCGGGGCCACGTACCAGCGTCTGGTCAACAGAGTCTTTAAAGACCAGATCGGCCGCAACATACAGGTGTACGTAGACGATATGCTGGTGATGAGCAAGCCCCACTCCGATCACGTGGCCGACCTGGTAGAGACTTTCGGCAACCTCCGACTTCATCAAATGAAGCTGAACCCGGCGAAGTGCACTTTCGGCGTCTCTGCCGGGAAGTTCCTGGGGTTCATGGTAACCCTGAGAGGGATTGAAGCCAACCCAGAGAAGGTCCAGGCCATCCTGGACATGGAGCAGCCCGCCTCCAAGAAGCAAGTACAGCAACTCACCGGCCGGATAGCCGCCCTCAGCCGGTTCATCTCCAGGTCGGCCGACCGCTGCCGACCCTTCTTCAAAGTGTTGAGGAAGATGAATGACTTCGCCTGGACCGAGGAGTGTCAGGACACCTTTGAAGAGCTGAAGAAGACGCTCACATCGCCCCCACTACTTTCCAGGCCCGAGAAGGGAGAGGAGCTCATCCTCTACCTGGCAATCTCTCCGGAGGTCGTCAGCTCGGTCCTAATTCGGACTGACGACCAAGGAGTCCAGCGGCCGATGTACTACACCAGCAAACTTCTCCGCGATGCGGAGCTCAGGTATTCCCAGCCCGAAAAGCTCGTTTTTGCGTTAATAGTGTCTACTCAGCGTCTCAAGCCCTATTTTCAAGCGCATCCCATTGCCGTCCTAACGGATCAGCCGCTGAAAGCGGTACTCAGCCGACCCGACACATCGGGGCGATTGGCGAAATGGGCACTCAAGCTCAGCGAGTTCGACATTGCTTACAGGCCGAGGTCGGCCATGAAAGCACAAGTGCTGGCCGACTTTTTGGTCGAGGGCGCGGGCCTAGGCAAGGAGTCCGAGGAGGACTCCTCACACCAGCAGCTGAAACCGGGCCCCGAGGAGCCCGGAGAGGATGCATGGATCCTTCATGTAGATGGAGCCTCGAACTCCGGCGGGAGCGGAGCCGGACTCATTCTCGCCAACGGCAGTGGGGTCATCGCCAAATGCGCACTCCGTTTCCAGTTCGTCGCAACCAACAATCAGGCAGAATACGAGGCACTCCTCGCCGGGCTGAGGGTCTCCCGCGAGCTGGGCGTGGCTAACCTCAAAGCCTTCACTGACTCCCAGCTGGTGGCGGGACAGGTCTCCGGAGAATACGCCGCGCATGACCCTCAAATGGCAAAGTATTTGGAGCTTGTCAAAACGAGCACAGCCGGGTTTCGGCGCTTCAGCATCTTCCACATCCCCCGCGGGGAAAATGCCCGTGCTGACACTCTTTCCCGGCTGGCGACCCTGCCGGACTCGATGCTAGGTCGCGCTCATGTGGAGCTCCTCAAGGCCCCAAGCTACGAGATCCCAGTGAAGGTCTAACAGGTCAGCCATGAGCCCAGCTGGATGGACAAGTACGCCGAGTACATAACCAGCGGTACCCTGCCAGAGGACCGTGCAGCGGCCCGCCTTATCAAAAAGAAGGTCGCGCGGTTCGTCCTGATGGATGGGCAACTGTATCGAAGGTCCTACTCCTACCCCCTCCTCAAGTTCCTGGGACCCGCGGAGGTCACACTCGTGCTCCAGGAAATTCATGAGGGCATCTGCGGGAACCACGTGGGGGGCAGAACGCTAGCCTACAAGGCTCTCCGTCAAGGCTATTTTTGGAAGACGATGAAAGAGGACGCCGTCGATTTCGTGAAGAGGTATGATCGGTGCCAACGGCATGCCATGGTGCAACGGTAACCCTCCACCTCAATCTCCCAGCTCTCAGCTCCGTGGCCATTCGCCCAATGGGGAATGGACCTCCTAGGATCATTTCCACCAGCGTCCGGACAACGGAAGTTCCTGATTGTGGCCATCGACTACTTCACGAAGTGGGTTGAGGCCGAACCCTTGGCGCGGATCACCGAAGCAAACATCGCCAAGTTCTTCTGAAAGTCGATCATCTGCCGTTTCGGCCTCCCCCATACCGTGATCACTGATAACGGGCATCAGTTCGATTGCCGGGAGTTTGAAGAATTCTGCAGCGACCTCGGCATCCACCATCGCTTCACCTTCGTGGCTCATCCACAGACAAATGGAGAAGCCGAGGTCACAAATAGGACCATTCTGCAAGGCCTCCGAACGAGGCTGGACCAGGCCAAGGGCAGGTGGACAGAAGAACTCCGGAGCGTCCTATGGGCGTACCACACCATCCCGAGGACGGCCACCGACGAGACCCCCTTCAGTCTCATCTTCGGAGCCAAAGCGGTCATCCCGATTGAGCTCAGTTTACCTACCCTGCGGGTGGAGCAGTACGACGAAGCGGAGAACCCCGCCAGGATGATGCTCAACCTGGACCTTCTTGAAGAGACGAGGGACAAGGCCCGAGTTCGGATGGCGGCATACAGGCAGCGAGTGGCCAGGTACTACAACTCTTGGATACGGCCAAAGTCCTTCCGCCCCGGAGACCTGGTGCTCCGACGCGCTGAAGCTTCTCAGCCTCGAGAGTGCGGGAAGCTCTCCCCGAACTGGGAAGGCCCGTACAGGGTAGCGAAACCCTCCCTCACAGGGCCTACTACTTGGAGGAATTGGGAGGGTCCAGGTTCCCTCAGACGTGGAACTCCTCGAACCTAAGGATGTATTATCAATAATGTAAGGTTCCCCCAACTCCTGCAATAAAGTTTCTTTGCTTCAAACGCTTTTTCTCACCTCGTAGGGAAACGGGCGCATGGCTCTGAGTTCGGCAAACACGACTGTGGCCGAAGACCCGAGAAAGCAAGAAGTCCTGGACTTCGGTCTGGAAGGCGGGGCAGAGCCCAGCTCGCCCACGCAATCACGAAGAACAGCTCGGCAAGCCGCGCAAGGCTTAAACAAAGCCTGCGGCCCCGGGGTTCAGTCCGGAAGTCCCGGACTTCGGTCTGGAAGGCGGGGCAGAGCCCAGCTCGCCCACGCGATCACGGAGAACAGCTTGGCAAGCCACGCAAGGCCTGAACAAAGCATGCGGCCCCGGGGTTTAGTCTGGAAGTCCCGGATTTCGGTCTGGAAGGCGGGGCAGAACCCAGCTCGCCCACGCGATCACGGAGAACAGCTCGGCAAGCCGCGCAAGGCTTGAACAAAGCCTGCGACCCCGGGGTTCAGTCCAAAAGTCCCGGACTTCGGTCTGGAAGGCGGGGCAGAGCCCAGCTCGCCCACGCGATCACGAAGGATGGTCCGGCAAGCCCGAAGGGCCCACACGAGGCCCACTCTACTGCCGCCCAGTCCGGCTTGCTCCGAACTTTGATCTGAATGCTGGATGGGACCAGGTCCACCCGCGGACTCAGCCCGGGGCAAGCCGCGGGACCTCGTCTCGGCACTTGACACCAACACCTCAAAAAAAAAAAAAAAGGGGGAGAGAAAAGGAAGGCGAGGTCGAGACTTAGCAAAATTAAATCTTCATTGATTCAAAAAGGGAGAATTACATCAAGGGAGTCCCGACAGGCCGGGAGTCCCAAAAAACAAAAGGAAAAAGAAAAAGATACATTTGTGGCTTAGTTTGGCACGGTGGCAGGATCCTCAGTCTGGGGCGCGTGCTCCCCGTCCTCGCCGTCGACGGCTGCTGGCTCGGAGGACCGCTCTGGAGCTGCGGCCGTGTCACCCGCTGGGGCCGCAGCTGTGCCACCCGCTGCACCTGAAGCCTCGCCGGCGGGTCCTTGCCTTCTGCCCCCGAGCGCCACCCCATTGAGGTCGTGCTTGGGATAGAAGGACCTCACCTTTCCTGGCACACTTGGAACCCCTTCAGAAAGGAGTCCACAGCGGCCTCCCGGACCTCCGAGACGTACTCGTCGGAGGCCCGAAATCTCGGGATGGCTTCCTGCGCCTCCTGCTTCGAGGCCTCCAGGAGCCCGTTGATGTAGGCGCTTCGTTCTTTGGCCGCACTCGCCTCCCGCCGGGCCTCCTCCAGCTGACGCTCCAACGACTGAGAATGAGCTCGGAGGCGAGCCCTCTCCGCCGCATCCTCTTCCGTGCGCCGCTGGTTGGAGATCCTCTCCTCGGACAGAAAGGACTCTAGGTCCTTGACGCGCTCCTCGGCGCGTGCCAGGTCCGCCTGAAGGGCCTAGTTGCTCCCCCGCAGCTTGACCCCCTTCTCCATGAGGTCCTTCACATCGGCCGTGAGCTTGCCGAGCTTCTCCTCCTTCTCGGCGTCCTTCTTTGCGTACCCTGCGAGGAAGTTCCTCAGCATGAGCACGTCGGTCCCAATCTGCACGGCAAGGAAAACGGGTTAGTAAAAAGTCAACCAGAATAGCAAAGAAGAGGGATCTGAGCTCGGACTCACCGTGAAGAGCTACGGGAGGATCCCAAGCAAAGCATCGGCATAGTCCCGGCCGCCCCGAGATCGGCGATCCCAGGAGGTGGAGGCGAACTCCATCACCTTCTCCGCGAGCCCCTTGTCGCGGATCACGGAGCACCGGTTGGTGATCACCGACGGTGGAGCCGTCAGGTCGGCTGCAGGGGCGACCAACCCCCCGGGGGGAACCGCCATCGTCGGGACAGCTGGAGTCGCGAGTGGCGCTGCCGGCTCTGCGGAGATGATGGGGTCGGTACGGGATGGAACTGCTACCGGTGGGCCTCCCTCGTCGGCAGCGCCGCCAGGTTGGACGGCTGGAGCATCGGTGGCCCAGGCCCGAGGCGGCCTGGGCGGGGGAGCCGCAACTACCGGACTAGGTGCGGGCGCCGGCGCGACCTCCTGGCTCACCTCGGTGCGAGCCCTCTTCGCCGCAGGCTCGTCCACCTCGACGGTGTCCCTCTGGGCCGCGCCCTCCAGAAGGTTCTCCAGAGAAAACTTCATGCCTGCAATAGAAAAAGAGTCAGTCAGCTCGGCTAAAAGAAGAAGAACGGAAAGGTGGGGTAAGAGGAAAGCTGAGCCTCACCCGGCACGCGGATGGGACTGATCCCCGCCTCGAACAAGTTCTGCTCCGAGAGCAGAACCTCGAGCACTGGGACCACGTCGCTCAGAAGCTGAGAGTAGGCCTCTTGGTCCGCCGACTCGACTTGGGAGTTCCGGTTCGGGGATCGATCCGGCTCGCTCCAGGCCCAGTCGACGTCCTCGACCGAGGCAAAAAAGAACCGGTTCTTCCAACCCTTGATGGAAGAAGGGAGGTCGAACCGAAGACACCTAGGCTGGGGCGAGATGTACCACCAGTCGTCATCGGTGGAGTACCGCTTCAGGATAAACAGAGCCCTGAAGAGGGAGAAACGGGCAACAAACCCGTGGAAGTGACAGAAGACAATGAAAGAGAAGATCACCCGGATGGCATTGGGAGCCAACTGGGCTGGGACTAGATGGAAATGGCTGAGGAAGGAAAGGAAGAAGGGGTGCAGAGGGAACCAAAGACCCCCGAGAAGGAAGTCCTCGTAGAAAGCTATGCGGCCGGGGCCACTCATGGTGACGCGATCCCCGGGCCGCGAAACAGAGAGACGAATTGACCCCGGGATGCCATAGACCTCCCGGAGCAAGGAAAGGTCACCTTCGGTCATCGTGGAAACATGACCGGAGGGACCGACAGAAGGAAGGGTCGGAGGAGGAAGAGAAGAAATAGGAAGTGCAGACACGACGGGAGGAGACCTGACACCCCTGGGGATGCCTATGGTGATACCCCCAGGCTGGAGTCGCCTGCGGGTCTCCTCCGGGATCACTTCCTCTTCCGAGGAGGAAGACGATGAAGTCCTCGGCCGGGACGGACCGGCCTCGTCCGGGTTAGAAGAAATATGGCGACGGCGCGCCATGGCAAAGAAAGTAGCGAGGAAGGGACACTAGAGGAAAGGGGAGGAGCGAAGAAGAGAATGGAGGCACTCACCGAAATGCACTGTGCAACGCGGGGGAGTGAGAGATAGCCTGCAGCAAACCGCCGACGGAGCAAGGGAAAGGGCCTCGTTCCGGAAAGTTTCCTCCTTTTCAAATTCAATCGACAGCAGCCGTACCCGTCATTCCGCTCCGGGCCATCGAGTGACTGCCGCATGGACGCACGCCCGACACCGACGCCTCGTTAGCAGGGAAACGGCCTCTGTTTTGAAGCGACGCATTAATTGCGGACGAGTAAGCGACGCGTGGCAGCCTCCTATAGGGCTTTGGGTGCACCGAGGAACGGCGACGAGGATCGTGGCAAATATGATGGAAGATCTTCGCTTCCCCATTCATCTCCGTATTTAATCCCCACGTCCCGTTCCACGATGCCCTAATGGAACGGTGGGTTGGGGGGCAACTGTTACGGCCGTAACGATGACGTGGCATGTCTCAGATTTCGTTGGGCATGATTCGAGCCACGTGGAGTTTTTTCGGCCAAGTCAGTTGCGGCTCCACCCCCGCCGAAGTCGAGTTCGGCCCGGGCCCTCCTGCCACTCCGCCAGGTGTCCACCCAGGAGGGGTCCACCTCGGTCGAGGTCGAGCTCGGCCCGGGCCCTCCTGCTGCTCCGCCAGGTGTCCACCCGGGAGGGGTCCACCTCGGCCGAAGCCGGCGACTCCCCCGCTCCCTCGCCAGGTGGCACCCTAAGACGGTCCCACCTCGGCCGAGGTCGAGCCGAGCCCCTTCGCTCCTTCACCAGGTGGCACCCGGAGACGGGACCACCTCGGCCGAAGCCGAGCGTCCTTCTGCCGCTCCGCCAGGTGTCCACCCAGGAGGGGTCCACCTCAGCCGAAGCCGGCGACTCCCCCACTCCCTCGCCAGGTGGCACCCTGAGACGGTCCCACCTCGGTCGAGGTCGAGCCGGGCCCCTTCGCTCCTTCGCCAGGTGGCGCCCGGAGACGGGACCACCTCGACCGAAGCCGAGCGTCCTTCTGCCACTTCGCCAGGTGTCCACCCAAGAGGGGTCCACCTCGGCCGAGGTCGACGGCTCCGCTGCTCCCTCGCCAGGTGGCATCCTGAGACAGTCCCACCTCGGCCGAGGTCGAGCCGGGCCCCTTCGCTCCTTCGCCAGGTGGCGCCCGGAGACGGGACCACCTCGGCCGAAGCCGAGCATCCTTCTGCTGCTCCGCCAGGTGTCCACCCGGGAGGGGTCCACCTCGACCGACGCAGGCCAGCCTGTATAGAGAAGGCCCCGAAGAATGGAGGCGCGGGCTCCGAGGTTGCCCCTCGAGCCGTGCGCGCCGCACCCCGAGAAAGGCGCCCCGTACGGACGGTGGCGACACGCGAAACATCACTTATGTCGGCCCGACATGTTCCGCAGTCGAGAGACGAGGCCCTGACAAAACGGACCCGATAACGGACAACGTCGGCGCCTGGGAAGGAGAGCACTCACGCTCGGCCCAAGGTCTGGTCGGCAGTCTGACCAGCGCCCCCCTCCCCTACTCTTTCCCCGCTGGGCTCGGCAAACGAGGCCGGAAAGCCGCCCGACCCTCTGATCCAGAAGGGAAAAGAGAAAGGGGCAGAGGGGAGGAGATGAAAGCAACAAAGGAGCCTCCCAGGAGCGGAAAACGAGGGGGCAACAGGAGGAGATAAAAGGAAGGAGAGAATAGACGACAAGGTAAGTGAGCAAGCAAGAAACAAAGGCCGGAGACTCCACTTCAAGAGCAAGATCCAAGGTCCCGAGAGGGGGCCCCTTGGCGTGAGCTCGGCGAAGGAACCTAGCCGGGTTTCTGGTCTTTCTGACACCTTTCTTACTAACACGTTCTCTGAGTCTGGGACTCCTTCGGGGGCCCGTCCCAGAGAAACTGTTCCCTCTCGCCGTCTACTAACTTGACTGTCGGAGCTCCCTCGCCGGAATCCCCGGCCAGGGTTTCTGACCTTACCTTGCAGGTTCGGTCCAGTCAGGAGACTCCAGGGACGAGACGGTCTAATCGGATCGGCGGTTCCGAAACCACAGGCGCGGCGACGGAATCGGTAACAGATTTGATTGCCACTTTCTTTGACAACCACACTAACCATAAATGATTGATAATTATTGAAGCAAACAACTCGAGTTTTGATGTTTCTAATGTAAATCAAACTTTTATTTTCTCAAAACGGTTTATAAGTCAATTAAGTCTTTCTTAAATGATTTCTTTTTTTATTAGAAAAAAAAAAAAAAAAAAAAAAAGAGAGAGAGAGAGAGAGAGAGAGAGAGAAAGGAAGAAAGAAAAAACCAAGCTCAACTTGGCCAAGAAATGCTAATGGTAACCGACTGCATCGGTCATACTCGAGTTGTTTGATTTTGTGTAAAAAATCAAAAAAAAAAAAAAAAAAAAATCTGTCATTAGTCTTAGACGCGTTCAATGAAAGCTTTGCTTTAAGAGGAAACTGTAGTCGGCGAGAATTTAATTATTAAAAAAAAAAATTCTCTGTCATTATTCTTAGACGCGTTCAATGAAAGCTTCGTTTTAAGAGGAAACTGTAGTCGGTTAGAATTTAATTATTAAAAAAGAAATAAGAATCTCCGATGGTTTCGGACCTCTTCTGTTGTATGCGTCAAACTTAATTGTAATCACCATTATAAGGAGTTTTAATGTATCTAAACTACAATATAAATACAAAGAAGAGCCATAATATTTAAATCTTTTATATGAAGCTAGCCGCCAACATGGAATAGTTCAGATTTGTGCCGTATTCCACCAACACATCTTTTTCCGTGGTTCTCACCATACGTTTAGGCATTGCTGTATAACTGTTGGACTTTACTTTTCCTGAAAACTTTTAGCCAAGTAAAGCCAATCCAACAAATAATGTCATAAGAATCATGACGGTTTCATGCCATGGCTTTTTAAAGCCTTATGAGGACCTCTTACCCAGATAACCATGAGCGTTTAAAATGATTGCTGGTGCATGAGCAGAACATACATCCATTAAAATCCAGAGTATTCTCTGACTTGGAAACTTGCATCAAAAAAGAACAAAAGATTAAAAAAGGACTTGGAAACTTCAATCAATCATAATCTTTGTTTATGATTATCATAATCAATCATAATCTTTGGTATCCTAGTCAACACAAATGGCTGGGTTTATTGTGACCTTCCAACGTATGCTACAGCTAAAACTAGCTAGCAGTCTGAACCAATTGTTGACGTCTTGGCTGCGGTTGATGGCCAACCTTCACCCTTTGAAGAAAAATGTGTTGATCATTTGGATTTTTTTTTTTTTTTTTTTTTTTTTTCCAGGCTTGCGTGAGGTATCTTCTGTCTCTATGAAATGGATGCCAGCTTCTTCATGGATCACATCAAATTATTGATGATGAGATAATGATATTCTATTTACAACTTGGAAACCTTTCTAGTCCTCAGATTTGTAAGATTTGTCACCACCATTCAGATTTGAATCCGGGCCCGTTCACTCCTCGAGATGGGTACCGGAGCGACCAGCGGTTGGCAACATCATTTTCCTCTTATATTTGTCTATTATGTGCATGATTGTCTGTCTTTAATCTGGCTTGGCTCTGTAATTATTTATTTGAAAATGACACAAATGAACTCTGAAAAATTGGACACATCCAAGCTCAAATACAAATAAATAAATGGTCCCAAGTTCCTTTCCCAACAGTATTATGAATGAAGAATTAATTTGGTGATGTTGATGCCGGTGATGCTAGCCATTTTATCATGTCGAAAGAATTGAAAGTAAGTAGCAACAATATGATCAAACGGCTATTTTCTTGTATATGCACACATGAGTACAAAAGGAAAAGAATAAGAAATAGTTGGTGTGAGTGAGAGATCGGATCTTCCTCTTTATTCCCGTTCTACTAGCCGGTATCTTAGTGATATCAGATTGACGTACTCATCCTTTGATAAAAAAAAATTATAAAAATCTAAACATCTTGTATTGAACATTACCTTACGGGATAGGAACGTACATGATAGCTATACCGGAATTTATCTCTCCATCCCTCTTGACTTACTAAAAAAAAAAAAACTTCGGCAAACCAAAATCCTGTCGACCTATTTGGAGTGCAAATATCGGCATGAATTCTGTACCAATACAATTCAGCATACATGATACATCAGCAAGACTAACAAATATAAGATGCAGATGGATAGATTTTTAAATGGGAGACAAAATGCAAGAGTCCCTCGTGATGGCAAATATTAGCAATAGTGAGTAGAAAAATGTTTAGCATGATTTCCTGCAAGGAAAAGCTAGCCTTTTTTGCTGTTGCCTAGATCCCCTCCGTTGTTCTGCTATAATCTTGTTGTTGATACTTGGACACAGTGGTTCCCAGTTTCCACCTAATTGAATCTCCGTTCTTGTAGATACACATGATGATGAGAAAAGGAACCGGAAGGACTCTTGTAAAGGGGTCAGAAATTCACCACCTAAAGTGCACCAATACCACCTCTTTCTTCCATTATTCTTCTCCAAGAGGCAGGTCATGAAAGCTTGGGAGGCATCTCCCATGGCCATATGTCCTTCTAGAACGTGATCGTCTTGCTTTCTTGAACAGAAAGCTAACTCAATTGAGTGCATCAATCATTTCAAGTACCAAATTCCAGAAGGTCGATCAGGCGAAAGTTTTTGGAACTTCCGTGAATGATTGCCTTATTTCTATTATATACTCTCATAACCTGATTCATCCAAAATCATCCTTAAATGTGTTCACCAAAAGTTAGCACAGAGAGAGACTCGTATCTCACCAAGTCCTCCCTACAAGTTGGATTCCTACAGTCACCAACACTCTAGACATTGTATGGATGGTAACAGCATGGACTCTTAACTTCCATCACTTTTGACAATAGAGTAACCGCCATTAGAATGTTCTATACTTGAAGAAGTGTCATTAATTCAACTTGAAACAACCCAGGAACAAATCTCACTCTTTGTTTCAGTTGAGCTATAGCATAAGTTTGAGAATAACCACCTTCTAAATGCTATGCAACAGCATGAAGACAAACACAGTCAATCAATGTTTCTTAGCCTCCACAAGATACCATGAAGCAAAGCTCAAGTAATAAATTGTGCTCGTAAGATGCATGAACATATGGTAGAGAAGATTGAAATAATGGTCTCATTTAAGATAAGCCAGATTATTCCATAACAAAAAAAAGAAGATTAATTGAACTTTGCTCATTTTTTCCACTAAGTTACATCAGATCAAATTCAATGTTTCAAAAATAGAAGCAAAGGTGAGGGACAAAGGAATCAGGCAACTAAAAATGGGAGGAGAATTTATCCTCTACATGCCAGACTGCCTGCCAGACCAAGGAATGGCTAGGGCACTTACGGAGCCTGAAGGTAACACATATGTACATGATATATGTTGTGAAATTAAGGAAAAGAAGAAAAAAAGAATCAATAAAAGAGAATATTGCAATGGTGATCATAGCCTTTTTCTCATCACTGTCTGATGAATTTGCCACGACCAAACAATCAGGAAAATTGCAAGAGCCAAACCCACACATGTCCAGAAAATTATCAGCCATAGGGGCATTGGGTTGGGAAAAAGACCTGGTTAAAAATAAATGATGATGATGATGAAGATAAATCAGCTTCAAACAACTCTACGGTCCACAAAATGAAGTATGCAGCAAGAATAATATGAAAGTGAGAACTTACCATGGCCAAACTTGATACATATAAGAAGCTCCACTATGCATATTGCTAGGGAAAGCCAACAGAATGCTCCTACCTTCTTCACAGGCTTTCTGAAATCATCATTATGAGGTCACACAAAACATAAAAGTATGCTTGTTTGAGAGACGAAATATATTTGTAATTTTAGATCATCTCAATTTAGTTGAACCAAGAGCTTGAAGTATAACCTTAATCACAATTTGAGATTATTTGTTCTATAGGCAAGCACATTAACATTCTTCTGATTTGCTAGAAACATCAATACCTGTCTTGCAAGTAGGTGTTGTACTCACGGATGGTTGGTATTGCAATTAGCCACCACAGAATCAATCTATACACGACCAAGGGATTCCGAGGAGGAATCCAGAGACAAAACTTGAGAAAAAAGGTGTTAAGCTCTACAGTCATAAACACAATGCAAAGGCTGAGCACTTGGATAAACCTCCAAGGCCCGAGCAGAGGGTGCCATTCATCTTTGTCCCATCGTGCAGGTGTAAACTGGCCCAATGTTCTTTTCACCTTGAAAGCCAGGAAGAAAAAGAAATTCAGTCAAATAAATGAAAAAGATATAACAGAGAGCAAATGCTGTAGTTCAGCAATCATACTATCAGCTCTGAATGTCCAGGATATGCAAGCAAAAGTTCATATCATATATTCGACAGAGTATGAACAAAAAATGGATACCAATGCTCAGTAAACCAATACAGACACTCCTTTTAAAAAGCCAGATGTTATGAAGCATGTGAATCAACCAAAAACTTTAATACCACGTGCCCAATAGGATCATGTTTACATTTCCCCACATAAAATGCCTGTCCCAAAAGTGTAAGTAATGGGAATTTAAAGTTACTTCCAACAAAAGGGAAATAACCAACCCCATATATAACATATATCATGATCTTCCCATATCATTAGGTTGTCTTCCTTCCAACAAATTTGTCAAATGCAACATGAATATTTGATTTAACTGATAAGTAAAACCATTTCCTTAAGCAGTTGAAGAAGGAAATAAAGAATTTTCAATAAGAACCATTTGTCAATCAATCACCTAAGTAGCAGTTAGGAAAATGATCCTAAGATGATCCAGGGTAGATTTGATCTCAGTCTCAAATATAATATTTATTCCATTCACAAATAAAGAGCTAAGGTTCCTGGTAAGCACATTTATTTAGTACTTTCATGCATTACTTTACAAGGTTACATTTGTTTCATGTGATAGAAGGTCACCGGAATTGGAATTATATGTTACATAATATTGGCTCAGGTGAACCTCAACATCACATGATCTCCCTTTTTCAGGAGAAATGTACGTTCAAACCTTTGTTCACAAAAGAGAAAATAAAATGTCAATATTTCATGTCATTTATTTCTAAAAAATGGCTTTGATAGATATTTTTCCTTTTGAAGAAATTATCTAACACTAACCAAGGTGCAAAGTGGAGCACCTATTGTAACACAAAAAATAAAGGTTCTAATAGAAATGAAATGCCTATGATAAAACATACCTTACCAATGATATTTGGCTGGCGGCTTATACCAACCCACACATATGTTTTCCCATCAAAGTACCTAACTGTACGCATCCCTGCCCAGATACCTGAATCATGGACCAAATGGGTAACATCATGACAAGCAATAGTAATAAGTACATTAATATTGTGCTGGATTCATGGACTCAAAAAGTACATCAAAAATAAGAGAACATTAAAAAAAAATTCAGGATCTCACTTTGAATTATAAAGACACTAAATAAAACTTGAGAAGCATAATAGCAGAATGAAGCACTTAAGGCATCATACAGAAAGACATCAAGCCAATCTTGTTCTCATATGAGTAATCCACCCAACCTCATCTTTGATGACCTCTCCAAACTCCAATACTAGGTCTTAACCCACTAAAGTTAAGCCTTTAGCATCATCAAGCTATTAACATGTAGTTTCCCTTGCATGAGGGTTTCAAGCATCCGGCTATGCAGAGCCCATGCCTCCATGCCTTCCAGCAGGTATTGTACCAAGCCAACACCAGCATGTAGAACTTGGCTGATTCTGCTCGCTCCTAATCAAGTGCACAACATGGGCGTTTCAAAACAGCACACCACATGATTCAGTACAATATGATACATGCCCTGCTGCCCACTACCAAACATGCCCCATGCCAAAGGCACTTAAATTCTTGCCTTGCACAATGTAGATTCTTGAAAAGATCTTTATAATTTGTGCCATAAATCATATTCATCCTTTCCAATCTAACATTACCAAAAGACTCCAACTTATTATCCTTCACATGCTCAAAAGCAAAGCTTAATGTGTTCAACTTATTAACCCTTACAGTGGAATAAGGTGCAACCACATGTTACATCGAGTCATGAACTCTTATTTTTTAAGTTTACAAGGTCATAACATGTAATTGTGTCCCTAGATAAGCTCTATCCTCCTTGACCCTATCCTCTAATCAATCGCATCAAACAAACATCTTCCTTCCATCATGTTCCTAGATTTTTTCCATTTTATTCTTTCAAGTTCTAGTCTAATACCTATAACATTGCACAATACAATTCTTCCAGTTTCATTCTTTTAAGTTCTACTTTCAAGTATTTATAACTTTTTCACAACCTTTGAGATGCCTAACCATGACAATGTAGTCAAGGTTTGAAATGTAGAGCAACTTGCCACGAACAATTTGTGGACTGAAAATCTTGGCACATGTACCTTTGGTTCAAGCTTGAAATCGGGCGAAGCAAACTCAAACTTTGAACTGCTAGCAGATCAAGCGGTTCAGGGTGGTACACCCTCAATTCACCCCAAAACAAGGACAGTCATGCAAGAATCAAGCAATATTGCCCAGGAACACTCAACACCTTTTTTCCTCCCACATCGACACTTTCTAGTTGAAAACAAGGAAATCGAGGAGACAAGTGGCTTATGGGAAGCTTTGAAATCTCCATTTGAGCTCAGATTTCTTCAATTTTGAGCTAAAAATCACAAGATCCAAGGTACTTGCTCTTGTTTCTCTCTTTAAAAAATTAAAATAAAATAAAAAATAAAACTCTAAATCCATGTTCAATTGTTTTAGAGAAAACCTTTTAAAATTTATTTGATGCTTAAATTCATGATCTAGAGCATGAATCCAGGATCAAGATTTAGGAATTTTTGGAGTTCAGATTTGAATCACAATACCTTGGGCCAGTGGGCAAAATTTTGGGGTTTCCTATCCTCCTTCATGCTTGCTTGGCTAGCTAGCCTCCAAAGGACGAAAGAGAGAGAGCAAACCCAAGGGGCAACAACAAACTAGAGAGTGGGGGCATGAACTGAAAGCATACCAAAGGGGTGAAGGCAAGGGGGTATGAAGTATTCTCTGGGAAAGGGACATGGTTGGTAGGGTATGCATACTCATATACACAGATGTATGTACATAGAAATTGATTTCTAGCTGTCTTTTATTTGTGCAAACATATGGGAGAACTCATTGACCATGAAAAGATACATTGCAGAGCATCTCGTAGATCACACAGAAATAAGATTGAAATAAGTTTCAAAATTAAGATTCACTATGTGAAATACGTATACAATTAATCACGTATGACACTGTTGCATGTTTAAGCTCATGTTGTTCATACAATGTAATAAGTGGATGTAAAAATGAGTATAACCTTCAAAGTATATTGTCTGAGTTAAATATCCAAGAGACTTAAGTTAAAAACAATAACATATGAGCATAAAAACATTTATATTTCTTTGGAAGAATACAAGTAATTGTAGCTGACAAACTCGGGACTCACCAAACCAATTGCAGATTAGGATATCCAAAATGATACTATCCCACCAGCATTCATTAAAATTTGGCAACATATGACGAAAAGTTAGCTGCCAAACATTAACATCCAGTGTACTTTTAGAATATCAAATGTCATGAATAGCAACATATTTTAGTTATTGTACATATTTCTGGAAACTAACCTCCATTAATTCGAAGCCAATTGACAAAACCCATAGAAGGGATTGATTTCGTATCATTATTGCTTTTCCCCACCATCCAAAAATATGAGCAAGAACAAACTCATCAAACAATGTTTCCTAGAGAAACCTAAAACCCCAAATCAGTAACATGCAAAAACCCAGTATATGTCAATAATGAAAAGATTCAGAAATATGAAAGTGAAAATTAAAATTAGGTTGGTGAATGAAGACATCATACATAAACATTGTTAAACCTGCTTTCGGGATTCTCAGGTACATATATACGACAATCAGTTCCATATGATCTTTCAGGTAGTTCTGTGAAAATGTAAATGAAGTGTTTGAATTTCTTCTATTGAAAATAAGATACTGTTATATCAAAAAGTAAGAAGTTCTCAACAGGAAAATGCATTACCAACACCTAGATCAGGGTGAAGATATTTCATGAACTGCCGAGCATCATCACGGTTCTGAAATATAGAAGATAATATTCACATAGTTATTGACCATTATGAAAAAGATAAGAGGCAAAATGACTAGCCTTTGCACTTGAGAATGGAGTGCAATATAACAACTACAAAGAAGTCAGAGAAGATAATATATTTTCCAGTAAAATAAAGTGTTCCAAAGGCAGCATAACCCTAACATGAAATCTCAAGTTTTATAAGGAAAAATACATTACCTAACTAGGAATGAGATCAAGGTTTTGAGTCCTAGCAAAAAGGGGTGCATCCCAGCCGTCCCGTCCTATTCCTATGAGAAAATGGGACCATAATAAAGATCGGGACTCCGAAACCCATCTATGTATGAGAACCGAAAAGAAGAAAGAGGAAAGAAAGAAAGGATGAAAGGATGAAGAAAAGGAAAAAGTAAAAGGAAAGAAGCATAAGAAAAAGGAAAGAAAGGAAGGAAAGAGAGAAGAAGAAAAAGGAAAGAAAGAAAGGGAAGGATAAGAAAAAGAAAGAAAAAAAAAAGGAAAGACAGAAAGGAAAGAATAAGGGAAGAGAGATGGAGGGTACCTACCAAGATGCTTGACTAAGACTGCCACCGGGATGGGGGAGGACAATGAGGAATCCCATTCTATGGACAAACCATGACACCCCCATCCCATGGGATTTAAACCTTGAATCAAATATTAATTAGCATGAGAATGTGCCAACACAAATGTCGAAGGGGGAAAAAAAGCAAACTACCCTAAGATATCTTAGTTCAATCAAAATTGATTCAAACTCACAGTGTCAAGCTTGTGAGATATATTATATCAAATCAACAATAAAAATTTCTAGAGCAAAAAACATGAACATC
The DNA here is from genome assembly GCA_021397845.1 of Areca catechu. Taxonomy (NCBI): domain Eukaryota; kingdom Viridiplantae; phylum Streptophyta; class Magnoliopsida; order Arecales; family Arecaceae; genus Areca; species Areca catechu. Next base: position 165,890,064 of record CM038043.1, read on the forward strand.
CACAATGAATTAGGTCGAACCTTCAAGATTACAAGTTTAAAATTAGAAACAAACCTGGAAAAGCAAAAAGGTAAGAGCAACAAGATAAACAACAGCCATCCCATGAACTAAGCGCCAAATAGCAGGATGTGGCCTAATAAGCACCCTGCAATCACCATAACAAATAACGAGGCATAAAATAATGTGCCTAGTCCAATTTTGTAGTCAAAATCAATTGCCTATGTGCATCTATCCCACATTTTGAAGATTTTGTAAAACTTTAGTTGTTTTCCTATTTCTTTTCATAATCAAAATTATTTCCTGGACAATATAATATTATATGATAGCAAGTAATGTAAACAGCTCACTTCTAAAATTTAGACAAACATCATAGCTGGCTCAGTTTGTCATGACCATAACCATCTCATGATATATGTGGTAACTACCACTGAAAAGCACATATAAGCTGTATTTTAAGATAGAGAAGTTGACATAAACCAGAATTTTACTCAAATGAAGATAAGCAACCTAAAATAACAATTAATTAATGTGAGTTATTAATTTTCCTGACGATTGTTTCAAATGCATTAATAGTGTTATTCATATATTAAAATCAAATATTGGTAATAAAATGATTAAAAAAGAAAGTATAAAAGTCATATTTTCACATCGATATACATTGGATTCATCCAAGGAAGTGACATGAAAGTAAGTAAAAGCATATAGATTGATGTAATACTTTCCATCTTCAGTGAGCCTAGTACAACTTCTCTACGTTATGCTACTCCAGAGCAAAAGTTTAAGAAAGTATCATCTATCATGTCTATCAAATAAGACCAGACCATTTGAAAAGCAATAACTCACGTTGAAGGTGCCTGAAGCAATGAATAAGCTAGAAAGACTGCAATCATCGCCCAGACACCCCTAAAGGGGAAAAAAATATGGAGTCAGCAAGGCTTTGTTATTCTCAGATGCAGATAAACATGTTTTACAGTTAAACAAGAAAGCACGCAAACAGATAAAAAAGGGAGTATTGCATCGGTAAAAGCATCAGAAGATGACATAAATCTTAGAAGGAAAGGAACAGGCAATTTGAGAGAAAGGATCAGACTCAAATATAGATAGATGCTCTTCAACAACATAATAGGGACATCCAAAAAATAATGGAAATTTAGATGAAGTTAAACTTCTAATAGAAATCACCAAGTTTTTACCGAAAAATAATTAGCATACCTCTTCACAGATGTAGCAACATCATCGGAGGCAGTGCTTTCTGGATCAAGTGCTCCACTTGCCCAACTGAGAAAACACACAGCAAACACTGATGCAACAATTTCACTTATAATAAATAATTATTCTAGTTGAAAACAAATATGAACTTTTGACTGTCAAGATCTCTTACAAAATTAATTTTATCATATGTAAACAATAATTATTGGCAATAAAACCAGCCAAAAAGCCTCTTAAGTGACCACAAAAATATGAAAAAATACAAAAAGAAAAAAACAAAGAGACAACTTATTCCCACTCTATACCTTTAAGCAAATACACTCATACAACATACCTTGCTGAAGTTAATGAGATCAAGGATCGCTAAATCGGTGCTGGGACTCGTACCAGTACATGTACCGACCTTGGTAAATTGAGAAAAAACTATCTTCCTCCCTCCTTTTAAGCAAGAATCACTGAACCGGACCTGAACCGAGCCGAACCGGACTAAACCAGGCCATACCGGTCCGAACCGACCCGTACCATACCGAATCGATCCATATCGTACTGAACTAATCCATACCGTACTGAACCGATCCATACCGGTCCGGTTCAGGCTATTTTTTATGGTTTGAGTCCCGAACTGTTTTTAGGGATGAATCGTACCGGTTCTTGATCGGTACGGTATGATACACCCCGAACCGAGCAGTTCGGGACGGTACCGTAAACCTTGAATGAGATACTTGTATGTAAAAGCTAAAATAAAAATAAAAAAAGAAAAAAAAGAAAGAATGTCAAGCAGCAATTTTACACAAGCTATCAAAGCATTTGTAAAACTAATGGTTGCCAAATCTGCTAAATCAAAACCTTCTTCATAGTACAAGCCTAAACATTAAAAGAACGGCAGCTCCACTAAGTTACCATAGACCTAAACAATCACAACTGCAGCATATTTGAGCTCCCAGATAAAGGATTGGATATATATCATTATAATGTTGGAAACAACCAAAAAAAGGGGAAAGACAAAAGAGAAAAATGAAGACAGTATCATGGGTGTCACTGAGTGTGCCCTGTCTCAGATTTTGGACACCAAGCATGAGACCAGAATCAGGTTTCATAGTTTATCTGGAGTTCTTGATACTTTAGACCAAGCCAATTTTAATAGCATGGATAGATAGATTACATGTATAGCTAAGAAATTATGTGTTAATAACTTTCATGGTTTGCCTAGCTTTGTCTCATGCATCCTCTTTCATGCTTCCCAGGTCTACAAAGAACTCAAGTCCATGATCAACTTTCTGAAATCAAGTCTCATATCAGATTTTGGAGTTAATATCAAGCTCCAAAAAATGATCATTTCTTATCCTTTTCAAGTAAATCCGCCTTAGATAGCCTCCCTCATATGGTTCAGCAAAATGGTCTTGCTGAGAGTAGCATGGGTACATTTTCTTGAGACATCTTGTTCTTTCTCTTGTCCTTTTTGTTCTGGCACAGTATTGATAATACTACCATTTTTGCAGCATCTCAATGTCAACTACACACCTTGCTTACTGTTAGAGAATCACCATTTAGACCATCACAAACTTATCCTCAAATTATATCCATCCTTTCAATTCTAAAGCTTTGCTTGATTTTGCTAATTGATCAATCCTTTTGGGTACCATTTTTAAGTAGAAAGGGTAAATTAGTGCAATTCATTGTCAAAATGCATCTTGAATCACATACTTGTTTTCTTGGCATGGACATGTGCCTTAAATCTCATTACCGCTGCATTTACCATGAAGAGAGAAAAAACAAAGAAAAGGACTTCTCCATCTACAAAGTTTTATCCTCATGTCAGGGCCAGGTGAATTAGTGAAAAATCAAAAGCTAACCACATTCATGCATTATAGGAGCATGTGTGCACAGGCGCATGTACACATGCATGCATGTTTACAAACATATATGTATATATTTGAATTCTCCATGTGTTGCCCTGTCAGACATAGAATCTACCATCATATATCATAAGATCATAAGCATCCTGGAACACTAGCAGGAGAGATCGGATGTGACTACAAGAAAATAATTGGATTTACAAGCAAGGAAATGGAGATCATACAGGACTCTAGGAAGCAGAAGCATCTGCAAATATACAAGTGTTCTATATTATAACAGATATAAAATATACTAATTGTTGATTCTCTAAAAGTAAATGAAAGGGTTGTCCAATAGAGTGCAGAAATAAGGATTTCAATATGATGTTGAAAAATGAAAAGTAGTTGAGGAAAGAGTAATTTGGAAGCATCACACAGCAAATGATCATGCAAGACTGAGATTCTGGCAGGGTGGGTCTCCATAAGAGTGGAAATTTCAATGTGTCATTGAAGAAACAGAACTTCAATTCCAAAGATTCTACTCTATTAGAATCATGTTTTTCATTCCATTATTTTATTCATGAAAAGTGGAAGAAACTACATTGCACTTTCCAATAATTCCTGGTGATCTGTGCTATATCAGTACAATCAAGTTTTGGTTATGCACGTATATAAGCATCTATTAATTTGATCCCTATGTAAACTCTCTAAATTATAGTAACCTTTTTTCCCTCCTCCTAATGGTTATCCATGTAGATATGCATTTGGTCCATCATCCATCCCACAAGTTCTTAGTTGGATTTATCAAAAAAAAAAAAAAAACTACTAAAACTGTGGCACATTTAACTTTTTGAAAAGAATTATCGCATCCTTAATGAGATTCAAAGAGTAATATAAAAGAATATAATGGGTAAGACAGAAAAAATACAGAGGGCATGAATCATAAATCAAATAAAGATCCACCAGTAAATCAATACCCCAAAGAGTTCGATGACTACACAAGAATTGAGACTTACATTAAAAGACAGGTGCCGACAAGTAGCAAAGAAATTGTGCGAGGCTTATATGCCCATGCTGTCCATGGATCAAATTCTCCAAAATCATACAGAGATATTGCATTATTATCCTCTCGAGAAATATAATATTTTCTCCTGGTTTTCCTCTGGCCATTAACCTCCATGAGCACCAGTTTCTTCCAATCTGCTCTCCAAAAATATTGAATATGATGTAAGAAAATCTGGTCATGAAATGGTCTGATAAACATATCATTTAACAAGTGGTAGTCCAAGTTTTCTGCACCTATAATAAAATGTACCGTCCAACCATCTATGCAACAATCACTTCTCTCAAAGAATAAAAGGTTTAAAATAATAATTGTAATGATCACAGCACTCTGGCAGCGAACTATTCGAATCAAAAATGATAACACCATGATGTCTTAAAAGACTGAAAAAAAAAACAAAAAATGAAGAAGATTGACTGGTTAGATCAATTGATAGCGGATGAGCATCACAACAACTGGATCTGATTTGGTCGGCAACATAACAATCTGAGTAGAAACCAAAAGTCACCGAAATCAACTACAAGCAGAGCATATTAACCAAATAATGGCTGAATAGCAGGTCAAAAAAGATATTCATGACTTAACTGAATTCAAGCCTTGAGAAAATTTAGACATCTGAAAAATCAAGCTGTCAGATGGAAGATAACAACAGGATTCAGAGCAGACATTTAGCAAGCATACATAGCACAGCACAAAGATATTCTGGGGGAAGAAAATATCTACTAAAGAAATGCCTTTATGGGTACAAATCCACAACCACCACACAAATGTTAGTAAAAAAAGGCCCACTAAAAGTCCCATCAAGTAAAAATTATTAGATGCAACAGATAAAGCAGGTTTATTTGCAAAAACTAATGCAGATGAACACAAACACAATCCCCAACAGAGTGCTTCTTGAAATTCTAACCCACCTAAGAATTCAAAGCACCAATTGGGCTGCAAAAAAAGAGTAACGCGATTCAATAAATATTAAATCATTACAAGATAACATTAGAAGAAGTGATCATTCCCCTATTTTGAAATCCTTAAAGACATAGCTCTCGTCAACTTATCCATCAGGCCTTCTAACCCAGAGGCCACAATGCCCGTTCCAACAAGAATACACGAAAATCACCTAGATTTAGGTCAGAAACTAATCTACGAACAAGGCATCAAATAGAAAACACGTAAAGATACGATTTTTATGGGGAAAAAAGTCTACATCCGAAATTCCAATCACAAAAAAAAAAAAAAAACTGTCTTTTTTACTAATCTTTTGTTTTAAAGAGTACAAAATAAATCTGGGATCATCCAGCAAGGAAGAAATTATCAGAAAAACAAATCCTTACTACAAGAATACTTAAAACAAATCGAACAAATCGCGGAGAGTGGCTTAACGAGAAACCGGCATGATCGAAAAAACAGTTCAGAAAATTTAATGAAAAATACGGGAAATTTATTGGATACAGTGAGTCGCAGAGAAACGGCGTAACTCGAAAAAAGCAAGAACGAAAAGAGAAGTTTTAAAAAATGATGAATCAAATGCGTAAAATAGGACGAGAAACAAAGGAAAGATGGCTCTCTTATTCCGATTTCTTTCGTAATACTCACGTAGACGTAGCCGACAAGCCCGTCGCTGCCGTACGATCACGAGACGAGGAGATCCTGGCCGCCGAAAGCGCCCTACAAGATCAAAAGCGTCATCTTTTTTCCCCCTCCCCTCCGTTTGAGAGAGAGAGAGAGAGAGAGAGAGCGCGAGGCGAGATTGAGGAAACAGTGGCCGAAGGCTTATAAAGGCCAAAAGCGCAGGGAGATGGGAGAGTACGACGGTCAATCAAGATTTTCACAAAAAAAGAGGGTGTAAGATATCTGAAGAACGTGCAGGTTACTACCCCTGAACATTTGTGTATTTACATCAGAGACCCATATGACTGTTTTTTTAATTTTTTGTAGGGCCTTCGCTCGAGACCCTCCAACATGGATAGGAGCTAGAGGGTCCGTGCGACCACTACGGTGGTAGCGGTTGACAAAAGCGTGGTACCCTCTCTCTCCAATCATAAATTCGAGATTTTTTTTTTAATATTTTTATATTTTTATTAAATTATGAATTATTTTAAATTTTTGGATACATATTACGTTGGAAGGCGAAACGGCTGATATTTTTTTAAATATTTTTTATATTTTAATTAAATTCTGAATTATTTTAAATTTTTGGATACATATCATGTTGAAAGGCGAAATGGCTGATATTTCAATATCGTAGTAAAGTTAAGCTTACATTCATAATAATTAATAAAAAAAATATAAAGCTCGTATCAAATAATAACTTATCAGTTATCATAATAAAATTATACTGATATATTCATCAATTGATGAAAAAGATACGTAGAAAAATATATAATTCATATCAAATAATCGTTTAACGAGCTGGAAATACGTGAAAGAGCTACACCAATGTTATTCCTCCCTACCTTATATATATATATATATATATATATATATATATATATATAAAAGTTCCGTGTGACGTGAGCTTGGTGGTTAAGCGACCACATGGTGTTAAAATATAAAAATACCCTGCCATGCTAGGTGAAAAATTAACAAAAGCACTGCATTGTTCTACTCTACCCTTCATGCTTGCACACAAGCACGCTAACTTCAATATTCTTAGATATTTATTCGAAAGTTAAAAAATATTTTTAGGCATATTCTAATGATAATGCATCGAATGTAGATGTAACCCCTCCGAATAAGAAGAAATATATGTTGGAGGGAGTTACTTTGACCATTTAACCAGCATAGCATCCTTACCATATTGCCATACTATATATTCACATTTATTTAAACATGTTATGCAGCAAGACTTCATTAATCTATTCAATGTATCATGGTACGGCAAGAAAACTGCATATAAGATTATTAACAAGACTAATTACACTACAGCAAAACAGGGTTATCCCGACCCTTTTCTGCCGACGCTTCTGTGAAGCGTTGGGAAGAACCAGAACCCGCCGACAGTTTTTGAAAGTGCCGGCAAAACTGAAAGTCCGCCGACGCTTTTAAGCGTCGGCAATCAACCCTGAGTTTTATCGACGCTTTTAAGCGTCGCCGGACCATCCCGCTGAAATCCGGGATATTTGCCAACGCTTATAAGCGTCGCCGGAGTCTGGGACCTTTGCCGACGCTTTTAAGCATCGCCAGACTTGGGACATTTACCGACGCTTATAAGCGTCGCGGAGTCCAGGGAGCTTTGGCGACGCTTATAAGCGTCACCATAGTTTTGGACCTTTGCCGACGCTTTTAAGCATCGCCGTACTATACATTTGCCGACGCTTTTAAGCGTCGCCGAAGTCCGTGACCTTTGCCGACGCTTTAAAGGGTTGCCAAAGATTCCATGACATTTGGCGACGCTTATAAGCGTCGCTGTAGTTTCCAGGTTATTTAGCGACGCTTATAAGCGTCGCTAGAGTCAGGACTTTTGGCGACGCTTAAAAGCGTCGCCGGACTCCAAGTATCCCCTCCCACCCAACCCTAATTCTCTTTGCAGCCGCCAAACCAACTCCCCCCCCCCCCCCAAACTCCTCCTCACCCTCCCTCCCCGCCTCCTCCTTCTCCTCCTCCTCCCCCCCCCCCCGCTCGGTCCACCGCCGAACCCCCAACCCCCCCCCCCCCTCCTCCTCCTCCCCCCCCCTCCCACCCCCCCCCTCCTCCTCCTCCTCCCCCCCCTCCCCCACGCCACCGAACAAACCCCCTCCTCCTCCTCCCCCCCCCCCCTCCTCCTCCTCCTCCCCCCCCTCCCCCACGCCACCGAACACACCCCCCCCCTCCTCCTCCTCCTCCCACCCCCCCCCCCCACGCCACCGAACACCCCCACCCCCTCCTCCTCCCCCCCCCCCCCCCCCCACGCCACCGAACACCCCCCCCCCCCAACTCCTCCTCCTCCCCCCCCCTCCTCCTCCTCCTCCTCCTCCGCTCGGTCCGCCGACGTAGCAGTCGTCCGTGATCTCCCGGTCGATCGAGCCGCTGCCGAACCCCCCCTCCTCCTCCTCCTCCGCTCGGTAAATTTTTTTTTCTTTTCCATCAATTTAGTCAGAATATGTAAAAGTTCTGTTTTCTCACAATATAGAAGAAAATGTGCACCTGAGGAATTGGGGCTAAAATGAATGTTCCAATAATCTTTGCAAAACAGAATGTGATACCTTGATTTTCTGTGTGAATTAACATTTCTATGATCAACTTGAAAGAATAATATGGGCCTGATCCTAGTCATACCATTCTAATATCTTTGTTCCATGGCACCTGTAAGATTTTTGAGGTATTATAGCATTGCTAACATGTTTGCTCATTCTTTTATCCCATAAGTTTCTGTATATCTTTTGTGAATTAGTTTGAGACATTGGGAAAATTTATTCCCAAAAAAATTATAAGTTTGCTCGTGGAATTAATTAGTTGTTTCTTTAGGATCCCAGCTTATTGCATCAGATCCATACAACTTGTAGTTCATTTCTTGTTACATTTTATATTCGTGGTTTTGTTGCTAAGTCATTTTTCCACGTAAGAAAGTTGCTAATGACACCTTTTTCATGTTAAAGGTTATGCAATAGCCTTTCTTTATCTCCTTGACCATTCAGAGAATTGTGGTGGATTACAGTTTTTATTAGTTATTTGTCTTTGACTTAAGCTCTCCTTGCTAGCCTAATCACTTTATAAGCTGCATAATAATTACAATTTGCACCAAAATGAGGACCTAACTATCTAAAGTTGCACTTATGTGGTGTTCTGAGGATGAATATAAAACTATAGCTTCAATTCTGGCTGTTTTCCAAAAGCAGATGAGAGAAATTTATTTTTGAAGTGCAAACTTGCTCCAATCCAACCTTGATTTCTTGAGTTGGCTGGGTCAACCTAAATTTTAAACATGTTCTTACTGTGGCTAGATCTGGTTCAACAGAATCCAAAACCTAATTTGACAAATTTGTAGCCTATCTAGAGCACAATTCTGTTAAGCGATGGCAAATGAGGAAAAAGGTTGGTTTAAGGTGCATCACTGAGAGACATAAGTATAAATACGCTAAACAAACTAGATATACAATTTTTTTGTAAATCGCAGAGCAATGAAGGAAGTTTTAGAAGTGTCATTTGATGAGCAGAGTGATAAAGGGTATAAAGTAGAGAAATCTGAGAGAAAAATGGATTACGTGGTTAGCTGAATTGTCAAGGAGGAATATATTTTGTTTCTCTTTCATTGCAAAAATTTAATCTCCAAGGAACATGGTGGATGCAGGGAAGCCATGCCAACTTTTAGCAAGTAATCACTATTAAAATGGTCGCTGGAAAATAACCGAAATCATGGATCCACACCAAGTTGTAATCTTGTTTCTGTCTTTTCAGTTTCTCATATGATTAATCTAAACTACATATCATCATCATAAAGAAGCATTTCATTTATCATAGATAACAAACATGAGGCAGTTTAGGTGCAATATTAATACTTCAGCATTACATTGCTCGAGCAAGCATATATTTGGTCCATACATAAATAAAAACACGACACTCAGTCACACAATGATTCAATAACATAGAGACAACAAGCTGTCACATGCCCCATTGGCTTATTATGGCTTTTGCCATATAACGTCACTTCAGAGATGATTACTTCGATATCGAAATCTACTGCAACATTTTCGATAAGTTGTCCATGAATAACTCCATTTTTATATATTTCAATACCATCTGTAGTTTTGTTACGATCAATTATGATTTTTTATATATTTTTTTAAAAACTTGCATTGCATTGAAACATAGACCCGTCAATTGATTAAAGTACATATTCTACACGATCCGTACAATTATTTAATTTTTGTATGGATGGCAGAAATATGTACAGTGGTCAATTGAATGTCCAGATTGGACAGTTTGAGAATTGCAAATAATTTTATAGGTGCTTACAGTAATCAAACGGTACAGATAGAGTTCCAGATATATTTCGGATATCATTTCCTTTTAGTTCTCCTCATACATATTTATTTGTATGGGGAGAACTAAGGGGAAATGCTGCCGAAATTTTTCTGGAACTTCTATTGCGTATCTTTTGGTTACTGTAAATGACCTATATAATTAATGCAATTCTTGAATGGGATAGGACCTCTTTACCTATTAGTTGGTGATAGGGTGCATTTAATAATACTGTAATTGATCTATTGAATAAACTTATTTTAAATTTGTTCTGTTCTTATAAATATTTATTTATTTCAGTTAGCTTTTTCTTACAATGGATAAGAGTTGGATAACTAAACCGAGGAATAGCAAAGAATATCTGGATGGAGTACAGAATTTCATTAAATTTGGTATGGAGAGAAGTAGTATCAGTGGGAAGATTTTATGTCCATGCCGAAAATGTGTAAATTCCAGTTCTCTATATCCAAATATTGTTGAAGAATATTTGGTATGGAATGGTTTTTTAAGAGGTTATACTAAGTGGTTTTTTCATTGAGAGTCAAGGTTACAATCTACATGTAACCAAACCTCTAACATGGAACATATACCTGATTTTGGATCAAGTAACCAACAGAAAAATCTTGCAAGAGATGATGATATCAGGGGTTTGCTCAGAGATGCTTTTGAATATGGTGCTCAACATCCTGGAGATTACAATGGAGGACAAGTAGCAGCTGGGTTTCCGGAGGATCCTATATTTACTGAATCTATACATGATGAAGAGCCGATACTCCCAACTAATGTTGGAACAGATCGTTATCAGAAGCTGATAAGAGATGCAGATCAAGAATTATATGCCGGTTGCAAGAACTTTTCAAAAATTTCTTTTCTTGTGCATTTGTTCCATATAAAATACTTGAATGGATGGTCTGGCAAGAGTTTTACTATGCTGCTCAAGTTGTTAAAGGATGCATTTCCTGAAGGTACTAGTTTACCAACATCTTGTTATGAGGCCAAAAAACTAGTAAAGGAATTGGATCTTGGATACGAAAAGATTCATAGCTGTCCAAATGATTATATATTATATCGGGGAGAACATGCCGATCAAGAGTCATGCCATGTGTGTGGATGTTCACGATGGACGAAGCAAAAAGAAAATGAGAGTGAGGGATTAGATGAATTGGATGCAACATACATTAAACAAAAGCCGGCGAAGGTATTACGCTATTTTCCTCTTGTACCTAGATTGAAAAGGATCTATGCATCATCAAAGACAGCTTCGTCAATGAGATGACATGATGAAAGCCGTACAAAAGATGGAATGCTGAGACACCCAGCAGATAGTTTAGCATGGAAAGCATTTGATGAGAGACATCCTGATTTTGCATCTGATGCTCGTAATGTCAGGCTGGGTTTAGCCAGTGATGGGTTCAATCCATTTCGGACCTTAAGTTCTGTCTATAGCACCTGGCCAGTTGTACTGATTCCTTATAATTTGCCATCATGGATATGCATGAAACAGTCTTCACTTATTTTATCAATGGTCATTCCAGGTGATAAGGGTCCAGGTAATGATATTGATATTTTCTTACAACCTTTAATAGATGAATTGAAACAACTGTGGGAGGATATCAGTGCAATTGATGCTTCGAATGGCCAAACATTCAATCTACGGGCAGCTCTATTATGGACTGTTAACGATTTTCCTGCATATGCTAATTTATCTGGCTGGAGCACTAAGGGACGAGTTGCATGTCCTTCTTGTGGTGAATCAACCCATTCAATTTGGTTAAAACATGGAGGAAAGTTCTGTTATATGGGATATCGTCGATGGTTGGAGGCAAATCATCCATTTCGATTTCAGAAGGATTTATTTGATGGTACCATAGAGTTGGGATCTGCTCCAATTCTACCTTCTGGTTCTGATATTCGTAGACAAATGCTTGGTATCAGACACAGTTATGGCAAGATGACAAAGTCCTCTAAAAAGCGAGGAAGAGATGATGTTGAGACTTCAGTACAAGAAGAAATATCGGAGGAAGTCAATACTTGCACCTTAGATACGGCAGTGTTCGAGGATCCGGATAATTTCTTTGAAGTTGAAAATGATGATGATATAATCACATCAACTACCCATCAGCATACTAAACAATTATGGAAGAAAAGAAGTATATTCTTTGACTTACCTTATTGGGAGCATAATATACTCCGGCATAATCTTGATGTTATGCATATAGAAAAGAATGTCTGTGATAATTTGATTTGAACAATATTAAATCTTGATGGAAAGACTAAAGATAATATGAAGGCGCGTCTTGATTTAAAAGAAATGGGCATCCGACATGAACTTCATCTACAAGTGCTTGCAAATGATAGAACTTATATCCCTCATGCATGTTATACAATGTCTAGTCGAGAAAAAGATCTCTTCTTGACAGTTTTAAAGAATATCAAAGTTCCTGATGGATATGCCTCAAATATTTCACGATGTGTGAATCTGAAAGAGCACAAAATTTCAAATCTTAAAAGTCATGATGGACATATATTAATGCAAGATATTCTTCCATTGGCTTTAAGGTCGTCAATGCCAAAACAAGTTATTACGGTTGTTTTTCAGTTATCATCATTCTTCAAGGCATTATGTTCTAAGGTTCTTGATCCTCATGAGCTTGATCAGTTGCAGTCTCAAGTCGTACTTACATTATGTCAGATGGAAAAGATTTTTCCTCCTGGATTTTTTACGATTATGGTTCATCTACTCATTCACCTAGCTTCGAAAGCTAAACTTGGTGGACCGGTACACTACAGATGGATGTACCCTATCGAGAGGTAATGCTGTAAAACTTAAATTTTATAATTTATATAACTTTTTTATTATTTAATATGATATAAATATCATACTTTTTGAAGGTATCTTGTACGTTTGAAGGATTATGTACGAAACAAAGCCCATCCTGAGGGCTCAATAGCAGAGGGATATATTGCTGAAGAGTGTTTAACATTTTGTTCAAGATATCTCGAAGGTGTTGAGACTGTATTCAATCGACCTCAACGTCATGGTGATAATATGGAGAATACAGATATATACAAATTTTCATCATCCGGAAGATTTATAGGAAAAGCTGAAAGTATTGTTCTTGACCATAAATCCATGTCACAAGCACACCGTTATGTATTGCTACATAGTGACATAATATCTGACTATCGCAGGTTAGTCTATCTACACATGGATAATACTAAATATTAGACATAGTCAAACTTATATTTCATTGCCATGCAGTGAATTTTTATCTGTACAACGACAAGCCAATCATTCCACTCGTCCTAATCCAAGGATTGAATAAAGATGGTTGGTTGAGTTATTCCCTAATTGGCTTGCCAATCAGGTTAGTATATATAAGTCGTATAATAATTTTATATATTTTTAACATCGACTAAATGATCGATAATTGATATTATATTTTTTAGGTACCGGTACTGATGGAGAAAAATAGTTCAGCAGAATTAATTGCACTTGCCAGAGGTCCAAATTATATTGTGAACAAATATAATGGTTTTATTATAAATGGCTTTAAATTTCATACCAAGGAACGCGAGAAACTTAGAAAAACTCAGAACAGTGGTGTTATGGTTGAAGCAGATGGAAAATCTTATTATGGTATACTTAAAGATATTTTGGAGTTGGATTATTATGAAAATTTTAAAGTTGTATTATTTCGATGCGATTGGGTGGATATAAATACACCGAGGGGTTTGAAAAAGGACTCAAACGGATTCGTACTTGCCAATTTTTCAAGATTGATACATACGGGTGTGTTATTGAAGGATGATCCATTTATCTTTTCATCTCAAGCTCGACAAATTTTTTATGTACAAGACTCGAAAGATAAAGAATGGGCTATTATTATTAAGACAAAACCCAGAGACTTGTATGACATGGGAAAAAGGGTGGAAGAAGAAGATGATGATACTTACACTCAGTGTATGCCTTATAATATTGTACCGGATGATCATATAAATGATACAACCATTTTGGTTAGGTTGGATTCCGAGGAAGGTACAACTGGTTGATTATGACAAGTAAGTAGTTTGTAAGATGGTTTACATTTTTTGCATTGATGATTATGTTATCTTTTAAATTGCAATTCATTTCCGTTATAATTTGATTATAATGTTGACTGACTTGTTTTTAAATAATGCAGGTTAGGTACACCATGCCTCGAAGGAAGCGATTAGCAGATGTACAGATACAGTTTTTCCAGACCGAGGCTGGTACTTCTTCAGCACAACAGCCTAAGGACAGTCGATCAGTTTCACAACGGTCTGATGGCAGTCCCTCTATTTCTGCACATCAGCCTCAGGACGATGTTATTCCCTCCGAGTCCGCACATCACGATCCTTCTATGGATCATCCTGATGATGAGCCTATCGTCGATGATATACAGATACAGGGTACATAATTTAATAATTCTATCTCATTTCAATTCATGCATATGCAATAGTTTTGATATACAATGTTCTGTATTTTTTTTTTGTAGATGGATCCGGGAGACTCAGGCGTAGGCGAGGACCCACATTAGTCCGTGATGTGTGGCAGTTACCTGAGGGTGAGAGGATAGTGATAGAGTGCAACAAGCTATGGCAGCCTATTAAGAAAGCTGCTAGCTTGTTGACTAGCTTTCTGGGGACAGTAGCACGCCGTGGTCAGCTATGTCCCCTGAATTATTCGAAGTGGAACGACATGCTTCCTGCATATAAAATAGAAATGCTACGAGTTGTGCAGGTAAAAAAATTAATATATTATTTTATATCTTAGGTTTTTAACAATTGAATTGCTTTTTTTATTTAATATTTATTTTATTGTTTAATTAAATTGTAGAGCAAGTTCGTTCTTCCTTCAGATTCATCTGATTTTGTGCTTAAGTCTCTCAATCACAAGTGGAAAGAATATAGGGCGAAGCTGAAGAGAGACTACAAGCTAGAGGGTAGGACAGAGGAGCAGGTTGTAGCTACCTGTCCTCCTGATGTTCACCCTCATCAGTGGATGGAGCTGGTGCACTATTGGTTCTCTGAGAGGGCACAGGTTGTGTAGCATCATCAAACACTTCGAAATTTATTAAGTTTCACTTGTTATAATTATATTTATACAATATATAACATTGTTTTAATTTTATTTTGCAGACGTATTCTGATATTGGTAGAGCTGCACGAGCTGCTCAGTCTGTTCCTCACACAGCGGGGTCCAAGAGTTATGCACGGCTCAGGCATGAGTTTGTATGTTTCTCATCCCATAATACTAGTAGTATACTTTTAGTTTTAACATAATGTATCATCATGTATCATGCATGTGTCATGTATAATGGTACGGGGATATAAGATGTGTTATTTTGAATTTTTTTGTAATATTTATTCTTTATATAGGCTGATCAGCAGGGGAGGGAGCCTAGTGAGGTGGAGTTTTATCGGATGACTCACGTTCACCAGGATGGCAGTTTTGTTCGGGACGAGTCCAGAGATATATATGTATTTTTTTATTTATGTTATATTATGATTTATATTTTTATTTTTATTAAGTATTAATATATGTATTTTTTGTTAAATATAGAATAGGGCTACCTCTATGATATCCGAGCATGCTGGCGAGGGTTCATCATCTACACAGAGCAGTCGCATCGAGGCCGAGGTATTCTCGGAGTTGATGGGACCAGAGCGTCCTGGACGAGTGAGGGGTTATGGGATTGGAGTTACCCCTACTCAGTTATCTGAGGTGCGTAGATATACTCGGGATACTAGAGAGAGTCATGATCAGTTACATGTTCGTCAGCTCCAGGAGGAGATAGCAGAGCTCCGACAGACACGTGATGCAGACAGAGCAGAGATGCAGACCATTAGGTCTCAGCTAGAGCATGTTACATCTGTGCTGCATATGTTCATGTCATCTCAGGTAAGTAATTATTTATTAATTTTGTATGTATCTAATAATTGAGAATATATATAATATATGTATTATAATTCCTGATGTATATATTGCAGGTTCCTAGTGCATCTGCGAGCCGCAGACCTGACGACGACCAGCCTCCCACGGATCAGTGATGCTAGATGGTTTTTTTATTATTTATGTATGTCTTTTTGTTTATTTGAACTTGGATTGATATGTTTATATATATATAAAAAACTTTTTATATTTGGGTTGTATTTGTGTTTGTGTATGTTGGATGTGATATGTGATACAAGTTTGAATATTTTTATTTGTTTGTGTATGTTGGATGTGATACAGGTTTGAATGTTTCTTTTTCGTAATGTATACAGGTTATGGGTTTGTATATATGACTGTTTATTTATTTTTTAAAAAAAAAAATTTACCGACGCTTTAAAGCGTCGCTAGTTTTGAATCTGGCGACGCTTTAAAGCGTCGCTTAAACTGGAACTGGCGACGCTTTAAAGCGTCGCTAGGCTTGGTGTCTAGCGATGCTTTAAAGCGTCGCTAACTGGCGACGCTTTAAAGCATCGCTAGGCTTGGGGTCTAGCGATGCTTTAAAGCGTCGCTAACTGGCGACGCTTTAAAGCGTCGCTAGGCTTGGTGTCTAGCGACGCTTTAAAGCATCGCTAGGTTTCAGTTCTAGCGACGCTTTAAAGCATCGCTAAAACTGGAACTGGCAGGACCCTTAAAGCGTCAACCACCAGTAAGAATTTTTGTATAATGTCACTCATAATTATACACATAAAAAATAATAAAAAAAATACTAAATACCATGTGATGTGGCGAGACCGCTGACGTGGGTAGCTGACAGGCGCCACATTGAGGGAGGCCACCACGGAAGACGCCACGTCGACTCTCCAACTCGAATCCCACTATCGAGCTGGGCTGAGCTCCCTCAGGACAGCAAGTCGAGCTCAGTCCTCCGTCGGGTCGAGCTCATGAGCTCGACGCCAAGGTCGGAGCCATCCTCCGCCCTCCAGAGCGAGACCCTCGGAGGTTAGTGCCCTGCGGTCGAGGTCGAGCCAAGAGCTCGCCCGCCGATGTGGAGCCTCTCCAAGCGTGCGCCCTCGGACCGGCTCCGTCCTCCGCCCTCCGGAGCGAGACCCTCGGAGGTTAGTGCCCTGCGGTCGAGGTCGAGCCAAGAGATCGCCCGCCGATGTGGAGCCTCTCCGAGTGCGCGCCCTCTGGACCGGGTCCGTCCTCCGCCCTCTAGAGCGAGACCCTCGGAGGCTAGTGCCCTGCGGTCGAGGTTGAGCCAAGAGCTCACCCGCCGATGCGGAGCCTCTCCGAGTGCGCGCCCTCTGGACCGGGTCCATCTTCCACCCTCCAGAGCGAGACCCTCGGAGGCTAGTGCCCTGCGGTCGAGGTCAAGCCAAGAGCTCCCCCGCCGATGTGGAGCCTCTCCGAGCGCGTGCCCTCTGGACCGGGTCCGTCCTCCGCCCTCCAGAGCAAGACCCTCGGAAGCTAGAGCCCTGCAGTCGAGGTCGAGCCAAGAGCTCGCCCGCCGATGTGGAGCCTCTCCAAGCGCGCGCCCTCTGGATCGGGCCCGCACTCTTCCCTTCTCCACCATGGTGACCGCACGAGCTCGAAGTGCCCAAGCCGGAGCAAACCCTGCCATCCCAGGACGCCGGTGAGCCGCCCGAGGACCACGAAACGGTGCCCCCCATGCCGCCATAACTACCTATCCGATCGTACTTCCAGGGGATGGACCAGCTAGAGAGCACGCACCCCTAGGACGGTGGCCCCCGGATCGAGGCTCTGCCAGGCTTCCCGGAATGGAGCGATCGGAGAGGATGTCAGAAGGAATGGAAGCTTCCCCTACCACCTGTCAGGAACGGCGTCCCGTCCACGGCACAGGATCCTGCCGCACGCGCCTGCCAACCCAGCGAGGATCCCGAGGCAGGCTCCAACGGCCAATTTCTAACTACAAAGAACGATCGCCACCCCGAAAGAGGGGGGTAACACACCAGTAACACAGGAACAACAATCCACCACAAACACAAAGCGCAAGCTCGACCAAGAGGACGAAGCGCCACCACCAACACCACGATTGAGGGAGAACCACCGGGAAACAAGGAGAAGCGGAGGATTAGGGAACCCCTCTGTCCCCGCTATCACTCTCCTCCTATTACGTTTCTCCTTCACCAACATATCTTCCACTCATCCTAGTGCGAAGTCCATCAAGAGAGGCCCGACCAGGAGGATCTGTTCTCTTGGATCGTCACTGACTTGATCGTCGGAGTGCCCCCGTTGGAAGCCCCGGCCAGGTCACTAACCCCTGTTTCACAGGTCCAAGAGCAGAGGACCGACAGGCAACGACAGGAGCGCACTCCGGTGCCGACAGCAGCTACGAGCCACGACAATTTTGGTGGCAACAGATTGGCGCGCCAGGTAGGGGGAGGGCGAATAAACCCTCCATCTCTTCACAGACAAGCCAGGCAGGAGGAAGGTGATGACAAGGGCAAGGAAGGCCTCCACCAGTCGTGCGGGGGACTCCCCCTCCCGAGGAAACCCGCATCGCCAAGAAGCGAAGCCGCCCGCTCCGATCCAGCCACCTCCACCAGAAGCCCAACAGGCCACACTTGCCCAGCAGATGCAAGTCCTCGCCATGGCAGTGCGCCAGCTTCAGTACCAGCACCGGTCCATGGCTGCCCACCAGCAGCCAAGGACCCGGCGACCCATGCCGCAGCTCCCCGCGATAGCCTGCGCTCCTTCCAAGGAAGGCCATCGCAGCCGCGGGCCACCACTGACAACTGAGGTAGCCACCAAGCTCCGACGAAAAGATAATGAGCCGGCTCTGCTGACAGAGAGAGCCACTCGCCAAACCTCGGGCGGAAGGTGCCCAGACCCCATCGAGGCAAGAAAAGCAAAGCCCCCCACCACGGGTGCCATGCATCCATGTCACCTTCTCCGTCTCCTTCGATGGAGGGGTCCACTGATGAAGCCGTCCGGCATGCGACGGAAAGGCGCCTGGAGGAACATGAGCACAAGCTGGCAGAGTTTGCCCGCCGATTTGCCAACATGCCGGGCTCCGCTAGCGAGCCATTGGGCTACAAAGCCCGTCCCCCATTCTCCCAAGAAATCCAGGCGGAGCCGATACCGTATCAGTTCCGAATGCCGCAGGTGGATCCTTATGATGGGACCACCGACCCCCTGGACCACCTGAAAAGTTACCGGACCCTCATGAGGGTCCAGGGGGCCGCCGATGCTCTTCTCGGCATCACTTTTCCTGCTACTCTCTGGAAGGCAGCCTGGGTGTGGTTCACCCATCTGGAGCCGGAGAGCATAACTTCCTTTGTCCAACTAGGACAGAAGTTCATGGCTCACTTCGATGCTTGCAGGAAGTCATCACGGGAGGCAGACAGCCTCTTCTCCATCCGGCAGTAGGACTGCGAGCCCCTACGGGACTACGTGACCCGCTTCAAGGCCGTCGCATTAGAGATTTACAATCTTGAAGAGCCAGTGGCCATGCTGGCACTGAAGCGAGGGCTCAGGACCTCCCGCCTGACCTACTCGCTTGACAAGAAGCCCCCCAAAACCTACTCCAAGCTCCTTCTCCGGGCCTAGAAGTACATCCGCGCCGAGGAGTCGGACCGTACGAGATGGGAGTCGACGGAGGACCCCTAAAGGAGTCGGCCCCTGCTGAAATGTCCGGAACCCAGAAGCCAGCACCCCAGGCTCAGAGCTCCCGGAGGGACCGGCCAAGGCCGAGAGGGACACTTGTCCCTGAGGAAAGCTACACCCCTCTCCTCGCCCCGAGGACAAAAATCCTTATAGAGATCGAGGGCGAGGACTACTTGAGGCGCCCGCCTCCGTTGAGGACCATCGTTGGCCATGATAAGACGAAGTATTATCGCTTCCATCACGACCACGACCACGACACCGAGGAATGCCGCAACCTCAAGTGGGAGATTAAGGAACTCATCAAGAGAGGCTACCTCAAGAGGTTCGTGGGGGGCAGACCTCAAGCGGAGTCCCAGGCGCTCGTCTCTCTCCCGCCAGCTCTAGCCATCGACAACCGTCCCACCGAGAAGCCGGTGGGCATGATCTACTAGGGAGCGGCGCGCGCATCCAGAAGGCCCGGGGGGCAGGGGACTCTGAAAATGTACTCCTCTTTATGAGGGAGGGGGAAGACGGGGGGAAAAATGTAAATAATGATGCTGTGGTCATCGAAATGACGATCGTGAAGCATCCTGTAAAGCGCATCATGGTCGATAGTGGAAGCTCCACAAACGTGCTTTTTTACGATGCCTTCTCCAGGATGAATCTCTCTCCCAATTATCTTAGACCCTTGCACACACCCCTTGTCGGTTTCATGGGTGATTCCGTGAGAGTTGAAGGAAAAATCACTCTCCCGGTCATTACCGGAACCCCACCTCGGCAGAGCACCGTCATGATGACTTTCATGGTTGTAAGGCTCCCCTTCGCCTACAACGTGATATTGGGTCGACCCGGGCTCAACTTGCTTGACGCCGTTGTCTCCACCAAGAAGCTGCTTGTACAGTTCCCAACTCCCTACGGTGTCGGGGAGATGAAAGGAGCGCCCTAGTCGGTGCAACATTGCTTCAAAACTCTCCCTGGGGCCAAGGTCCCTCAGGACGACCCCAGCACGGACAACCTCGACCAAAGGGCCCAAGACCCCAGAGGGGGCCCAGTCAAGCATCTACTTTCCTATCCGCTTGGAGACGATCCCGCAAAGATGGTGCAAATCGGAGCCCAGTTACCCGAGGGGGAGAGGGCCCAACCGCTGGGATTCCTGTGGGCGAACGCGGATGTGTTCACCTGGACGGTGGCAGACATGCCAGGTGTTCCTTCTGACATCATTACTCATAAATTGAGTGTCGATCCAAAGCACATGCCAGTTCGGCAGAAGAAAAGAAGTTTTGCCCCGGAGGAACAGGTAGCCATCAAAGAAGAGGTAGACAAACTCCTGGCTGCCGGTTTCGTTCGAGAGGTCCAGTATCCGAGCTGGCTGGCGAATGTGGTGATGGTCAACAAGAATAACGGCAAATAGAGGATCTGTGTGGACTACACCAACCTCAATAAAGCCTACCTGAAGGATAGCTTTCCTCTCCCGAAGATCGACCAGCTGGTGGATGCCACTTCGGACCACCGGTTGCTCTCCTGCATGGATGCATTTTTCGGGTACAATCAAATCTGCATGCACCCGGATGATGAGTAGCACACTACTTTCATCACTGACCAGGGGACATACTATTACAGGATGATTCCCTTCGGCCTGAAGAATGCGGGGGCCACCTATCAGTGCCTGGTCAGCAAGGTCTTCGAGAGCCAAATTGGCCGCAACATGCAGGTGTATATGGATGACATGCTCGTCATGAGCAAGCCAGGTTCGAGCCACGTAGTTGACCTCGTTGAGTCCTTCCACAACTTGCGATAGCATAAGATGAAGCTGAATCCGGCGAAGTGCGCCTTCGGGGTGGCCACGGGAAAATTTCTCGGCTTCATGGTCACCCAAAGGGGCATTGAAGCGAACCCGGAGAAGGTGCAAGCCATCATCGACATGGAACACCCGACCTCCAAGAAGCAGGTACAGCGCCTGACGGGACACGTCGCCGCCCTCAGTAGATTCATCTCGAGGTCGACCGACCGTTGCCAGCCATTTTTCAAGGCGTTATGCAAGATGCACGACTTCACCTGGACCAAGGAGTGCAGGACAGCCTTCGAGGAGCTGAAGAATTTCCTTGCCTCCCCTCCGCTGCTCTCCAGGCCGGAGGAGGGGGAGGAGCTCTTGCTATACCTAACGATGACACCGGGAGCAGTCAGCTCAGTTCTCGTCCGCACAGATGAGGACAAATCTCAGAAGCCGGTGTACTACACCAGTAAAATCCTTCGTGACGCGAAGATCAGGTATACTCGCTCCGAAAAACTCATTTTTGCACTAATAATGTCTGCTAAGCGTCTCAAGCCCTATTTCCAAGCACACCCAATAGTGGTGGTGACGGACCAGCCGCTGAGGACTATCCTCACCCGACTCGAGACATCCTGGAGGTTGGCTAAGTGGTCCCTGCTGCTCAGCGAGTTCGACATAGCATACCGACCGAGGTCATCACAAAAGGCCCAAGTCCTGGCCGACTTCGTGGTCGAGTGCACCGGGTTTGCCGAGGAGCCAGAGCAGACAGCAACGAAGCCTGGGCCAGGAGAAGAGCCATGGATTCTTCACGTAGATGGAGCATCCAATTCCGGCGGGAGCGGAGCAAGCCTCATCCTGACCAATTATGATGGGGTTGTGGCGGAATGCGCCCTCCACTTCAAGTTCACCGCAACCAATAACCAGGCAGAGTACAAGGCACTTCTCGCGGGCCTAAGAGTCTCCAGCGAGCTGGGTGTGTAGGACTTGAAAGTCTTCACCGACTCCCAACTGGTCACCGAACAAGTATCCGGGAAGTATGAAGCAAGGGATGCCCAGATGATGAAGTACCTGGAATGAGTCCGTGCGAGCATGGCAGGCCTCCGGTGCTTCAGCATTTTCCACATCCCCCGAGGAGAGAATGCACGTGCAGATGCATTGTCCAGACTCGCTACCCTGCCGGACTCGTCACTGAGGTGCGCCTACATCGAGCACCTTGAAAGTTCCAGCTACGAGAACCCAACGGAGGTACATCAAGTCATCCCCGAGCCGAGCTGGATGGACAAGTATATCCGGTACATCACTGACGGCACCCTGCCAGAAGACCGCACAGAAGCCACCCTCGTTAGGAAGAAAGCCTCTCGGTTCATCCTGATGGAGGGCTAACTCTACCGTCGATCTTACTCCTACCCACTCCTGAGATGCCTCAGGCCCGCTGAGGCGGCCTTTGTGCTCTAAGAAATACATGAAGGCCTCTGCGGGAACCACGTGGGAGGGAGGACACTGGCATACAAAGCTCTCCGCCGGGGGTACTTTTGGGAGACCATGAGGGAAGACGCAACCAACTTCGTCAAAAGGTGTGACAAGTGCCAGCGCCATGCCAATATACAGCATCAGCCAGCGGTGCCGATCTCCCAGCTCTCAGCCCCTTGGCCCTTTGCCCAGTAGGGAATGGACATCTTGGGACCGTTCCTCCCAGCATCAGTGCAACGAAAGTTCCTGTTAGTGGCAATCGACTACTTCACCAAGTGGGTCGAGGCAGAGCCGCTAGCTCAGATCGCGAAAATCAATGTCCGCCAGTTCTTTTGGAAGTCAATCATCTGTCGCTTCGGGCTCCCCCGTTGCATCATCATCGACAATGGGCGACAATTCAACAACCATGAGTTCGAAGGATTCTGCACAGCCCATGGCATCCAACACCGGTTCACCTCGGTAGCTCACCCCCAAACAAACGGGAAAGCCGAGGTGACCAACCGGACCATCCTCCAAGGGCTCCGAACCAGACTGGACCAAGCTAAGCACATGTGGGCAGAAGAGCTCCCGAGCATCCTGTGGACCTGCCACACAACACCTAGGACGGTGACCAATGAAACACCCATCAGCCTCATCTCCAGTGCAGAAGCAGTCATCCCCGTCGAGCTCGGTGCGCCTACATTGCGGGTGCAACAGTACGACGAAGCGCAGAACTCGGCACACCTCCTGCTCAACCTGGATCTTCTTGAAGAAGCAAGGGACAAAGCCCGCCTACGAATGGCGGCCTACCAACAAAGAGTGGCCCGGTACTACAAGGCCCGCGTCCGGACAAAAGCTTTCAAACCCGGAGACCTGGTGCTACAGCGGGCGGAGGCGACCCAGCCTAGGGAGTGTGGCAAGCTCTCCTTGAACTTGGAGGGCCTCTACAAAGTAGCCGAAGCCCTCTCGCAAGGGGCCTATTACCTCGAGGGTCTCGATGGCGTCAGGTTTCCCAAGACATGGAACGCCTGCAACTTGCAGAAATGCTATCAATGATGTAAGGTTTTCCAACAATGAATAACAATAGTTTTTTCCGTGCAAGTGTCTATTTGTCTCGCAGGAGAATACCAACGACGCCCTCGAGCCCAACTCCAGGATGTCGAAGAATTATCGAGCCACATAGCTCTCCAACTCCAAGCATCCCCGAGCCCAGCTCCAGGACGTAGAGGGATATTCGAGCCACGTAGCTCTCCAACTCCAAGTGTCCCCGAGCCCAGCTCCAGGACGTCGAAGGATCATTGAGCCACGTTGCTCTCCGACTCCAAGCATCCCCGAGCCCAGCTCCAAGACGTAGAGGGATATTCGAGCCACGTAGCTCTCCAACTCCAAGCATCCCCGAGTCCAGCTCCAGGATGTCAAATGATCATCGAGCCACGTAGCTCTCCAACTCCAAGCATCCCCAAGCCCAGCTCCAGGACGTAGAGGGACATTCGAGCCGCGTAGCTCTCCAATTCCAAGTGTCCTCGAGCCCAGCTCCAGGATGCTAACCCAAGACCGGAGATCAGATCTCCGGTCAAGGAATCACCGAGCCAAGCAGCTCTCCATCTCAAACATCTCCGAGCCTAGCTCCGAGATGCCAAGAGATCACGGGGCCACGCAGCTCCTGTCAACGCCTCGAGCCTAGCTCCAAGGTGCCAAAGACCCGAGCCAAGATCTCAGGCAACCCCCTGGGCCCGAGCCTAGCTCCACATCCAGGAAGGCCTCAAGCCTAGCTTCAAGGCAATCAAGACCAGTAACCCCCCTTCTCTGATCTCCCCACTCGAAAAGAAGATGAGAGGGAAAGGAAAGAAAGAGAACAAAGGGGGAAGCCCGGCAGCCCCTTTCTCTGATCTCCCCACTCAAAAAGAAGACGAGAGGGGAAGGAAAGAAAGAGAACAAAGCGGGGGTACAACCAGCATCCTCTCCTCTAATCTCCCCACTCAAAAAAAAAAGAATGAAAATGATGAATGAATGATGAAAAGATGAATGAAAAATAAATGAGAGAAGAGTGGGGAAGGAACGACCATCCACGTCCCCGAGCCCAGCTCCAGGATGCCAGCTCAAGACCGTAGCTTAGACCTCCGGCCAAGAGACCTTCGAGCCACGCAGCTCTCGACCATCCACGTCCCCGAGCCCAGCTCCAGGATGCCAGCTCAAGACCGGAGCTCAGACCTCCGGCCAAGAGACCTTCGAGCCACATAGCTCTCGACCATCCATGTCCCCGAGCCCAACTCCAGGATGCCAGCTCAAGACTGGAGCTCAGACCTCCAGCCAAGAGACCTTCAAGCCATGCAGCTCTCAACCATCCACGTCCCCATGCCCAGCTCCAGGATGCCAGCTCAAGACCGGAGCTCAGACCTCTGGCCAGGAGACCGTCGAGCTCAGCAGCTCTCAGGTACCCTCTCTGATCTCCCCATACATTAAAAGGAAAGACAAAAGGAGGGGAGTGAAGGAGAGGAGGAGCCAGACAAGAAAAATAATTGCAAGAAAGTTTGCATTTCATTAATTGGGTGTCAATTACAAGTATCCTGTGGGCCCCCGACATGCCGAGTGGCCCTGATAAATACAAAAGAAGAAGCAAAGAGTGACTATCTGCTAGACGGGTCGCTAGGCCGGGAGTCTCCATCAACAGGGGCTTCTGGCCACGCAGTTTCAGGGTTAGCTGGCATAATCCCCTCAACGCCCGTCTCTTAGTCTGAAGTACCGGGATAGTCAAGGTAGCTGCGACCTTCGACCGAGACGAACTCCTCGACCAGGCGGTGCAGGTACACAAAGCCTTTGAAGAAGGAGTCCGATGCCGTTTGCTGGATCTCGACGAGGAACTCCTCCGAGGCCCTGTACCTTTCTACCGCCTCCCCAGTTTCTTTCCTTGCTGCGGCCACCTCGTGCCTGGCATCCGCGACCGACTTGGCCACCTCATCTGCTGCCCTCTGAGCCACGACGGACTTCTCCTCCTCTGCCATCAGTCAAGCTTGGAGGGATTGGGCGGTCCTCTTCTGTCGGGCCGCCTCGGCGATGACCACGTCCAACCTCTGCTCGGAGTTGACAAGCTCCTCGGTCTTCTTCCTCGACTCCTCCTGCTCGCGGTCGAGATTCTGTTGGAGCACCTTCGCTCGCCCATCAGAATCGGCGAGCTGCTTCTCGAGGTCGTTGACCCGCTGGCCAAGCATCCCTTCGGAGTTAGCCCTCCCCTCCAGATCGGCCTTCAACGACGCGACCTCGGCCGCCCTCTGCTGCTCAACTTGCTCCTAGTTGCGGCAGCAGCTCCTAATGAAGAGGGCCTCGACACCCATCTGCATTGCATGGGAAGTCAAAAAAAAAAAAAGAAAGAGAAGAAGAAGAGAAGAGGGAGAAGATGAGGCTGCTTACTATGTAGAGATGGGGAAAAATACTGTCGATCACGGCTCCGACCGGCAGCCCATCCATCTCCTCCCAATCGCATTACTGGATGGAGAAGTCCATCATGCAATAGCCCAGGGCATGGTTGTCGGCCAAGGAGCTCTCCGGCCCCAGCTTGAACGGAAGGCGGCGCCTCGCCTCATCTCTCCTGCTCTCCCGGGGAGCAAGTGCGCACGTCCCTCTGGCAGTGGGACCCCCGAGAACCAGTCGAGGATCCAACACTGTTGCGGTCGGAACCCCCATCGCCGGAGGATCTCTAGGGCGGGCCTCCCCTCCCTTGGCTTCGACCATCTTTGAACCCGGAGGGCGAAGTGGAGCAGGAGCAATGGCATCAGCCTGGATGGCCACCACTGGCTCCAAGATAGCGAGTTCAGCATCGATCCGGACAGCCACCACGGGCTCCGGGACAGGAGGTTCTGCCTGTGGCCTTGCTCGTCGCATAGGGGCTCCCACAACCTCCATTTCTTTTGGGGCGGTCGGCACGACAGGAGCAGACGTCGGCGTCCCCTCAATTTGGGCCCGCCTCGAAGAGGGCTCGGTGACCAACCTAGTGGGCGGCCTCTTCTTGGAGACTGGCGACGGCTCGCCCTCTGGAAGGATCAACCTTGCACACATGAGCTTGGAAAGTCAGCCCAAAATGAAGAAAAGAGGAAATGCATATGGAAGAAAGAGCTGAACCTACCTGGCCCAGCCGATGAGTCGACCTTGGCGTCAAGGAGGTTTTGCTCTGATAGCAGGACCTCCAAAGAAGGGATCTGTGCGGTGCGAAGCTGATCGCAGTCGTCCTGATCGATTGCTTCGACCGTGGAGATCCGGTTTGGGGACCGGTCCAGCTCGCTCCAGGCCCAGTCGACCCCCTCGACACCTGCAAAGAAGAACTTGCTCTTCCATCCCTTGATGGAAGAGGGAAGTTCGAACTTGATCCCCTTCGGGTGAGAAGACAGAGACCACCACCTGTCCTCGGTTGGGTAGCATTTCAGGATGAAGAACGCCCTGAATAGGGAGAACCGGGCGATGAACCCGTGAACATGACAGAGTATGAGGAAGGAGAAGATGACCCTAATGGCATTTGGGACCAACTAGGCAGGGACCAGACGATAGTTGCTCAGAGCAGACAAGAAGAAAGGATGGAAGGAGAATCGGAGACCCCCGGAGAAGGTCCCCTCATAGAAGGCGAGACGACCCAGGCCACTGGAAGTGACCCGCACCCCGGGTCGGGGGACCATGAGTCGAACGGAAGCTGGGATCCCATGGCATCCCGGATGGCCTCCAGCTCCGCGACGAAAATCGTCAAAGCGACCCCGCCCGGACCTGTTGACTGGACAGACTCAGGGACTGGTTCAAGCAGAAGAGGAGGACCGGTAGGAAGGGAAGAAACGACTTCTAGCTCCCTGACGGACACAGGGGGGCAGGAAAGGCCAATCTCATGCTAATCCTAAATTGCTGCCCCTCCGACTCCTCGTTGGAGGAGGAGAGCACCACCCTCCGGGCGAAAGACTCCGGACGAGACATGCTGAAATGAGAAGGAAGAAGCCTACCCCTAGAGGAGAGAAGAACAGATGCAGATCGCGGAGGAAGAAAGGTCTGGACACTGCAACGAGCGCGAAGGATTTGAAAGAAAGGAAATTCTGGATGAGAAATTTTTTCTTTTCACTTAGAAAGGGCCCATCAAATCCGCGCTGTTACGACCCCCTCGCCAACGGATCTGTGCCACGTGCTGCCCCTCGGTGAAAAAAGAGTCTCAGCCGCTCAGAATTCTGCGCCAACATTAACTACCCCTCAGACGTGGCCACACGGCACCCCCGCACTGGCCGGCGGGGCCACCCCTCGAAGCGCCAGCGATCACGGCGATCATTGCATCGGATTTTCACCTCTCCATGTCAGCATTGCTGTTACCCCCTTCGCCCCGAGCGCCGCGCACTAACGGGTCTCGGGAGTGGGGACAAATGATGTGGCGAGACCGCTGACGTGGGTAACTGACGGGCGCCACATTGAGGGAGGTCGCCATGAAAAATGCCACGTCAACTCTCCAGCTCGGATCCCACTACCGAGCTGGGTTGAGCTCCCTTAGGACAGCAAGTTGAACTCAGTCCTGCGCCGGGTCGAGCTCATGAGCACGACGCCAAGGTCAGAACCATCCTCCGCCCTCCAGAGCGAGACCCTCGGAGATTAGTGCCCTGCGGCCGAGGTCGAGCCAAGAGCTCGCCCGCTGATATGGAGCCTCTTCAAGTGCGCACCCTCTGGACCGGGTCCGTCCTCCGCCCTCCGGAGCGAGACCTCGGAGGTTTGTGCCCTGCGGTTGAGGTCGAGCCAAGAGCTCGCCCGCCGATATGGAGCCTCTCTGAGCGTGCGTCCTCTGGACTGGGTCCGTTCTCCACCCTCCAAAGTGATACCCTCGGAGGCTAGTGCCATGCGGTCGAGGTTGAGCCAAGAGCTCACCCGTCGATGTGGAGCCTTTCCGAGCGCACGCCCTCTGGACCGGGTCCATCCTCCACCCTCCAGAGCGAGACCCTCGGAGGCTAGTGCCCTGCGGTTGAGGTCGAACCAAGAGCTCCCCAGCCAATGTGGAGCCTCTCCGAGCACGCGCCCTCTGGACCGCGTCCGTCCTCCGCCCTCCAGAGCGAAACCCTCGGAGGCTAGAGCCCTGCGATCGAGGTCGAGCCAAGAGCTCGCCCACCGATATGGACCCTCTCCGAGTGCGAACCCTCTGGACCGGGCCTGCACTCTTCTCTTCTCCACCAAGGTGACCGCACGAGCTCGAAGCACCCAGGCCGGAGCAGACCCTGCCATCCCAGGACGCCGGCGAGCCGCCCGAGGACCACGGAACGGTGCCTCCCATGCCGCCATAACTACCTGTCTGGCCGTACATCTAGGGGATGGGCCAGCCAGAGAGCACGCACCCCTAGGGTGGCAGCCCCCGGATCGAGGCTCTGCCAGGCTTCCCAGAATGGAGCGACCGAAGAGGATGTCAGAAGGAATGGAAGCTTCCCCTACCACCTGTCAGGAAAGGTGTCCCGTCCACGGCACGGGATCCTGCCGCACACGCCTGCCAACCCAGCGAGGATCCCGAGGCAGGCTCCAACGACCAATTTTCAACTACAAAGAATGATCGGCACCCCCAAAGAAGGGGATGTAACATACCAGTAACATAGGAACGACAATCCACCGCAAACAAAAAGCGCAAGCTCGACCAAGAGGGCGAAGCGCCACCACCAATACCACGGTTGAGGGAGAACCACCGGGAAACAAGGAGAAGCGAAGGAATAGGGAGCCCCTCTGTCCCCGCTATCACTCTCCCCCTATTGCGTTTCTCCTTCACCGACACATCTTCCACTCCTCCTAGTGCAGAGTCCGTCAAGAGGGGCCCGACCAGGAGGAACTGTTCGCCTGGATCGTCACTGACTTGATCGGCCGAGTGCCCTCACCGGAAATCCCGGCCCGAGCCACTAATCCCTGTTTCGCAGGTCCAAGAGCAGAGGACCGACAGGAAGCGACGGAGCGCACTCCGACGCCAGTAGCAGCTACGGGCCACGATGGTCTTGGCGGCAACACCATGAGTTATAAATATCATGTCATGCATCCAAAACAGCTCAACAGTCAAAACCATTCATGTCCCAATTTGATCAATAGCCTTCTTTAGGGTTTGGTCTAACCATGGTCACGCTCAACCCAAAATAGCAATCTCAGAATCGATCATGTACTATCTGCCCATGGTCAGGCTATTCCACGTACTATGCCCATGGCTCAGGCTATCCCATGTACTATCCACCCGTGGCCAACTATTTCACGTACTAAGTTCGTGGCTCAGGCTATTCCATATACTATCTACCTGTGGCCAGCTATTCCACGTGCTAAGCCTGTGATTCAGGCTATTCTGAGCGTGGCGTAGCTAGTCCAAAATAATCTTCCCTTAATATCAGTTTAATCAAATATCCATGAGATTGTCCACCACATTAAATCAAGATTTTTTTTTTCAAACCAGTATCGTTTTCCAAAGCATTCCACATAATATATAAAAAATTATAATATCAAGCTAGTAAATGCAACTATCAAAATAGCAACCATGCATGAATGCTAAACCATGCTTATGGATAAAACTACGTAGTATGAAATATATGTATAAATCAATGATCATGTACAAAGATCCTTACCTCACATGAGCTAATCTAATATACTCGATATTAATTTATATCCGAAGCTTGCTCAACACCCTTCTACTCAGGAAGGTATTCTCCTACAATAATTAATGTGGAGGGATCGCTGACATGGAGAAACCGGTAGGCGCCATGTCAAGAAAAGATGTCGCGTCGATTCTCCAGCCCAGATTCCACTACTGAGCAGAGCTGAGCTCCTTCAGAGCAACAAGCTGAGCTCAGTCCTCCGCTAGGTCGTGCCCGCAAGCTCGGGACGCCTAGGTTGGAGCCGCCTTCTACCCTCCAGAGCGAGACCGTTGGAGGTTAGTGCCCTGCGATCGAGGTCGAGCTCAGCGCTCACCCACCGATGTGGAGCCTCTCCGAGCGCGCGCCCTCTAGACCGGGTCCACCTTCCGCCTTCCAAAGCGAGACCCTCGAAGGCTAGTGCCCTGCGGTCGAGGTCGAGCTCAGCGCTCACCCATCGATGTGGAGCCTCTCTGAGCGCGCGCCCTCTGGACCGGGTCCGCCTTCCGCCCTCCAGAGCGAGACCCTCGGAGGCTAGTGCCCTGCGATCGAGGTCGAGCTCAGCGCTCACCCGCCAATGTGGAGCCTCTCCGAGCGCGCTCCCTCTGGACCGCGTCCGCCTTCCGCCCTTCAGAGCGAGACCCTCGAAGGCTAGTGCCCTATGGTCGAGGTTGAGCTCAGCGCTAACCCGCCGATGTGGAGCTTCTCCGAGCGCGCCCCTCTGGACCGCGTCCGCCTTCCGCCCTCCAGAGTGAGACCCTCGGAGGCTAGTGCCCTGCAGTCGAGGTCGAGCTCAGCGCTCACCCATCGATGTGGAGCCTCTCCAAGCATGCACCCTCTGGATCGGGTCCGCCTCTTACCCTCCGAAGCGAGACCCTCGGAGGTTAGTGCCCTGTGGTCGAGTTCGAGCAAAAGCGCTCACCCGCCAATGTGGAGCCTCTCCGAGCGCGCGCCATCCGGACTGGGCCCGCTCACTGCCCTCCTCCACCGAGACGCCCCCGCAAGCTCGGAGTGCTTAGGTCAGAGCGAGCCCTACCGTTCTAGCTTAGCCCCAGCTTAGACAAGGTCATCGCCAGCCCAGAACGCCAGCGAGCCGCCCGAGGACCGTACTGGAGCACCTACCAGATCGTACTGACCACCTGCGACCACCAGTTACACCAGAAAGGCAAATAGCACGTTGATCAAGATGCCACACTCCTCACCAGCCTCTCAGATCGCCCAAGAAAGGAAGCCAACCAGGAGATTCGAATCCCATGGGCGGCGGCCCGCCATTCGAGACACTGCCAAGTTTTCCAGAATGAGGCAACCAAGAGGAGTGCCACAGCGCCTGACAACTCCCCTTATCACGAATCAGGAAAGACTCCTCGGGACACCGCCGCATGCGCCTGACAGCCCGACGGGGATCCCGAGACAATCTCCCAACGGTAACCTAGTTTGCAACAAACTCGGACGTAACACAACAACTCCAACTCATAGGCAGAAAAACACAAGCCAGAGAGAGAGAGAGAAAAAAGAAGAAGAGGAAGGAGTACAACCCCCACCAACAAGAGGGGCATGGCACCACCTCCACTACGAGCACAAGCGCAAGCTCGACCAAGAGGGCGAAGTGCCACTACCATCATAGTTGAAGGAAAACGAGGGATACAAGGAGAGGCGGAGGAACAGGGCACCCCTCTGTCCTCGCTATCACTCTCCCCCTGCAACGTTTTCACCTTCACTTACATTTTCCACTCCTCCTAGAGCGGAGTCCATCAAGAGGGGCCCGACCAGGAGGATATGTTCCCCTGGATCATCACTGACTTGATCGTCGGAGTGCCCCCGCCGGAAACCCCGGCCCGGGTCTCTAACTCCTGTCTCGCAGGTTCAGGAGCGGAGGACCGCCGGGCGGCAAGGCGACCGCACCCAGCGCGGAGGTCCGGGAGCCAAGGATGGCCGGGTGGCAGGGGGAGTGCATCTCTGGCACCGACAGCAGCTACGGGCCATGACGATCTTGGCGGCAATAGATTGGCGCACCAGGTAGGGGTGCAGGACGGGCATGACTAAGTCCTCCACCTCCTCACAGGTCAACATACCTTGGAAGAACGATGATGACCACCTCCACTACGAGCACAAGCGCAAGCCCGACCAAGAGGGCGAAGTGCCACTACCATCACAGTTGAAGGAAAACAAGGGATACAAGGAGAGACGGAGGAACAGGGCACCCCTCTGTCCCCGCTATCACTCTTTCCCTACAACGTTTTCACCTTCACACATATTTTCCACTCCTCCTAGAGTGGAGTCCATCAAGAGAGGCATGACCAGGAGGATCTGTTCTCCTGGATCGTCACTGACTTGATCGTCGAAGTGCCCCCACCGGAAATCCTAGCCCGGGTCTCTGACCCATGTCTCGCAGGTTCAGGGGCGGAGGACCGCCGGGCGGCAAGGCGACCGCACCCAGCACGGAGGTCCGGGAGCCGAGGACGGCCTGGCGGCAGGGGGAGCGCATCTCCGGCACCGACAGCAACTATGGGCCATGACGATCTTGGCTGCAACAATAATAATTTTTATATAAATAAATAATCCTAGGATAATTTATAAACCAAAATTTTTTACCTAAATTTTATCAGTAGTCCAACTGTTGATATCCTTCACGAATTCCAAGAGAGAGAGCTTTTCGATCTTCCCCTTCAATTTTATATTTTTTCTTTTTCTCTCCTCTTTCTCTCTCTTCTTTCTCTCTCCTCTTTCTCTCTCTTCTTTCTCTCTCCTCTTTCTTTCTCTTCTTTCTCTCTCCTCTCTTTCTACTATTATCTTTCCTCTTCATCCCCTTCTCTCACCTCTTTCTCTCTCTTCTTTCTCTCTCCTCTTTTCTCTTCTTATATTATAAACATTATTTATTTTATTTCTTTTTCTCTTTCTTTCTTTCTTTCTTCACCGAACTAAGACTTCTTTCCCCCCTTCTCTCTTCTCCTCGCCCATGATGATGGGGAGACCCTTGAGTGAGCCACCGATGGCAGCTCTGGTAACAGAGAGACAACCCCAGTGACTTAAATCTTAGGTAAGTGTCTTTCTTTTTTTCCTTCTTTCCACATCCCCTGCTTCTCCTTGGCTCGACAGAATTGACCTCCTGCATCCAAAATATGGAGACGAAAGGAGGGGGATGGTTCGCCAGCACAAGGCTGGACAGAGGAGAAGGTTAAGGTGGCATGGCCACCGGTGACCATCCAGTTCAAGAAAAACCAAACCGAAATCAAACTAAAACTTTGATTAATCCTCCCTAAAATTAAAATAAGAAAATAAAGGACTCACTGGCATTGAAGAAGCTCTCAGTCGCTCGCCGGAGAGGAGGACGATGATGTAGAAGAAGGCTTGATGGGCTCGTTGGCGATGGTGAGTGAGAATTTAAAGAAATATAACGATGGGTTCCCTCACCGTATGGGAGAGAAACCCATCGACCGAAGAATCCCATCCCACCCCAATGCATCACCTATGGTATCCCTGCCCTCCATGGTGGTCCTGCATCTTTTCCAGTGAGGTTTCTGACCGGATAAGAGGGGAGAATGAGTCCCCTGCTTTGGCCCCATTTTTTTTTCCTGCATTGGGTTGAAGTCGATAAAGCCCGCCAACTTTGGCCCAAAATATCGGTTCTCACATTTTTCCCCCGTTAAAATAATTTCATCCTCGAAATTAGCTTGCTTGAGATCTTAAACCTTAGAACTAACCAACTCTCATATCATTCTCAAGCCCCTAATTAATTTGCCTCTTAAGATATTTGCTTTTCAAGTCTCAACATAACAAAATTATATAATATTCAAAACTTGATCTTTTTCATTTACAAAATATATTGAATTTTTTCGAGCTCTTCAAAAAGAATGCTAACCTTTTGATACGATTAATTATCCATAATTAAGTTTACAAAAATATCATGATGGTCCAAACTTTAGAAATACCTAACCTTAACATCATCCTCAAGCTTTCAGAATGCTTTCTTACAACCTTTACATAACCTTAACATCATCCGTTTAGAATGCTTTCTTCTTACAACCTTTATATAACAACATATATATCATTTTTATTTTGATCATCACCATCTATCTACATAGTGAATTCCTTCCATCTCCTTCAAATGAACATTAGCGCATCAACCTCGAATCAAAATACATAATTCTTCATCCCTAAAATTTATTTCTCTTGATCAACTCTACATGAAAATCATAATTAGTCCAATCTATTCCTAACCAACAATTAGGAGGAGGCTTAAGTACTAGACACTTGCCATGATCTTTAGCATTCTTTCTTCTCTTAACCTTCTCCATGATTTTATAATTAGTCTTTTATCTTATGGAAATCTCAAGCCCTCCTTAAATAAGGAAATCATAATGTCATAACTAAAGGAGCTTGGTGTCAAAATATTTTCAATCCTAGTCGGGTAAAGAATCATCACTTCTTTATTCTAGATTGTCCAAAATTTTTACTAGAGTTCCCTGCAGTAAGGGGACCTATTGATAAAAATTGTATGGCCATACCTATAGACTAGCCCAAGGATCAGTAACATTATCTTTTCATTTCTTACTAAAACCATGTTACTGAAATTCAAATCAATACTCCCATCATAACAATTCTAAAGTTAGAGTTAATATTTTTAATTAATTTTAGAATAACTCAAATTACTACGCTTTCACCATGCACTCTAGTAAAATTTTACTAAACCATCCAGGTTCACTAAACAAATCCCTCAAAAAAAATTATCTTATTTTGGTACCACGAAGATTGCAAGTTATTAAAGTAAAGCTGTTTGGTCTCTTTATCTCGTTCACATCTCAGGCATATCATTCAAGATTTATCCTGACCCAGTTTCCATATCGAAGGTCCTTGCATAAATTTCACCATCCTTTTATGACTTTAATAACTCTAGACCAAGTCTAAATTAATTATACTTTCTTTGACAATTCAATTAGATAATCTATATTAACTTTTCTTTTGGAAAGTTATCGTTAACTCTAACAAGGTAAAAGATTTGAATCAATGCTCTTATGAATAGAATCAATTATATTATCGCTTATAGAACTATCTTACCATAATTCTTAGCATCAAATAACAAACTATCTAAAAATATTGTCCCTCATAGGTTGAACCCATAAGTCTTCCAATACCAATTTCTTCGCCCAATATAATATCAATAGTAGGGTAACTTAAGTCTTCTCATAGATCTTAATTTGACTTAGAGTTGGACACACCCAATAATCCCCAACAATTATAAGGACGATCAAGTAATTCAATCAAAGACTACTAACTAAACCTATCAAAGATTCTACCAAGATATATATAATATAATTTAATCTACTAATGGCAAATTACCAATCTATAAATTATCCTAAATATATTCTTCATTACATATTTTTAACAATAATCTACCTATGGGTTCAGTATAAAATTATCCTTTCTAATATCCTTAAACTCTTGCATAACCTACGCCCTCGATATCTTCTTATAATGGTTCCAAAATTTTATAATCCGATAATTAACAAAATTTATCATAATCTATATCCATATCAGGTTTAGAATTCTAAAATCATTCAATTAATAATTGAATATAATTTCAGCATGACACGTTAACATAACATACTATAATTTCATGCTAGTACTCTTGATGATTGGATCAACCCACTTATCAAAGGCAAAGGCACATCTTATCTAACTCTCCAATATTTATCATACATATACTTATCATGATTAAATAGTATAAATTGTTCAGCCCTTTACACTCATTTTAGATCAATCTTACTACTTATATCAATGATAGAAATCATGTTCCTTCCTTGCACCAATTATATGTCAGATTCTATGCATAATACCTAAAGATTAGAAATCCAAACTTTAAGTCCATTCTTCACGTCCCAAATCCAGTACCGGAATCGGCTATGTGACCAGCCGCACAACCCTAGATTTTATCCTAGAGATCATGTCAAGTCTAGATACACAAGATTCACTTCATTCAAAAATCACATCAATTTAACCAATATTATTTAAATAATTTAATAATAACTAAATAGTCCATTTATTCAAGTCAAGACTACTGAATGATCTACTGAGTTATTATATAAGTATCAGCAATAGATCTAACTAAACAAAACTAACTAAACAATCTAAATATTGGTACTCAATCTTACACCCAGCCCAATCCTTGCTATGCATCCTGCATCTCTAAAAAATCTAAAAGTAAAGAGTGGGCTTTACAGCCCAATAAAAATTTTTGTACAATTTCACTCATAATTATACGCATCAAAAATAATAATAAAAATACTAAATACCACAAGTCATAAATATTATGTCATACATCCAAAACAGCTCAACAGTCATAAAACAATTCATGTCCCAATTTGATCAATAGCTTTCTTTAGGGTTTGGACTAACCACAGTCACGCTTAGCCTAAAATGGCAATCTTAGAATCGACCATATACTATCCGCCCGTGGCTATGCTATTTCATGTACTAAACCCATGGCTCAGGTTGTCCCATG
Organism: Areca catechu; assembly: GCA_021397845.1. Lineage (NCBI taxonomy): Eukaryota > Viridiplantae > Streptophyta > Magnoliopsida > Arecales > Arecaceae > Areca > Areca catechu. Next base: position 165,926,984 of record CM038043.1, read on the forward strand.
TACTATCCACCCGTGGTCAGCTATTCCACATACTAAGTTCGTGGCTTAAGCTGTCCCACGTATTATCTGCCTATGGCCGGCTATTCCACGTACTAAGCCCGTAGCTCAAGCTATTCTGGGTGTGGCATAGCTAGTCCAAAACAATCTTCCCTTAATTATCAATTTAATCAATTCTCCACGTGATTGTCCACCACATTAAATCAAGACTTTTTTCAAACCAGTATCGTTTTCCAAAGCATTCCATATAATATATAAAAAATTATAATATCAAGCCAGTAAATGCAACTATCAAAACGGAAACCATGCATGAATGTTAACCCATGCCCATGCTCACAGATAAAACTATGCAGTATGAAATATATGTACAAATCAGTGATCTTGTACAAAGATGTTTACCTCACAGGAGCTATCTAATATACTCGATATTAATTTATACCCGAAGCTCGCTCAACGCCCTTCTACTAAAAAGGCTATTCCCCTACATAATATTTTTTTATATAAATAAATAATTCTAGGATAATTTGTAAATCAAAATCTTTTATCCGAATTTTATCAGTGATCCAACTGTTGATATCCTTACTTCACGAATTCCAAGAGAGATGGCTTTTCGATCTCCCCGTTCAATATTTATATATTTTTTTCTTTTTCTCTCCTCTTTCTCTCTCCTCTTTTTCTTTCTTCTTTCTCTCTCCTCTCTTTCTCCTCTTATCTCTCCTCTTCCTCCCCTTCTCTCTCTTCTTTCTCTCTTCTTTTCTCTTCTTTTATTATAATCATTATTTATTTTATTTATTTTTCTTCTTCTTTTTTCCTTTATTTCTTTCTTTCCTCATCGAACCGAGACTTCTTTCCCCCCTTATCTCTTCTTCCTCACCCACGATGATGGGGAGACCCTCGGGTGAGCCACCAGTATCAGCTCCAACAACAGAGAGACCACCCTGGTGACTCAAATATCATGTAAGTGTCTTTCTTTTTTTTTTCTTCTTTTCCAAACCCTTGCTTCTCCTTGGCTCAACTGAATTGACCTTCGGTGTCCAAAAGATGGAGACCGAAGGAGGGAGATGGTTCGCCAGCACAAGGCTTGATGGAGGAGAAGGTCGGGGCGGTGCGGCCACCGACGACCATCCAATTCAAGAAAAACCAAACCAAAATCAAACTAAAACTCCAATTAATCCTCTCTCACTCATACCAACGATCGTGGATCCCAACCACCTCTCTTTTTCAAAGAACACAAAGTAAGCAGAGGTTAAATTAAAAAATATCGGAGCATGGAGGGGAGAGTTTTTTTAAAATATTATTTTTTTAATCGATATTTATGAAATTGGGGTCATCCCAATTTTATTTACTAAACTAGATAATTTGTGATACATTGAGTATACGGATTGGAAAACAAAATTAAGAAATCGTAGGTATAACTCGTGATTTCCCGTTTAAGTTTGATAAATGGTTTAAAATAGGTTTCTCCCCATAAATACCTGCAATTTCTCCTCGTAATTCCTTTTTTTTATTTTAAATTTTAATAAAAAGTAAAAAATTAATAAAATTAATAAAAAATATTAATAAAGTATATTTTTTTAAAAAAATAAAAAATAAGAAAAATAATAATATGATATTATAATAATATATTATTATATATTTTATATTATAATAAATATTTTATATTCTAAAATATAATAAATATATTATAATTTATTAAATTATATATTATATATTATAATATAGTATATTTGTTGATGTACGTATACCAAACATGATGACGGTGGTGTTGCATCAAGTACTGTCAACGCAGCACAACGGGATGAGTGGCCAGATCGACGATCGGACAGGTACCGTCCTGGTAGCCAGACTGGCTATCGAATCAAGAGCCGGACTAACGACCGGACTGGCGATCGGACCAGTGATCGGACTGGTGACTGGACTGGCGATCGGACTGGCATCGACCTAGTAGCCGAACTGGCTATCAGATCGATGCCAGAGTCGAACTGATTGTCAGAACAGTGGCCGGATCGGTGACCAGATTGGCACCAACTTCATAATCGTACTAGTGGCTGGACTAGCAACCGGACTGATAGTCAAACCGGCACAAACATGGCAACCGAACTAACTATCGGATTAGTGACCGGATTAGCTATTAGATTGGTGGCTGAACTGGAGAATGGACCGGTGACCGAATTGGAACTGACCTGGTGACCAGACTAATTATCAGGCTGGTGGCCAAACTGGCAGCCCGACTGATAATCGAACTGGCACCAACCTAGCAGCTAGACTGGCTATCAGACTGGGTGCCAAACTGGTGACTGGATCGATTGCTGGACTCGCTATCGAATCGGTGGCCGGAGCAGCCACCGGTCTGATAACCAGTTCGGTCACTAGGTTAGTGTCAATTCGGTCACCGGTCCGTTCGCCAGTTCAGCCTCTAATCTGACAGCCAGTCCAACCACTAATCCGATAGCTAGTTCGGTTGGTTTGTGCCAATCCGATTGTCGGTCCAATTGCTAGTCCAGCCACCAATCTGACTGCAAGGTCGGTGCCAATCCGGTCATCGATTTAGCCACCGATCTGATAGTCAGTCCAACTCCGATAATCGATCCGACAGCCAATTCGGTTGCTAGGTCGATGCCAGTCCGATCACCGGTCCGGTCGCCAGTCTAGCCATTGATCCGATCACTAGTCTGGTCGCCAGTTCGGCTCCTGATCCGATAGCCAGTTTGATTGCCAGGATGGTACCTATCCGATCATCGATCTGGTCACTCATCCCGTTGTGCTGTATTGACAGTACTTGACGCAACACCGCCACCATCATGTTTAGTATACGTACATCAACAAATATACTATATTATAATATATAATATATAATTTAATAAATTATAAAATATTTATTATATTTTAAAATATAAAATATTTATCGTAATATAAAATATATAATAATATATTATTATAATATCATATCATTAGTTTTTTATTTTTAAATTTTTTTCTAATTTTTAAAATTTTTTATTATTTTTTAAAGATTTTTATTATTTTTTATTTTTTATTAAAATTATAAAAAAATAAGGATTTACGGGGGAGAAATCTCCATTTAAATCATTTATCTACCTGCGATTTTTCTAATTTTTTTTTTTTAAACCGTATGCTTTCGGTATCATAAAACATCTAGTTTCTTAAAAAAAATTGAGATGGCCCTAATTTCGTAAATATCGTTTAAAAAAATAATATTTAAAAAAATTACTATGGAGGGGGAGCAAGACGAGAGTCATTAAAGGCAGATAGAACGCGGAGGCCGTAGGGTCGTCCCATCTTTGCACGCTCCTGACACCAAATAGTGCTCCCCGGAGCTTTTCTACGATATTCGAAGTACCGTGGCGATACAAACGCTATTCCAAATGAGAACTTTTCTTACCGAAACACCCTCAAATGTACAAAAGATTCCCAAGTGGACTGAATGATATTCTGATGCCAACGTACGCCATGGAATCCGGATAAAAAATAGCTACCCACTGGGGAATTGATAGGCATACTCCTTGTTTTAGCCTTGCACCCTTTTTGGACTCTCTCTCTCTCCGTCTCTCTGTCTTTCTTTAGTACATGAAGAGAACATGTCATCATAGGACTGACTTGACCTTGTCCAATATCAAGCCATTGGATTTTTTTTAAAAAAGTATTTAATTGCCAGGACACCAAAGCAAAATGGTTAAGATGCATGGTCCATTCAATGGCCATGACACCAGGCTATGTACTTTTGAGAGAAACTCAAGCAAAATTAAAATATTAAATATCGCTGAGATGGTAACTCGTTGGATGAAGATCTCATTTTATTATTAATTGATCATGGATCGGAAACATGATTTCAACGATGATTTAATTAAATTTAATTTTTTTTTTAAATTCAGGTAGGAATGGAAGATCGTCTTTTTCTTTATTTCCATTCTATTAATATGATTGAAGGTCAGAATTTTTTTTTTTGTTTTCATTCTACTAGCCAGTTTATTTTTACATGAAGACAAGGACATGCAGGATAGCTACATCAAGATTTATTTTTAATTTTTTTTTATAAAAAAATATTAATCTGGTGGAGGATGTTACGAATGTACTTTATTATAATTAGATGATGTAATAGAAAGAAATATATCATCTTGTTATGGATCCAGAAAGCACCCCTCCGCACTTCACTTGTTGATTAAGATGCCAAATAACCATGCAAAATATATTTTCTTTCATCTACACATTGTTCATGGAAAAATAATTTTTCATTTTTCGCAAACAGAAAATTATCTCACCACATCAAGTAATAGAGCATTCATCTACTTCTCAGGTAACAAAGACATTAGTACAGAGCTACAGATAACTAAGGTATTGTAGGCCTCTAGCTACAGGAATGATAATTTTCTTTTTATTTACATTCCGGATATGTTGAAGTAGCTTGATTCTTTTTTAATCATCGGGGCAAAATTAGCATTTTAATCTCTAGCAAACCATCGACATACATGTTTGGCACTAAAAAATTGGGTTTGCATCCATTCGAGCAGTTTATTGGGTAAACATAGGAACCTCCATATTATCTGATATTTTACTCTATGGATATCATTATTTTATCATAAAGTCTCAACGCTGGACGCATCCCTCTATCAAGGACTATCAAAGTTTCAATTGCTATCGAGTATTTAAAGAAGAAACCACAAATTTAATATAGAAAGTCTTATTAAAACTAAAACTAAGTAAATGGAGAAACACTATTGTTGACGCTGATCTCCCTCGACCGGATCGAGTGGTTCTTCCGTCGGGCCACCATCGACCAGATCCTGCAAAACAGATTTCTAATCGGAAATCTTCCGATGGGGACACTCCGATGTCAAAGTCAGAAGGAAACTCAGGCAGCAGCAGAATGGAAAGTTCAGAAGCAGAGAGGGAAAATAGAGAGTTCGAAATTCTGGGAATGAGCTCCCCAAAAAAAACCTCCCTCGAGTGTCCCCTCTTACCAGTATTTATAGGCTCCAATATTGCATTATAAGCTGAAGAGGTTCTGGCCACAATAAAATTGATGGGAAAAGTCCTTTATAGGGGTTCGGACCCAAAGGTCAAAGGTAAAACTGTTTCACCCTCCACTCCAATTTGATTTCCGCTAAAGCCAGTTATAGGAATGAGAGATCTTCGTAATTCACGTCTAGACAATCTGATCCGAAGAAAAGCATCATACAGCAACACATCAACTAAACTTCCATTATCAATCAAAATTTTTTTTATATCAAAATTGGCTATAACAGCCGAGACTACTACAGGGTCATCATGCGAGAGTTGAACTCCTTGAACATCCTCATCGAAAAAAGTGATAGAGTTTTTTCCTTTAAATCTCTTCGGGACATTCTCCTCGGCCTCAATATCCCATGCAGATGACTGATGAAGCATTCCAACATCTCCTCCAGTTGGCTTTTGATGAGGCAGATCGGCTTCATCGAATATTCTTGGAATAGTTACTGCTTCAGCTTGAGATTCAGGACGGTTGATGTACTTTTCCAAGTATCCCCTTTTTATTAGAACTTCGATGGTGTTCCGAAACTGAAAGCATTTCTCCGTATTGTGGCCATGATCCCGGTGAAATCGGCAGTACTTGCTTTTGTCCCTTATTTTTGCAGGTGTTTTCAGGGAACGTGACCTTTGGAAATATTTTTCTTTCTCTATCTCCAGCAGAATCTTCTCCCTAGGTAAGTTAAGGGGAGTGTACGCATCAAACCAGTTGTTATACTGCCTGGGCCTGGGACTGCGCCTTGGGACCGAAGCATTGTTGGAAGAACTGAGCATGTTCGGTCCTTTGGCATTTTTCTTCTTAGAAGGGTACCTCCCTTCTGCAAGTCTTTGGCTTGCCGCTTGTTCCTCAGTGGCTGAATACTTCTGAGCTCTCGCAAACAGTTTGGCATAGCTCAGTGGGAACCTTTTGTCCAGGGAGAAAGTAAACCTGGACGATTTCAAGCCTTTCTTCAAGGCAGACATGGCCACATGCTCATTTAAATTTGGTATTTCCAATGTAGCTGAATTTAAGTGGTGGACAAAATCCTTCAAATTTTCTCCTTCTTGTTGCCGGAGAAGAAACAAACTATTGGTATTACGCGGCATCTTCTGCAAGTTCTGAAGTGCGAGACAAACTACTGCTCTAACTCAGCGAAAGAGTGAATTGAGTTCGGTGGCAAGCTCGAATACCACATCTGAGCAGATCACTTTAGAGTAGCGGGAAAGGCAAGGCAGTAAAGAGCATCTGTGGTTCCTTGCACCATCATATGAGCCTTATAGCTCCCCAGATGGTTGAGAGGATCCGAAGTCCCATCATAAGCCTCTAGCTGTGAGATATTGAAATGCCTCGGGATGACTTCATCCATAATATGATCAAAAAAAGGGGGCTGAGAGTTGAAGGTGATGACCTCATCGCCCCTTCTTAAATCTGAGATCCTTGCTATCTGTGCTTGCATAGATTTGAATTTTTCTTCAAACTCACAGTTGATCTCTTTCTATCTGGCTTCTTCCGGCTCAAGGCTTCTGGAAGAAACAGAGGGGGATCGCCGGACCCTTTTCTTTCATCATGATCACATGCTTGTCGATCTGGTGGGGAGGCATAGCGGTCACGAGATGACCGGATCTATGAAAAACTGGGGGTGATTTCTTGATGCCGATCCCCTTCCCTTTGAGATTGATGACCGGACGATGAAATTGATGGTGGATGCTGCCTTTGAGCTGCAGCCTCATGCAGGTGTTGAACCAAAGCTGTCAAGGCTTCGACCTTGCTCTGAAGGTCTTCAAACTGTTATTGCCCTACCATTATCATGGAAGGCTGCACTCCCTGATCTGCCCGAAAATCACTTGTTGGAAGGCCAATCACCGGAGGAGCATGCTGCTCCAGGCTCGTGGAAGCATTTCGAGCTTTCCCTTTCATCATTTCTGTTTGAATTGAGCTCTCCTTTGATCAAGAAAGAGAAATTTCTTCCCCTACTTGGCGCGCCAATCTGTTGACGCTGAATCTTCCTCGATCGGATCGAGTGATTCTTTCGCCGGGCCGCCGTCGACCAGATCCTGCAAAACAGATTCCTGACCAGAAATCTTCCGGTGGGGATATTCCGATGCCAAAGTCAGAAAAAAATTCAGGCAGCAGCAAAATGAATAGTTCAGAAATAGAGAGAAAAAAGAGAGTTCGAAATTATGAAAATGAGCTTCCAAAAAAAAATTTCTCGAATATCCTCTCTTATCAGTATCCCATGTTCCGGCTCTCCAATCTCCCATCCGAGTGCTTGTAATATTGTCGGTTCATGCACCGATGGCGGCAAGGAGAGCACTAAATCCCTCTCGACGCTTGGCTGATGGTGGAAGTGTTCCACTGGTCAGCTCAGAAGTCACGAACGTCTCCTTTACTATCGATTGGACTGGTTGTCGTGGGCGCTTTTCTTCTCATTGGTTACTCCTATAGAGGCTCAGGTGAATTTGGCAGCGACAAGGAAGCTATAAGCAGGGGTGGGGGCGGTTCCTGTAGAAGTTCTACAAGCCATTCGTATTCTAAAGAAAGCATATGGTAACAGTATGCGTAAAGTTTTGCATGTAGGCCCTGACACTTGTAAAGTGGTTTCTAAGTTGTTGAAAGACGATGGCATTGAAGCTCGGGGTGTGGAACCTTATGACTTGGAGGATGTTGATACTAGCTGCAAGACCCTTGTGCGCAAAGGCTTTGTCCGTTTAGTTGATATCAAGTTTCCTCTACCATACAGGCCAAAATCATTTTCCCTTGTCATAGTGTCGGATGCAATGGATTACTTATCCCCAAAGTATCTCAACAAGACCCTTCCAGATTTGGCAAGGGTATCCTCAGATGGTCTTGTTATATTTGCTGGCTATCCAGGTTAGCAGAGAGCTAAGGTTTCTGAGCTGTCAAAATTTGGAAGGCTGGAGCTAAGTTCATTATTCTTATCTTCGGTTTCGTATCTTTATATTGATCCGAAGAGTATGCCTGACATGTATGGCTTCATAGTTTTATCCAAGTTTATTGGTTCTACGTCTTCAGCTTCGCATCTTTGTCTTTGATCCGAAGATCATGCCTTGTGATTCAATATCTTCGGCTTTATTCCTTTAGTATAATCCGAAGTGTGTATTATATCATTTTCCGAACTGTAAGTGTTTATTTTCGTTATTTTTAAAAAGTCTCTATGAGACATATAGCTAACATTCTTTTTAGGAACACTACTGGAAATATTTAGCTACACTTCGGATCTACTCTAAAAAAAAAGAGATATATTAAGCATGTGAGCCTTTTCACTCTTAGGATAGCCAACTCTGTTCTGGCTGCAACCATCCACATGGTTGAAATCCTCAAAATGGATAAGCTCCAAAATAACCGATTCTCCGACCACCATTACTTATAGTTATGAAGTAGTTGCATTTGCCAACTTGCATAATCGTAGGTAGTTATGATTAGAGCCTATAAATACTGGTAAGAGGGGATACTCGAGGAAGGTTTTTTTTTTGGAGATCATTATCTCCATTCTGCTGTTGCCTGAGTTTTCTTCTGATTTTGGCATCGGAGTATCCTCCGCCGGAAGATTTTCGGTTAGAAATCTATTTTGCAAGATCTGATCGATGGCGATTCGATGGAAGAACAACCCGATCCGATCGAAGAAGATTCAGCATCAACAACTATAAAATATAATAATGGTGATTCTTAAATCACTAAGGCGAATGTTAGTGAGAGAGATTAAATTTCCCTGCCATTTTTCACTTGGCCAGACGACATTTCTTGCCGTTTCCCGTTTCTGAAGGAAAATATCATATTTTTAAAAGGACAATGAGAAAAGATTGCGAAAGGACGTACGTGGCCGAAGTCCAAACGAACGTCAAACCCCGTATCCCGTTGGTAGCCGAAAAAATGGAGAGCGAACGAAAGCAACGTGAGTGCAATTTGGGAACGAGACGTGGCGATCCACAAAAGGCATCCGATGCCCACCACAACAATATTTACTAAATTTTGCATGCATGCGACGCCCACCACATCATCTACTAAAAGGCCATGGTAAATAAAATTATTAAATGTTACAGGGCGAAAATAAAATGGACCGAAAATAGGCCGATCAGGGAAAGGGCGAAAGACGATAAAAGGAGGCGGGGCCGAGAAGTGGCGTCAAATGTTTGCCAGGCCGGGCTCCCCCACAAGAGGACAAAGCCCCCCACCCGGCGACAAAAGGCCTCCCAACCTTTATGCTCTCCCCGGACCGAAGGGGTACCGGCGAAGTGACCCTTTATGATCAGCCTGATGGGTCCCAAAGTTAAAGCAAGAGGGGGATAAACTCTCGAAGCTTCTCGGACTCCAACCCGTTAGATAATTTTATTTGATTCGAATTATAAATTTTTATATATTTTTTTTATCAATCAGTAAGTACGTCAATCTAATTCTATTACGATGCCGGAATAGTAGTTGCTCCGTTTTTGAGTCACGTATTTCAGAAATATAAAATTTAATCGAATCATCCATGAGATCATGCATCGAATTCATGACTGCAGAGAGACGAAGCCACGCCTCTACCAATTGCGCTACCATGGTAGTGAGGTTAGGCTGACGTACCCCTTACCCAGTACAAAAGGGTTTGATCCTTATGAAAAATTCTTTTATCCCTCGCTTCTCACATAAATTATACCGCTTCATCAAGTTTGATGACATATCGAAATTGATAATAGGACTACATTGTTATAAAAAATATTCAATGTAGTTTAATTTTTTTTAAAAAAATAATATAATTTTTTTTGTATTATGATATTTAGCTCTCTATTATTTTGTATGGTTTTCACTCATTTTTTATTAATTTATGTATTCATATTATAATATTTTATTGGTTATTAGAAATTTATATTACTTTTTATAATGATAATAGGACTACATTATTATAAAAAATATTCAACGTAGTTTAATTTTTTTTTAAAAATAATATAATTTTTTTTGTATTATGATATCTGGCTTCCTATTATTTTGTATGGTTTTCGCTCATTTTTTATTAATTTATGTATTCATATTATAATATTTTATTGATTATTAGAAATTTATATTACTTTTTATAATGATAATTAAATAATTTATTAAAAAATTTGATATAATTTTATTATTAATTATATTATATGATTTAATTTGATAAAATGGTATTATTTTCGGAACGGTGGACAAAAAAATTTACCTATGCTTCCCCTTCTCGTGGCCCCACAAGCATGTGCATCCTGTGGAAGGACTCGCCGGCCCGTAGGCCGTAGGCATCAAAAATAATTGCATCCGTGCATCCTTGTGTAATTTTCACCCACACGTGTGTGTAAAGCACGCTCTACGGTTGTCACAGCACTAACCTTTATAAGAGGTAGCTGAGTTATTTTTCTTTTTCAAAAATTATTTAGCAGGGACGAGATAAAACATAACCTCAACATTTCACAATAAAAGACAGGTAAACATTTTTTTTTAAAAAAAATCTAACATTATCGCTAAGGCCGGGCTAGGTCCCGCTACTAATCGATCACGGGTTTGAAACATGATCCCATGAATGATTCGATTAAATTTTAAAAAAATTTTAATATCAACAAATCCTAATATGAATGAGAGATCGGGATTTTTTCTTTATCTTTATTTTACTGGCCGGCGTTTTAGTGATGTCAAGTTGACGTATACCATAATCTAAACATCCAAAATTTATCCCTTCTTTTTTTTTTTTTTTTTTACGAAAAAAAATATTAGTTAGATATTATGTTAATCTGTAATAATTGAATCATATAATTATTTTAATCAACAATAATTGAATTATAAAAGTTTAAAGTTATTGGTAGTAAATTAAGCACTACGTTAGATGACAATACATGTCTTGCAAAATTAATAGTTAATAAAATCTGTAGAATCAATTAAAATTTGGCTCTATCTCAATGTCCAAAAAAAAAAAAAAAAAATCTAACCAATCAAATTATTAGACAAGAGAAGCATCCAATTTTGGCACACCTGAAAAGGAATAACTTAACAGCCCTCATTAGTGAATAAGGAAAGAGATCCCTCGTCTATGAATCCTAATCATACAAATTTACACCCTCCTTTTTATACATATCGGTCATACAAAAAATATAAGAATTGAAATCAAATCAAATATGGATGGGATACATATATATCTATATACAAATTTATTTTATCTAACAAATATAAATATAGATAATGATATTAGTTTGATGAAAAAATTTATATCTGTATTTATCTTAAATGAATAAAGATACTCGAAATATAAATTTAAATACAGATGTTGTGTCTAGACATATTATAATGATACTTGAGCTTGGATTGAACTTGTTGGAGTAGAGTTGAGCTAGTTGATCTTGCTTCACTTCATCTTCTTGTAGATCTTGGTTAGGAAATATTCCGATATCCAAGTTTGTCATAGGAGTCTAGACTAGATAGATTAGATCTGAGGGAGAGATCAAGTAAAGGGTGTCTCGGGATTTCTCTGTTTCGACACCCCTCCTCCCTCATATTCACTGGTATTTATAGACCACGATTCTAACCGATTCCAGCTAAATCCAGCTATAAACGGTTAGTTTGTTAATAGAGCAGCACGTGCAGCAATCGTTATCCATTATAGTGCATTGGTCAGCCTTACGCCCCCCTTGGACCTTGATCAGCTTTTTATCCCTTGGGCATTGATCGGCTTCATATCTCTTGAGTATCGATCGGCCTTATGCCCCTTGGGCATTGATTGGCATCCTATCCTTTGAGCATTGATCAGCCTTACACCTCTTGGATATTGATCGACTTTATGACTTTTGGATACCGATCGGTTATTTGATCAACCGACCCTTACTCTTCATCAGATCAACACAAGTAGGCCAAATATGTCGTATCCCAATACTGGTTCCCCAAGCTTCTGAATTCATTAAATGAATGTCATAAGCTATCAGAGGCTTCTTTTTCTTTTTCCTTTTCTTCTTTTTTTTTTAGCAAACCAACGCTCCTATTTTTGAGCAATACGTCTTGATGACGTGTCGATCTCTGATAAGAGGAGCGGTTATAAAAAAAACTGACAGCCATAACCCACAGCCATCATTGCAATTCTTGAAATTTACAAAAGGCTGAAAGATCGTCATCATCAAATAAATGCAAGCGTCTCATCAGCAATATGTTTGTCGTCGGATCATGAATAGTCACTTCGACTCTTCGAAGAGTCGTATATTTTCATCAGATATTATGGACATGTGGCACAGTCAGAATTACTCTCGTCATTTGAAAAAAAAATTTTAACCGTCGAATGCCACTATATAAGAACCATCTTCTCCAGGAAAATAGGTTTTCCACCATTTCAGTTTCTTCACCTTAGGAGCAAAAGTGCCCTTTCAGGTCGGCCTCCTTTCTTCTTCACCTTCTTTTTTAAGATAATCTTCCTCTCCTTCCTTCTTTCTTCATGGCTAGAATTTTAGAAATCGGTCGTACTAATGAACCTGAAGATTCCACCTCTCAAAAGAAGAAAAACCTAGCCGAATCAATTAGAATAGATGTCATTAGGACTTCCTTAACTGAACACAGAATCCTAGCGCTAAAGAAGTATTACAATATTTCTGATGACTATACAGTAGTTGTCCCAAACTCCGAAGAACGAATAGATCAGCCTCCTCCTGGTAGTTTAACGATCTACGAGGAACATTTAAGAGCCGGACTTAGGTTTCCGCTCCATCCCTTTTTCCTATCGATCTTTAGGTTATACCGTGTTTTACCGGCCCAATTAACACCAAACATTATCCGAATAATCTGTGCCTTTTTAATCCTTTGCAAGGATGTAGATATAACTCCTAAAACTTCTCTCTTCACAGCTTTGTTCGTATTGAAGAGAGATTTTCACAGCCAGGGATGGTGGGTGATCAACCCATGCCATAGTCAGAAATTTATTTTGGGACTTCCTTCGGCCATTCATGGCTGGAAGCCTTATTTTTTTATATAGTTTCCAAGATCCCTTGGAACTTTAGCATCATCCATAAGGAACCCCGAATAACTTCAAATGATGGCAAAAAGATCCTGATGGCTGATAACGAAGATTATGACAAGCTTACGGGAATGGAAATTTTCCCGATAAAAGAGCTTCTTAATAAAAGAGAACTGTTTTCGTCTGAAATCAACCCCAACCCTTCTTTAGGTATCTTTACCGCCGATGTTATCCTTTCATTCAGTTTTTGATGATCAATTCTAACATCTGATTCTTTGGCTAATGCAGATACATCAATCATGGTGGACGTTCAAAGACTTCGATAGATATCGAAGAAAAGAAAAGCTGTGGCCACTCCATTTGATCGAAAAGAAAGAGAAGCCAAGAGATCCAAGAAAATAAAGCCGACCGTTTCATCGGCCCCAGAATCTTCGATACTAGTAGCTAGTGTATCGGAGGATGATGAAGTTTCTCTTTCAACTTCTCTTCAACCTCCTTTGCAAGAGAGGCAATCAATCGGAATTCCTGTGGCTAGTCTATCATCATCTCCAACTAGGCAAGCTGATAAAGGAAAAGCTCCGATGGTGGAAGAAAAAGAGAGATTTTCAGTTAAAGACACTACCATCGACTTCAACGTCTATATAAACGAATCTGGTCTGAATGACCCGACATAGGCCCGTCGTCTTTTGAGGGCTACCATTCTTTCGAAAGATTGAGATACAACCAAATCCCAGCAAATAGACAAAATAATCTCGTCACTTCATCCTACAATACTTAAGATATAATACTAAACTTTATCTCAAACGATTAAGTAAACGATTTTCTTTCCTTTCCTTTCAAATCTGATCAATTTAACTTATAAAAACATGCAGCTTATCCATGGAATCACTATTATAGAGGAAAGCTTAAAGAGTGTTGATCAACTCCGCTGAGTCATGCGCAATGAAATAAACACAGCTAAGACAGAAAAAGAAGTTGCCGAGGAATTAAAGGCAGCTATGGAAAAGAAATTAGAGGAACAAACAACCCGATCATCAGTTCTGGAAACAGAACTTAAGGAGGCCCAATTAAAGATAGTCAAATGGAATCAAAATTAAAGAAAAAGAAAAAGAAACTTCGATCAGCTGCAGTTAAATTGGAAAAAGCCAAAGAAAAGGTCATGACAGCAAGAAAGGAAGCAGAGCAAGCTATCAAAGAGGCTGTTAATGAAATCGTAAGAAAATATGTGCAATCATCGACTTTCCAAGACAAACTTCACGAAGCCAGTGTCGAGAGCTACGATTACGACTATGTAGATTGTTTAAACAAAGTAAAAAAATATTATCCTGATCTAGATATATCCAAAATTGAAGAAGAATCTGATGAAGAAGATCAGGTTGAAAAGCAAGTCGAAGACCAATCTGAAGAGCCAACATCGAATGCCCAAATTCAAGCGGAAGAAACAACAATAGTCTCCAATGTAGAACAAATTGAACAAGTGAATGTAGCTGAAAAGAATATAGATAATCAATCTGTATAACTGATGTAGAGACTTGTCTCATTTTTAATATGAAATGAAGAATCTCTTTTCTTTTTAAAACAAAGTTCGTTAATCTTTGCTCTGTATAACTGATGTAGGGACTTGTCTCATTTTTAATATGAAATGAAGAATCTCTTTTCTTTTTAAAACAAAGTTCGTTAATATTTGCATAAAGCAAACATCTTTTTCTAGAGAAGATATGATAAACCGCTCAATAAGTAAGAAAATCATAAGTTTAACTTTTCGTAAGTGAAAAATTTTCTAAGTATGGGACCATCGGATCATACAAATTTTTTTTTTTAAAGAAGACTAATTTAAGTATAAAGTTATTCGAACAACACGAATGGTTATCCAATATCGTCAAATGACAAACATCCGCAAAACATTTGGAAAAATCCGACCGAATCAATCACGAACAAATTTAATAAATCAAACTCCTTGATGAAATAGGTCTATTGGAAAGTATAATTGCCTAATCTTCTAAAAAAAGAAATCACCACTTGTTGAACACCTAAGGGAGCTGATCTTAAATCAGTCAGCCCTTGAATTAATCAAAAATGATCCGATATTTCAGTCAGATTCATCAAATACTTCTTTTTTTTCCTTCTATATATATATTTTTTTATTTAAGAAGAAGAATCTTCATGAGAGATTTTTCAGGATTAACTTTGATATGTCATAAGAAAATGGACATATCATCTCCACCAAATGTCATCTTCCCATTGGAAGGGTAGTTATTCTGCAGGCTGTAAAACCACGCTGGTCAATATTCCAGAAACCGTACAAGATTCAAATTTGAATTACATACCATATTTCTTCTTTCCATAACCAACTTTCTGAGAATCAGTAATGGCATACGAATTCTCACCAAATTAGGATCGTAAACGTGTCGTAATCTTAGGATATTTCAGAATTTGGATCATGAATCATGATCATCCATGTTCCTTATATAAAGAGATTTCAAGCCTACTTCTCGAGCCAATTTTACCTCAAGTATTTTGGACACCCTCCTCCTTGAAATTCTTTGTTTTAAAAAAAACTTCAAAAGAGCCTTCATTGTATCTAAGAGATGAAACCAGATAGCGAAAAACTTCATCGGGCATTCAAGAAGAGAACCAGATCCATATGATTTAGAAAACAAAGGTCATGTGTAAAAAGAAGTCGCTTATCGAAAAGTATTTCTACCAAGCAAGAACCACCTGAATATATCGCATCATCATCTGATGAAGAGAAACAACAGCCATCTGTTCCTTCTTTAAGAGAGCCGGAATGTGGTCCATCTGTCAAACACACCCTGGTAGAGAAAGGGAAAGCCCCAATTGCCGAGGAACTATCTGATCCGGATGACAGCAAGGGTGTCCATATTCTTTTTGCAGATGCAAGTTTTAACAATCCAAAGTTAGCGAAGACTATATTACAATCCGCTATTCTTCGAAAAGATTGGGAGGTAACAGATAAGTGCGGGGTAAAAAAAATTTTCTCCTCCATTTATCCAGGAATAATGAAGGTAGGTATCAATTCTTTTCTTTGAGAATCCTTCCATTCCTGTTTTAATAGCAGTCTGATTCTTTTTGCCAGTTTATCAACGACATTTCCAAGATCGAGGAAGACTGGCTCTGATCGACCAACTTTCAGGCAGATTTCCAAAACCAGTTAACATTGATCAAAGAAGAAAAGGATAAGGCTGATACTTATCGAACAGCCTTAGAGTCAAAATTAGTCCAAGCAATAGGAGCAAACTTGTCGTTGAAAAGATAATTGAGAACAGTCGAGGACCAAACCATGAAGCTCTTGGCCGATGCAAGAAGAGAAGGAAAATACTCCAACAAGTAGATATAGCTGTAGAAGAGAAAACTCGGGCTTATGAAGAGATACGAAGTCAAAAATCCAGAATGGTAGAAAGAATAGCTTATCTCGAACAAAAATTGGAACAAACCGAATAAAAGACCGCTTCGACATTGCAACAGAGTCTTCATACAATTGAAAAATTCAAAAATTATGAAGCTTTCAACAATGAAATAGATGAAGCAGGAACAGAAAGGTATATGATCGGCTTCGAAAATTACATCAAAAAGATCAAAAAGTTATATCCTGACCTTGACATTTCCTCCATTGCAATAGATGAACTTTTAGAAGAAGATGAAGCAAAAGAGTCGACCAATGATCCAATAGCTCCCGTAGCTGAAGAAACATCTGTTCAAGAGAAAGTTGCTCTCATTCCAGTCAATCAAGAAATAATTGAATAATACTTGTAATTATAAGCTCTTAATGAATCAATTTTTTTTTTTTAACTATCAACGAGATCCTTTTTTTCTTTCCGATGCCTCGCTATTAGCATATTAAGCCAACACTAACAATCAGTTCAACATATTGGGTAATCCTTCCAATGCCTTTGATATTTTTAAGGTAATAATACCAATAGAGTAGAGGATTAGACCAACTCTCATTAATTAAATCATGGTCGATGTATTAGGTCAACTTTTTAATTGATTGCTATTCCGATATTAGTATACCGATGAGATGGTGGATCATACCAACTCAGTTTGTCAGATTGTGGTAAGCTTATCAGGCCAACCTTTTAATTGATCAGTTATTCTGATCATAAAGTACCGATAAGATGGTAGGTCAGACTAACTCAATTTGTCAGAATATGGTCAGCGTATCATGCTAACCTTTTAATTAATCAGTTATTCTGATCATTAAGTATCGATGAGATGGTAGGTCAGACCAACTCAATTTGTCGGAATGTGGTCAGCATATCAGGCTAACCTTTATTTTTTTTATACATATATAGGAAAAATGAAAGAAAGAGATTTCTTTTATTGATGGTATCTATGGAGATTCTCTACATTCCATGGTCTAGCCATTGGATAACCATTCAAGCTTTCAAGTGATAGGTTCCAGGTCACACAACTTCAGTAATGTGATAAGGACCTTCCCAATTGGAGCAAGCTTGCCTTGATCAGTTAGTCGGGATATCATTGTTCGATGCAGGACAAGATCTCCAGACTGAAAAGTTCGAGCCTTGACTCTTGAATTATAATATCGAGCCACCCTTTGTCGATATGCTGCCATTCTCAATTGTGCTTGTAATCTGGAGCTCTCAAGTAGGTCTAGGTCAAGTTTTCTTTGATCAACATTACTTGATTCTTCAAAGCAATACATTCTTCCAAAACGAAGAATAATTTCTATGGGTAACATGGCTTCACTCCCATAGGCCAAGTTAAATGGAGATTTTCCTATTATAGACTGAGGAATTGTACGGTAAGCCCAAAGAATGGAATTAAGTTCATCGGCCCAAGATCCTTTAACTTCATTTAATCGGGTCTTCAATCCATGAAGAATAGTCTGATTGGTTACCTCCGCTTCTCCATTAGCTTGTGGATGTCCGACAGAAGTCAATTTATGGAGAATGTGAAATTCGGCACAGAAATCACTAAATTTCTTGTTGTCAAATTGCCTATCATTATCAGTAATGATAGTATGAGGAATCTCGAATCTATATATAATGGCATTTCTAACGAACGCCTCGATCTTATTTTCTGTGATTTGGGCCAAGGGTTCAGCTTCCACCCACTTGGTAAAATAATCAATGGCAACAATTAAAAATTTCCGTTGTCTAGAAGCTAGGAAAAACGGACCAAGAATATCCATCCCCCATTGAGCAAATGGCCATGGAGCCGTTAATTGTGTGAGCTGACTGGAAGGATGCCTTCGTATATTTGCATACCTTTGACAGGGATCACATTTTCTTACAAAATCTACTGCATCTTTCTGTATAGTTGACCAATAATATCCTTGCCTTATGATTTTATAAGTCAATGATCTGCCTCCCAAATGGTTACCACATATTCCTTCATGCACTTCTTTAAGAGCATATTCAGCATCCGAAAGAGATAAATATTTCAATAATGGCTGGAAGAATGATTTTTTATATAACAGTCCATCTAAAATAACGTACTAAGAAGCAATCTTTCGAAGTTGTTTGGCTACTGTATTATTTTCAGGCAATATTTCTTCTGCCAAATATCCGATTATCGAGTTCATCCATTTCACTTGTGGTTCTATCTGAAGGACCTTTTCCTGGTTATTCAATGAAATACTAGGAGTTTCCAAATACTCCACAAAAGTCCGACCCATTAGATCGGATGTCGAAATAGCTAGCCAAGATAATGAATTAGCTCAAGAATTTTCAGTTCCAGGGACATGACTGATGTCCCAAGAATCAAACAAAGCTCCAAGTTCTCGAACTTTTCCCAGGTATAGAGCTAAAGTTGTGTCACAAACTTCAAAATCTCTTTTTACCTGATTGACAACTAACTTAGAATCAGATAGTACTTTTAACCTTCGGACATTTAATTCTTTTGCAATTCTTAATCCAGTCAAGAGAGCCTCATATTCGACCTGATTGTTAGAAGTTCTAAAAGAAAATCGAAGAGCATATTCTGTAATATCTCCATTTGGATTAGATAAAATCAATCCAGCTCCATAACTTGAAGAATTTGAAGCTCCATCTACATGGAGAACCCAAGGACAATCAGTCTTCTCTGCTTCAACAAACACCTGATCTCCATCTTCATTGTTATTCTAAGTACATTCGGCTAGGAAATCAGCCAACACTTGGGCCTTCATTGCAGAACGAGATTGATAGGTAATATCATATTCATTCAGTTTAATTGCCCACTTTGCCATCCGACCAGAAGTATTAGGACACTGCATAATAGTTCTTAAAGATTGATCGGTCAATACGATGATGGGATGAGACTGAAAATATGGCCTGATGTGCTTTGCCGATAT
The DNA here is from genome assembly GCA_021397845.1 of Areca catechu. NCBI lineage: Eukaryota > Viridiplantae > Streptophyta > Magnoliopsida > Arecales > Arecaceae > Areca > Areca catechu. Next base: position 165,946,247 of record CM038043.1, read on the forward strand.
TACCAAGGTGTAAATAATTTTTTGAAGTTTTGGATATCTCGTTTTAGCATCATGAAGAACCTTGCTGATGTAATAGATAGGTTTATATGACTCATCGGATTCTTTTCTCACCAACACTGAACTAATGGCTTCATTAGACGCAGCCAAATAGAGATACAAATCTTTCCCTTCTTCAGGTTTAGATAATATGATCGGATTCATCAAGTACTTTTTAAGTTCCTCAAATACCAGCCGATAATCATCCCACCAGTTAAACTCTTTAGTTTGTCGTAGGGCTTTAAAGAAAGGCAAACATCTTTCAACTGAACGAGAAATAAATCGACTTAATGAAGCGATCCGTTCAGCCAACTGTTGAATTTCCTTCTTATTTACAGGATGCCTCATGTCTAATATGGCTCGAATCTTTTCTGTATTAGCTTCAATCCCTCGCTTCGTGACTATGAAGCCCAAAAGTTTTCCAGAAGTTACACCAAAAACACATTTAGTCGGATTCAACTTCATGTGATTTTTTCATAGAATATCAAAGGATCTTTGCAGATCTTTAATATGATGATCAGACTGATTACTTTTGATAATCATGTCATCTACATATATTTCCATGAACTTACCAATCTGATCTTCAAAGATCTTATTCACTAACCTCTGATATGTAGCTCCGATATTTTTAAGACCAAAAGGCATTAATTTGTAACAATATATCCCACGGTCTATAACAAAGGATGTTTTTTCCTCATCTTCTGGACTCATTCGTATCTGATTATATCCAGAAAAAGCATCCATGAAACTCAAGAATTTATGTCCTGCTGTTGCATCAACAAGTTGATCGATTTTAGGTAAAGAAAAACTATCTTTAGAATGCGCCTTGTTAAGATCAGTATAATCTATGTATATCCTTCACTTTCGTTGGCTTTCCTTACCATTATTACATTGGCAAGCCAATGTAGATAATGTACCTCTTTAATAAATCCAGCATCAAGCAACTTGGCTATTTCCTCATTGATGACTTTTTGCCTTTTTGGGTAAAGTTCTGCTTCTTTTGACGAATAGGCCGACTAAGTGGATCCACCTTAAATTCATGCATGATCACTTCAGGAGGAATCTCCAGCATATCGGCAGCTGTCCATGCAAATATATCAGCATTCTTTTGTAAAAAGTCGATCAATTCCCTCCTTTGATCTTCACTGAGTAAACTTCCAATCTGAACAGTTTTAGTTGGATCATCTTTCATTAAAGGAACATGAATAGATCTTTCTATTGACATGCTTACCCCTTCAGCCTGATCACATGGATCTATTTGCTCCGAAGTTGAATTGTTGACAGGTTGTTGATTATGAATCGCCAAACATTGACGAGCCATTTGTTGATCTCCTCTTACTTTTCTAATCCCATTTTGTGTCAGGAATTTTATTAGTAGGTGATACGTAGACACGGTGGCCTGAAATTTATTCAAAGCGGGCCTTCCTAAAATTGCATTATATGCAAAGAAGTCTGAACAACCATAAAAGTGAGAGGAAAAGTCCTTTGTTTCGGCATTGTTCCGAGAGTTACAAGAAGTATAATTTCTCCCTCAACTCCCATGGAGTTTTTGCCAAATCTACTCAACGGCATGCGGGTTCTTTGTAACTCATCAATTGGCAAATTCATTTTGACAAAAGCATTATAAAGCAAAATCTCAATAAAACTTCCATCATCAATTAGAATTCTGCATACATCATAATTTGTAATTATCGCAGAAATTACTACAGGGTCGTCGTGAGGCATCTGAACACCTTGTAGATCATCGTCAAAGAAACTAATGCTCCTTCGAAGTTTCTTTGCAGCTCTGTCGTCTTCATAACATGCTTGGTGATGGATCATTCCAACTAATCCATCGGCCGGCTATTGATTTGGGAGCTCCGTCCCATCAGTAATCATTCTTAGGGCCGTTGGACTTGGTGTTGCTGCTTCAATTGATCGATTTTGAGTCTAATTGCGGACATATTTGCCCAGATAGCCGCGTTTAATCAGATCTTCAATCTCATCTTTCAATTGGATACACTCTTTTGTAGTATGCTCATGATCATGATGGAATCAACAATATTTGGCTTTATTGCGCATAGCAGGTGGAGCTCGCATTGGCCTAGGCCTTTGAAAAAAATTCTCTCTATTTCCATTAATATTTTTTATCTCGGAAGAGTCAGGGGGTGTAAGCATCGAATTTGTTGATGTAATTCCTACTGGCCAAGTTATTCAACTTCTGAACTTGCCGTTGGATTGGTCAGATTCCAGGAGATCATAACCCATCCTCTTTGGAATTCCTCTTGCTTGGTATCGATTTTCTTTCTACTTGGCGTCGGCTCTGGACTTGTTCTTCGGTCTGAGCATATTTTTAGGCACAAGACAACGGTTCAAAATAACTGGTCAGAAATTTCTTATCTAAGAAAAATGTGAACCTAGAAGCTCGCAGTCCTTTTTTCATGGCTGACATTGCCACATGTTCGTTGAGATCTGGAATCTCCAACATGGTAGAATTAAATCTTGTTATATAGTCTCTTAAACTTTCTCCATCTTGTTGCTGAACGAAGAACAAACTATCATAGTTCCTTGGCATTCTTCTGGTTGTTCTGAAGTGTGAGATGAATAACCTTTCCAACTATCCAAAGAAATGAACAGTGCCTGGCTAGAGGCTAGAGTACCATATTCTTGTTGCTTTTTTCAGGGTTGCTGGGAAAGCAAGACAGTGAAGCACATCTGACGCTCCTTGAATCAGCATGTCTGCTTTAAAATTGCCTAAATGGTCAAGAGGATCAGCCGATCCGTCATATGGTTCTACTTGGAGAATTTTAAAATGGTGAGGAATCTTCTCTTCCATTATTTTCTTGGAAAAGGGAGGCAAGATATCATAAGTTGGAATTGCATCTTCCATTTTCCTCTGCTCATAAGTTGGAATTGCATCTTCCATTTTCCTCTGCTTGCCGAGTCTAGTGATCTGTAGTTCCAACTTTCTAAATTTTCTCTCAAAGTTATCAACCCTTCCAAGATCTGGAGCTTGAGCACTATCAGGAGTTGGTTCACCGGAAGATATAGAGTAAGATCGAGGATTCTTCCCTCTGTCCCGCTTCTTGATATGATGGCGAGTCTTCAGAGGAGAATGCTATCCTGAAGAATGTTGACAAGGCGAATGTCAACTTGGACCTTGATGTTTACTTACATGGAGAGAAGATCGTCGGCTACTCCTTAAAACAACAGGTCGTGATGGCCAACTTGCAGCTATTTCTTGAAGATTCTGGACTGCTGCAGTAAGCACCTCCATTTTATTCAAAAGAATATCCAACTGTTCTTGATCCAGATTATCAGCAGGAGCAATGCCCGTTCCATCCAAAATTAGATCATTCTCCCTTGGAGAATGATGAACTTCATCAACAGGAAGATTCCGGATCCTACCCTTTACCATGTTTCCCTTCAGATTCTTGAAAAACTCTTTCGTCGAGTTTTCCTTCCTGGCACGTCAATTTGTTGTGTCTAGACAGATTGTAATGACACTTGAGCCTGGATTGAACTTGTTGGAGTAGAGTTGAGCTAGTTGATCTTGCTTCACTTCATCTTCTTGTAGCTCTTGGTTAGGAAATATTCCAATGCCCAAGTTTGTCACAGGAGTCTAGATTAGACATATTAGGTCCGAGGGAGAGATTGAGTAAAGGGTGCCTCAAGATCTCTCTGTTTTGACCCCCCTCCTCCTTCATATTTACTGATATTTATAGACCACGATCCTAACCGAATCCAGCTAAATTTAGCTATAAACGATTAGTTTGTTAATAGAGCAGCACGTGCATCATTCGTTATCCATTATAGCGTATTGGTCAGCCTTACGCCCCCTTGGACCTTGATCAGCTTTTTATCCCTTGGCATTGATTGGCTTCATATCTCTTGAGTATCGATCGGCCTTACGCCCCTTGGGCATTGATCGACTTCCTGTCCCTTGGACATTGATCAGCCTTACGTCTCTTGGACATTGATCAGCTTTATACCTCTTGGGTACCGATCGGTTATTTGATCAACCGACCCTCACTCTTCATCAGATCAACACAAGTAAGCCAATTCTATCATATCCCAACAACAGATATAAATATGATAATTAAATTTTATGACTACAACACTAAAGATGTTATTAAATGAATGATAAACCAAGTTAATAACATATTTATATAATTATATATATTTTTTTAAAAAATAATGAGTGTTACATTAAATTATATAGGATTACAAGTAAAATCAGATATTTAGATATGGATCGGATAGTTATCTATCTATATCCATATTTATTTTTTTTAGAAATATGGATACAAATATAAATATTAGTCGGATGGTTAAATTCCTATCTATATCAGATAAATTAAAATAAATTAAATTGAATATTATATGTGTTACTTTTATTTTTAATGGAACATCTTGGATGGATGAGAAAAGTTGAATATCATACTTTTATACTCGAACTTTTCTTTTATTTTTTTTTTCATAAACCTTACCTGATTCAAAAATCAGAGGGTTCGCAACCAAAGACATTCCAATCATTTCTTTTATTACAAATTAGCTTCATCATCTATGAAAACCCCACACCAAAAAAAAAAAAATCTGTTACGTTGGATTTTGAGTGGCAATACCGTGGAAGTGAGATATAGTTTAGATGGCTATAATTATGTAAGATTGCATGAAATCCAATTAATAGTAGATGATGTGATGAATAATTTTTGAGTAGAGATTCATTCATTATTTTTCTTTAGCTTTGAGTGCCAGCATCGCTTTGGATAGCCAACTCTTTTGCAACTCATAAAAATAATAAGCAATTTGCATTTTATTTATTTATTTATTTATTTTTATTGTGTGTAACGAAATGAAAACTCAACCATGCATCCACATGACTTCCCTTCATATATAATGTATGAGATGGTTGCCAATTCTCTAAGCATTATGCATCTCACCAAGGACTTTGTGATCAGAATCTCCAATATGCATCGTAGAAGCGTCAACCTGTATGAGACTGAGACTTTGTTGAGCTTCTAGATGTTCTTGGGATGAGCTGTGACTCCGTTCACCTACTGGGATGCTAAGAAATAGCTCTGATATCAAATTGGGACAGAAGGAGATGGAAAAAAATAATAATAAATAAGGCAAAGGAGAAGGTACGAAGAGAGGACAACTCAATATTTTTTATTTTTTGTTGATGCTGGATCCTTGATCGATTTTTGTATCATCGAGAATCGCCGGCCGGTCACCCTGAACACCTACAAAATAAGTCCTTGATCGAAGGTTTTCTGATGAGAAATACTCCGATGCTTAAGTCAGCAAAATTCAAGCAACAGATAAAGAATCTCAAGAGAAGTAAAGTCAAGGGTATTTCACTTTTCTAGCTTGCTTGCGAATGTCCTCTCCTACCTGTATTTATAGGCGTTCGCCTTAACAGAAATTAGTTGGAAGGAGTTTCATATAACCAATCTCAACATTATTTCGTTGAAACTAACTTGAACACGTCGCAACAAATGGTCGTTATAACGTTATTCAGTTATGATAAATGTTTCTTTCTTGCCATCCCAGTTCTTCTTGATTTGGTCGGCGAAATCTAATCAATGATTCATTTGGGATAGTTTACCCACTATTCCTTAAGTCTGAGACTTTATGAGTTAGTCGAATAGTTGTGCTTTAGAGATGAGTTGATCGGATTTTATATCGCTAGCTTACTTCTAGGCTTTTAGCCTTTTCCCAATCAGTCTGATTGTCCCCTCATAATACTTGCCCCCCACTTCTAATTTCAAGATGTGCTGTTGTTTTAAAAGATGGGAGTTGTAGTGGTGATTTTTTTTTGCTGGTCATTAATGTTGTCTTGGTGAGTCGTTTCGTTGTCAGAGTCATCGTCGAAAGGGCATCTTCTAATGATGGCGAATCTCAGGATCAACTAACATAATTAATTTATTTCTTTTTGGGCATTATGCCACTGCCAGGTGTCGGCTTCCTATCGCTAACAAAAGTGTTCCCATGGATCAAACATCATATCGATTTTTCTTCCGTCGAATTCATATTTTTGGTTGAGATCTTGATACGTGGCATGATCAAAGGCGTCTCACATTGCTCGAGGAAGAAATAATAGCGATCATCATCCTTGATATAAAGAACTTCCCTCTTCCAGGGTTTGAGCTTTTCATCATTTGGGTTTTCTTTTCGAGCCTTCTCCTTCTTCAGGTTATTTTCTTCTCAGGTCAGATTCCTTCTTCTCCTCCTCTTTCTTTGACATGGTTAGCTTCCTAGGGTTTCCTACTGGCAGTAGGTCTTCAGTCCCTAAGGAAAAGGATGAACAATAGTCCTCGATAGTTTTGGTTCTGCAAGGATGAGAGGTTTGCACGGGAAGGACCTCCGTCCAAATTCAATTAGGAGTTCCCTTAGCGAGGCTAGGGTAGCTATCCTGCAAGATTATTACAAGATTCTGCAGGATTTTCGAACATTTGTCCCTCAGCCCGATAATAGGATGAATAGGTCTCCTCTTGGTAGCATAATGGTGTACAAAGAACACTTTAGGGCTGGTCTCCATTTTTCTCTTTATCCTTTTATCGTCTGGCTCCTTAATTTGTATCAAGTAGTCCCCGCACAGCTAACTCCTAATAGCATTACGATTACATATGCTTTCATGCTTTATGTTCTGATCTTCAGATAGAGCCTAGAACCTCCATCTTTTGTTCCCTTTTTGTTCTCAAAAAGGATTTCCTCAGCCAAGGATGGTGCGTCATCGACCCCCATCATGATCAAAGATTTATTAAGGGGCTTCTATTTGCTATTTATGGATGGAAATCCTGTTTCTTTTTTTACTGTATGTCCAACCTTGGGGTTTTGATGTAGAGTGAAGAGAACTGCATTTAACCCCAAATGATGGCAAAATGGTATTAGTGGCAAACAAAGAGAGTTTTCATAAGCTTATGGGGGTTGAAGTTCCTCCGTTGAATGAACTGCTGAGTAAACATAGCCTTTATCTTGCTAGGATTAGCTTGTCTTCCAGCTTAGATGTTTTTCGATGAATTGATCGTACTTTTCTTGTTTTATTTACATCAACTAACACTTTTCTTTTTCTTTTATTTGTAGACGAAAGCATGAGGCCAGATGCGAGGAAGCTCCATCGAGTGGTGCAGAAGAGGTAGGTTGCTGCCTCTTCAAAAGATGTCCAAGGTCCAAAAGGAGCACAGGCAGCTATCGAATCTTCAGAAACCCCAACAAGAGAGATCGTTCCGATTGTGGTGAGGATGACCTCAAATGATGATGACATCCTACTCGCAGATCTTTAACTAAGAGCTTCATCCACCGGATGGCCTTCTGAACAGAAGTCGATACCTCCTCCCACCGACATTTCCTTATCCTAAGTTAGTCAGTAGGATAAGGGCAAAGCTCCTCAGATTGGTGCATAATCTGGAGGAGGTCAGCGAGCCGAAGAGGAGGAGCCATAGCAGTTTATTGACTTTAACATCTTTTCTAACGACTTGGGTTTGGAGAACCCCGAGTTGGCTCATCGACTGTTGAAGGCCATCATTCTCCCGAGAGATTGGGAGATGATGAAGACCCATCACTTGGACGAGGTTCTTCTTGTTCTTTACCCGAGTCTCCTCAAGGTAACTTGTCTTTATTTTTCCTTCTTCTTCCTTTATACAAACATTTTACCAACTGACTTTTGTTGCCTTTATCTTTCAGTTCATCCATGAAATTTTATTGATCGAGGAGAGTGTATCTGGCTTCACCAAGCTTAGCGTAGTCTCCGCTACCAACTTGAGATGGCTAAGGCCAAAAAGGAAGTTACAGAGGAACTAAAGCAAAGCCTAGAGGAGAAGTTAGAGAAGAGCATCGTCGATAACTTATCCTTGGAGAAAGAGCTGAAGGTGACACAGAATAAGATGGTCGAGACCGAGGCCAAACTAAGGAAGAAGAAGAAGAAGCTTCACTTGTCAGAAGTACCGATGAAAGAACTAATGTGGAAGTCAGATGAGGTTCTGGCCCAAAAGGCAATAACAGAGGAAAGGGCGATGCTGGCAGAGGAAAGAGCCCATCAAGCTATCGAAAAGTATAAGAAGTCCTCCTCCTTCGAAGACGAGATGACAGAGGTGGGGACTGCAAGTTACGAGATGGGCTTCACCGACTGCCAGGATAAAGTTTCAAAGCCTTATCTTGACTTGGACCTTTGGGGCATTATTATGGCAGAAGAGGATGAGGAAGAGGGTAGTGAGCAGATGATGGCCGAAGAGCCTAAGACTGCTACCCCCTTGAAGTAGCTGAGCAAGTCGAAGGAGTCCCCAAAGAAGGTGCGGAGCCCGAGCCAAACATTGCTGATAACTATCTTGTAGTCTTTTCTTCTTCTTTCTTTTTTGTATGTACCAAACTTTATGCAACATATGTACATGTATCAAAAATTTCATGATAATGAATCTCTTCTTTTCTTCAAAATATTCTTTGCATTATTATCTTCATGTGCAAAAATTCCAAGTAGTGAACCGTATCCTTGGCGATAGCCTCTTTTCGTCAAGTACTAATCCTTCGAAAAGTTTGGTACTTCATAATAAGCCCTTAGCAAAATAGATGCTTGAAAAGATATAAATGTATTACATCTTTAGCAAACTTAGGCGCCGAGCTCTTAGTAGCTTGAAACACAAGCATTCTTAAGTACCGAATCCTTAGCAAATTCGTGAGATTGGATACTCAATTTTTAGTAGATAGTAATATATTAATTTTTTGATAAGTTACTCTTTTATCGGATATATCGGTTGGGTCGGTCGATTAGGCCAACCCTTCATTTGCCGGACATACCAATTGAGTTGGTCGATTAGGCCAACCCTTCATTTGTTGGACATACTGAATGGGTTGATTGATTAGGCCAACTTTTCATTTGTCGGACATATCAATTGAGTTGGTTAATTAGGCTAACTTTTTATTTGTCAAACATACCAATTAAGTCAGTTGATTAGGCCAACTCTTTGATATAAGGAATAATATATTCTTACAAAAAGAATATCCAAAAGGAGAGCTTTATTGATAGTATATGCATAGATTTTCTACATTCTATAGCCGGGTGATCCGGTATCCATCCAAGCTTTCGATTTTATAAGTTTTAGGACGTATCACTTCAGCGACTAGACAAGGCCCTTTCCAGTTAGGAGAAAGTTTTTCTTATTCCGTTGATCTAGATACTTTAGATCTTCGCAATACTAAATCTCTAGACTAGAAAACTCTGGCTTTAACCCAGAGATTATAATACCGAACGACCTTTTATTGGTATGTGGCCATTCTCAGATGAGCTTGGAGCCTTGTACCTCTAATAGATCTAGGTCTGCTCTTCGTTGCTCTGAGTTTTCCAGTTCTTTGAAATGATCAATCATCATGGACTGTAAGCTAACTTCCACTAGTATTATTGCTTCACTTCCAAATATTATGCTGAATGGTGATTCCCCAGTGGAAGTTCAGGGAGTCATTCGATATGCTCAGATGACTGAATTTAGTTTTTCAATCTAAAGTCCTTTTGCTTTATTTAATCTGGTCTTGAGACCATGGAGAATTATTCGATTGGTCACCTCTACTCTCTATTTGATTGGGGATGTCCCGATGGAAGTCAACTTGTGACAGATGTGATATTGAGTGCAGAAATTCTTGAATCTTTAATTATTAAACTGCTTTCCATTATTAGTGATAATTGCATGCGGGATCCTGAATTGGTGGATTATATAATTTCTGATGAAGTTCTCAACCTTCTTCTCAGTTATATGAGCCAAAGGTTCAGCTTTTACCTATTTGGTAAAGTAGTCAATGACTACAATAATGAATTTCCTCTTATCAGAAGCTGGGAGAAATGGACAGAGAATGTCGATTCTCCACTAAGCAAATGGCTAGGGGATAGTCAATTGAGTCAACTGGCTTGCAGGATGCCTTATATATTAGAATACCTTTGGCATTGATCATACTTTTTGATAAAGTTGACATCATCCTTTTGGATGGTCACCAATAGTATCCTTGGCATATTATTTTGTAAGCCAGGGATCTGCCCCCCAAGTGATCTCTATATATGCCCTCATACACCTCTCTGAGAGCGTAATCAACATCCGAGGGTCCTAGGCATTTCAATAGAGGTTGTATAAAAAACCTTTTATAGAGAGTCCCTTCTATGATCACATATTGTGAAGCCATCTATCGTATTCATTTGGCTTCAACGACATCTTTAGGCAATATTCTTACATTCAAATACTTGATGATGAGATCCATCTAGCTGGACTCTTGTTCTACTTGCTATACCGCCATGCCTTCTTCAATACTGGGAGTTTCAAGATATGCAATGTATGTCTGATCAAGGGAATCAGGAGCTGTAGTGGCTAATCGGAAAAGTACATCAGCTTGAGAGTTTTCAGTCCGAAAAATATGTGATATCTTAAAGAGATGAACCCGGTTTTGAGATCTTGCACTTTCTCCAGATATTTTATCATGGTGGTGTCTCGAGCTTCAAATTATTCCTTTATCTGCTTCACGACCAATTAGGAGTCCGTGAAGACTTTGATCTTTTAGACCTTAAGCTCCCTGGTGATTTTTAATCCAACTAGGAGTGCTTCATACTCATCTTGAGTGCTTCATACTCAACTTGAGTGCTTCATACTCAGCTTGGTCGTTTGATGCATGAAAGGAGAAATGATAAGCATACTCGACAATGCTCCTTCAGGATTAGCCAGAATCAATCCAGTCCACAGTCAAAAAAATTAGATGCTCCATCTACATGGAGTATCCATATAAAATCGAAGCCTTCTTTGGCCATTTCTTCTTCATTATATATTCTCTGACTATCTTCTTCGATGCTCCAAGTATATTCAGTAACAAAATATGCTAGCACCGTGCCTTCATGGTTGGTCATGGTTGATAGACTATGTCAAATTCATCCAATTTGATAGCCTATTTGGCAATTCTTCTCGATGTGTCGGGACATTGCAGGATAGCCTTCAGTGGTTGATCTATCAGTACCACTATTGAGTGAGCTTGGACATAAGGCTCAAGTGCTTTGCTATTGTGACCAATGCATAAATCAAATTCCGTGCCTTTGGATATCTTACTTCAGCATCATGTAGCACTAAACTAGAATAGTAAATTGGCTTCTGAATATTGTTGGGCTCATTTCTCACAAGTACCGAACTAACAGCTTCATGCGAAGTAGAGAGACATAAGTATAAAGTTTCTCTTTTTTGGTGTTTCGAGAGCAAAGGTGGATTGATCAGATGTTTCTTCAGTTCTTTGAAAGCTTGTCGGCAATTATCCGACCATTCAAAATTCTTAGTTTGCCATAGAACTTTAAAGAAGGGCGATACCTTTCAACCGATTGAGAGATAAATCGACTTAATAAAGTGACATGCTTGGTCAGTTATTGTACTTCTTTTTTATTTGAAGGATGCCTCATATCAAGGATCGTCCAGATCTTCTTAAGATTGGCTTTTGTTCCTCGATTAGTGATAAGGAAGTCAAGAAGTTTTTTCAATGTCATTCCAAAAACACTTAGTCAAATTTAATTTCATACAATGGCTTCGCAATATGCTAAAGGCTTCTCCTAGATCCTTGATATGATCGGATGCTTGGATGCTTTTCACCAGCATATCATCAACATAGGCTTCCATATTCCTTCCTAGTTGTTGTTCAAAAATTTTATTGATTAGCCGTTGGATGTTGCTCCAGCATTGTTCAAATCGAACGGCATTACTTGATAGCAAACAGCCCTTTCGTAGTTATGAAGGATGTCTTCTCTTCATCTTCTAGGTCCATTTGGATTTGATTGTAACCTGAGAAGGCATCCATGAAGCTAAGAAGTATATGCCCAGTAGTAGTATCAATTAGCTGATCTATTCTTGGTAAGGGAAAGTTCTCTTTTGGACAGGCTTTATTGAGATCAGTATAATCAATACAAGTTTTTTATTTTTTATTTGCCTTTTTTATCATTACCATGTTGGCAAGCCAATCTGGATAATAAACTTTTCTTATAAATCTGGCATTGATAATCTTGCTTACATCTTCATCAATGAGCTTCTGTTGCTCGAGGACAAAATTTATCTTCTTCTACTAAATCGGTTTATACCCTGGGTCAACTTTCAACTGGTGAGTAATAACTTCCGGAGGAATTCCAGACATATCAGTAGTAGACCAAGCAAAGATACTAGCGTTGCTTTGTAGGAAGTCAATCAGCATTGACTTTATTTCTTCATCAAGCAAACTTCCAATTTGAAGGACCTTTGTTGGACCTTCTCTTTCTAATGTCACAAAGACAGTTCTTTCAGCTAGTTCACCGCACCTTTCTTCCTCCCTCTGATAAACATGTTCTAGAGACATTTCACTAACTGATTGTTTGTCTTGAATCATTAAGTATTGCTGAGCCACTCTTTGATCTTCCCTCATTTCTTCGATTCTGTACTTAGTTGGAAACCGTACCAGAAGGTGATAGGTTGAAATGATTACTTAGAATTCATTCAAAGCTAGTCATCCCAATATGACGTTGTATGCTAAAGATGTTCGGACAACCATGAAATTGATAGGGAGCATTTTCTATTAAGATTCTGTCCCAATGGTTACTGGGAGTATGATTTCACCCTGACTAAGTTTCCACCAAATTCCATTAATATTGTAGATATTTTTTGTAGCTTATCTCTAGATAGGTTCATTTTGACAAAAGCATCATAGAGTAACACCTCGATTGAACTTCCATTATCCACCAAAATTTTTCTTACATAATAGTTTGTTATAATAGCAGAAACAACTATAGGGTTATCATGGGGCACTTGAATATCCTGTAAATCATTGTCTGAGAAGCTAATAACATTGTTGCTCCGATGCCTTTTCGGAGCGTCTTTTTCAGTCCCTTCTTCCCTCCAATTTGATCGGCAGTGTATCATGCTGACCATTCCATCCGTGAGTTGTTGATTGAAAAGTTTTGTTTCATCAATAGTTTAATTTTGAGCAACAATCTCGGCTCTGTGTTCTTGCCTACAAACATACTTTTTCCAAATATCTATGCTTGATCAGATCTTCTATCTCATCCTTCAACTGGATACATTCTTCAGTGTTATGTCCATGATCATAATAGAATAAATAGTATTTATTCATATTTCATGATGTTGGAGGTGCCCTCATTGGCTGAGGTCTTTGCAAGAAACTCTTCTTCTCTATTTTCATCAGTATCTTCTCTCTCAGTAGGGACAAGGGAGTGTAGGTGTCAAGTTTATTGGTTAAGTTCTTCGGCTTCGGGCTTCAGTGTCGAGCTGAAGCATTATTATTATTGGAGGGTCGTGAATCATCATTCTTCTGATTCTTCTTTTTTGAGATTGATCTTCCTTCGGCCTGGCATTGACTAGTAGCTTGCTCTTCGGCTAATGCGTACTTCTGTACACGTGCCAATAACTTTGAATAACAAGTAAAAAATTTCTTGTCTAGAAAAAAAGTAAACCTGAATAACAGAAGCCCCTTCTTCATCGCAGACATTACTACATGCTCATTGAGAACTGGGATCTCAAGTGTAGCAGATTTGAAATGAGCTACATATTCCCTCAAGGTCTCTCCTTTATTTTGCTGGATAAAGAAAAGACTATTCGAGTTGCACGGCATCTTTCTACATATCCTGAAATGAGCCACAAAAAGTCTTTCCAATTGACTAAAGAAATGGATAGTACCTCATCTGAGGCTCGAGTACTACATCCGCGCAACCTTCTTCAAAGTTACTAAAAAAACAAGACAATGGAGGGTTTCACTTGTACCTTGATCATCATATGAACTTTAAAACTGCCCAGGTGGTCAAGAGGATCAGGAATTCCATCATAAGGTTCCAATTATGGGATCTTGAAATGAGAAGGGATCACTTCTTCTATAATTCGTCGAGAAAATGAAAGGTCATGAATCATAAGCGATAAGTTGTTCATCGCTTTTTCGTCGATCATCGAGCTTCACAATTTGCAACTCTAACTTCTGAAACATCTTTTCATAGTCATCATGCCGTCGAACCCCCTTATTCAATTGGGTACTTTCCAGAGTAGAATTCCTTGAAGATTCAGAAAGGGATCTTAGACGTTTCCCTCTAAGTCGGCTTTCTCCATGTTATGATGTCGAGAATTTTGCCATACAGAGGATCATCGATCCAAGGAACATTGGTGTCTGGAATATCGACTTGATTCTTGATGTCGGACGTCTCTTAAAGGAGATCGCCGATTGAGTCTAGAGACGACTGGTTATTGTTATCCGCTGATTGTAGCTTCTTAAAGATTTTGAATAGCTGTAATCAGAATTTTCATTTTATTCAAGAGAGCATCGATCTACTACTGTTCTACGCTCATTGCGAGGAGTATATTATTATTGCTCTCCAGAGGAAGATTTGGTGGATCATTCTTTTTGGATGGTTGACGACCTTTACTGGTTGAAGCATTTTGCATCTTTTTCTTCACCATCTTCTCTATATATATTTTCTTTTCCAGAATGTGGCCTATCTCTGTCCCTACCTGGTGCGCCAATCTGTTGACGCTGAATCCTTGATCGGCTTTTGCACCGTCGAGAATCACCGACTGGTCATCTTGAATACTTGCAAAATAAGTCCCTGACTGGAGGTTTTCCGGTAGAGGACACTTTGATGCCTAAGTCTATAGAATTCAAGCAACAGATAGAGAATCTCAAGAGAAGCAAAATCAAGGGTACTTCACTTTTCTAACTTGCCTACAAAGGTCTCCTCTTACCTGCATTTATAGATATTCGCCTTAACAAAAGTTAGTTGGGAGAAGTTTCATACAGTTAATCTCAACATCATTTTGTTGAAACTAACTTGAACCTGTCGCAACGAACCATCGTTATTACGTTATTCAGTTATGATAATTGTTTCTTTCTTGCCATCCCAATTTTTTTTGATTTGGTCAGCGAAATCTAATCAATGATTTATTTAGGGTGGTTTACCCGCTATTCCTTAAATCTGAGTTGGTCAAAGTTTATGAATTGATCGGATAGTTATGCTTTAGAGATAAGTTAGTCAGAGTTTATATCGCTGGCTTACTGCTGAGGTTTTAGTCTTTTGTGAGTCAACGCGATTGTCCCGTCGTAATATTCTTAAATCTTAATAATGCAACTATATTCTTATTAGCATAGGAATAGATTTGTATTAATAATCTAAAACTCTAATAAAAGTCCGCATAAAAATAAAATATCGGAGTCCTTATAATAGTCTAATTATAAAATTCATAAAATTCTAATTCTACGGTCAAAATAAAATTTAAAGAATAATAATTTATATATATGTACCTAATATAAGTGTATTTAGAATTCTTATTATAGAGTCTTCTATCAGTTGTACAACTTATAAAAGAAGCCAATTAAGTAAAACTTACCACTCAAAAGGTCACTCCATTAGAGTGGTGCTTTCTTATCGCTCCTTTGAATTGGTTTCATTAAATGTGCCATTTAATGAATAAGGTGATTAGCGAGTGTCTTTGTGAGTGATTTTTCCTGAGTTACATGATATTGCTCTTTTTGGTTGATCAAGAATAATAACAAACTATTGAACCGTCCAGCTGCTGACCATCATCGTAAATTCGTGATGACCAAACAATATCTAACCAGACTGGTTTAAGTTTGGTTCTTTTGGAATTATTGGTAGGCAAGGAAGTGCAACATTTGCAGCTGATAACCGGCCAAAACTGCTTGTTTGTTGGTGAGGGAGAAGGATATCACTACTTTATAAAAAAGAGAATTTGATGGTACATGCAAGGAATTAGTGCCCAGGACCATTCTGTAGCAATTTCGATCTCCATCAGACGGTGCTCAGGTCATCGTCAGATGTTGACAACAATGAACAGCCTGGAACAGCACATGGGCCCATCAGACAATGCGACTCTGGTCCAAGACAGAATAATTGACCGGTCAATGTCGCCACGATCCACTCTGTTCCCTGTCATCATCTGGCCAGATTTCGATCAGAAGCAAATGATCAGTGGAATCGGCAACCCAGGATACATTCGGTAGATCACGAGTCAACTTAACGGATGTGCTCGCGGAACCAAGATATTGGGCGGCACAACACAGCCCATGTGATTCCCAGAGCTTGTCCCCCTCATCGTGGCATGGGCCGTGGAGCGACCGGCCGACCAACGTGAGCTGGGAGGTCACTCAAGGAGTGGTACCGATAAGGAATAGGTGGAGCACCAAGTTTTCCTTCGGAAGAAATCATAAACAAACAATGCCACATGATCCCTGATCCCACCTTTCCTTTTTTTTTTTTTTCCAAATGGAACCAATGAATGGTATTTAACTTTTTAACTCCATATGATACATATGTGTTCTGTCCTCATTACCGGAGGAAAGCTGTGGTCCACCATCAGAGGCTGAGATGCTTGTAACTTCGTAGAATATGCCATTGAGATCGTAGTAGTGGGATTCAATCATCAACTAGGCCAACAAGCAGCTTCACGGATGAAAAGAAGTTTTGGCTGCTGCGTAGACCTTCACTAGCCTGCATCCCAAGGATAGAAGCCATCCATTAATGCCGAGACGTCGTTATCGTCACAAAAAAAATGCGGAGGACAAGTGGAAATATTGACATTGGCGATTTTATCTCAGGCAGAGGCGCTTCACTTAATGGTTCGGGCTTTGCACTTTGGTGGAGGAAAAGTAGTTTGTAATTTCACTGGAAGTGCGATAAAATACGCTGTTCTTGTATAATAGAACATTCATTCCGCAAGCACCAAAATTGACTAGCGGGCACCCAAGAAAGTGACCCTATTGTTTGTGTAGTTATATCATCAATTTATTCTTTCTTCTTCTTTTTTTTTTATTCTTTTGAAAAGTCGAACCAATGGCATTTAACTTTTGCTTCGTATGATGCACATATGATTTGCCCTCATCATCAGACGAAAGCTATTTCCACTTGCTGAGTTTGATCCGCTATCAGAGGCTGAGATGCTGAAAACTCAATAGACCATGGGAATTCATCTCTGGCATCACCATAGGTTTATGCAAAACGATGAAAAATAATCCCTGTAAACAAAAGAAGCACATGCAATCAGAGGGCCAGCTTATATAATATACAAGAGAAACACTCACTTGTCAGGTTACAATTATATGTTGCTACTATGATTTTTCTGATTTCATTGAGAGCATGTTTTCCAAAGCACCTAACCTACTTATCTTTGGTGTTCCACAGAAACCACCCCAAACTCAAAATGCCCTGTAAAATTGCGGGCAGGCAAAATCATGTAGCTGCATGGCTATTTGTAAGGACCTCCAACCCCTGCAGTGGGGAAGGGGGAAAAAATCAAGACTTTGGTCTCGTCAGCATGAAAGGTGTACAGTTCGATGATGTAAATTTAAGTCCTCCTGTGATGCTTCTTCTTGCTCTTTTTAAGCAGCATGGACATGTGATCAATGTCACGAGAACCTGATGAGGCCCCACCACTTAGCCACTCCAGTGCCTCAGATGCCGCATCCTTCTCTGCTAGCTTCTTACTGCCGCATGGCTGCCCAACAAATTGCATGCCATTGAACTCAACCGTGGATCTGAACTGGTGGTTCTTCAGCTGCTTTGTTTTATAAGTTGGGTTGTCATGGCCAGCTCTAGTTAGAAGAGTCTGTAGTTGGCTCTTTGGGTTATCACCCCCACCTACAGAGCTTGTTGGAAGCAAGGATTTTGACTTCATAGGTTTGAGCTCCTGACGGCCAAAGATGAACCGGCCGCTGCATGGATCCTCCGTGACAAGCAACCGTATGGCTGATAGGAGTTCTTCACCGGTCTGGATGTCCATTCTAGGATTTAGAAGCTGTTATCCCAGAGCAGTAGTTAGTGAGGGCCCATAAGGTGAATATTATAAAGGACAGAAGTAATCATGAGAACAAACCCACAAGGTTGCATTCACTATAAATACATGAAATGCAATAAAATCTACTTGGGAGAAATGTCTGAGGACTATCATCATTGTTTTGTAGTTAAGCACAAACCAGAAAGATCTATTTTCCAGTTTTGGTGCTTACATAGCACACAGGTTAATTTTTGACGTTGGCTAAAAAATAAGCTTCCACTTACCTTGTTCTGAATTAGCTCTTCAAGCTCTCTCTTGAGGCCTAAGTATGTTGATGCCAAATCAGGTTTCATGAAAAATTCCAAGTAGCCACCTAACATTTTTAAGTGTCCATCCTGCCAGGCATAAAAACGATATGAATAAATTAATGTGACAGGAGGACGAGAGGAAAAGATGTACAGGTCGGTCTATCATTCAACAGTATATGGTCCATGGAAAGGAACTCACAAGTCCCCCTCGTGAGATGTTCCCTCCAAAGAGCAGCAACACAGAATCAGGCACTGCGGTTGAGTCTCGTACGAATACTGAATTAACCTTCACCTTTTCGTTAAAGACTAACCATGGGTATGGAATCTTAGCCTCCCTTCCATTGACTGAATTCTGAAAGCAACAAAATGAAGAAGCACAGAGATTACGAAATACAATTATTTAAAAAAAATTGCAGCTATATGGAATGACGCACTTTAAGTGGAACAAAGGATACTGCACTACAATTAGCTACAAGATGAGCTTAAGAGAGGAATAAACTTACTGAGTAAAGCATGACCTGACCATCCTCCATTGTCTTCAAAGATATAGATTTCTCCTTGTTCTGCATAATGTGGGTTAAAATAATCAATATTCAACCAGGGGCCCAAAAAGCCAGTTAAATCATCCAGATAAAAAACATGTCTGAGGCATGCTGTGTTATTCTGTGTTACACGCCCTCGGGCACACATGTCATGAGCAGGCACATCTAAACATCAAGATTCTTTTAATATCTAGAAATTTCCTCTTATAGAGCCCTGTCCAAGTGCCATACCCATATCCATATTGAAGTGTCAGGTGCAAGCATTACCTTAGGCTAAATTGAAGGGTCCAGGCAGCATAGGTTATTTGTAAAAGGAAAAAAGAGAGATGTATAGAAAAATATTAACTCATTCATTTGTTAGATGATTTGAGTACATTAGCAACATTTTCCTCCCAACTCCATATTACCTATAGTAAATCTTTCCAATGTACAAAAGAATGCAGATAGATTTAAGTTCTGTCAGAATGAGCAACTTGGCCAAACTTCAACACAAAATAAAGTTTCACTAACTCCAAAGCTGGGGGGGAACAGGAAAGTAGTAATGCATGAAAAGGAAAGGAAAAGCTCACCACAACAGAGCAGACTCCAGGATACAAGCCAGCACATACTACCGCCCGGACAAGGTTCTCATCACGGCTCCACTTATTGCACGTGCTGAAATTCTCATCAACCAAACCGGTATCCTTGAGCAGAAAAAGAAATTGCTTTCTAAGAGAATCAACAGCCTTTAATGTTTGTGCAGAAAGAAAATTCTTCCAGCAGTATTCATATCCAGAATGTTCTCTTTCAGCATCCTTCCATCCCTCATAGGCACGAACTAGTGCAAGATGATCACTGTAGTCTCGGCACGAAAATTGAGATTTTGCAGATTCAGCTAGCTGCATCAAGAAAGAGAGTATTTTGCATAACCAAACTTAGAGCAGTTTGCACATATTTCTCAGTTTACAGTGTACTCCAGCATACAACCAAATGACAGAATAGAAACACACAACTACATTAAATGTCTGGAAGTGAAATAAGCAGCATGACCACCAATGATCGTAGAATACATGCTTAAAGTACACTAAGGCTCTGATTGGTTGCCAAGAAAGTGAAAGAAAACATGTCTTCGATTCTTAATGCATGTGCCCCAATCTTCTTCCACAAACATTGTAAAACAGCACTTTCTGTCAAAAACCATAGGCATCTAGCTTCAAGTTCACTGAATTTTTTTGAGACCAAGTGGAAAATCAAACCCTTCAACTTTTAACACCAATAAAAATCCTTATCTTATGAAGGATGCAAGCAAACATCAAGAGGTTAAGCATTCCGAAATGCATATATCACAAATGGACATGCAACAAATACTATTTTACAGCGATGCTACTTGTACGTGAGCAAGTAGCTACATGAGCACAATAGATGAGCATTCATGGCCTAAAAAAAATACTAACAAGAGTAGTCAATAAAGTATGTACTCAAGGAAAGCAGAATCAAAAAAAGAACTAACTGGAGGGAGGAGAAGGGTAAGAGTACGCGAGGGGCAAAAACTAAAGCCTGCAGGGAAGCAAACCTTTAATAACAAGCACTTGAGAGATTTACTTACGTCTTTTTTATCAAATGGAGTTAAAAATGGATCTCTGACACTAAGACCAGCAACAACAGTTAATATAGGATCAAGACAGTTGAATATGGCCCCCAAAATAAGCATCTTTCCCAGCTTTGGCTCGACTGGCAGCATTGACAAGTGGCGTCCTGCCAAGTGTATTGAATACATGTTGCAGTTAATACATCATTTTGACAAGTTACAACATCAACTGCTGAAAAGCTATTGAAATATGGGGAATAATGGGAAGAAGAGAACTCCGGTACCTAGAACTGTCAACTCTTCCTTCTCATCTAATGCCCCAATAATTTTCAGATACTCAATGGCATTGTTCACCTGCAAGATAAATCTATACTTAAGATGGGGATTAAAAAAAACCATTTGAGTTTATATCAGAAGAATAGCATGGTGGTTCGAATATTGGAAACTATTCATAACAAACAGGTAAACCACATACATAACAAGTTTGGTAATTTGTGTAGCAATCCCATGGATTTGAAAAGAAGAAAAGTAATCCAAAGTTTCTTCTTGCCCCCTTTCAATATAAGGGGAAGGAGAGAGCCCACCCAACTAATTAGAAAGAAATGAGGTTATTTGAGAGAAATGAGGTTACAAAATTCCCATTTACACGTACCGATAATGGTTCTGGTGATTGTAAAGCCCTCGATAAAAACTGGGAGATGCTTCCAAGCCGTAGGCTTTTTATTTGCAAACAAAGAGATTGTAAAGGTGTCCTTAAAAGTTCTGGTAATTGGTAATCAGCAAATGCATCATATACACATCTGGGATAAAGATGGTAACACTCCCCAGGCTGAACACGACCAGCTCTTCCTCTTCTCTGCATGATGAACCATTATAAGCTAATTCAAAACTTTTAAAAATAAATTAATTACAGGAATATGTACAAGACATGGGAAGAAAATGTTCTAGAGAAATGCTTGGGTAACTAGTTCACACTACCCAAACCATGAATGTGAAAATGAGTATTTTCATCCCCACCATGTGCTTAAGATATTATTTTCTACAAGCTACGCTAACTTTACTATGATGCAAAAGGTGTTGCTGCATCAGGTGCCAAAGACTGGTTCCCCTAGTAGCATTCCATGTTTATGCTAATATAAAAGGCTTAATGTCATCTATATCTCATCTATGCTAAGAATCAGACAATTAGTCATTTACTCCTACTTTGATTAACTTAGTTACTCTTGTATCTACAAGACATCAAATAATCAGCCAAAAGAGAGAGACAGTATTATCTAAAATATTCTTACTTGGCGAGCAGAAGCTTTAGAGATCCATGTCGGAAGCAAACAAGGAGTATTATTTAATGCATCATATGATGTCTCTTTTGCCTTTCCACAGTCCACAACAAACACCACATCATTGATTGTGATACTTGTCTCAGCCATATTAGTGGCAAGAACTATCTTCCTCACACCATTATTGGGCTTTTCAAATATTAACCGCTGCATAGAAACAAAATATATGAAATTGAATAACAAGCAGAACGACATAAATGAAAGCAGATTTGACATAATAATGTATTTTACAATTTACAATATATGTAATGATGGATACAAAAAATAAAGCTTGAATTGAATACTGGAAGCTTAACTAAAAATATAATGATAAAAAGGATAACCAAAACTCCTGTCAAAGTTATAACTACAAAAGAAAATATGTAAGTTAGATCACCATGAGAAGAACAAATAAAATGGTTCAGAATTTATGGAATAAAGGAGACCTGTCAGCTAAGAATCCCACGAGTATAACTAATTGGCAGGAAATAGTATGACATTGATAGCAGAAATTTGGCTTGAAATTTTGCAAACATATTTATTCAAGTCCTAACCTTAGAAAACACCCGCATTACATGATAACAAGAAGATGAGCTCTGAGATGTATGGATGGGCAAAGCAAATCCTATTACCCAAATTAACAGGGTATGTCATCTTCTTAAGTAACATATTGATCTTTTATTTAAAAAGAAACTCTGTTAACTGCATGAAATACATTAATGTTATGGGTAGTCATCATCAGCATTATCATCATACAAGCCAATTCCCAAAATAAGGTTGGTTAAGGAGCACAACTGTAAGTCAGTAAGGCTCCATAAAAGATCGAGCATGTCTAAACATCTGCTACAATTCTGATATCATCTTTCTCCCTTCTAGGGCCAAATTCCTGGTCATAGAAACCTGAGGCAAGAGGACCTGATTAAGTAAGGCCAGTTGGCTAGAAAGACCTCATTATTGACAGTTTAAACTCATGAAACTAGAGAGCAATCCTTCAGCACACCCATAAACATACACACAAGCAGGAAAGCATTTTGAATGTCATAGTAATAAGAAGCACATCTTGTCCACATGAACAGAGATTACAAAGAGGGATCAGAGATTTTCAGTACATGCAAATTTCATTTGATAGTCAAATTTGTTATTCAGCAATTCACAATTGCTCTTCACATAAATCTCAGGGGCCATGAACAAAGGAATGGTTAGTCAAATTCTAAATGGCACCATAAAATTGCTTATCAATGTGACAGATCTAGTCAAAGCTTGGTGCAGGCACGGCCACAAAATAAGTATCAAATTAGACAAAGTTTTCCCGAACCATTAAAATAGTGGCATGCATTTCATGTTGGTCTCCTTGACTATGTACATGTCTGTGTCACAAATGATGGTGTCATTTCGAATTCCACAAAGCATCACCAGAGGAAGCAACCAAAATCCACAATACTTGGGGTGACCGAAGTACAACAAAGAGAAAATTACAAGTCATTAGGAACCAACTGCTGCACATTCAAGCAGTGAAGCTCCTCAGAAAACTAACACCAAAGGAGAATCATCTAAAAAAGTTTCGCTGGAAACCCTGGACCACCAACCAGATCAACCAACAGTGAGCATGTGTGCAAGCAAAGATATTTCCCAACTTTTTTCCTCTCCATCTCAACTGTGAACTGAAACAGACCAAATCCATCAAATAATGATCATCGAAACTACTCTACTTGAATAACATTCTGGCTCAGGTTCCATCTCCACTCCCAAATCATATCCACCACTTCTCCAGTTCTCCCAAGAAAAGAAAAAATTAAATGCGCCCGCATTTTGCGAAATATACTTCCTTCGTTTCTATCCCTCGCTTGAACACCATTTGAAGAGAAATGGGAACAGGGCTTATGTATCTGATGATTTACAAACTATTTTTATATAACATCCAGGAATATTACTCTAATCTTAATGATTCATAAACCTAACTAAACCCATCATATGAATTCCATATAACCAGATAGCACAAAAGAATTTATATATGTAAATAATCTATATTATGTATTCAACAATATCTAACTCAAACTCCAATCCAACTCAGCCGCATGACTGAGAAGAAGTTGTACCTTTTTAACAACTAAAAATCTACTTGCCAGATATTAGGCTACTCGGTATTTTAGTCATGTTGCATTTAAGCTTCAAAATAGTACTCATCCACAATTGATCAGTTTAAGCTACTTAAAAATTATTTTAACAATTTTCAGGAAAAATGCAAAATAAATAAGGAAAAAGAAGTAACAACAAAAGCCTAGACTAGTCATTATAAAGGTCATTTGTTATTCTCACTGAAACCCATGTTGTTTTCCTTGAAGGACTGCATGGTGGTTGTGAAAATAAGGTTTCAAAACCCCCCTCAAACAAACAGATGATACTAAACATATCTGCTTCCTTTTTTAACATATAAACACAAATATAATAGATGCATTTCACTTAGATAATCCAATCAGACATGCATATGGGGGCAGGTCTACAACCAAATCCTAAGCAAATTCTTTTAATTTTTTTATATGGCTTCATTCAGCAAGAAAGACATGCAAAATCCACCTTGAGTTTGTTTCCTCCCTAAAGTCAGACTTAGATTTTTTTATCAAAGAAATTCATCAGAAGTTCTGTTCCTTAAAATGGTAAGCTCATGTCTAACATATTACAAGACCAACACTGTGATTTGATTTAAAAATTTTCAAAATATTTTCCCTAATTTTTATTACTATCTAATTAGCAGTATCAATCCCTAAACACTAGACTAGAGTGCTCCAAATAAATCATCTCACAACTTGAATTATTCAGAACTCCTACAAAAGTTTGCAAGGCTTTTGCTATTTAGTAATGAAATTGTTGCAATAGAGAATTCTGCACCGAACATTATATTAACTACAATTTAGATTTAGTGATTGAGCCCATCATTAAATAACCAAAATCAGTATGTTAAGACATCATCAAAATGAACAATGATTGAACCCACTAGACTAGAGTGCTTCAAATTGAGCATCTCAAAATTTGATTTGTTCAGAATTGTTCCCTAAAATGTTTTTAAGGCTTCTGCTATATGTTAACAAAAATTGTTACAATTGAGAAATCTGCACAAACCACAATGATAACTAAAATTATAGTTAATCACTGTGTAAATAAATGAAATTAATATGTTAATACATCATTAGTTTGAATGAATAATGATTGAACCCATTGCTTTCAGTGTGCACAACACATCAGGATGCAGCAAATTTTAAAATTTATGAATAGATAGGAACATATGAATTAGTGATGAAGCAAGCATGCTTTTCATATACAGGTGTGGGAAAAATTATCGCAGACCTACCAAAAAAACATATGTTGGTTATCTGTAAATTTGGGGTGCATACACTCAAGTTTATCATTGCCAGATTCATATCACCATATGGAGTCAGCATTAATAAGTCTGCATTCACAATTTAACATCCATTTGATAAAATGGACCTGCTGTTCAACAGAATAAAGGTAGAGAGGATGCAATTGCCAACAAACGGTATTCATCAAATCAACTCTAGATCTGTATTAAGTATAGACAAGCAGAACCTATTTGCGATAGATAGCACAACAAATATGCTAAATATATATGGCAGCAACATATTGATGGCTCATATAATCTCAAAAGAACAAACCATACATATCAAACATTTACAAAAAGCAGCACTTATTACCTGCTCTGCACTTGGCATAGAACCATGACATGCAAGAAGCAGAACCTTGGCAGGATCTCCAAGAAGGGGATTAGCTTGAAGCTGATCTTTCAAAGAATTAATGTCATCCCACCCAGTCATAAACACTAAAACAGCACCAGGCCTTTCTTTTCGACAAATATGGCACAAAACACTCTCTATGAGGTTAAAGCCAATAGAGTCTGGATTCCAACAAGATAGTGAGTCACGGGTTCTTGGGCTATACTCCCTAAAATCAGCAGCTTCTAGTGCATCCTATATATTTCATAGAAAACAATGAATATAAGTTCTTCTGTGAAAGTTTTTGTTTAAGAGAAAATTTACAACAAAAGCTGCTGTATACAAAATTTACATACTTCCACCACAGAAGCAATCGGGCTCTTCCTCTTCCTCAATGCTTGCTTTTGCATTTTCCACATTTTCTCTTGTCCATAGTCATCAATTTGATTGTACGGAGTCAATCTATGTCCAGTAATTTCCAGAACATTCTCCAGAAAATAAGTTCGGACTGGGTATGTGAAACCCTGTAACATGAATTAGGAAGCTCACAAATTAAGCATCATAAAAAAGAATAAGCCATCACTTTTCATGAAATGCAACGAAAAGAAATTGCAGACGTCACTCAATTGCTACATCACTTTTTTTGTTCCCACTGGCAAAACAAAGGGAATGCTATAATAACATGTCCTGTGGAAAGGCAGAATTCTTTATGTGCACATGATCTATAGAAGTTTGAAGTTGAAAGGACTCCAAACTCCAGCTCAAGTGGAATCATTTAATGCAATTTCCTAGCAATACTATACAGGGAGATTTAGATGCTTCTGGGATGATTTGCTCATCAAATATGTGCCTATATTCTTCCAATGTTCAATCTATTACACTGGGCAGCAATTCTAAGATAAACCATGAAAGGCCTCCTCCTGGTTATGAAAATTAAACTAGAATGGCCCTTCCACTCTGCAAAAAAACATGAAAGTATCAGTAGATTGTTTTTAAAGAATCTACCTTCAACCTTCAGTGTTATGAACTTAAAAATACCTGAAGGGCCTAGGAGGAAACAAATATGCTTCTTCCATAATTTATTAACCACATCTTCCAGAAATTGCACCTCTAAGCAGTCATCTCATGGAAATCTATGTAAAAAACACAAGGATTGCCAAGATATAGCAGTTGCAGCTCAAGGATAAGACATGGTTGCAGGCAAAAGAATAAGAGAAACAGCAGGCAATCCATGAAACATTTATTTTTGTGCATAAAGTTTGAGGGACTATTACATAAGAGATAAAATTACACACAGAGAAGAGCTCCTTTATAAGTAGAACAAAGAATTATGAAAGATTTTTTTTGCTCCATAGCCAAATTAACAACTAAATTCCTTAGTGCGATAGCAACATTATATCAAGTTGTGACCAGGATGCAAGAGCGTGATCTTTGTATATTGAAGCTCCTCTCCTCATCCAATTAATGATGTTCTTGGAATCAAATTTGACCATAAAATCATCTTATAACCCAGATGATAGTCAAAATTAGACCATCTTCACAGCAAGATCTCTGCCTTCATAAAAAAGAATCTGTTTTCATCACACCCAGAAAAGGCAATGCAACAATCCTGAGAGGCCAGGATTTCCACAGAGATTACTATTAAAATTGATCTTAACCTGCCCCAAAGGTGGTGATGTTCATATCGGTTTTTAACTTTCTTTACAACAACCAGAAGTAGCTATTTTCAACAAGACATTTCCCACCAACAATTACAAATACTCATTCTCAAAGGAATGAAGGAACCAATAGATCATATCACTTAATTCTTGCACTTATTAATGATCCTAGCCACTAAACAGCAAAAAAGCCAACTAGGAAGAAACACTCAGCAAAGAATTCTACTATTTTATAGTATCAATGCCTCCTGAAGTTTTGGAATGTCTGATCACTGTGTTCATTTTCTCTAATAGCATTTTGCCCCAAATTTCAGGCATATTTCTTCAGTTCCCCGAGTTATTCGAAAAGAAGCTAAGACTATTAGCTTCTTTTTACCAATCACAAGCCCCTCCTCAACCAACAGCTCGCAAGCATCCTTCCCGTTCATTACATGACCTTTCACATCACAAATATGCATCTTTCTGGATAGAGTTTTGTTGAACTCATACAACCTTGTTATGATTTTACAATTTCTGTTAATCATTAATACAAACACAGAGGATAGGGGTTGGTTGAAAGGGCTCATGATCATATAATTCAAGCATTTTCTATAAAACATCAGCTCCAAAGCACAATAAGTTGACAAGCCTCCAGCATTGTCAACGCACTGCCCCCTAAAATCCCAACACTTGTCACAGCAAAGCATATTAATGATATCAGAAAATCACAAACTCTGAATCATTGAACTCAGATGTTCATTGTTTTAAAAACCTTACACTTGGGATTTCATACCCATCCTCAAACATGCAACAATATATAAGTGCACAGCAATTAGAAATCATTGAATCATATACAAGCCAGAAGGGAGGAGAAATAATAAAGAAACAAGAGTATAACAATTGTGCAAGGGATCTTATAACAGAAGAATAAAACACAAGCTTCAAAGTAATAAAACAGAAACTAAAGTGAGGCAAAAAAAAAAAAGCCAATCCCAGTAAGCAGAAATAGAATCACAAAGAATAGTAGAGCTACACATAAAGAATGCTGCAGTCCCCATCAAAAAAATATAAATAAATAACTAAATGGCAGTCCTCGAAATTACACTAATTACTTACAGGGATGTGTATCATCGGAGCCCCACCGAAGTAAGAAGAGAAAAGCTCAGCATTCAATGTTGCACTCATTAAGATCAACCTGAGTTCTGGCCGACGGGGAAGAAGGTCTTTCAGGACTATCAGAAGAAAATCTAGCAACAGGGCAAGCAATAGATTAATATCAAATATTTTTCAAATGTCCAGTTTTGGATTTCAGAAACAGGTTAGTTAAATTTTCTCCATAAAAATTGACTTCAGTAATTGAAATTTGTTCACTGAAAAGCCTACCCTCATTCATGCCACGTTCATGAATCTCATCTACAATAACATGGGTTACACCTTTCAAGTTTCTATCAACCAGTAATCTCCTCAACAAAATTCCTGTTGTGCAGAAAAGTAGGCGAGTGTCCCTCCCTTTCATGCCTTCTAGTCGAACCTTATAACCAACCTAAAGAAGCAAGTCCATTTAATAAATGCATCAGATGAATATATATATTCTTCTCCAAATCAATTGCGAAAGAAAAAGCAACCATTTTGAGCCTTTAATATCTGAGGAACTCACAGATTCACCCAACTTCTCCCCTCTTTCAGCTGCAACTCTTTCAGATACAGATATAGCAGATATTCGTCTTGGTTGAGTACAAATGATACTACAGGTTGCTCCACGAGCAGCATCCATCTCAGATTCTAAAATGTATTGAGGAAGTTGCGTGGTCTTACCACAACCCGTTTCACCTGAAATCACAACAACCTGTAGAATCAAAGCAAAAAAATATATATGAATGTCCAGTAACGTTCAATTTTTATTACAAAGGAAGGATTATTTACTAAGAGCAAGCATCCTACAATAATCGACATGATATAGAAATTAGGAGAAATAAATTATAGACAAAAGAAGCATAAATATTTTGCATGCACAAGTAAAACCAGTTGACCAAAATAATGGTCCAAAAGATAAGCTCAAAAGGAAAAAAATGCACCAAACCAATCAAGAAAAGGTGACAGGGACATTGACTAGCCCAGAATCTGAAGCAGCCCAGATTAAACCTGAAGCCCAGCCCAGCCTAAAACCTGAAGCTAGCCCAACCCAGAAGCCAGCCTAGAACCTAAAGCCAACCCAGCCCAAACCCTGAGGCTCAAGATCCTGGAGTCGATGAGCATACATTCCAGTGCAGCACAAATCCCGAAGTACACAAACCTCGGAGCAGGATAAATATAATATTTTATTTTTATGGGTGTACGAAAGATTGGGATATCTTGAAATTTTAGAATTAGTTTCCGTATGATTTTTTAGAATTTAATTTATCGTTGTTTTAGGATTTATCTTGTTTTTAGGATTTAGGAGGATTAGTTTAATTTTAATAGTTTGAATGTTTAGGATTGAGTTGAGGTATCACGATATCGGATATCTCAGAGTAGCCTATTTATTGTTTTACCGATCAAATAAAAAAATTATAATTATGATGAATTATTGAAAAAAAAAAAATTACTTCGTTTCTCCGGGTAGGGAGATCGATGTTTCTCCAGGTACGAGAAGGGCCCTTCCGGGTAGGAGAATGGTGCCTCAATCTTTGTCCCTTCCGGGTAGGAGAAGGGTGAAAAGCCTGTAGTATTTTTTTTTCCTTCCGAGATCTTCCTTTCCATCTTTCCTCTCCGTCTCTTCTCTATTTCAACTCCCGAACACAGATCCCACTGAAGGACCACGGACAAGCCAACGACCTCCACCGCCAGCAGCCGACAGCGAGGACCAAGAAGAACCCCGCGCAGATTCGTGCCATCCCGATCGGAAATCTCCCTCCAGTCCAAAGCCCGGCCGACCATCTCCTCCGCTCCCAGCACACGCCCCGATCGGATCCGGCATCCGCCCATCTCCTCGGCTCAAGACCAAGCCAGCATCCCTGTACCGCCCGCACCTTCCCCGCCAACAGCCACACCGACCGTCCCGAACGATTCACAGCCGTCGGTCTCTCGTTTCCATTCATCCATGCGGAGATCCGCCCGAGAACCAGCCATCAGCCACTCGTGCCCCCTCCACCAGAAGATCCACCTTTGCCACTGCCGGCCGACCGCGGTCGACGCTACGCCTGAAGCCCCCTCCGGTGCCTCCGTTCCCTATCTCCGCTCATGCTCCTCACCGAAGCCCCATCGTCCTGCTGCCATGACGCCCGCCGGAGAGGCCGCACCGCCAACTCCCCTGGCCGTCGTCCTCAGCCCAACGCCGTCGCCGGCGAGATCCCACTAGAATCGTCTCTTCCACGACCGGAACCCCTGTTCTGGGCATTCCGCACGGCCATCAAAGCACCGGGAGATACTTTGCATGGACGTGAAAGCATCTCCGGGCTTCTCATGCCGACTTCAAGTGCAGAGCCTTTTGCACGCTTCTCAGAGCATAGCCGGCTTCCTCTAATGCCAAAAAAGAAAAAAAAAATGAAAGGAAAAAATATGAAAATAAAAAGAAAGTTTATTTGAATAAAAAAAAAAATTGGAAAAAAATAATTTGGGCCTGGTTAAACCTAGCCTAAAGGTCGTTTCCTAGCGACCAACAGTCCAATCTCCTAAAATATAATCTTGATCGGGGCATGTTCCCCATCAAAAGGTATGTTGAGTGGATTGTTTCTACTACCTTAATTTTAGTCCATATGAAAGGATGGAAATACATGAGGATGCTCACATTCACAGAGATAAATGCAGGTAAGTGGAAATGTTCCTATAGAGTATAGATGCACCTTAAGAGTGAACAGTGAACATTAAATAACATCATAGTTTCTGTGAGATAATGAATAACAATGTAGCTCAAGCTAGATAATATAGAGCATAGAAAAGGCAATGAAGAATACGAGCATACAAAAAGCATAGCAAGATGAAGTTGTGGAGTATGAGTTGGAAGCCTGGTTGTGGGACCAATAGAGGATGAGAATTCTAGTATGTTCGGTAGGCCAGAGATAGTCTTGGCTGCATTATATGAGATCAAACAGAGGGGTAGATCAAGGAGTAAGGAGCAAAAGCACACACATAAAACCCCATTCCCACCCATCACCAAGGCCCATCCTCTAGAAGCTCCTTTATATGTGTATAAAATAGTCAACAAACTGAACAAATTTAATTTTCTTCCCTCCAAACCCCATGCAGTCTCGACTCTCTAATGTGAATTTGCAAGGTAAAATATTACCTTTCAGCTGTACATTAACTTGGCACACTCAATTCAGATGGATTCCACTTTTAAAGCAGGCTGATTTTAGAGTTGGAGAGCAATTCCTCGAGCAGGATCAACCATTCAATAGAAGATTCCAGCAACTAAGGAGCATCACCAAGATGGGAGGGAGGTGAACGAGTCAGATTGAAGGATAAAAAGGAGGATGATAGTAGTAAATAAGGTTTAGGCAGAAATAACAAGATGATATTTGAACACACTTCCTACCTAGATTTGGTCTTAAATACAAGCCAAGGACAAAAATCAACCCTAGCTAGACGGAACAAAGAAACTCTGTCCTCTTATAATTTGCACTTGCAAGCAAAACAAGGTCCACACTGGAACACGATTAACAATGATATTCAATGGATTTATGTGCTCATAAACTGATAACTTGGGCACGACTCTTCTAAAAGGTTAAAGGCAATTTGTTAATTATTATATTCTCATATGAACAATTTCTTTAAAGTCTCAAAAGGATAGAAAATGTTTAAAAAAGATGCATGAATTTCATTCATAGCTAAAAAATCAAGATAAGATTGAACAAGCTTTCTATGATATTAAAGCTGTCAATAGTAAGGGGAAAAAAACTGCTGCACCATCATTCTTCAACATAAGATTGAACAAACTAAAAAATCAAGAATAGCAAAACAAAATGAAAGAACTTCATAAGCAAACAACAGTTTACAATCCTAATTAATGTTTGATTTCGTACAACAAAGAAATGTAATGAGCATTTTGTTTATATCTCCATCAATTTGTCCCCCAATTAGTGATAACTCCAGAAATTTGCAAATTTCAACAGACATAAGATGTTTATAAGCACTTCCATTAATCCTTATTATTGATGCATCATCTTGCTTAGCATCTAAACCTTTTAATTTAAAGATCAGCGAGAAACAAATAAAGAATGATTATGAGAGGAAAATAAACAAACATCTATGAGTTAAAATCATTATAATTCTTAAAGTTGAAAAGGTTCACAATCTCGGTACTAAACCCTATACCAATGCCATGCTGATACAGAGTTATTACACCCAGTACAGGGTTTAGTTTAGCTTCTCAGTTCAGTACCAGTACGGCACGATATACTCGCTATGGGGAGGTACACACCAGTACAATGAACCTTAGTTGAAATATTAAAACAATTGACCAACTTATAGTAAACACATCGGACTCATTTGCTTCGCAGGAAGAACTTTTCTTCCCAGGAGGTTACTTTCTATGAATAGGATTTTGGCATGTTTCAATGACCATGGAAAAATGGCTTATTCCAGAGTGATTTATGTTTAGTTAAACATTCACTTTCTGAAAAAACTATATAAAATATCTATTATATCCTTAATAGATATAAGATCATGGCTTTTTGTTCCCAAACTTTATACAAATAATAATATTATATTTATATCAATATAAATATAATATAAATATTTTAATATAACAAATTTATTATAGATATAAATCTAACAAAATATTAGTATTAATATAATTACTATATTAATATTAATAAAAATATTATATAAGTATAAATATTAAAATAATATAATATATTATAAATATTATATTAATATAAATATTAGGATAATATCATTATTAGTATTTCATCTTAACCATCTGTTAATATTTAACAAAACTTTAACCATAAATCTTTAAAAAATATTTTTGGAATGAAGAAAAAGCGCCATCACTTCCCATCCTATCGAAAGTTCCAAAATCCATCTCCTACATAGGTTTCCACTTTCCATGAAACATGAGAAATATCTTCCCATCGAAAAAGTTTTTTTCCATTCTCTCTCCTTTTAAAACTCCAACCAAACAAGAGCACTCATCTCCACTTCCCAGAAAGTGCCTTTTCCTCCCTCCACTTCCCATGAACCAAACAAGTCCATAGTTCTTTTATCTTTAATGCTTGAAACTTGTTGAATGGAATCCTGCCACTTTAATCACAAAGTAACCAACAAACACATGAAGAAAATTCAGATGCAGAAATCTGGCACTCAAAGACCAAGATAAATGGCATACATAATAAAAGAAATACAAAATTCACTAAAGATTAGTGAGGAAATAGCAAAATGTAACATAATAAATCAAACAAAAAAAACCCACAACATGTATACCCCTAAAATTAGGGAATTGAAAAAGAAAAAAAAAAAAAGAGGCCAATGTCTTGTTCAAGGTTGATAACGTAAGGAAGTCATATGACAAAATCTGAATGTTAAATGATTCCCAATGGTCAATACCACATTGAGATAATTTGTACAATTGTTGTAAGGCATGTTTTGTTCTATATCAGAAAGGTCAATAGTGAAGAGTTTTGAGCATATGGTGAACCTACTGAGAAAAATAAAACAAAAAATATATATATTTAAAAAAAAAAGAAAGCTAAGGTGGATGAGTGCTATAACTATACGGACAGTACAGTTCAACAAGGTAAGGATGGCAGCATGGAGCATAAAGGAGAAAAGAAAATTAACATGAAAATAAATGGTTTAGGTTATGAAATGTAAGGCTAGAATGAAAACCACATGCCTATTTCCAAAAAAAGGTAGCCATCCATACATCAACTACCAGGCCAAAGCATGCAAAATCATACTACAGGTTAAAGACTCTCAAGAACGCATAACTGAAGAAGCATTAACCGAGATGAACAAAAGGAAACAAATATCTTCAATAAAATAGGTCACCCATGTCTATGGGAAAAAATTTAAACTATCCATGGAAAACAGCTAAGACCATGGAATGCCATACCACCTAGTATGGGACATACTATACCGGTCTTGTACCAGTACGCCATTTCAAAGCATACTGACATTGCCATACCATACCGAAAAGGATACTGACATTATAATAGGATGGTACTAGTATGGGATCCAGCACTGAGATGGCAAACCTTGACTAAGCCCATTCAAATATTTCAAGAGCACTGAGTGTAAACTGCATTAAGACAATAACAGATTAAAACAGTGACAAAGAGATACATCAGCATGATGCAAAGGTCATGCGCTGTGACTAATAAACAGGCTTTGAGATTTTCATCAATTGAAGCAATCAGTATTCCACACTATGATAGTTATTTAGTGTATGAAGGAAGAAAATGAGCAAACTCTCAAAAGATTCACATTCACCGAATCGCATGATAACATGTCATTTGTTCATTATGACTAAAGCTGTTATGCTCAAGTTAAAAGAAGTAAACCACAAAAAATTGCAGTCTGTATTGAAGTTCAAAAGAAACCTGATTTTGAGATATGGCTTCTAACAGTGCTGCTCTTTCTTTATAAGCAGGAAGACTTCTCCGAAATTCAAGCATTTTTTGTCCTTCTGGAGATTCCTACAAAGGCTAGGAAAATTTTCAGAACTTGCACCGATATTGGATGCTAAAGCCATTGTAAACTACAATTTACATAAGCAAATGATGATCCATAATTAGTGTTAGCAAAAACATCAGGACATGACACTGTTTAATAAAATTTTGGCACCAAATGGAAGGTTTTTTCCCTTTCTATTAATGGATTCCTTCCAAACAATGATAGCACATAACATAGAAAACTAAAGAATTATGTATCAGTTAATTTATTTTATAGATATAGCAAGAGAACCAAATATTTCACCAAAACTATTAAAGAGTTGCTCTGCTTTGAATTTATCAAATGAACATACAAAATGATTAAAGGTATTGTGTATCTCAGAAATCTAGAAATGATAGGTCTTTAGCCACATTTAACAATAACAAAATAAGAAATGATCAATACTTAAAACAGATAGGTGTAAAATGCTAAAAAATGACTGATTTTCATGCAAGATCTGCTGATCAGTCTATGCATATTGATGAAGTATCATCTCCACAAATACATAAATTTAGTTTAAAAATGCAAGAGCTTGCACTTGAAACTTAACTAACATTTGGGGAATGCTTTAGGTAGCCAGACATTGCAAGATAAAAATCATGAAGCAAACTAAAGGGCATGTACAAGACTCAATTTTTTTTGCATCATTTATTATTGTTCCTTAACAAATAATATTACATTATAAAATATTTCACAATTTGGACATGCTTTTCCCCCATAACCAAGCCTCATGCACTATTACCACACATAAGTAAACTATAGTCACATGCACAAAGAAATTTAATAGCAAGAGCAAAGGGCAAGCACCAAAAATTATATATTCCTGACCACAATTAAATGACCCTCGTAGGACAGTTTTTTGTTAGATTGCAAGAACCTTTTTACATATCTAGCTAATTGGCATAAAACTGGTGGATACTTTTGGATATTCTACCAACACATGATGATTTGGTGAACTATAGTTTGAAACTCCACATTTGGTTCCTGGCTCGCCCCACATTTAAAGTGCATTGCAGATTGCACCACTATCAAGCTCAGTCAAGTTGAATAAAAACTCAACTTCTGAGCTGAGAATAAAGGATCGATGAACACTTAGCAAAACAAGGTGAGAACAAGTATAGAGAAGAAGGCTGACTACTTAAACCGGGCTTACAGCATGTAAACTTTGAAAAATAGAAATAGCGTATCTTGAAGAAACCAACAAATGACCCTGTGAGTGAAACAGTAGGGAAACCAAGTGTTCACAAGCTAGCTGCTGATAATGCTCCTTAAAAGTCATATAGAAATAACATAAACCTGCCAGGCCTGTTGTTGATTACGCAATTGTAAACTTCTTCGCCTCAGAATTTTCTCCATAACAACACTAGTAGATAATTGAGGGTCCAGTTGCTCAGAGAGACCCTCATCAGTGGTGAAACTGTCAGTGCTACTTGATCTTGAAAAGGCAATATTGGGAAAGCTCCCTCGATTTGTTCGCTTCCGAGCAAGGTATTCTCCAAGCAAATGATCCACTTCTCTTTGCAAACCATTAGGAATAGAGACCTGTCATGTATGAATACTTGACGATGTCAGTACAACAAGCACTTACAGCAAATAATCAGAACAAATAATTACATCATATCCTTGGTAGCTTCCCCATCTAACATACACATGTACTACTAAATGTTTCAAAAAAGGATATAACAGCAAAGCAATGTGAAGAGTTATTGGTAAAATACCTCCCTCTGAGGTCTTTTATCATCAAGATCTGATCGGTAGTTTGGCAAAGGTACCTTGCTGAAAACAACCACCTTTCCATATTGGCGGCTGAAAATCATATCAAACAAGTTTTAGTGTAGTGAAACTAAATTAGCATGAATAATAGGTTAAAATTTGAGAGATGGAGACCAAATGGACCTGTATAAACCCATTCTTTCAGCTACTACAGAAAGCTGCTCATAATCACGCCTGTCCTTTCTCTCCCGCGATACCACCTCTTGCTCACTTCCATTGCGGAGAAGCATACTTAATTTCCACTTCCACTCATCAACATTATCTAGAGTGGAGGCACCCTGAAGAGATATGAAACAAACTTGCAAAAGCGAGAACTAGAATATGTAAGCATATGTATACATACAGAAAGTAATCAAAACTATAACCAGCAAGTACCATTCATGAAAGGAATCAAATACCGAAAATATCAATACATCAACAACATTAATTTTTTATCACAAAAAGGACTTTCTTTTCTAAAGCGACTTGATCATTAGAAACTTCCATGTTATTAAGCAACATGACTCACAGAAGCACTAGAAAGTAGAAACAATTTATCCATGTTAACCTCATTCTCTTCCCTACCTGTCAATGAGTACACAAACTAATACTGATCTTATAGGTAGCAAAATTATATAAACCAACAAATAAAAGAGTTCCTGCCCAAATTTAAGATAGATAAAGCTAACATAACAAAGTCAGCAATAGCTTTAATATATTGTTATCATATAACTTTTAAACATCCGCAACCATCAAAAATGTATTAATGTCTAAAATATAAGGGAACATGTAAAGGCGTGCATATATACACAAGCATTCATATGAACACACAGTGAATATTACATGTGGAGACATGCTAACTGGACTCCCAACACTGCATGCCATCCAAATACATATGCAACACATACCATATATGCACATGAGCCAGAGTCTTGTCAAGTCCTAAACTTGCCCTGACCAAGCAGATGCTTGGTGGAACACGACTTCCCTTGCATCTCGACATAATGGGAAAATTTTTGCTATTAATTGTAAGTTTCTTTTTTTTTTTTGGTCCATGCTTCATTTGTAAATGGGATATCATAGGAGTTCCAGGTGCGTTGGATGTGAATATGATGAATGCACTGCCATGCAATATCACCAGGTTACATGAGGCAGAAGTTCATAATTTTCATAAAAATATCTAGTTAAGCATCTTCAAAGGGCAATTGGATGTTAACATAGCCTGCTTCTGGTTATTGCGATGCTCAGCGACCTCTAACTAGTCCAACATAAATAGTCATGCGGAAAGCCTTATACTGGAATGTCAGCCAACAAATTCTCTAGCACAAACAATTTAAAATGGCCCCAATCAGCAAAAGAAT
The DNA here is from genome assembly GCA_021397845.1 of Areca catechu. NCBI lineage: Eukaryota > Viridiplantae > Streptophyta > Magnoliopsida > Arecales > Arecaceae > Areca > Areca catechu. The sequence goes on from CM038043.1 coordinate 165,983,867, forward strand.
TCACTAGAGGGAGTGAAAATGGCAATGCAACCCCACGCACATCCAAAATCTACCGAGGATATGATTGAATAGATATAGGTTCTATGTTAAATGGCATTAGTAATTCAAAATGTACATATTTAATATATTGTGTATGAAACGGACCAATTAGTATTTGGTCAGATGTCCAAAATTCTGCCAGCTGCAAGCATTAAATGCACACAATGCAGCTGCTATGAAAGATACTAGCCACTAACTCATCTAAGAACAGATGATACGACCACCACTCCTGGCTTAAATCTGATGAAGACATTCTGCATGTCCAAAATAAACACTGATATGATAAAAATGATGACTCCATATTCCATAATATTATCTTCACCCTTGTAATCATGAACATGTTCAAAAACTATCCTCTCTTTCCTATATCTTTCACAAATCAGTTCAAAATCTGACTTTAACTCCACAAAATCAGATGAAATCTTTTTTTATGACCATTCAGTATCAGAGCAACGTTTTGCTTTTGCAGCTATTACAACAGAAGTTATGAAGAAGATTAAGTTTTGCCTCCTTGACAAGATGATGGATGGTGCCTTTGTGAAGAACTTACACTAGCATTGCAACTTAAAAAGGCGGCCATCCAATCTAATTGAAGAAAATGATGATGCAACTAAATCATCAAATGGTCTAACAAACATGAACAGTAGTCAAAGATTCTCATGAGGAGATACGTAATGAAGCAACAATGAAAAAGGAACCAAGATATATGGTCGCATTGCTTATGGACCAATGCTGACATTCACCATCAAAACTTGGAGACCAGATGATGAAGAATATAATATTTGGCAACATGGTCCTAGGTGAAATTCATGCAGCAAGCACATAATAATGCAACAAAAAGATAAGATAGTGTTAGGAATCATTATTTCTTTCTCAAATTTGCATATCTGGAGATTCTTTTAGGACTATTTTATTAGAGGCCATAGAAAGTCAAATTGGTTGCTTAAGGCTTAAGCTAAAAATTCAATAGGCATATATCTTTTATGAAAGATATCTCAAATTGTCTCTTTCCCCATTTCTCATCTTTCAATTTCCAGTGATTTATAAGACATGGAGCACTGTATTGAAAGTAGATCCTTCATTTTCAGGAAATGTAGAAAATTTAGGATCCTCATCAATTTACGCAAGGAGAAAGACACTTCCTTGGCCAAGATTAGGACTATAAGGGAGTTAGCTTGGTCTAAGGAACTTTTTGATCTAGATCAAATCAATTTTAATTTGGGTTAACAGCAAGACATAATCGATTGAAAATTGATCAAGTCGGGTTGGATCAACAAATTTATATTTTAGATCCAATGGAAAATCAAGTTGGATATAGTTAATTTAGATCCAAATGAAACCATATTTCTAGAGCTGGGATTGGTTAAGGTAATCTCACATTAAGGAAAAAAAGGGTAGGCCAAACATTGTGTTTCTATAAAAATTCTTGGTATGAGTGATATAACGAAACCAGATGGTAAAGAAAATGAGTTTACAGAGTTGTAACTTATACTGCATTGAAAATTCAAAATCTTACAATCCCCACATCATAGCTCCAAGCATCCCACTCTTTCACAAAAATGGGTTTATTTAGCCCAAATACAAAGATCGGGTCATGGTTACTGACAAAAAGGCTTGCAGATTTCATATTTTGCATTTCATGAAAAGGTGTATATCATGACTAAACAAATATAAAATTGAGTGACTGGATCAATATTCATAATTGGTTTGCCTCAGAAAACAATATGAGCAGTGTAGGTGTTTGGGGGAAGGCAGAGAGAGGTGGGATCAGATATTCTCAAATTGATTGCCTTAGTATAGCTAGCTAAGACAATTCAAAACTTATTCAAGGATCAATCAAGTCATGATCAGGTCAAAACATGGAAGATCCTAGTCTAAACCCAGATATTAGGGAAGCAACCTAAGCATCCAGCATCCTCCATACACTACCACTCTCCTTCATTCCTCTTTGCTTTCAACTTATCTGTCCACCACAGCCTTGTATCACCCCTATTATCCCCCTTTATCCACCCCTCCACTTTCAACCTCATCAATCCCCCAGGAGCCACATTTTTTCACCATTGTCCTCCTTTGACTAATCCAACCTACTGGCTTAACTCTGTCTAGCATCCTTCATCCATGATGCCATGGCCAACCTCCTCTACTCAAACCCCCCCCCCCCCCCCCCCAACCCAATGTGCTTGCCTCCTTCAATCTCTTTGCACTATAAAAGGGTTTCTTTTTGACTGTTTCTCCTCAATCTGGACCTTAATTATGTTTCAAACATCTAAAAGATTTGGTTGATAAAATCTTATATCTTAAACTCGATTATATCTTTTTTCTGATTTTTCAACAATAAACAAATCTAACTTAGAGTGACCGGTATTCATATCAAAACCTTAGAATTGGTGACTTACCACTACCCCTCTCTCTCCGGTCGTGCTTCTTACTAGCCCAATCAACCTGACTCCACCCAACTCTACCTAGTCTCACCCTTAATCCAAATGCTGAAAGCTGTGCTAGTTGGGTTAGGACTGAGGTGATCTAGTCAGAAGTCGATCGAGTCGAGAAATGGGATGATAATTTGGTAGCTTGGGATAGGACTAGGTTACCTCTACTCAACTCAACCCATCGGATATGCAGGCCTAAACAAAAGCCAAAATATCCTATAGTTCATGTTGAGTCAATTTTTGCTTGGTCAAGATGTAGCTCATATATGGAAGAGAGGAGATCTAATTGCAACATAACATGGACTGAAATTGTCAAGTTAGAATTCTAGTCCTAATTAATGGCTTGTTTTGTGTCATTTGCTTTCTCATCTTAAAATGTATCCAACAAAAACTCATAACCTTGCCTTTTATATACCATTCACAACACTAATTCTAAGCCATTTCATTTGATCCATCATACATTAATTTGGAATGAATTTTGAAAATAATATTAAACACAATTCAAGGAATGCAAATTTTGGTAGTATACATGCTTAAGCCTCCTTAGCTTCAAGTCAAAAAATTTTCCTTCTCATTTTTATGCAAGGATAAGATTCCTCACAAAAAAGGAGATCAAAATCCTAATACAAAATGTTGGACTAGCAATTCCAACTCAAGCAAAAACATCCACCATCTTGTCAACTTAACAAGGTGTGTGACAAGATAACATAATCATATCATCAAAAGAGGACCTCTAGCAATTGTAACTTCCCATACATCAAAATTTGCAGCAAAATAACAAATAAGTTACCTAAAAATGTATCTCGTCCACAAAGAATATTCTGATCACAGATGGCACATGACTAGTATGATGTTAACACTTGACTGGCATTTAAACTTCATATCAATGAAGGCTTGAGAATCAAAAAGATATATTAACTGATGGTCGTTCAACTTTTATTCTTACCAAGTTTCACTGCTACTTGCATACCCAACTCCTCAAAAACTTTCAATCAGTTATGAGTGTGATGGTATAAAGAAATTTGGCTAAAGGTATGAAATCCATTAAAGCAGGCTATCTATCTGATAATATATGCGGCCTTGGTACTTCTACTTGATTTTCTTAGCTCTCTGCATTCTGGCACGATGTGTAGCATTAAGGTCAAACAGATGCTACAATTCCAGCAGTTGATACAACACGAAACCACGCGTGACTCTTGAACAGTTCACAGTGATGTAAAATTCGACACACAGACAACGAATACTTTCCGCGAGCATAAACTAAGTCACAAAGCATAAACTAAATCTATACACTTCCCACCTGATTGTGCTAAAGAATAAAACCAAAACAAAAGGCGTCATCACTTCACATCTATGCCGACGCAAAATTTCATATTTCTATCCAAAAGCAGTGATGTAAACACCATATGACCACAGAAAATAGAAACCCATGAATTCAAGAAAGCAGGGAACCGACCTTGCTCGAAGCCGGCGAAACCTCCATGTCTCGATCTGAGTCGTCGTCAGAGTAATCATCGTACGCATACCGCGCGTAGTGGGAGCTCTGCTGCCGGAAATAGGGCGGGAATCCGTCGGCAGCGGCGGGGGCTGGGGCGGTAGGGTTGAGGGTGATGGCCCCCTGTCCGGCGCCGGCGTCGCGCCAGTCGTAGTCGACGGATCGGGCGGTGGTGAGAGTGCCGTTAGCGGAGGCGATAACGGAGCGGAGGCGGGGGATGGGTGGGACATAGACGCCGCCACCGGCGGAATGGCTCTTCATCAGTCCCGGAGTGGGGTTAGAGGTAGGGTTTTGAGGGGCCGTCGGGGAGCGGAGGAGGGCGGCGGTGGAAGGGACCAGAGACATGGTCATGCGGGGGCGGGTCCGGAGGCAGCCCCGCAGCACCGCGGCGTAAGGCATGATACCTTCCTACATCTCATGAACTCCCACCTCCTCTTTATAGCTGCCGAGAGAGAAAATTAAAAAGACAAAAAAAAAATATCTCCACTAAAAATATTTTTCCAGATTTTTCTTCTTAATGGAGGAGGTGGTGGCGGAGGCCATAGCGATAGATAGAGGAGATGAGAAGAAGCTTGGAACCGGGCGGGGAGAAAAATGGGGGAGTTAGGGTTTTGTTGGCTCTGTGACTGTTTCTGCTGCTCTCGTTAGGACATAAAACGGTGTTCTTTAAGAATTGAATAGCATGAGGCCCACTGAAATTGTCGACGTGCCCAGGAAGTAGTGGAGTTTAAGAATGTTTTAGTGTTTGAAGAGATGTGGGTGATGGATGCAGAGGGGAAGGGGGAAATGTGGGGGAACGTCCGGAGAGATGACGCCGGAGATGGGAAATTAGAAGGTTGGTCGATCGGACCGCTTTGGGATGGATTGGAGGCCGGATAGCGCGGATCGGACGGTTATGATAGGGTTCGGATAGCAAGAACATGGGAGCAGGTCGGGCTTTCGGATCCGCTCGGGACGGCGTTTGTTTACCGCAGTGTTTTTTTGTGTTGCCATCTCATAGAAACGGTTGGGCTCACTGCCGGTGAGTGGTGGCGTTGGCCCAACGGGCGGCCTAGCGGGGACCGCTAGATGCGTGATACACCCTGAGTCTTGATGCGTGATCTTCGTCGGACGAGAACCAGCCCATTCGGTTCCTGCAGTACATACAATGTACGCGAGCTTGATGAGGTTTACTTATTAAGTTCGAACAAAAATAATGTGAGACAGGAGCTTCATAATTTATCATATTTTTAGAATATTAATTTTAAAAATAATTTTAAAAAATAAATATTTGTTATTGATAAATTTATTAGTTTCTTAATTATTATATTTTTTTTTAATTTTTAATATATACTTTTCAGCAATGCATATTATGATGATATGATACACATTAAACAAATTAATCATTAAATAATTAATACATGTCTCGGAATAAATTAATATATAATTTATAGAATATAATATTCATTAATACATAATAATTAAATAATATATATATTTAACGGTTTACTATTATATACTACAAGATATTTTGATATCACCTTGTCATGGGCATTTCTCCATATCAAGTCCAACCTTCACCTCGGATTGCTTCAGCCCGTGCCAAGCTTCATCCGACCTTCATCTCAGATTGCCTTAGCTCATGCTAGGCTCTATCCGACCTTTGAGCCCCGAGATCTCTCTGCACCAAATTTGGATTAGTGGCCTAAGAAGGCCATCCCACGTAACGAGCACGTGACGCGATCCTCGCCATAATCCATTACCGAGATTCCCATCCTGATCCTCATCAAGATTCCTGCTATGATCCTTGCCGAGACCCATATGCCATTCCTAAAAACAGCCAGCCCCATGATGAGCTCTCCCTCTATAAATAGTGGCAGGGGATCCCGAGTATTCACTCTCATTGATGCATAACCCATTCCTCACTCCTAGCTCTCTTCCATGTTCACAGAGCCAAGCTAACTTGAATGTTGGAAGGTCCCTGCCGGAAAATGGTTCAGGGCCTTTTGTAGGTTTTGGCCCTAGCATTCGGAGCCCATGGCAATCGCTTCGTTTAAGCTCATCTCCTTTCTCGAGTTCAACCTCCTAGCCCTGTTCGAATTCTATACCAACATATTGGCACTAGAAGGAGGGCCTAGTCCCACTTTTTAAGAAGAGTGCTGCAAGCTATGAAGTAACAAAAAGGAGTTTTCCAACACTGTGTCGTGATAGTACCTAGGAAGAAGAAGACACTCTAATACCCAAACCAATTCAGCCATCGCCCCCATCCCAACCAAAACCTATGATCACTCATGAACAATTCAATGACCTGGTTCGCCAAGTGTAGGCCTTGACAACTGCACTCCAAGGTGGGCAACCTCCAATAGCTCGGCCCGTGTCGACCCACCATGTCGAAGTCAAGCTCAACCGGAACAACCATCCTCCTCTCGCGGTCTGAGACAAGTTCAAAGTTGACACACCAAACCTAGGAACCATGCCCCAGAGCCATGTAGGCACTTATTGACCCCATAATCAGGAAAAGAATCTACCCCCTGCAGTGTCGCCTCGGAACCGGGGTACCTATGCAGTGCAAGATCCTAAGGTAGAAAGAAGGTTCCAATAAATGCAAAAGCACGTCGAAGAACTATAGAGCATACCTCAATAGTAGATGCTGAGTTTGGGTACAATGCCGACCCCCTGTTTACCAGGAAGATAATGGAAGAATTGGTCCTCCCACAATTCAAAATACTATAACTAGAGTCCTACAACGGGACCTCAGATCCTGTCAACCATAAAGAAAACTTCAAAGTAATCATGCTTCTCCACAGGGGCGACTGATGGCATTCTGTGCTAAGCTTTTTCATCCACTTTAAGAAATGCAGCTCGGAAATTGGTATTCAAGCCTTCAAGCTAGCTCTATCAACTCTTTCGAGCAGCTCGAAAGGTCCTTTATTGCACACTTCATCACCCACTAAAAGTAGCGCCATGGCTCTGACTCCTTGGTCAACATCAAGTAGCAGGAAGGAGAGCCACTCTGAGAGTATATCAACTACTTCAACACAGCAATTTTGGAGGTCAAGAACCTTGACCAAACAGTGGCAATGACCACTTTAATGGACAAGCTTTAGAAGAATGCCTTCCTCTTCTCACTAAATAAGAGGTACCCCAAAGACTTCACCGAAATACTGTCTAGGATGGAAAAGTTGTGAATGTGGAAGAAGCATGGGCCAAGTCCGGGGAGACTAATCCGGACAAGCCTCGGGAAAGAAGGGAAGAGGCCCACGGCCAAGCAGAGGGTTGCAAGAGGGATCGACGATGAAATGACAGAGGAAGGCATCGATCTCCTACTCCTCCTCACCAAAGGATGTGGACTCCACCTCAGAACCAACAATCCCGATCTCCACCTCAAAATCATCGATCTAGGTTGCCGCCTCAAAGGTTCACGAACTATACTCTGTTCATAGCTCCTCGTATCCTAATACTAATGGAGATAGAGCACCAAGAAGACATGTCGAGGGCAAGGAGGATGTTAACCCCTCCTCATAGGAGAGATCATGAGAAGTATTGTTGCTACTACCGTGACCACGGGTGTAATATCGAAGAATGTTGCCAGCTCAAGGATGAGATTGAAGTACTCACCAAGCAAGAAAGACTGAGAGGGTACATACAGCAGTGGCAACAAGACCGAGCCCAAAATGAACCACCTCAGCTTGAGGGTTCTCAAGAGAATAGATATAGAACTAAGCAGGTCCACATGATCTCTAGGGGCATCAAGGTAGACAAGAAGTCAGGAAGAGGCCAGGGATCGAAGAAGAAGTCATCACATTCTCTAATGCCAACGTCCATGGTGTGTAGTACCTCCATGATGACCCTATTATAGTCACTATGAATATCGCTAATTGTGATATACATCGTATTTTGATTGACAATGAAAGTTCAGCAAATGTTCTATTTCACAATGCATTTGTAAAAATGAGGTTGTCCAATGATGTGCTAGAAAAATTAAACTCTTCTTTGGTCGGTTTCCCTAGGACCGCTATATCTATCGAAGGGGTAATCCGATTGACCCTGACAGTAGGTCAGGGACCTAGGCAGAGGACCATTCAAGCTCGATTTTTGGTTGTGAAGATTCACTTGGCATATAATATTACACAAGGTCAGCCAAGGTTGAATGCCCTCTAAGCTGTGGTGTTAACCTATCACTTGCTGATCAAATTTCCAACATCCAATGGAGTTGGTGAAGCTAGATGGAACCAAGTGTTGGCAAGAGAATGCTACATAACAATCCTGCAAAGCAAAGCTAAAGTGGAGCTACTTCAAGAAGAGCTGGAGGTTAGAGATCAACTTACTAAGTAGAGAGAACAACTTGCGGAGGACCTCGTACCCATAATGTTGATGAAGGCTGATCCGACCAAGGTTGTTAAGGTTAGATCATGCCTAAGTGAAGAGGACTACCAACATATGGCTGCTTTTCTCTATGCAAACATGGATGTTTTTGCTTGGATCACCACAGACATACTAGGGATAGACCTAGAAGTGATTACGCATGGTTTCAATATCAACCCTAGCCATAAGTCAATTCAGTAGAAGAAGAGGAGCTTCACACTAGAGCGGCAAAAGGTAATGGAAAAACAAGTAGATAAACTCTTCAAAGTTGGGTTAATAAAAGAGGTGAACTATCCAGAGTAGTTGGCCAACATCATCCTTATCAAAAAAGCCAATGGAAAGTGAAGAATGTGCGTCGATTACATAGACCTTAATAAGATCTATATGAAGGATAGCTATCCACAATCTCAGATTGTCCAGTTGGTAGACTGATAAGGGACAGGATTCTAATATGATGAAAGATGACATGTAAGGGATGAACATGAAAAAAATTAGATTAAAGTAAGCAAATATTTTTGGATTTTTGTGTATAGTTTTGATTCCCGAAACTAGCCCATATTAGATTAGAGTTTTCCTGTATCAATTAGCATCCTACCCACATTCTAGTTCAATCAAAAAGAAAAGAAAATCATGATCCTAAATCTAAGAATGTCTATTAGGAGCATGTTCAACTTCAAGAAATCAGGAAAAGAGATGTGGGACGGGTTAGTTTTACCTAGCAATGCATTCTTGAGTCAATAGAAGAGATCACTCTACTTGGATCAGCACCTGGATGATCCGGTCACTTTCCCGCGGATCCGTCGGCATTTTATTAGCTTCGTTCGGAGGCAAGAAAAATGTCATCCAAGGGGTGTGGCACTGGAGAGATCTTGCAAACGTCAGGGGTTAGTCAGAAAGGAAACAAGAAAACAAAATATGGATTAGGGTTTGAAGGAAGAAGAAAGCCAGATTGCTGGTGTTGGTGGCCTGGAAGTGAAAGAACTCCTTGCTGATGGATGGCTAGGGCTCTTGTACTTGGGGCGGATTAGGGCTTGGAAAGTAGAGGCTTTGGGTGGCTAGGGCTTGGAAGGATTAGGGCACACAAGTATCACACATACACACTCTAAAGAAGAACACAAACTTTTCACAAGAAAATTTCACCAGAGTATATTTAATGAATAAGAGATTATCTTACAAGAGAGGGAGGGGGTGGGTATTTATATGCTCATCCAGGTCCTCTCCTTGTTAGGATTGGATTACAGAGTTTGATAAGGAAGAGGAATACAAAATTTGAATAAAATTACAATTCCTTGTTGACTTGGGAAAGGAATTCCTTATTGGCTTGGGAAAGGAATATTCCCCTGTTGACTTGGTCTTCTCTTGGGCTAGGGCGCCTACTTAGACTGGGCTTGGACCTTGGGCATCCTCTTGTGGGCTTGGGCAGGAAATGGGGTGCCTCCAAGTGGGCTTAGGCGGCCCCTAGATGGGCTTGGTGCATGGGCTGGGAAAATCCTAGGCGCCTACTTCTATTTAGACTGGAGAAAGCCTGGGGCACCATCTTCTAATGGGCTTCTGGGCTGGGGCGCCTGGAAGAGGGATATTCCTGGGGTGCCAGGCATCTTCAAGTGTGGAGGCTTTATGGGCTTGGACTCAGCTTTGACCTGGGATGGCCTGGTGAAGGCTTTGACTGGTGATCCTCCTCTTACATAAAACTGGACTAACTTCAAACTTACAAGACTCAATTGGACTCATGAGGTTGAGACAGCTCAACTTATTACAGAACTCAATAGGACACTTTAATTACAAAACTTGGATTACTTAAATAAGTGACTCAGTACTACAGGACTTAATTGTTGGACTAACTTTATTATAGGACTTAGCAAAATTGACCAACACATGACTTAGAGAACAAATTGGAGCTTGAAGTCTATGTCTGATCTGATGTCCTCATCAATTCTCTCGGGATGGGAGAAATTCGATCTTGTTGAGTAAAAGGTTGATCTGGCTCTGGTACTGCTCTAACGGGTCTGGGTTAAGGCATTGCGAATCCTCTCGAGTAATCCACAAATTCTCAGCTTTCGGTTGACCTTGCCAATAAACCAAGTGACTGGTAGCCTTTGATCTGGGTACTAGTAGCTTGGTCATCCAGGATACGCTCAATGTTTCTGCTCACAGGCTAAATTGATGTGGACACTCAGGATTGGATTCGCTCTCAAAAAAAGGGTTAGGCTCAAACTCACCGGGTATCATTGCTAGCTCCCTATACTCTACTAAGTCTAAGATATTGAAAGTTGAGCTTAATGCCTAATTAGATAACTCAAGCACTAGGTCCAACATTCTTTATCACTTTGATTGATCCAGCTTACAAGTATGTAGCCTAATTGTTACAAAATTTTTCTAGCGAACTCTTAGACTCTTTTCAAGAATTAACCATATTTTTATAAAACATTTCTTACATTAATCTTCTGATTAATTCCTCATACAAATCTCTAATCATGCAGTGCAAAGACTCATAATACCTAATGACATGCAGGGAAACACCTAACACTAACGCCTAATACAGGCAAACAAATGACTAAACCCTAAACTACAAATGTGGGTTTGACCTTTGGTCAGGTGGATGACATACAGATGAGAATGGTGCATATACTCCTACTAAATGCCATAAAGTATACCAGAAATAAAATGCAAACCTAACATGTACAATGAATGTATGCAGTATGCTTATCTCTATAAAATGCAATCAATGGTCCTAGAAATGCTGGAAGCTTCTGGGAAAGGCAGAAAATAAGAGGTGGGTTCAAGGTTAGTCCGGTAGGGTAAGAAATAAGAAGATGGTTCAGGGTTAATCGAAAAGAGTAGAATACAAGGAGTTTTAGGGATGAGTCCTAGACTAATGAGGTTGACCTTATGGGGTTGATGTCTATCTATAGAGTCTGCATAATGGAAGAATGTGTCACTAATTTCAGGGAAGAGATCAATTGGAGTCAAAGGAGTGACGTCATCCTGAGGGTACTGATTTAAAGATGAGAGTACTGATTTAAAGAGATCAGATCCTTAATAAATTCTTCTAGTTCATGAAATTTAGGGCTGGGCTCTATAATTGGGCTTTCTTCTAGTGTCTCCTCAGATAAGATTCTAGTAGAATCTAGGTTTTCTTCCTTTAACTGTTCTTCCACTACAGCTTCAGTTTGGGTGTGATCAAGGTCAACTAATTATGGGTTGGCTTCTACCTGGTCAACTAATTCTAGATTGGTTTCTACTTGGATCTGATCAGGGTTAACTAATTCTAGGTCATCTATAGGATCACCTCTTCTTCTTCCTTATACTTATCCACTAAGCTCATATTAGTTTCATATATCTCTTCTTCAAGATCATTCTGGTGAACCAATGGGATGGTAGGAGGGGGTTGACTAAGGAAAAATTGACTAGTGGCTAGGATAGGGGTGGGTTGACTAAGAGGAAGTAGACTAATATTGGGCTCATATCTAAGGGTACTAATCCTATGGGGTTTAAGTTGACAAGGGTTGGCTTGGCTCGGACTGGATTGGCTCGGACATACCTGACTAGGTCCTAGGGTTTGGCTAGGGGTAATGGGAATTGGCTAGTCTAAAGGAAGTCGGCTAGGTATGGGCTTGGGTTTAAGAGGGTTATTCTTGTTGGGTTTAGATTGACTGATCATGAGTTCCCTCTGACTTGACTCGAATTTCCTTGCTATGTGATAGGCTTCATCTAGGTCTTGAATTTGCCATTGAAATAGTTTCTATTGGATATCCCTATGGAGGCCAGCTCGAAACCTCGATATGATATTAGACTCAGGTTCAACTATGTAACATGTCATATAAAACTCATCAAATTAGTCAATGTATTCAGACAGTTTTATTACCCTATCTCAATTCCCACCATTGTTTTATAAGTTTGGGCTCATAGGACAAGGGTACATAGGATCTGGGTTCAGAGCTATGGGTTATGGGTTCCCTGGACTCATAGGGTATGGATGCATAGGTTCTAAAGTCATAGGATCTAGAGTCATAGGATCTAAAGTCATAGGAACTAGAGTCACAAGATCTGGGTAGGTACTTTTCCTTAAGTTTCTGCTTCATATCCCGCCAAGTGTTTATGGGAGGAAGTTCTTTTTGTTTCCTAGTACGCTCAAGGTTGGCCCAATGTAGCCTAGCCTAATGAACTAACCTCATATTTGCAAATTTCTACTTCCTCTCCTCACTCATGTCGTACCATTCAAAATAATAGTCCATGTCTCCTTTTCAATCTATGTAAACCTTAGGTTTTAGACTGCCATCAAATGTGGGTGCATCTACCTCGAAGTTCCTAGTGGTTCTCCTAGGGTTGGGCTCCATGGTCACACTAGGTTGGGTTGGGTTGAGGCTATTGGTATTGGGCTCCTAATCTAATGCAAACAATCAATCAAGGGATTTGATGTAGTCAAGTACACAAGGGTTAACACGTACTAGAATTTGCTAGACCTAGAGCCAAAATGGAATAGGTCGACTCAACTTACACCCAACTCAACAACTAATTCTTCCATTGGCCAGGTAAGAGGTGGGGTGGTGGGAGGCTCTCCCTGCCTATGACAGGGTCCTAATTAAAAATCACCAGTCCACTTAGGATGTTTGCTTTTGGTCCTCTAGCCTTAGATACCAGTTTTCAGTAATAGTTGGAGAATTGAATGCACTAGTTTACCCACACAACTTGGACTCGACCTGCTGGTATCCCTAGCTTACTAAAGCAAATTAGGTTGCTAGTAAATTTTAATTAAGGTTTGGGTATGAATGCAAGGTAGTTGTTTTGGGCCCAGGACAAGTAATGACCTCCTGCCCTAATATGAGATAGAGAGAGTGCCCTTAAGATTTGTTTAATGCAAATGATGAACACAATGAAACCTGATGCATTCTAAAACACAACAAAAAAATAAATTTTTTTTTATCTTTTTATGACATGGCAAATTTTATTTAAGTTGGTTAAGTTATCAAATAAAATTTGGCTTGGGTTGGGAGGGGTTTGGTAGCTGATTAGGTTGGATTAAGTCAAATATGCAGAAATCACAGAAACTAAAATTAGGGTTTGCTTTGATGCAGAAGTTATCATGGATTTAAATACATAAAAATTCTAAAAAATTTACAGAACAAAGAATGACATGTGAATATGATCCCTACTAAATTTCATATGAACTAAAATTCAGATGATGATGTAATACCTAGGATTTCAGACTATGTACAGAAAACTTAGAATTTTTGTTAGGATTTCTAGGATACAGATTTTTATAATTTTTTTATTTCTGTAAAAATAATTAAAAATAATTAAAATTATCAACACTGAACAGAGAATATGCTATACAAATTTCAATGAAAAATAAAATACCTAAATTGACTAAATAGACCAAAACTCAGACCCTTAATGCAGATGACAATTACTGATTTTTGTTAGGGTTTTATTTTTATTACTTTTTGTTTATTTTCGGATCTAAAAAATTCTACAAAAATAACAAAAAAATAGAGGATGAAACAGAGGATATTCACCATGAAAATCAGAAAAAAATAAAAATATTTGATGGGGGAAATAGTCCTATGTTTCAGGGGTTATACAAAATTCAGGATGCAAAAATCTAAACTATGATGCAAGAACATGCCCTAAACTATGCTCTGATACCAAAATTGATGAGGAACGTGATTCTAATATAATGCAGGATGACATGCAAGGGAAGAACATGAAGAAAATTAGATTAAAGTAAGCAAATATTTTTGGATTTTTGTGTATAGTTTTGATTCCCAAAACTAGCCTAGATTAGGTTAGGGTTATCCTGTATCAATTAGCATCCTACCCACATGCTAGTTCAATCAGAAAGAAAAGAAAATCAGGATCCTAGATCTAAGAAGGCCTATTAAGAACATATTCAACTTCAAGAAATCAAAAAAAGAGAGGTGGGACGGGTTAGTTTTACCTAGCAATGACATTCTTGAGTCAATAGAAGAGATTGCTCCACTCAGATCAGCACTTGGATGATCCGGTCACTTTCTCGCGGATCTGCCGGCTTTTTATCAGTTTCGTTCGGAGGCAAGAAAAATGTCATCCAAGGGGTGTGGCACTGGAGAGATCCTACAAACATCAGGGGTTAGTCAGAAAGGAAACAAGAAAACAAAATATGGATTAGGGTTTGAAGGAAGAAGAAAGCCAGATTGCTGGTGTTGGCGACCTGGAAGTGGAAGAAGAACTCCTTGCTGATGGATGGCTAGGGCTCTTATACTTGGGGTGGATTAGGGCTTGGGAAGTAGAGGGTTTGGGCGGCTAGGGCTTGGAAGGATTAAGGCACACAAGTATCACACACACACACACACTTTAAAGAAGAACACAAACTTTTTACAAGAAAATTTTACTAGAGTTTATTTCATGAATAAGAGATTATCTTACAAGAGAAAGAGGTGGTGGGTATTTATAGGCTCACCCAGGTCCTCTCCTTATTAGGATTGGATTACAAAATTTGATAAGGAAGAGGAATACAAAATTTGAATAAAATTACAATTCCTTGTTGACTTGGGAAAGGAATTCCTTGTTGGCTTGGGAATGTTGGAAATTCTGTCCCAAAGCCAATCGTCTAGGATGTCGATGGTTGTGCCATTTTGTAATTATATATAAATTTTTAATGAATAAAAGTTATTCTTTTGGCTATTCATCATATTTACATTTTTCTGAAATGAACTCTTATATGATGGAGTCCTTAGACTACATTATTTGATATAGAGAGGATGTATCAAGTAGTTCTTAAACTGGTTCACAACCAAATGATACATTATTATAGGATGACAATGTATCAAGTGTAGGTTATTGTATGTCATATTTATTGGTTGTCCTCTTAACCAAGGAGTGTGGAGATACTGGTATAACATGCAAGTAAAATATGTGACATCTCATTGAACGTGATCATCTGCGGAGCTCACTTCCACCAAAGGGTTGCTCATGAAGGTATATGGGTATATGTGTCTCTCAGACCTAAGGTCACCATGGCAGCTTGCAAGCAACTCACTATACTTTGGTGCCGGACCACCTGGATTTCTAATCTAGTGACAGAAGGTTTCTGGGTGCAGTCAAGTACTTGTGAAGCAGTGGTGGATCAAGATGAAATTGACCTAGTAAAATAATTTGGAGTGAATGACTCATTATGTCTCAATTTAGCAAATCCTTGGCCAGGATAGTTCTTGTGAGGAGTCACAAAACTTGTAAAGTTGAGACACGATCTGGATAAAACAAATTAGGGGTGGCAATCGAACCCTAGGTCATCCTGAGCATTATGAGGTCAAAGGGATGAATTATGCGGTAACCATATGCCAGAGATTTTAGAGAGGTGCTCTACATCTTCGACCTATCTGGACATTGGGTATCATTACTAGATGAGAATTTTGACGGTACTGGAAGTGTTCCAGTGCTACCGGCTTAGTGTTCGAACCTATAGGATCGCACATCATAGGGGTTTCTATATGATCTTAAGGCTGATCGACGATTGAGAATCGTTTACCGTCACCGAAGGTCTATATGATTGACCATGTTCCAGGTATCGATACTTGCTTGAGTCGACACTCGGAAAGTATCAACACTTGGCAATTTTGCGTGAGTTGATACTTGCTATGATGAGCAAAACTTCTGGAAGGTTTTGACTTCGAATTTTGAATTTGGATTTCAATTTTTGGGCATTTTGGCTCCAGGCTTTCTTAGTATGACAATCATACTTACCTTTTTTGGCTTGGACCCATTTGGTATGGCCCTTGACCTTCTCTTCCAATCTCTCCTCCTTCCCTTTTCTCCCTCTCTTGGCAGTCCCTATAAATAAAGGTTATTCTATAAGGCTTTGGCTGATTTTTTCTAGTTCATTGTTTGTCTTGTTGGCTGGTGTTTCCAGGCCACAAGAAGAATAGAGGGAAAAGGGTTTGTGAGGTCTTTGGGATTGGGTGTGAGAAACCTAGCATTCAAGCTAGGTCTTGGAAAGAGAGTTTCTTAGGAAGGGTTCCACCTCTCCTCCTTGTCTTTTCGAAAGTAGAAGATCGGCCCGAAGGATCCCGAAGAGCTAGCACTTCAAGGGAGTTGATCAAAGTCGAGCCTCGGTATGACTACCTGTAGAGGTCAGACATGTGTATGACTCAAGAGCACCATCCTTGGAGCACCGCCACTGCATCCATCAAAGGTATAATGGTAAGGTATCTTTATATCTTTGATTATTTTCTTGCTCTTGATGTATATTGCATGATGCATTATCTTACTAAATTATGTTGCTGGCAGATTGATCATTTTGATCGATCTACCAAGCCTTCTGCTATGTTCATTTTAAAATAGTTTTAAAATACTTTATTTCTGCCGGCTATGTTTCACCTTCAATGGTATCAGAGCCAGGTTCATTGTAGTATAATAATGTTAGCATGCTTTAACATCATGTTTTTCTTTTAAAGTACTTGGAATGAGTTCTTCACCATGGCCGTACGGTCATAGGAGAGAAGCAGGGATGCAAGACTCTCTCTTTCCATTCAATGGGGTCTCCTATGATGTGTAGGGGTACCGCTTATGATTGACTCATGAAGAGGAAAGATTAAAGAAAATGTAGATTAAAAATGTTTTAATCCTATATTATGATCTTAAAATAAATTTAGATAAGAACTAAGAGTTTTGTTTTAATCGGATTTGATTGAAAGTTTGGTAAAACTTTGGATTTGAAATCATTGTTATTGCCCTGTGACAAGCCTATAGTCGACCCCTTAAGTCGACTCATGAAGGTTGAAGTGTCGACACTTGGGATTGTGAGTTGATACTTTGCCTCGAAGGTGTCGACTCATGAGCTCTTCCCAAAAAACATAGTGTTATGTTTTCTTCCTATCTCAGGCCTTGAGTCGATCCAAGTGTCAACACCTAGTATCGATACTTATCCCTGGTGAGTCGACACTTGATATGAAAAGTTGCAAAAATAGTGAACTCAAATATCTTATTATTGTAAAATTATTTTACATTTGTAAATTAAAATTATTTTAATTTATTAAGGCTATTGAACTTAATTAAGAATTAAGTCACTTTGAATGACTAAAAATTCTAGGAATATGATTCAAAGATTTTAAGTCATTTCAATAAGCCTTAAGGGTCATGGGTTGCTTCTATTAGGTCCTTAATTAGGTTAGACCTAAGTTTAGATGCACTGAACTATGTAGAGAATCATTCTAATCAAATGTTGAGTTAGGACTTCTTCTCTATAAATTTCTCTAATAGTTATATTGATTAGTCCATAGATCTAAATAGACCTAATTTGTGGCTCAGTGGTAAGCCCGAGTCTTAGGCTAGTCTAATTGACTTTGATGAACCAATTGGTATCTAGGTAAGTTTGGCAGTTTGATCATGGTTCTTTGGGGCTACCTCTTACCTGGCCAACTCGGTTGGTGTCTAAGGCAAGATGGTTAATGGCAGAACCCAACCCATGATCTCACTTACCTGGCCAATGTAATCGATCAAAATTGATTAGGCAGCTCACTGACTCGTGTTAACCCATGTCATTCAAGGTTAATCAGTATTGACTGATTTTAGGTGCCCATGGATCATTAGTTATGAGTAACTCTCCTTGATTGCTGATGTGGTCAGTGGGAGGTTGATCCATGTCTTCTCATCTCTTCTTCTGTCATAATAAGATTAAACCCTCTAAATTATTAGGTCCATAAAAAGACCAAGTTATGGGGATAACCGAGTCTTAGCCTTCTATTAAGTGAGATGGTAATGGATCCAATAGGTGGGTATTTATCAGCAAATCCAAAGATTGAGTATTCATCGGGCTATTGGAATTGCTGTTCCTAATATGATGGCTCAGTGTGTCTCTCTTAACGGTGGTCAGGTGGGCCGACCAAAGTCAGGCTTGACAATTCGTTAGTTAGAAGCATCGAATTTTGTCATGTTAATGGTTGGACTTAATTAGGACCTTCAATAGGAGGCCCAAAGGTCGATTGAAGTGCATCTTGGGGCAAAACCTAAATACTAGAGATTACTTGGAGAAGTAATCGATTGAAAAACCTGCCTTTAGACGTGCATAGGTGGGCCAGCCAAAGTCAGGCTCATGTGTCATCTATTGGACTCTAGTACCCACTTAGGAATCAAAGTGATTCCTCGGATTGGAGGTAGAGGCTACCAATCTGAACAAAATAATGGGAGGGCTTTTAGACTAAAGTCCATGTCTATAGGATAATAATTCATATACACTAATTAGCTTTAGTTTTTCTTTCAGATGTCTTCCAACCTGTTACTCTGGTCTCTTCTCGATAATGAGAAGCTTAAGGGTTCCAACTTCGATAGCTGGTATCGAAGGCTCAGGATTGTCCTGGAGCATGAACGGATCTTGTATGTGATATCGGATCCGGCACTTGAAACCCCTGCTCCCAATGCTCGGGGTTCGGTCAGAGACACTTATCAGAAGTGACTCTCTGATAGGACCACTATCCGATGCATTATGTTAGCAGTGATGAACGACGAGTTCAGTCGCAAGTTCAAGGAAGCCCAACCAGAAAAAATCCTTCAAAGGTTGAAGGAGACTTTTGGCACACCAGATGACATTGAGAGGTACATGATCTCCTGTGCTATCTACAACATGTGGATGTGTGATGGGGTCTCAGTCACTGATCATGTATTCTACATGATCGAGATGATTGAGTACCTGGGCAAGCTCGGATGTCCCTTGCATGAACAGCTCGGGAATGATGCGATTCTGAATTTCCTGTCCTCTTCCTATCTAGATTTTCTCGATCATTATTGAATGAATAAGCTTGCAGTTAACTACCACAGTCTGTTGGGGTTGCTGCAGACTTATGAGAAAAACCACCATCTGAACAAAGGGGTGGTAAATCTAGTGGGAGGATCTTCAGCAGGGCGTCATCCCTTTAAGAAAGGGAAAAATAAAGGTAAAGCTAAACATGTGCAAAATGCTTCTGAGCCTAGTCAGGCCAAGAAGGAGAAGGTTGATAAGAGCCAAGCAAAGCGCTTCTTCTGCAAGAAGCGGGGACATTGGAAGAGAAATTGTCCTCTTTACATTGCATCCCTTGACCTGAATAGGTCCAAGAAGAGGAAGTAGCCAGAAGGTGCTAGACAAGGTATTTATATGATAACATCTTGTAGTTTCTCTATCTGTGATATTACTAACTAGATATTGGATACAGGAAGTCCAATTCATATTTGTAATTCTTTGTAGGGATTTCAAGTTAGTAGAAGATTCGAGGATGGCGAGAGATTCTTGAACGTGGAAAATGGAAGCCAGGTTTTAGTCCTGGTATTGGGAGTCCTCAAACTAGTTTTCGAATCTTGTACAATCATTTTGAATGAGTATCATCATTGTCCATCTTTTATTTTAAATATCATTTCTGTAGGCCAATTGGCCACGTATGGTTTTGAACTATCAATAAAGAATGACATTTGCAAAATCATTTGGAATGGTTCTATTGTAATGAATAGATATATGAATAATGGCATTTATGTACTATTGTGACATGTTAGTGTAGTGTATACATCTAGCAAACATCCTAGGATAGATAATGTCAGCGATGCATACCTATGGCATTATAGGCTAGGTCATATTAACAAGAACATGATAAACAGGTTGAAGTGCAAGGGTCTCCTCGACTTTAGTGAAAGTGGTTCACTTCTAACCTGTAAGTCCTGTCTTCTTGGAAAGATGACAAAATCATCTTTTACTGGAACAGATGAACGAGCTAAAGAAATTCTAAGTCTAGTATATATTGATATATGCGGATCCATGAATATTAGTGCCAGAGGTGGATACGGTTATTTCATTACATTTACAGATGATCTTTC
This sequence comes from Areca catechu, assembly GCA_021397845.1. Taxonomy (NCBI): domain Eukaryota; kingdom Viridiplantae; phylum Streptophyta; class Magnoliopsida; order Arecales; family Arecaceae; genus Areca; species Areca catechu. The sequence goes on from CM038043.1 coordinate 166,003,988, forward strand.
GAGGTATGGTTATGTCTTCTTGATGAGACATAAATCTGAGACGTTTAAAATGTTCAAACGATATCGTAATGAAGTATAAAAACAAACTAGAAGATGTATCAAAACCCTTCGATCAGATCGAGGTGGTGAATATCTTTCCAGGGAGTTTCTGATATATCTCGAAGAGAATGGGATTCTCTCTCAGTGGACACTTCCAAGGATACCTCAGTTAAATGGAGTGTCTGAAAGGAGGAATCGAACCCTGTTAGACATGGTTTGGTCCATGATGGGCTTTGCTTTTCTACTGTATCTTTTTGGGGATATGTTCTAGAATCAGCCTGTTACCTTTTGAATAGGGCTCCGAGTAAATCCATTAACAAAACCCCACATGAGATATGGACTGGACGTAAGCCGACACTCTCATACCTTCGGGTCTAGGGTTGCCTGGCTTATGTTAAATATTTAAAAATGGATAAACTTGAATCGAGGTCTGACCGGTGCCTATTTGTTGGGTATTCAAAAGAGTCTAAGGGGTATTACTTCTACTTGGCTGAGGAACAAAAATTGTTCGTCAGTCTTAAGACTATCTTTTTGGAAAAGGAGTTCCTTGGTGAAGGAACTGTAGCCGCTAAAATTGTACTTAGTGAAGTTCAACAAATAGAAGAACCGACACACTTAAGGGATAACATAGAACCGGTTGTGATTAGATCACACTTAGAGCCCACATAGGAACCATTAAGGAGATCCGGTAGGGTACCGAGTCGACCGGACAGATACTACAGTTTCTTGGTCCAGGATGGTGTTCCATTAAACTCGATGAAAATAATGAGGATCCGATCACCTATATGGATGCGATGTAGAGGTCCAACTCTAAGAAATGGCTAGGAGCCATGCAATTCGAAATGGAATCCATGGAAATCAATAATGTATGGACATTGGTTGATCCGCCTGAAGGGATAAAATCCATTGGGTGTAAATAGATTTTCAAGAGGAAAAGGGGCGCAGACGGGCAGGTGGAGACCTATAAAGCTCGTTTGGTTGTCAAAGGATATCATCAACATTATGGTATTGACTATAACGAGACGTTCTCTCCTGTGGCAATGCTCAAGTCTATTCAGATCATACTTGCTTTAGTGGCACACTTTAACTATGAAATCTGGCAAATGGATATCCGAATAACTTTCTTGAATGGTGAGCTGGAAGAAAAGGTGTATATGATACAACCTGAAGGGTTCACATCCACAGACGAGTCAAAGGTGTGCAAGCTTCAAAGGTCCATCTATGGACTGAAACAAGCATCACGGAGTTGGAACGTATGATTTGATAAGTATATCAAATCGTATGGCTTTGTTAGGAACGGAGAAGAACTTTGCATTTACAAGTGGGTTAATGGTTCTGTGATTATGTTCTTTGTGTTGTATATGGATGACATTCTCTTAATCAGGAATGACATCCCAACACTGCAAGGAATAAAGGTCTAGTTGTCATCTCAGTTCTCTATGAAGGACTTGGGTGAAGCCTCTTACATACTGGGTATGAAGATCTATAGAGATAGATCTAAGAGGCTTCTGGGACTGTCCCAGTCTACGTACATTGACACTTTGCTGAAGCGATTCAGCATGGAAGATTTCAAGAAAGGCTATCTTCCGATAAGTACTGGAATTGCTCTCTCCAAAGAGGATTGTGCGACAACTCCCGAGGAAAGAGAGCGTATGAGCAGAATCCTATATGCTTCGAGATGGATTCTATCATATATGCTACGACGTGTACTAGACCAGATGTGACATACTCACTAGACGTAGTGAGCAGATACAAGTCTGACCCAGGTGAAGCTCATTAGAAAGTGAAAAAGACCATCCTTAAGTATTTGCAAAATACTGAGGATCAATGGCCGATTTATAAAGAACCTGATTTGAAACTTGTGGGATATACTAACTCCAATTTTCAGTTAGATAAGGATGACAGTAAGAGTGTGTCAGGATTTATCTTTATCCTTAATGGAGGAGCAATCTGCTGGAAAAGTTTCAAGTAGCCTACTGTGGCGGACTCAATATGCGAAGTAGAGAATATTGCAGCATTGGATGCATCAAAGGAAGTAATATGGTTGGAAAAGTTCCTTGGCGAGCTGAGAGTGGCACCTTCCCTGGATGGTCCTATTCCGGTATATTGTGACAGCATTGGAGCCTTTGCTCAAGCCAAAGAGTCGAAGTCTTATCACAGCATAATGCACATTCTACGGTGCTATCACCTTGTACGAGAGATCAAGGAACGATGTGATATTGACCTTCAGAAGATCGATGGAAAGGAGAACCTGGCCAACCCCTTCACTAAAGCCATCAGAATTCAAGAGTTTGATAGTTGTAAATGAAAAATGGGAATGAGATTCTGTATCGATTAGTTTTAGTCCAAGTGGGAGTTGTTGGAAATTATGTCCCAAAGCCAATCATCTAGGATGTAGACAGTTGTGCAAATTTATAATTGTATATGAATTTTTAATGAATAAAAGTTATTCTTTTGGCTGTTCATCATATTTATATTTTCTTGAAATGAACTCTTGTATGATGGAGTCCTTAAAACTACATTATTTGATATAGAGAGGATGTATCAAGTAGTTCTTAAACTGGTTCAAAACCAAATGATATATTATTATAGGACGACAATGTATCAAGGGTAGGTTGTTGTATGTCATATTTGTTGGTTGTCTTTTTAACCAAGAAGTGTGGAGACACTGGTGTGACATGCAAGTAAAATATGTGACATCTCACTAAACGTGACCATCTGCAGAGCTCCCTTCTACCAAAGGGTTGCTCGCGAAGGGATATGGATATATGTGTTCCTCAGACCTGAGATCACCATAACAGCTTGCAAGCAACTCACTGTACTTTGATGCCGGACCATCTAGATTTCTAATCCAATAATGGAAGATTTCTGGGTGCAATCAAGTACTTGTGGAGTGGTGGTAGATCAAGGTAGAATTGACCCCTCCAAATAGTTTGGAGTGAATGACTCATTGTATCTCAATTTAGCAAATCCTTGGCCAGGATAGTTCTTATGAGGAGTCACAGAACTTGTAAAGTTGAGACACGATCTGGATAAACCAAATTAGGATTGGCAGTCGAACCCTAGGTCATCCTGAGCATTATGAGGTCAAAAGGATGAATTATGCGATAACCATATGTCAGAGGTTCTAGAGGGGTGCTCTACATCTTTGACCTATCCGGACGTCGGGTATCATTACTAGATGAGGACTTTGACTGGTACTGGAAGTGTTCCAGTGCTACCAGCTTAGTGTTTGAACCTATGGGGTCACACACCATAGGGATTTCTATCTGATCTTAAGGTTGATTGATGATTGAGAATCGTTTGCCATCACCGTAGGTCAATATGATTGACCATGTTCCAAGGGTCGATACTAGGAAAGTGTCGACACTTAACGATTTTGCATGAGTCGACACTTGCTGTGACGAGCAAAATTTCTGAGAAGAATTTCTGTAAGGTTTTGACTTCAAATTTTGAATTTGAATTTCGATTTTTGGGCGTTTTTGGTTCCAGGCTTTCTTGGTATGATAGTCATACTTACCTTCTTTGGCTTTGACCCATTTAGTATGGCCCTTGACCTTCTCTCCCAATCTCTCCTCCCCTTTTCTCTCTCTCATGGTTGTCCCTATAAATAAAGGTTATTCTATAAGACTTTGGCTGATTTTTTTTAGTTCTTTGTTTATCTTGTTGGCTGGTGTCTCCAGGCCACAAGAAGAATAGAGGGAAAAGAGTTTCTTAGGAAGGGTTTGTTATGTTACAGGGTCATGCCCTTTAGCTTAAAGAATGCAGGAGCGACATACCAAAGGCTTATGAACAAGATCTTCAAAGGATAAATTAGGAGGAATATGAAAGTATACATCGATGATATGCTGGTAAAAAGCCAAGTTGCTGAGCACCACATAATTGACCTAGAAAAGACCTTCAACACACTTCGTCGCTTCTAGATAAAGCTCAACCTTAGCAAGTGTACATTCGGAGTTACCTCCAGTAAGTTCTTGGGATTTATTGTGCCACAGTACTAGATTGAGGCTACGCTAGAGAAAATCTAAGCCCAGATTGTGCCACATTGGACAGTCAAAGAAGTACAGTGTTTGACAGGGAGGATCATGGCTCTCAGCAGGTTCATGTCAAGGTTGGCTAAAAAAAGTTTGCCCTTCTTTAAAGATCTCAAACAACCAAAGGATTTTCAATGGATGGTTGAATGCCAGATTACATTGGACAAGCTGAAGAGGTACCTTAGATCTCTACTGCTACTGAGCAAGCTAAAACCAAATGAGATCCTCTATCTCTACCTAGCAGTGTCAGAGCTAGCATTTGGATCCATGCTAGTCAAATAGGAGGATGAGCTTTAGAAGCCAGTCTTCTATGTTAGTTGGGTTCTGCATGATGCCAAAACCATATATGTGAAACTAAAAAAAGTAGTGTATGCACTATTAGTCTTCGCTCGGGACTTTGCCCCTATTTTTAGGTGCACACAATGGACGTTTACACCAACCTCCTTATAAGGTCGATCTTTCACTGACCCAATATCTCAAGCCGGGTTGCTAAGTGGGCCATTGAGTTAGGGGTGTTCGACGTCAAGTACTTTTCTCGGCCATTGATAAAAACTCAGGTGCTTGCTAATTTCATCCTAAAGTGCACCATACCTGAAGGACATAAGCTTAGCACTATGGAGCCTAGAGTAGAGCTCAGAGTCAAAGAGGTTAAAGAGTGCTAGGTCCTCTATGTTGATGGGTCTTCGAATAGCATAGGATGTGGAGCCGGACTAGTTCTCACCAGCCTAGATGGGGGTAGTGGTGGAATACGCCTTGCATTTTAATTTCAAAGCCTTGAATAATAGGGTTGAATATGTAGCCCTAGTCACTGGGCTCAAGATCGCCAGAGACTTGGAGGTTCAACATTTGAAGTTTATAGTGATTCACAGCTCATCATTGGACAAGTGTGTGGCAAGTATGAAGTGCAGGATCCAAATATGATCAAATACCTACAAAAAGTAAATGACCTTGCTCTTGCCTTTGCATCACTACAGTTTGAATAAATCCTTAAGGAGGAAAACATGCGAGCCACCTGCTATCAAAGCTCACCACCCAGGGAGCATCGGATATAAAGAGGAGCTCAACCTTTGAGGCCCTCAAAAGTTTTAGTACAAAAGAAGCTACAGTGATGCAAGTCCAGCCCGAACTGAGCTGGATAGACCTAATGATATGATATCTAAAGCACCAAGCCTCCAAATATGTGATACTCGATAACAAGCTGTATAAAAGGTCATACTCCCAATCTTTGCTTAGATGCTTTCGACCCTTCGAAGCTGATTATGTGCTTAAAGAGGTACATAAAGGTATTTATAACAATAACCTAGGAGACATAATGCTTGCCTACAAGGTGCTATAGCGGGTTACTATTGGCCAACATGTAGTAGGAGGCAATTGACCTTGCAAGGAGGTGCAACTAGTGCCAGAAGAACTTTAATATACAATGCTGACCAGCAATACCACTGCTAACCATTGCTTCTCCAGGTCGTTTGCTCAATGGAAAATGGACATCCTTGTGCCATTCCTAACTATCTTTGCATATAAAAAGTTCCTGCTTGTCACCATCGACTATTTTATTAAGTGGGTGAAAGCAGAAGTACTGGCTAGCATCACCGAGGCAAAGGCATGTGACTTCATTTGGAAGTCCATCATTTATAAATTTGGCCTACCAACAGCCATTCTCACCAACAACGGATGCCAGTTCGATAACGTAAAGTTCCTGACTTCTATAGAGACCTTAGGATAGCTCATCGACTGACTTCGGTGTGGCACCTTCAAAGTAATGGTGAGGCCGAGGTAGCTAATCAAATTTTATTATAGGGGCTCAAGACAAGGTTGGACCAAGCGAAAGGGCAGTGGGCCTACCACTTAGCGAATCCCTACCGAAAAAACTCTCTTCAGGTTGGTGTTCAGGACTGAGGCCATCATACCTCTTGAGATCGGCCTCCCCTCCTATAGGATGAAAAAGCTCGATGAAGAGAACAGCTCATCTGACCTTCGAGCTAACCTGAACCTTCTAGAGGAAGTAAGGGAGCAAGTGCGACTCCACGTGGTAGCCTACCAGCAAAGAGTAGCCCAATACTAAAACTCAAAGATGAAGGGGAAGATCTTCCAAGCAGGGGACCTCATCTTGTGAAGAGCTGAGGTATCACATCTAGAGGTGCAGAACAAGCTGGCTCCAAATTGAGAGGGGCCTTACTAGGTAGATGAAGTGTTGCATCTCGGGGCCTATCGACTTTGTCACTTGGATAGAATGCCAATTTCATGAACCAGGAATATGGAAAACCTATGCATATATTATCAATGATGTAACTCATTATTAATAAAGAGCTTCCTTTGTGTTCCATCTCATATTGTGAATGAGCAGATTAACCTTCGATGGATGGCTGACCTCCTTATCAACCTTGGATAAGTCAAGCAAAGGCCCAAACAAGTATAAAGGGGGTAACCTGAAAATTAATCCAGGCCATTCTTGACATGCGATATTTGACTTCTAAGAAAAAAGTAAATAACTAATTAGGTGCATTACAACACTCAGTCGATTCATTTTGAAGTTGGCTAAGCATTGCCGGCCTTTCTTCAGGGTTCTAAACTGAATGAATAGCTTCACTTGGATAGAAGAATACTGAGAAGCTTTTGAAGGGCTAACAAAATTCATCGGATCTTTGCCTTTACTTTCCAAACCATAAGTCAGAGAGGAATTATACTTATACCTTATGGCTTCCCCTAGAAGTAGTCAACTCCATGCTCATTCGATTGGATAACAAAGGAGTTCAAAAGCCTATCTGCTATATTAGCCAAGTACTTCATGATGTAGTGACCAAGTACTCTAAACTTGAAAAAAATTGTTTATGCATTAATCATCTCTACACAGCATCTCAAGTCTTATTTCTAAGCCTATTTGATAGTCATTTTAATTGACTAGCCATTCAAGGTTATCCTGCAATGGCTAGACACCTCCGGGAGAATGGCCAAATAGGTAATAAAGCTCTATGAGTTTGATATTTCTTATCGATTTAGGTCAGCAATAAAGGCTCAAATCCTTGTCGACTTCCTAATCGAGTATACCTGATTGGATGACAAACTTGAAGAGTAGCCTGTCGAGCAAGTTGGCCCAGAGATAGCATAGATTATTTATGTAGACGGAGCTTCCAATTCTTAAGAAAGTGGGGCAGCACTAATCCTCACGAACTTGGAAGGATTTGTTGCCTAGTACGTACTTCACTTCCTATTCAAGGCAACTAACAACCAAGCCCAGTATGAAGCCCTACTGCTGGACTAAAACTTGTTAAGGAGTTTGGGTAAAAAACTTTCAGGTTTTCATTGACTCCCAACTCATAATCAATCAAGTTACTACAGAATATGAGGCCCAGGATGCTATAATAGCTAAGTACCTTGATAAGGTGCGAACTCTTATATCAGCCCTCAAGTATTTTAGCATCTTTCATATTCCAAGATGGGAAAATTCTCGAGCAAACATACTTTTCCAACTAGCTACTTTAGCCGACAACTTCCTTGGATGAACTTATATTGAGTATTTGGAACCTCCTAGTATCAATGAGACCGAGAAAGTTCAACAAATTGACTATGAACCAAGCTAGATGCATCCTTTTGTCAAGTACTTTATTGAAGGTGTCATTTCCAATAATCCTCTATCAGATATTAAGAAATTTAGGTGGAAAGCTTCTCAATTTGTATTATTGAATAGATAACTCCATAAAAGGTCTTTTTCATTCCTGCTATTCAAGTATCTACGACTGATTAAGGCTGACTATGTGCTTCAAGAAATTCATGAAGGAATCTATAAGAATCATCTGGGAGGCAGGTCCCTACCCTATAAAACTTTAAAGTAAGGATATTATTAGCCTACCATGCGAGAAGATATCATGGAACTTATTTGGAAGTGCGACTAGTACCAATCAATATTTAGTGGCAACCCGCCAGCCAATTGGCCCAACTCTTTGCTCCTTGGTCCTTTGTCCAATAGAGAATGGATATACTCAACTTATTTTTCTTAGCAATAGGTCAGCAAAAGTTTCTCATTGTCACCATCGACTACTTCACCAAATGGATGAGATAGAATCATTGGTGCACATCATTAAGAGCAAGGTCAAGAACCTTTTTTAGAAGTCTATCATCTTTTGATTCAGACTCTTTCATGTCATCATTACCAATAATGGTTGATAGTTTGATAATCAAGCATTTAGATAATTTTATGCTGATCTCCATATTCAGTATTGATTCATATCTGTCAAACATCTTCAATCAAATGGAGAAGCAAAAGTCATGAATTAGACAATTCTAAAGGACCCAGGACTAAGCTAGATAAAGCCAAGGGCAAATGGGCCGACGAGTTATCCAAGATACTATATGTATACTATATAATTCTTAAACATTAACTAACAAGACTCCCTTCAACTGGCATTTGGCATCGAAGTAGTGTTCCTAGTCAAAATTAGACTTTTTGACTATGGGGATTGAGCACTTTAATAAGTGAAGTAATTCGACCTGACTTAGGACCAACCTTGACCTATTGGAAGAAACTCAAAACTTGGCTCATCTGCGAATGGCAGTGTATCGGTAATGTGTAGCTTAGTGTTTCAACTCCTGGGTGAAGTTGATTACTATTCATCTAGGGGACCTTGTCCTACGGTGGGTAGAAATTTCAAGATTGATGGAGTAAAGGAAATTATCGCTGAATTGGGAAGGATCTTATCAAGTAATTGAGGCCCTTTATCGAGGAGTATACAAAATTAAAGGCTTTGACATAACACCAATTTCTCGAACTTGGAATACAGAAAATATATTGTTTTATTATTAATGATGTAATATACTTACTTGGTAATACAATTAAATATATTCTTCGACAAGGTTCTTAAAGGTTTTATCTTATTATCTTACTTAGTTATCCAGTACCAACTCTGATAGGTCTACTACTCGATGATCCATCATCCAACTCAGGATTTCTGAATCTCTAGATTGCTTAACAACTGACTACTCGACGATCCATCATCCAACTCAAGATTTTTGAATCCCTCGACTACTTAACAACTAGCTACTCAACGATCCATCACCTAACTCAGGATTTCTGAACCCCTTGATAGCTTAACAACCGATTATTTGATGATTCATCATCCAACTCAAAATTTTTGAACCTCTTGGCTGTTTAACAACTGGCTACTCGGTGATTCGTCGCCCAGCTCAGGATTTCCAAATCCCTTAATTACTTAATAATTAGCCAATAGATGATTCGTCATGTTTCATAGGATTCCATAATCTTTCAGCTAGCTAATACCTGGTTAACAAAAAAAAATTGCCGACTTAGCTGACTCGCATCAACTAATTAGCAACGATTATAAGTGATTGACTCGTACTCAATCACTAAGGAAAGAATTTGCATTACAAACTAGTTGGACTCGACTACCAGCAATAGACCAACTTCTTACAGCAAGAATTATGTGAGTTAAAGAGTCAGGAGCTCTACAACCACAATCGGGGGTTAGCATTTAAGCTACACAAATGACCATTTTTCTTGACTAAAGGACTTAAATGCATTTTGCTAAAGGTTTGCAGTCAGGTATCCATGGCACCTATGTTTGGGAGTTCTATTCTCGCACTGAGAAACTATACATTCGGCTGTTAAATTATTAACTCGACTAAGTGACTATGAGTTACTTTCTTGGCCTATGCTGCACTTTCAACTACATTATGTAGAATATTTTTGCATTCAAGTCAGTTATCATAGAAATCATTCAACACAAAAGCAAGATGGGAGGAAAAAGTAGATATCTTTATTAATTTTCAAAGTTAAGTACAAGAAAAGGGTCGAGCCCAAATACAAGAGAAGAATTGAGAGGGACAATTACAAAATCACTTCCCGGGACCAGTTGTCTGAGCTGCTTCGAAAGCTTCGACTTCTTTGTTGATCATGGCCTCAGCATTGGAGATCAGCTCAGCAATGGTCTCTTCAATGACAGTTTTCGCTTTAGTGGGAGCCTCCGAAGCCATTTTCTTGGTACTGACTAGATCGGCCTCGACTTTTGTAGCTCCCTCAAGGTTTCTTCTTCATCATCATCAGTGTCAACGATGGTGCTTAGGTCCAATCCTGGGAAGGCTTGGGCAACCTTCTTCTTGCATTAGAGGAATTCGAGATGGAGGGCTTCTAGGCAGCCCTCAGCCACTTCTTTTTTGAAGTCCTCGAATTCCTTGTATGTCTCAAATTCTTGCTCTACCATGGCTTGGGGTCAGCATTGATGGCCTTGGCTTCGAGCTCGATAGTTTTAAGTCGCTCTTCCGGAACTATCTTTCTTGAGTTGGCATCGTCCATGTTTATTTCCAGCTCGGAGACCCAAGCCCTTTCATTGGCCAGTTTTTTGTCTTTCTCTTTTATTTGGGCTGCCAACTTTCGAACGAGTTCCTTGGAAACCTAATGTTCCTCAAGCTTTGCTTCTTGGATCTCGCCTACCTTCCTTAGCTCCTTGGAGACCCTGGCATTTGCCTTTGTGGTCTCCACTTGGTCTTTTAGAGTTTGACTAATCTCTACAAAGCTGTCAAACCCTTCTTGGACAAGGGTAATGTCATGGGCAACTGCAAAGAATAATTTTCTAAATTAACTAGGCAGAGTTTGGGTATTGAAAAAACAACAATGTTAAAGATACTCACCCTGATGAGAGCTAGGAAGAAGGATTTGATGATCTCTAGCGAATGGGCTTTCCGATCCTCCTAGTCCTGAGGGAGGAGAATCATTTTGACTATATTTTCATTTAGTCCCTCTTTCTGTAATGATGAGGTAGTCTTCGTACTTCCACCTTTAGCCAATGTACTCTTCATTCTAAGGAACCTTTTTAGGCTTCGACGAAGTCATCAAACCCTTACCTTTCCCTTCGACCTCCACTCAGACTGAATGACTCAGCCTCCTTGGTGCTGTGGTCGGTGGCATTGGTGCTGAAGATGAAATCGACACTATTGAAATCGGTGCCAAGACGAGTTCCACCTCATCATCGTCCGTGATGGTGGGAGCTTTTGAAGGGCGTGGTATTAGAGCCCTGGTGGAAGCTGACATGCCCTTAAGAGCTACTTGGGGCTTCTTAGACACCACCTTCTTTGATCGATAAGCCCCTCCCTTAGTTGCAACTCTTTTCTTGGTAGTTTTCAAGGCCTCAAATGAGACCTTCATGTATGTAGAAAGCCGAATAAAGGACCTAGAAAAAAATAATAGCAAATAAATAGAAAAGACCAACTTCAAAAACTTAGAAAATTGATAGGGCTGAGCTCTGAACCATACATGCTCTACTTCGATAGCAGTTCCCGCTATTAAGCGACCTTCATATTTAGTAATCTATTGAAGTCCTCTTCGATGGCAGCGAAGACTTCATTATTTTTATTCGGCTTTAAATTGGGCTCATCCCCGACCAGGTTAATCCCTAATAGGTATTAGAGGAGACAAAAAGAAATCTACTTTTCCAATTATGGATGGCAAAGGGAAGACCAATAATGAAGGCATGACCCTAGCGAGGGCCGATGAACTACCAACCCTTCATCGTTGGGTACATATTCAAAGAAAACAATGTTCGAAACAAAGAAATCCTAGGCTGGATTTTGAGCATATGACAAAGGATGATAAAAGAAACGATAATTCAAAAAGAGTTGGGAGCAAGCTAAGCAGGAGCTACTCGGTAAAAGTCTAAATGTTCCTAATGAATAGATAGAAAGGAAGATGGAGGCCTGCATAGAAGAACTCCTCATACAGGATAATATAACCTAGAAGACATGATGTTACTTGATCCTCAAATCGAGTGCAAATACTTGAAATTGACTTAGGAAACAGTATTATTCTAGGAGTTAAAGAATCTTTGCCAAAGTCATCAACGAGATGGTGCTCACCAGACTTGATGGGATAGGGGCACTCGGACTAGCTAGTCAATAGGGGCACTCGAATTGACCGACTAGCGAGTCTGAAGTGCCTCCCGAAAGGAAGAAGTCTTGACTTGTCCCAAATCTAAAGAAGCAGCTTTCCAAGAGGCTGACTTCCAAGAACACTATAGTCAAGAGACATGGCTCACCAAATAGCTTTCACCCTTAGATGAAGTCATCCTGACTAACAAGAAAAGGATAGAAAAGAAGATTAAACAAAGGCAGAGAAAGAAAAATAATTCACTGAAAATATTCCATTTCAAGAATACTTTGAAGATTTTCAAAAATAGTAGAAGCTGCCAAATGCAGCTTTATCTAAAGAATCCTAAGAAGACTCCAAATACATAAGGCAAGTCCTAAAGGGATTCAAGAGAGACAAAGTGAAGAAGAAGAAAAGAATAAGAAAGTGAAAAGAACCCTAACTTGGAAGTAAGAAAGAACCCTAACTTGGAAGTAAGAAAGAACACCCAGGAGAAATAGGTTTGGAGCATGAGCTTTCCTCTTCCTCTTCCTCTCTTCTTTGTTGCTCTGCAAAAAAGGTAATCCCTACAACAATGGCAAGGATCCTTATTTATACTTGCTTCAGTAGTTGTGATCGAAACTTTTAATTCAGTCAGAGCCATCAGATCTTGACACATGGTCCGCTTTCAGCCAACTAGCACTGCATAATTTTGAAAAAGTAACTGTTCGTTAAGGAAGATCGGATGAATTGCCGACCATTTCAAGAATTATTGCATAGTTTTTTCGAGTGCTATACCCATGATTTCTCTATCCACCACTATCAAGATGATAGGGCAACTGATGACGACTTCTAACAAAACATTTAATGGCTGGATGGTGAAGAGATCTACTCTATCCCTGAGATTGAAGAAATGATTACTCCTTTTATCTAGAAACAACAAAGTTAAGTAAACTACTTAACAATGCTATGGATTCAGGAGTGAGGGATAACTGTTATGATGGTTATTTATTCGATCTTGAAAACTAGTTAGACATTTGACTAGTTGACAAAATACTATCTCCTTAACTAAGGCACACTTTGACTACCGACTACAGCCAACTATCGATGTAGCACTAAGTATAAAGCAGTCAACTATATCAAGTAATACAACCAGTCATGTTTAGTACTTGGTACCAACTACTTATTTGGCACCGAATGCCTATTTAAAATCGACTAGTTACTCAGATAGATCTAGTAAGGCCTGTCCATATATAATATCATGCTCTACTCGTAATATGTTATCTTACCTACTCGGAGTCGACAATATTTGAGTAAGTGGCAAGAATTGACAACTTTCAGATGTTTCGGTTAGAGATTGTAATGAAGAAGATTTTAACAAACTACTATCTTCTAATAAAAGAATCTCAACTTTCTAATGGAAAGTTATTATCCATGTCAGCAGAGGCCACCTCCCTAAAGATATTTAGTTACTTCGAGTAACTCTATAAATAGATAATAAAGGACCTCCAGCTAGGTATGACATTATCGCTGCTCATGGATACTTAGTTTTCTTCTCTCATTGCTCTTAACTTCGATTGCTATAGTCCATCTCATTTTTTCTACTAACTTAAGTGTCGTAGGATCCCATTGGTTACGACGGAACAAGAAATTATTTTTACAAGTCTCCATCCGAGAGTCACTAGGAGTACCCATCCCCTTTCCACCGGAGAAATCCAGAGGATCCTTAGGTGCCTTTGGAATTCTAGCAAGGGTGATTTGCTGGTAATAATAATGTTGCATCTTCAATAATTTTTTTTTTTTTTTTTTGGTACTTGCAAGCCTTATTTTTTATTATTTTTCCTGATCTTATTTTATATATACAATAACGAGTAGTTTCTACGTAGCAGCACTATTATGGAGACATGAAATCATGAATTCATGATTTCAAACACTCCCCTAATATTCATCCCATTTTTATTCATAAATGAAATGCATAAAACGTTTTATACGTATTTTTATATCAATTTAAAAATTTGTAAATTTTACAGAATAGTTTATAAAAATAAATAAAATACTTTTAAATATTTAGCTTTACTTATTGACCGAAACACAAACACCTTGCCTTCCCTCTCTCCCCCCCCCTTCCCACTTGAAAGTTGAAACTCCAACCTTCGCTCCTCCCTCGCCGTCCAGTTTTATAAGGGCTCTAGAACAATCCTTTCTTCAAGGGTTTCGCCGACGTCGCTCTCCTTCTCCTCCTGGTGCTCCCATGGCGGCCGCCGTTACTGCGTCCGCCCCCCCAGCCCGCGCCTCCTCCTCGAAGACAGAGTGCTACGTTGACAACAAGCGGCGCGACGACGTCCGTCGGGCCAACATCGTCGCCGCCCGCGCGGTGGCGGATGCAGTGCGGACTAGCCTCGGCCCGAAGGGCATGGATAAGATGATTGCCTCTGCGTCAGGCGAGGTCATCATTACCAACGACGGCGCCACCATTCTCAACAAGATGGAGGTCCTCCAGCCGGCCGCCAAGATGCTCGTCGATCTCTCCCGCTCCCAGGACGCCGCCGCCGGCGACGGCACCACCACCGTCGTAGTCATCGCTGGCTCCCTCCTCCGCCGCTCCCTCTCCCTCCTCTCCGCCGGCATACACCCCACCGTCGTCTCCGACGCCCTCCACCGCCTCTCCATCCGCGCGGTCGACGTCCTTCACGGCATGGCCATCCCCCTCGACCTCTCCGACCGCGACTCCCTCGTCAAGTCCGCCGCTACTTCCCTCAATAGTAAGGTCGTCAGCCAGTACTCCTCCCTCCTCGCTCCCCTCGCCGTCGACGCTGTCCTATCCGTCGTCGACCCCGCCCACCCCGATCTTGTCGATCTGCGCGATGTCAAGATCGTCAAGAAGCTCGGCGGCACCGTAGATGACACTGAGCTTGTCAAAGGCCTCGTCTTTGATAAGAGAGTCAGCCATGCTGCAGGAGGCCCTACCCGTGTGGAGAATGCCAAGATCGCTGTCATCCAGTTCCAGATCTCCCCACCCAAGACCGACATAGAGCAGAGCATCGTCGTCTCCGACTACACTCAGATGGATCGCATCCTCAGGGAGGAACGCAATTATATTCTTGGGATGGTGAAAAAGATCAAGGCCACCGGCTGCAATGTGCTTCTCATCCAGAAGAGCATCCTCAGGGATGCTGTGACTGACCTCTCGCTGCACTACTTGGCCAAGGCCAAGATTTTGGTGGTCAAGGATGTGGAGAGGGATGAGATCGAGTTCATCACGAAGACGCTGAACTGCCTGCCTGTCGCCAATATCGAGCATTTCCGGGAGGAGAAGCTGGGATTTGCTGACTTGGTGGAGGAGGTCTCGGTCGGCGATGGGAAGATTGTGAAGATCACGGGGATCAAGAACATGGGGAGGACCACGACCGTGCTTGTCCGGGGATCGAATCAGCTCGTTATTGACGAGGCGGAGCGGAGCCTTCATGATGCCCTCTGTGTTGTCAGGTGCTCTGTCGGAGAACTCTTCCCCTTTGTTCTGCTTCTTATTTGAATCAGTCATCAATCGACCCAAAAATTATTTTTTGTTTTCTTTTATTGTGTTGTTTGTTGGGAAATGCACCGAGGCTGAGTGGTGGCAATAAGGTTTTTGATTGGGGTGTTTGGTGCTCGTAATTGGTGCATCGATGGCATGGGTTGTTGATGGCTCTGCGAAGGGATGAGAGATTTTTGAGAGGCCTAAGGGACTTTTTTTTTTTTTTTTTTTTTTTTTTTTTTGAGATGTCTCAGGTTGGTCTTCTCAAGAGACGTTTGATGTGCTAAGGATTTTATTTCAGAATCTCTCCTTGAGTTGTAGTCATTTAGTGGCTGTCCACACGGTAAAAGTGTTGTCATGGTGTCGTGAGATTTAAATGAGAATAGGTCTGTGGTTATGTTGAGCATATGAGTGATGGGAGATCAAGGGAAAGAAATGTGATCTTGAAATTATTTATGTCCTTTAATAGTGAATAAGAAGTAACATACTTGGGAGGTGACACACTTTAGTATTGGTGTTCTCCTGAAATCCGTAACGAACATTGTATCATGGGGCAGTTACCACAGTCCATACCTCATTTCTCTGTGTTTTCCATGATTGTTTCAAACAGTATCTAGAAATGGATGGTTATTGTCTTGACTTTTGATGGATTCATTATTTGCTTGATTCTTGTTGCGTAGAGAAAAGGCTTGTGTGGGTTTACAATGTCATTTATGCCATAATCAATCATGGATGTTAAATGAATTTATATGCAAAAAACTTAGCTTGGGAGTATTGTTTATTCAAAAGAAAAAATTTGAAAAAAGAATTGCCTACTTTACCAATATAGACTCAAATGTGCTCATTGATGCAGTCATCATATATGCTCCTATTATGTAAACCTCTTTCTCAAAGATTTTGTAATCTACACTCAGCACTAGTCTGAAATGCTCGATGATTTCCTTTGATGCATTGTTATGACTAGAACTTTTTTGTCCAGGTTTAGATCCAAAATTTGTCTTCAAGTCGGATCTTAATTAACATTCTTTTGCTTAGGTTTTTCATCATAAATGGTTGTGCAATGATGAGGTTGGAGTTGGATGATTTTCCTAGGTAGTGTTACTATCCTTAGGTGGTTGGAATAGATTTACTTCTCTTTTAGCAGGAAATAGTGCATGGGGAAACACATACTTCAGTGACTTTTGAAACAAATCATGTCAGATCCCTCAATTGCAGAATCTGGGAAATAGCGCATGGAGAATCCTGGAACCTTCACATTCATTCACAAGGACAGATAGAATGCTTTCATGATGATGGCATGTTTATACTTAGTGGACACTTTTATTTATCACTAAAAAGTGGATCTCCTGGCCTGAGGACTGACCTTTCTCACTAACATTGCTATAAGAACACTTCTACCTTTCCTCATTTCTTTCCCCATAGAGATTTATTTTCTTTGGTTCCAACCGATTTAGTGAATCTACAATTTTTTAAATCTGATATGAATGGCTTAGGTTTGGTGAATCTATTGAAGGTATGACATGCTTGAATAAAACTGAAAGGCAGATGTTTTTCTCTGATTTCATTTTAGTATTTTTCCTCAACACATGTAGATATTTTTCTCTCTCTCACTGTTTTTGCTTCTGTATTGGTTCCCTTGTTGTTTCTTGTGCATTGTTGCTTCATCAAATTTCATGGAGGGGTCTGGTTTTGAGTAAGAGTTTCTTCTCAAGCCTTTCTTTTGCATACCTTGTGCCAGATGTTTTTTCAGTTTGTGTTTCTTGTGCTATAGACTGCTTAAGGTAGTATCGGATCGAGAATGTTGGGCCACGGATGTTTAGTGTGGACCAAGGGAAGGTTACTTAGTGATCTAGGTTGTTTTTTAGGATTTATTGATGCATATTGAGGAACAGGGTAACGTCTGGCCTTGGCACAATGGTCAGGTTGTTCTATTTTTACCTAGGGGTCATGGGTTTGAAATATAGAAACTGGAGTAAGGATACATACATTTGACCCTCCCTAGATCTCACAATGGTAGGAGTCTCATGCATTAAGATGCTCATTTCTTTTTAAATTTGAGGAACAGGGTTAGTTTGGAAGTGTAGATGCCTTTGGATCGCTATTATTCCTCACCGAACTCTATTAAACATGTCCAAGTGCATAAAGATGGTTGACTGTTACTTTTTCCTATGCACTTATTTTGGAGATTCTTTTGTTACTTTGCAGATTCTAAGGCTCTTTGCTTTAATGATGCAAGTCTCCAGCTATACTTTAAGCCATCCGGAAATCTAGGAATCTGAGTTTTTGATGTCAAATTGTCCTTGCTAAGGTGATGGTTAGCAGACAATTTTTTGAGGGGTTCTTTACATGATATAGGTAGAATGTTGTGGTTGGTGGGTTTACTTTTTTGGCATGATGCTGCATGCTTAAGGATTTGTGGAAATCCAGATTACATGGTGTTACAGCCGTTACGATGACGTGGCGTATCTCAGATTCCGCCGGGCGTGATCCGAACCACATGGATTTTTTCGGCAGAGCGGGAACGATCCAGCAAGGTCGGATGTGGATCCACCGCGGCCGAAGTCGAGATCGGGCCGGGCCTTCCTGCTTCTTTGCCAGGTGGCACCCGGACACGGGTCCGCCTCGGCCGAAGTCGAGCGCCCCTCTGCCGCTCCGCCAGATGTCCGCCCAGGAGGGGTCCACCTCGGCCGAAGCCGGCGGCCCCTTGCTCCCTCGCCGGGTGGCGCCCTGAGACGGTTCCACCTCGACCGAGGTCGAGCCGGGCCTTCCTGCTCCTTCGCCAGGTGGTGCCCGGACACGGGTCTGCCTCGGCCGAAGTCGAGCGCTCCTCTGCCGCTCCGCCATGTGTCTGCCCAGGAGGGGTCCACCTCGGCTGAAGCCGGCGGCCTCTTGCTCCCTCGCCGGGTGGTGCCCTGAGATGGTTCCACCTCGGCCGAGGTCGAGCCGGGCCTTCCTGCTCCTTCGCCAGGTGGCGCCCGGACACGGGTCCACCTTGGCCGAAGTCGAGCGCTCCTCTGCCGCTCCGCCAGGTGTCCGTCCAGGAGGGCTCCACCTCGGCCGAAGCCGGTGGCCCCTTGCTCCCTCGTCGGGTGGCGCCCTGAGACGGTTCCACCTCGGCCGAGGTCGAGCCGGGCCTTCCTGTTCCTTCGCCAGGTGGCACCCGGACACGGGTCCACCTCGGCCGAAGTCGAGCGCCCCTCTGCCGCTCCGCCAGGTGTTCGCTTAGGAGGGGTCCACCTCGGTCGAAGCCGGCGGCCCCGTTGCTCCCTCGCCGGGTGGCGCCCTGAGACGGTTCCACCTCGACCGAGGTCGAGCCGGGCCTTCCTGCTCCTTCGCCAGGTGGCGCCCGGACACGGGTCCGCCTCGGTCGAAGTCGAGTGCTCCTCTGCCACTCCGCCAGGTGTTCGCCCAGGAGGGGTCCACCTCGGTCGAAGCCGGCGGCTCCCTTGCTCCCTCGCCGGGTGGCGTCCTGAGACAGTTCCACCTCGACCGAGGTCGAGCCGGGCCTTCCTACTCCTTCGCCAGGTGGCGCCCGGACACGATTCCACCTTGGCCAAAGTCGAGCGCTCCTCTGCCGCTCCGCCAGGTGTCCGCCCAGGAGGGGTCCACCTTGGCCCAGGCCGGCTACCCTGCATGGTGAGGCCGCCGAGAAGCAGGGGCACGAGTTCCGAGACTGCTCATCGGGCAGCACGCGCCGCATCTCGAGAGGAGCGCCGGTACGGTCGGCAGCAACGCGCGAAACCTCGTTTACATCGGCCCGACGGGTTCCGCAGTCGAGAGGCGAAGTCCTGGCAGACAGGACCCGGTAACAGACGTTGTCGACGCCGGGGAAGGAGAGCGCTCGCGCTCGGCCCAAGGTCTAGCCGGTGTCCTCCCTATACCCTTTCCTCGCTGGGCTCGGCAAGCAAGACGAGGAGGCTGCCGGGTTCCTTGATCCGAAGGGGAAGGGGGAAAGAGAGAGAGAGAGAAAAAAAGGAGGTAAAAGCGAAGAGGGAGCCTCCCAAGGGCGGGAGGCCGGAGGCAGCGTGATGGGATAAAAGGATGGAGAGAGCGGATAACCAGGTAAGGGAAAAAAAGGCTGGGAAAAGAAAAAGGCACCAAGAGTAGGATCCAAGATCCCGAGAGGGGTCCCTTGGCGCAAGATCGGTGAAGGAACTTGGCCTAATTTCTACTCTTCCAGAGACCTTTTTTGCTAAGATAATCTCTAAGCCTGGGACTCCTTCGGGGGCCCACCTTGGAGATTCTGTTCCATCTCGTCGCTTTCTAATTTGACCGTCGGAGCTCCCTCGCCGGGACCCCCGGCCAGGGTTTCTGACCTTGTCTTGCAGGATCGGGAGCCCGGAGACCTCGAGGCGAGACGGTCTGATCCCGCCACCAGCTCTGAAGTTACAGGCCGCGGCGGCGAGATCGACAACAGATTGGCGCACCAGGTAGGGGGCAGGACAACACCCCCAGTGCGAGCTAGCTCTCTGTGGGACGAAACGTGCTCCGGCCATGGTGGTCACACGCGGGCGCGAAGCATCCACCACCCGAGTAGGGGAGGTCCCTTCTCCTCAGGGGCCACGCAACCCGGAGAGGGAGCTTCCTGCTCCACCTCCTCTTCCACCATAGCCGACCTCAGTGGACGGACCTTTTGCAGCTGTTGGATGACAGCTGCAAACCCTGACTACAGCAGTTCGGCAGCTACAGCACCAGCAGCGCTCCCTGGCCACGCAGCCCCAGCCAGGGAGCCCCGCGGCTCGGGCCGCGGGGCCGCGCGGAAGCCTGCGCTCCATCCAAGGCAAGCCTTCCCAACCGCGGGCAGTCTCCAACCCCCGCGGGAGCCACCAAACCCCCACGAAGAGAAATTATTCCGGTTCGGCGGATCACGAGAGTCGGTCCCCGGCCGATGATGCCGAGACGGCGCACCGCAGTAGGCAACGTCGGGGCAAAGCCCCCCGCCGAGACCGATCGGCGCCCCCTTCACTAGCGGCCTCGGTGGAAGATTCCACTGACGAGGCCATCAGGCGCCAGGCCGAGAGGCGCCTGGAGGAGCACGAGCGCAAACTAGCGGAGTTCGCCCGCCGATTTGCCGATCTGCAGAACTCCTCGGCGGACCCGGCGGGCTACGACTCCCGGCCACCCTTCTCCCGGAAAATCCAAGAGGAGCCGATTCCAAGCCGGTTCCGCATGCTGCAGGTGGATCCCTACGATGGGACCACCGACCCTTTGGACCATCTGGAGAGCTACAAGGCTCTCATGAGGGTCCAGGGGGCCACGGATGCTCTTTTATGCATTGCCTTCCTCGCTACCCTCCGGAAGGCTGCTCGAGTCTGGTTCATCCGTCTCGAGCCGGGATCTATTTGCTCATTCCATCAATTGGAAGGAAAGTTCGTGGCGCACTTCGACGCTTGTCGGAAGGTGCCGAGAGAGGTGGACAGCCTCTTCTCCATCCGCCAGCAGGACCAGGAGCTGCTTCGGGACTATATTACCCGCTTCAAGACCGCTGTCCTGGAAATCTACAGCCTGGACGAGCCCGTTGCCATGCTGGCATTAAAGCGCGGGCTCAAGACGTCCCGCCTGACTTATTCCCTAGACAAGAAACCCCCCAGGACGTATTCCGAGCTCCTCCTCCGTGTCCACAAGTACATTCGAGCGGAGGAGGCTGATCGCACCCGGCGAGAACTGGACGGGAGGACCTTGAAAAAGCCGACCCCGAGAGATGTTCCCGGGACCCGAAGGCCCGGACTGCCTGCTGACCCCCGTCCAAACCCGAAGCCGAAGGGCAGAGCCGCCCCGGAGCGAAGTTTCACCCCTTTCCTTTCTCCCAGAACGAAGATCCTCATGGAAATTGAGGGCGAGTACTACCTCCGCCGACCTCCCCCTCAGAACCCAAGGAACACCTGCGACAAGTCAAAGTACTGCCAGTTCCACCGCGAGCACGGCCATGACACGGAGGAGTGTCGCAATTTGAAGCGGGAAATCGAGGAGCTGATTAAAAGAGGCTACCTCAGGAAGTTCGTGAGGAACGAAGCTCCGGTGGAGGGACAGCCACTCGCGACCCTCCCTCGGTACCTGCAATCGATAATTGCCCGACGGAGAAGCCAGTGGGCATGATCTCTTGTGGGATCGGGCGGGCGGCAAAGAGAGCTCGGGAGGTGGGGGACCCGGAGAATGTATCCTCCTTTGAGAAGGGGAATGAAAACAAAAATGTAAATAATGATGCAGTGGTGGTCGAGATGACCATCGCAAAGCATCCTGTACATCGCATTATGGTAGATAGTGTGAGCTCTACTGACTTGCTTTTTTATGATGCTTTCTCTCGAATGAACCTGTCTCATGATCAGTTAAGGCCGGTGCACACCCCTCTTGTGGGCTTTACCGGGGACTCGGTGGGGGTCGAAGGGGAGACCACTCTCCCTGTCACCGCTGGATCCCCACCTCGACAGACCACCGTCATGATGACGTTCACCGTCGTCAAACTCCCCTCGCCTTATAATGCGATCCTCGGTCGTCCGGGGCTCAACCAGCTGGACACCATGATTTCCACGAAACGGTTGCTAGTACAATTCCCCACGGCCTCCGGGCCTGGGGTGATGAGGGGGACGACCCAGCCAGTCCAGCATTGCCTTCAGCGGTCCCGGGTGCCCGAGGCGCCGAGCTCGGCCCCGACGTCGGCGACCTCGACTTAAGGGAGAAGGAACCCAGGGGAGGACCCGTGGAACATCTGTTGGCGTATCTTCTCGGTTCGGACCCTCAGAAGACTGTGCATGTGGGGGCCCAGCTCTTGGAGGAAGAGCGGACTTGCTTGCTGGATTTCCTCCGCGCGAATGCGGATGTGTTTGCATGGTTCGCGGCCGACATGCCGGGCATCCCCCCAGAAGTCATCACCCACAGGCTAAATGTGGATCCGAGGTGCCGCCCGGTCCGCCAGAAGAAGAGGAGCTTCGCCGCAGAAAGGCAGAGGGCCATCAACGAAGAGGTGGAGAAGCTCCTCGCCGCCGGTTTTGTGCGGGAAGTACAATATCCCAGCTGGTTGGCGAATGTGGTCATGGTGAAGAAGAGTAGTGGCAAGTGGAGGATCTGTGTGGACTACATCGACCTCAACCGAGCCTGCCCGAAGGACAGTTTCCCTCTTCCGAAGATTGACCAGCTGGTGGACACCACTTCGGGGCATCGCCTCCTCTCTTTCATGGATGCCTTCTCCGGGTACAACCAGATTCGAATGCACCCGGAAGAGCACACCGCCTTCGTCACCGACCGCGGAACTTACTGTTACAAGATGATGCCATTTGGCCTCAAGAACGCTGGGGCCACGTACCAGCGACTGGTCAACAAAGTCTTCAAGGACCAGATCGGCCGCAACATGCAGGTGTACGTGGATGACATGCTGGTAATGAGCAAGCCCCTTTCAGATCATGTTGGCGACCTGGCGGAGACCTTCGGCAACCTCCGACTTCACCAGATGAAGCTGAACCCGGCGAAGTGCGCCTTCGGCATCTCCGCCGGGAAATTCCTGGGGTTCATGGTGACCCAAAGAGGGATAGAGGCCAACCGGGAAAAGGTCCAGGCCATTTTGGACATGGAGCAACCCACCTCCAAGAAGCAAGTGCAGCGACTCACCGGCCGGATCGCCGCTCTGAGTCGGTTTATCTCGTGGTCGGCCGACCGTTGCCGGCCTTTCTTCAAAGTGCTGAGGAAGATGAGCGACTTCACCTGGATCGAGGAGTGTTAGGAGGCGTTTGACGAGCTGAAGAAGACGCTTGCATCGCCCCCACTGCTCTCCAGGCCTGAAGAAGGAGAGGAGCTCGTCCTCTACCTGGTGGTCACCCCGGAGGCCGTTAGCTCGGTCCTGGTTCGGACCGACGACCAGGGAGTTCAGAGGCCGGTGTACTACACGAGCAAACTCCTCGGCGATGCGGAGCTCAGGTATTCCCGGTCTGAAAAGCTCATTTTTGCATTAATAGTGTCTGCCCAGCGTCTCAGGTCCTATTTCCAAGCACATCTCATTGCCGTCCTGACTGATCAGCCGTTGAAAGCGATACTCAGCCGACCCGACACATCCGGGCGATTGGCGAAGTGGGCACTTAAGCTCAGCGAGTTCGATATCGCTTATCGGCCAAGGTCGGCCATGAAGGTGCAAGTGCTCGCCGACTTCTTGGTCGAGTGCGCAGGCCTAGGCAAGGGGATAGAGGAGGACCCTCTGGACCGGCAGTTGAAACCGGGACCCGAGGAGGATGTGTGGATCCTTCATGTGGACGGAGCCTCGAACTCCGGCGGGAGCGGAGCCGGTCTCATCCTCGCCAACGGCGATGGGGTCATCGTCGAATGTGCACTCTGTTTCCAGTTCGCCGCAACTAACAACCAGGCGGAGTATGAGGCGCTCCTCGCCGGGCTGAGAGTGTCCCGCGAGTTGGGCGTGGCCAACCTCAAGGCCTTCACTGATTCCCAGCTGGTGGCCGGACAGATCTTCGGAGAGTACGGTGCGCACGACCCTTAAATGGCGAAATACCTGGAGCTCGTGAGAACGAGCGCGACCGGATTTCGGCGCTTCAGCATCTTCCATATACCCCGCGGGGAAAATGCTCGCGCGGACGCTCTCTCCCGGCTGGCAACCCTGTTGGACTCGTTGCTGGGCCGCGCTCATGTTGAGCGTCTCAAGGCCCTGAGCTACGAGACCCATGTGGAGGTCCAACAGGTCAGCCAAGAGCCCAGCTGGCTGGACAAGTACGCCGAGTACATTACCAGCGGCACCTTACCGGAGGACCGCGTGGTGGCCCGCCTTATCAAGAAGAAGGCCGCGCGGTTCGTCCTGATGGATGGGCAGCTGTATCGGAGGTCCTACTCCTACCCACTCCTCAAATGCCTGAGACCCGCGGAGGCCGCACTCGTACTCCAGGAAATCCACGAGGGCATCTGCGGGAACCACGTGGGGGGTAGAACGCTAGCGTACAAGGCCCTCCGCCAAGGTTATTTCTGGGAGATGATGGAGGATGCCGCCGACTTCGTGAAGAGGTGTGATCGGTGCCAGCGGCACGCCGTGGTGCAGCGGCAGCCCTCCACTCCACTTTCCCAGCTCTCGGCTCGGTGGCCGTTCGCTCAGTGGGGGATGGATCTCTTAGGACCCTTTCCCCCGGCGTCCGGGCAGCGGAAGTTCCTGATCGTGGCCATTGACTACTTCACGAAGTTGGTCGAGGCCGAACCCCTAGCACGGATCACGGAGGCAAACGTCGCCAAGTTTCTCTGGAAGTCAATCATTTGCCGTTTCGGCCTACCCCATACCATTATCACCGATAATGGTCGTCAATTCGACTGTCGGGAGTTTGAAGAATTCTGCAGCGACCTCGGCATCCACCATCGCTTCACCTCGGTGGCGCATCCGCAGACAAATGGAGAAGCCGAGGTGACGAATAGGACCATCTTGCAGGGCCTCCGGACGAGGCTGGATTAGGCCAAGGGTGGGTGGGCAGAAGAGCTCCCGAGCGTCCTGTGGGCGTACCACACCACCCCGAGGACGGCCACCGACGAGACCCCGTTCAACCTCGTCTTCGGAACCAAGGCGGTTGTCCCGATAGAGCTCAGCCTACCCACCCTGCGCGTGGAGTAGTACGACGAAGTGGAGAACCCTGCCAGGATGATGCTGAACCTGGACCTCCTTGAGGAGACGAGGGATAAGGCTCGAGTCCGGATGGCGGCGTATAGGCAGCGAGTGGCCAGGTACTACAACTCCCGGGTGCGACCGAAGTCCTTTCGCCCAGGAAATCTGGTGCTCCGGCGTGCTGAAGCTTCCCAGCCACGGGAGTGCGGGAAGCTCTCCCCGAACTGGGAGGGCCCGTACAGGGTGACGGAAGTTCTCCCTCACGGGACCTATTACCTGGAGGAGTTAGGAGGGTCCAGGTTCCCTCGGACCTGGAATGCCTCAAACCTGAGGATGTATTACCAATAATGTAAGGTTCCTCGAACTCCTGCAATGAAATCCTTTTACTTCAAATGCTTCTTCTCACCTCGTAGGAAGAGAGACACTTAGCTCTGAGTTCGGCAAACACGGCTGTGGCCGAAGACCCGAGAAGGCGACAAGTCCCGGACTTTGGCCCAGAGGGCGGGGCAGAGCCAAGCTCGCCCACGCAATCACGGAGAACAGCCCGGCAAGCCGCGCAGGGCTCGGATAAAGCCTGCGGCCCCGGGGTTCAGTCCGGAAGTCCCAGACTTCGGTCCGGAAGGCGGGGCAGAGCCAAGCTCACCCACGCAGTCCCAGAGGACAGGCCGGCAAGCTCGAAGGACTCGCGCAAGGCCTGCTCCACCGGCGTCCAACCCGGAAGTTCCGAACTTCGGTCTGAATGCTGGACGGGACTCAGTCTGCCCGCGAGCTCAGCTCGGAGCACACCACAGGGCTTATTCTCGGCACTAGAAACCAACACTCGGTTTCAACAAAAAAAAAAGAGAGAGAAAGAAAAGCGGGAGAAAGCAAAGACGAGACTTGGCAAACAGGAGATTTCATTAATCTAAAGAGGGATTACAATGAAGGAGTCCCGACAGGCCGGGAGTCCTCAAAAAAAAAAAAAAGAAGAAGAAAAGAGATACAAGGGGGAAGCTAGTTCGGCGCAGTAGCACTATCCTCGGGCGGGGGTGCGCACTCTCCACCTGCGCCGTCGACGGGTGGCTGCTCAGGGGGCTGCTCTGGAGTTGCAGCCTCGACGCCTACTGCCGTGGGAGCCTCTCCACTGGACTCCTGCCTCCTTCCGCCGAGGACCACCCCGCTGAGGTCGAGCTCGGGGTAGAAGGAGCTCACATTCGCCCGGCACACCTGGAACCCCTTCAGGAAGGAGTCCATGGCGGCCTCCCGAACCTCCGCAATGTACTCGGAGGCCCGGAATTTCGGGACGGCCTCCTGCGCCTCCCGCTTCGATGCTTCTAGCAGCCCGTTGACGTAGGAGCTCTTCTCCTTGGCTGCGTTCATCTCCCTCCGAGCCTCCTCCACCCGGCGCTCCAACGACCGGGACTGAGCTCGGAGGCGAGCCTTCTCTGCCGCGTCCTCCTCCGCGCGGCGCTGGTTAGAGATCCTCTCCTCAGACAGAGAGGTCTCCAATTCTTTGATGCGCCCCTCGGCGCGCGCCAGGTCGGATTGGAGGGCTTGGTTATTCCCCCGCAGCTCGACCCCCTTCTCCATGAGGTCCTTCACGTCGACCGCAAGTTTGCCGAGTTTTTCTTCCTTCTCGGCGTCCTTGGCGTACCCTGCGAGAAAATTCCTCAGCAGCAGCACGTCGGTCCCGATCTGCACCAGAAAAAGAGGTCGGTCAAAATCCAACTGGAACTTTAAAAGTGAGGGTTCTGAGTCCGGGACTTACCGTGAAGAGCTGCGGAAGGATTCCGAGCAGGGCGTCGGTGTAATCCTGGCCGCCCCTCAGTCGGCGGTCCCGGGAGGTGCAGGCGAACTTCATGACCCTCTCCGCGAGGCCCTGATCGCGGATCACGGAGCACCGGCTGGTGAGATTTGGCGGCGGGGTAGATAGGTCGGCAGCAGCAGGGGGACCATCCCCTCGCTGGGTGGAACGACCACCGACGGAGCAGCTGGAGCCACCGGGGGCGCCGTCGGGGCGGCGGTTGAGGCGGGCGCTGCCCGGGAGGGGGCTGGCCCTCCCTCTTCTACAGCCCTGTCGAGGTCGACGACAGGGACGTCGGCAGCCCGGGCTCGAGGTGGCCTAGATGCGGGAGCTATCGTCACTGGACCGGAGGTGAGAATCGGCACGGCCTCCCGGCTCGCCTCGGTGCGAGCCCTCTTCGCCGCGGGCTCATTTCCCTCGGCAATGTCCCTCTGAGCGGCGCCCTCCAACAAGTTTTCTAAAGAAAACTTCATACCTGAAAGAAAACGGAGGTCGGTCAGGCCAGCTAAAAAGGAAAAGGGAGAAAGGGGGGGGGGTGCGGAGTGGAAAGGAAGGCTGAGCCTCACCCAGCTCCCGGATGGGACTGATCCCCGCCTCGAACAAGTTCTGCTCCGAGAGCAGAACATCGAGCGTCAGGACCGCGTCACTCAGCAGCAGGGAATAGACCTCTTGGTCCGCCGGCTTGACTTGGGAGTTCCGGTTCGGGGACCGATCCGGCTCGCTCCAGGCCCAGTCGACGTCCTCGACCGAGGCAAAAAAGAACCGGTTCTTCCAACCCTTAATAGAGGAAGGGAGGTCGAACCGGAGGCACCTAGGCCGAGGTGAAATGTACCACCAGCCATCATCGGTGGAATAGCGCTTCAGGATGAAAAGAGCCCTGAAGAGAGAGAAGCGGGCAACAAACCCGTGGAAGTGGCAGAAGACTATAAAGGCGAAGATGACCCGGATGGCGTTTGGAGCCAACTGGGCCGGGACCAAGCGGTAGTGACTGAGAAAGGAGAGGAAGAAAGGATGTAGGGGGAACCGAAGACCCCCAAGGAGGAAGTCCTCGTAAAAGGCTATTCGCCCGGGGCCGCTTAAGGTCACACGATCCCCGGGCCGCGGGAGAGAAAGACGGATCGACTCCGGGATGCCATAGACTTCCCGGAGCAAAGAAAGGTCACCTTCGGTCATTGATGAGACGTGACCGGAGGGACCGGCAGAAGAGATGGCCGGAGGAGGAAGAGAAGAGATGGGACGGGCGAAAACTACAGGGGGAGACCTAGGACCCCTAGGGACGCCTATGGTTACACCCCCAGGCTGGAGCCGCCTGCGGATCTCGTCCGAGATCACCTCCCCTTCCGAGGAAGAGGACAATGGAGTCCTCGGCCGGGACGGACCGGCCTCGTCCGGGTTAGATGAAATATGACGATGGCGCGCCATGGGGAAGGAAATGGTGAAGAAAAGTTGCTAAGGAAAGGGGACGGGAGAAGGAAGCAGACGTGGGCACTCACCGAAATACACTGTGCAAAAGAAGTGGCAACCAAGGGAAGTGAAGGATAGCCCACTGCAACCGTCGGCGGAGCGCGAGAAAGGGAAAGGGCCTCGTTTCCGGAAAGTCCCTCTCCTTTTCAAATTCGATCGACAGTGGCCGTACCCCTCATTCTGTTCCGGACCACCAGATGGATGCCGCGTGGATGCACGCCCGACATCGACGCTTCGGTTACATGGAAACGGCCTCATTTTCGAAGCGACGCATTAAGTGCAACCGGAAAGGCGACGCGTGGCAACCTCTCATAGGACCTCGGGCGCAACGAGGAACGGCGACGAGGATCGTGGCAATTATGGCGCGAGATCTTCGCCTTCCCCACGTCATTTCCGTATTAAATCCCCACGTTCCGAGCCATGACGCCTTAGCGGAATGAGGGGATGGGGGGCAACTGTTACAGTCGTTACGATGACGTGGCGTGTCTCAGATTCCGCCGGGCGTGATCCGAACCACGTGGATTTTTTCGGCAGAGCGGGAACGGTCCAGCAAGGTCGGATGTGGCTTCACCGCGGTCGAAGTCGAGGTCGGGCCGGGCCTTCCTGCTCCTTCGCCAGGTGGCGCCCGGACACGGGTCCGCCTCGGTCGAAGTCGAGAGCCCCTCTGCCGCTCCGCCAGGTGTCCGCCCAAGAGGGGTCCACCTCGGTCGAAGTCGGCGGCCCCTTGCTCCCTCGCCGGGTGGCGCCCTGAGACGGTTCCACCTCGGCGGAGGTCGAGCCGGGCCTTCCTGCTCCTTCGCCAGGTGGCGCCCGGACACGGGTCCGCCTCGGCCGAAGTCGAGCGCTCCTCTACCGCTCCGCCAGGTGTCCGCCCAGGAGGGGTCCACCTCGGCCGAAGCCGGCGGCCCCTTGCTCCCTCGTCGGGTGGCGCCCTAAGACGGTTCCACCTCGGCCGAGATCGAGCCGGGCCTTCCTGCTCCTTCGCCAGGTGGCGCCCGGACATGGGTCCACCTCGGCCGAAGTCGAGCGCCCCTCTGCCGCTCTGCCAGGTGTCCGCCCAGGAGGGGTCCACCTCGGTCGAAGCCGGCGGCCCCTTGCTCCCTCGCCGGGTGGCGCCCTGAGACGGTTCCACCTCGGCCGAGGTCGAGCCAGGCCTTCTTGCTCCTTCGCCAGGTGGCGCCCGGACACGGGTCCACCTTGGCCGAAGTCGAGCGCCCCTCTGCCGCTCTGCCAGGTGTCCGCCCAGGAGGGGTCCACCTCGGCCGAAGCCGGCGGCCTCTTGCTCCCTCGCCGGGTGGCGCCCTGAGACGGTTCCACCTCGGCCGAGGTCGAGCCGGGCCTTCCTGCTCCTTCGCCAGCTGGCGCCCGGACACGGGTCCGCCTCGGCCGAAGTCGAGCGCTCCTCTGCCGCTCCGCTAGGTGTCCGCCCAGGAGGGGTCCACCTCGGCCGAAGCCGGCGGCCCCCTTGCTCTCTCGCCGGGTGGCGCCCTGAGACGGTTCCACCTCGGCCGAGGTCGAGCCGGGCCTTCCTGCTCTTTCGCCAGGTGGCGCCTGGACACGATTCCACCTCGGCCAAAGTTGAGCTCTCCTCTGCCGCTCCGCCAGGTGTCCGCCCAGGAGGGGTCCACCTTGGCCGAGGCCGGCTACCCTGCGTGTGAGGTCACTGAGAAGCAGGGGCACGAGTTCCGAGACCGCCCCTTGGGCAGCGCGCGCCGCACCTTGAGAGGAGCACCGGTACGGTCGGCAGCAACGCGCGAAACCTCGTTTACATCGGCCCGACAGTTTCCGCAGCCGAGAGGCGAAGTCCCGGCAGACAGGACCCGGTAACAGACGTTGTCGACGCCTGGGAAGGAGAGCGCTCGTGCTCGGCCCAAGGTCTGGCCGGTGTCCTCCCTCTACCCTTTCCTCGCTGGGCTCGGCAAGCAAGACGAGGAGGCCGCCGGGTTCCTGGACCCGAAGGGGAAGGGGGAAAGAGAGAGAGAGAAAAAAAGGAGGTGAAAGCGAAGAGGGAGCCTCCCAAGGGCGGGAGGCCGGAGGCAGCGTGATGGGATAAAAGGATGGGGAGAGTGGATAACCAGGTAAGGGGAAAAAAGGCTGGGAAAAGAAAAAGGCACCAAGAGTAGGATTCAAGATCCCGAGAGGGGTCCTTTGGCGCAAGATCGGTGAAGGAACTTGGCCTAATTTCCACTCTTCCAGAGACCTTTTTGCTAAGATAATCTCTAAGCCTGGGACTCCTTCGGGGGCCCACCTTGGAGATTCTGTTCCATCTCGCCGCTTTCTAACTTGACCATCGGAGCTCCCTCGCCGGGACCCCCGGCTAGGGTTTCTGACCTTGTCTTGCAGGATCGGGAGCCCGGAGATCTCGAGGCGAGACGGTCTGATCCCGCCACCAGCTCTGAAGTTACAGGCCGCGGTGGCGAGATCGGCAACACATGGCCTAAAGTATTTCTATGATGTTTGATGGCTGGACCTAGCAGCACTATACTGTTTTTTCAATGCTTATTGTATTTTTAGTTATCTCTTAAGGGGCATTGCACCTACAGGTGCTCAGTCTTAACCAGGATTTTCAATACGATCCCGAACCACTCGATTCGAAGCGTACCATATTGTACCGGACAAGAACGGGTACGGTTCAGTTCTAAAAAAATAGTTCGGGATCCGAACCATAAAAATTGACTTGAACCGGACCTGTACGGATCGGTTCGGTACGGTACGGGTCAGTTTGGAGCGGCATGGCCCGGTTCGGGCTCGGTTTGGCCCGGTTCAAGTTTGATTCAGCAATCCTTGCTTGAGAGGGGGGAGGAAGATAGTTTTTTCTTAATTCATCAAGACCGATACATATACCGGTACCGTACGATACGGTACCATACTATACCATACCTGTTGATGACCGGTATGGGTTCCGGTACTGGTTTAGTGATCCTTGGTCCTAACACATTTCTCTTGACCTTATTTGTTCACCAACAGGGGCCCTTCTTTTATAACTGCAGTAGGAAGCATGCATACTTAAAAATGCATGTCATGATGCCAATAATTGTTGGATGTTGCTAGCATATGTTTTGGATATTTATTGCAAGCATTTTATTTTTAAAATTAGTAAATGCCCTCTGGATGCTTCCCACGTACCTCCAGTAATGATAGGGAGGGCATTGTTTTTTTATTAGAAAAATGATGAATATTAACCTTTAAATGATGGTTGCCTAATTTTAGAACTTGTGATACCGAAGTTAATGTGTGGCTGAATGTGGTATATGCATTTGAATGATCAATAGA
Organism: Areca catechu; assembly: GCA_021397845.1. Classification (NCBI taxonomy): domain Eukaryota; kingdom Viridiplantae; phylum Streptophyta; class Magnoliopsida; order Arecales; family Arecaceae; genus Areca; species Areca catechu. The sequence goes on from CM038043.1 coordinate 166,035,521, forward strand.
TGATTTTGTTTGTGATGTTGATATTTTTGCATTGAGAATGGACTTTGTTATTGTTATAGTCCATTATGCTTTATGACTGCCTTTTTACATGTGCAAAAAAAATATTTATTTATTTATTTTTATTGTCACATCCCTGATGTGTTGATTCTTTTTTTTTTTTTGAATGATTTCCTATAGTGCCCTATCCGTATCATGTCATGTACATGTCCATGCTTCAAAATTTGTTCTTGAATTTATAATTACTGATTATGTTTACTTTGTAGAATTCTTTCTCTGGCACACACATATAGAATATCCTATTTTTAACATATTAAAATTCCCTTTCCTGATGTTTATGCACAAGTTGTATGAATTATTTGAATCCTGATTGCGGTCAATTTTTGAGAAAAGTACTCAAGGTTTCAATGATTACACTATAAATTTTGATCCATTTTCACATCTAAATTGAATCTAATCTTTATTTTTTTGGGTGCCACTGCCAGATGTTTGGTGAATAAAAGATTTCTGATTGCTGGTGGGGGTGCACCAGAAATTGAGATGTCTAGGCAGCTAGGAGCATGGGCAAAGGAACTGCAAGGGATGGAGAGCTACTGTGTAAAGGAGTTTGCAGAGGCAGTGGAGGTCATTCCCTACACTTTGGCTGAGAATGCAGGGCTCAAGCCAATAGCCATCGTGACGGAGCTAAGGAATCGGCATGCCCAGGGGGATATCAATGCTGGGATTAATGTGAGGAAGGGCCAGATAACAAACATATTGGAGGAGAATGTTGTGCAGCCACTATTGGTTAGTACTAGTGCAATCATGCTAGCAACCGAATGTGTGAGGATGATCTTGAAGATTGATGACATAATCACTGTGAGGTAGAAAGGAGATATGCCAACTAGTGTAGTTGTTTGGAACTTTAGATGGTTTTGTTTAGCTTAAAAACCCTCCTAATCTATGGAATGAAATGTCAGGAAGAGTGGTAGCTGTGGTTGTTTTACTATTCCTGCATATTCTGGCTTCGTAGTTTTGGTGTGTACTTAATCCCATTACCTTTGTAAACACTGTTTTGCCTTACCCTGCTGGTATGAAGTACTGAGATGCAAGCGAAGCTGTTGCTGTTTTCACTTTTGTTACATGCTTGGTGTTTCAACTATCAAAGATTATTTTCTGATCTAGATGCATTGCTGGACAGAATCAAATAATTGGCATTTCAATTCAGAAAGTAATACTTATCTTTTTCAGCCTGGATTGCCTTGTGAATTCGAACATGGCTTTCTTTCCAGCCTGTTGTTATGACCACAGTCTGCTTTCCTTTTTCTATCTTTTATATCAAGATTTTTTCTAATCTTGCATCTCATGATTATTTTTCCCAATCTTTTCATAGACATCAGCTTTGCCAGGTCATCCACATTTTTCTTTTCAAGTCCATTGTAGTCTTGCGAGTGAAATCGAATAATGGCATTGATGTTCAAGAAGTCCAGAGCCAGAGTGCCAAATTCTTTGGAAGTTTTAGCTGGTGTTGAACTGGCAAGGTTGTCTTCACCATTTTTACGCAAACCATCTTGAATATTTTTGAATGCACCGTTATCTACCTAGCCGGAATAATAAACATTAAAATTCTGTTTTTGAAAGAGAATAGCTATCACTTGGTACAAGGTCATGGCAGCTTGATTTGCAGAAAATTAACATCAGATTTAATATTCTCATGTCTGCAAGAGCACGAGGAAATTTCTCATGCTAAAAACTGAGGGCGTGGTCCTCCTCTTGATGTCTTCAAGATTGGCTAGTAAAGGAAGCTACTTCAAATAGATTCTCTTTCTGATTTGTTGATTTACCTTCATATACATGTTTTTGAACATCGATGCAAGCCATGCTGGACCCGCAAATTCTGTTGAAGCTACGAGGTATCAATGCCCAAACTTGAATGTGGCCATCCATTTCAAGATGATGTCAAGTCCAAACGCGGCACTGAAATGAACAAGTGGTTTGAGTCTACAACTAGTTTAGAAGGCTAGTGTCACTCAAAAGCAGTTGTTAAATGTGGCATAACCACTGACATGGAACCTGCATCTGATCCAGTTGGCAGTCGAACTAGCGGAAGGCGTTACTTGGATGCTGCCACCAGATAAATGCCGAGATCGAACTCCTGTCCGAGGCCGAGCTCCCATCCGAGATCGAGCTTCCGTCCGAGGTCGAGCCCCTGATCGAGGTTAAGCTCCCCATTAAAATCAAATGTGAATAAAGATAAGTGGGTCTGGTCCCCTCGAGCGACCATGGGAGCGGCTGGGATAGCGATCCCAGCAGGTGGTGTCACCATCCCTGCCGGAGCTCCTGCATGGCTCGAAGAAGCAACACCTTCTATGGAGAGATACTCGGCCAGGGCATACCGCCTGCACCTTCTATAGAGGGACACTCCGCCAGGGCACGCTGCCTACGCCTTCTGCGGAGAGATACTCTTCCAGGACACGTCGCCTGTACCTTCTGTGGAGAGATGCTTTGCCAGGGCGCAACGCCTACACCCCCTACAGAGAGGCGCTCCGCCGAAGCACTAAGCTCTGCAATACACTGTCGACACCTTCTTTGGAAAGGCACTCCGCCCGGGATGTCACACCCTGCAACTTACTACCTGCACCACCCAGAAGATGAATATTTTACCAAGAGTCTCAGACCTTACAGCATCTCTTGCCAAGCTAGTGCTCTGCCAGACCCCAGGCATGGTGGCACGACGCCCATAAGAGGAAGTGTTCTATTGGGGTGTCAGGCCTCGTGGCACGCCACTCACACTCACCACAATAGGAACACGCACTTTGCAATACCCTGCCTGCGTTATGGTAGAAGCTTTCTCCAAGGATTTTGGATCTCGTCCCCCTCCTCTCAGGGAAAGGAGGGACAGACCTATGCTCCGTCCACATGAAGTACATCGAGTAAGCATCAGACCGGGGCTCTAAGCCCCACTAGATGAAACATGCTTCTATAAGCAACCCGAAGGGGCCTCCAGCAAAGGTAAGCACAAGTACGAGCAAACAAAGAGGAGCCAAGGCAAGGGCAGGAGGAACATCTGAAGACTCTGTAAGAGTTTTTCTCAATTTGGGTTAACATTAATTGAAATTATGGTCCATGTTGATAGACGTATGTTGAGCCCATTGCTATGTGATCATTGTTTGGGCTAGCAGCATCTCATGTGGATTGGTGTGATTGAGGCGGCAGGCCTTGGCCGAACTGGCCTGTGATAGGAGGGCATGTTAGGGTTTGCTTATAAATAATAGGCTAGGTTCCCTCTCCACTCCTCATATAATATGATTATTAGTCGTGAGATTTGTTCTCACGGCTTGCCCCTCAATGAGCCGGATGTTCATGTGAGTATCACTTCCAAGTTTGGGATTCATGACGAATACATGTATGCATTGTAATGCTTTTTCTCAGATCTATTTTTAAGGATTCTAATCTTCTTTATTGATCCATGGGATTGAGGAAATCTTCAGAGCCCTGGTATTCAAGAAGATTGAATCATATAGATATAGATTTTAGATCTGTAAATTCTTGATTTTATTTTCTTAAAACCTTTTTTTTCTCCTAAATTCCCCATGCCAACCATCATGGATCTGGGCATGTCGGATATTGACCGTGCTGTGGGGTGGCCGGCGGCAACGAGATGAAGCCATGATGACCGGCAGCGGAGGGGAGAAACAGAACCCGGCGACGGGTTCAAATCTTAATAAATCATTAAAATAAAAGAAATTATGGGACAAGGCATGAGGGCCGGCGATAGTGGAAGCCACGATCTCCTCTCTCGGCCGACCTCTATGGCTGGTAAACCCCCCTTGGCGGTGATCGTGAATCTTTGATCTCCACCGATGGGCTGAGATCAAAGCCTTAAAAAAAAGGGGTCAAAAGGGGTAGGATTTTCTTGTGCCCTAACCTCTCAACGACCATCACTGATGGCGGCGATTTGGACATGTGATTGTTGTCGACGTCGATGGGTAGCTGTCGCGATAAGAACTGTCGATGGAGCGTCTCATGGCTATAAGGAGGCCATCGATGGACGGTCTATTCCTTTGATCCCTTCCGGTGCCATCGTGAATCCTTCTAGTGCCTGGCAGCCCTAGGTGGCGGCATATCCTCCGGCCACCATAATGATCGGTGGAGGTTTGGCTTATGAACATCATTAAACAAAAAAAAAATTTGGGAAGGATCTTACCCGGTGGTTCCATAGGAGTGGCCGGCGATTTTCTTTTGGGTTGAGCCCTTGTTTTGGGTCACGTGGGGAAGAAGATGAAGTCTAACGGGTTTTGGGTTTTTAGTTTAAATCAAAATCCAATAACCCATTCCCAAATAAGCCAAAAAAAACTGGTCATTTTGCATTAAGGCCCCTGGGTTTTCTGGAATTACATATTAGTCCAAACAGCCATTTTGCATTTAGGCCCCTGGACTTCCTGATATTTTAAATTAATCTTTCCTGCATTCATGTCCTTGGAAAATATATATTTTCATATTGATTCAAAATAAATAAATAAAAAAAATAAAGGGGGACCGGTAGTAGTGGGAACCACCATGCCCTCCTCCCATACCTTGCTAGAAGCATCCGGCAGCAATTGATCGATGATCTTTTAGATAGTGGCGACTAAGGCTCGTCCATCGGCGCAGGTGCTGAGCGGTGCTGGGCCCTTGGGATGCAGTTCCTGGATTTGTTTTCTTGTGGACCTCCAAGGGGTCCTCTACTGTACTACCGCCGGATGGATCTCGCTAAACTTTGGCAGGTTGTGGTGTCTCATCACAGGGACCTTGCTATCTTCCAGAAGGAGATAGCAGAGACTGTTGCCAGATTGCTAGACCCCGCCCAGCTTGTGGTGAATGTCGTGGTGGACTTCTTGGACAACTAGATGAGTGGTCGGTGGCTCTTGTTGACTTCTGTCTTGATTTTGATGAATAATAAAATATTTAAATATATTTGAGTAATAACTGTATGTTACAAGTGTGTTCAGCAGATCAAAGTATTCATCAAATTTATAGTATGTTGAAAGTTAAGAATGCTTATCATATTGTTGAAGAAGTTACTTATATTGATAGAATTTCAAGTTAAATGAACCTTGGCACATAAGAATGATCTTGAAGGACTCAAACTTAAGTTTGGAGAAGTTTCAACAGAGTTTCTGTAGAGTTTCAGGAGAGTTTCAGCCAAGTATCGACTCATGGAAGTGAAGTGTCGACTCAAAATGTCGACTCATAGAAGCTTGAGCTGATACACAGAGTTTCAGATAGCACGTATGAAGTATCGACTCATGAAGCTCAAGTATCGACTCATGTATCGATTTGAGTGTTGACTCAAGGCCTGAGACTAGAAATGATACAGAACATGTTGAATTCAAGTTTTTCCTCAAGTATCGACTCATGAAGATAAAGTGTCGACTCACCGGAAGAAGTGTCGATACATCAGAAGACTCCAAAGAGCTTTAGAAGATATTTTTGACCTAGTGTCGACTCATGACCTGAAATGTCGACACTTGCAGGTCTGGATGAACAGTAATGGCTAGTTTTTTGAAGTGCAGAATTAATCCTTTTTGTTTCCAATGGCTATTTTCTCCTCTCCAACGATCAAAAATGGTCATTTAAGGCTTGAAAAAGTATTTAAAGTGGACCAAACTCAAAATGGAAGCAACTAATGAGAAACTAATGAGCAACTAATCAGAGTTCATTGAATATTCATTAAGAGATCATTACTTTTGAGTGAAGTTGAGCCTTCAAGCATTCAAGAACATTCAAGAAGAATTCAAGTCTAATCTTCAAGCATCCATTAAGGCTTCAACAACTTGGGGACAAGCTTCTCAACTACAATCAAAGAGTTTCAAAGAGATATTTGCTTTATTTTTGAAAGCTTATTGTATCTTTACTTTGTACTTGAATTTATTATTATTTCTAGTTTCAAGTGGATTGAAACTAGTGGTTTGGTTATTGGTGAGCCTTGTAAAACCAACTTAGATTATTGGTGAGCCTTGTGAAAACTAACTAGGTTGTTGGTGAGCCTTGTAAACACGAACTAGATTTTTGGTTAATCTTGTGAAACCAGGAAGGATTTTGATTAATGAGCCTGAAAAAACTAATCTACTATAATCAAGTTGAGATTAAGTAAAATACCCAAGTGGACCTTGGAAAGTGGACGTAGATACTTTGGTGTGCACCAAACCACTATAAAATATTGTGAGTTTGTGATTGCTTCTACTCTTCTTGCAATTACTTCTTTATTTTTGGTGCATTTTATTATCAAGCACACGTACTCTTGAAATCATTAGCACCTTCATTGTTTTTGAATTGGCACTTATATTTAATCTTTGCAAAAACTTTTAAAAAAACCCAATTCATCTCCTCTCTTGGATTGCTTCGCTAGGCAACAAGTGGTATCAGAGTTTTGTACTCAGCTTATAGGTTTAACCGCCTTTAGTTAAAGATCTATGGCAACTCCTATAGGTTCTAGTATTGTTGAGGGACAAGCCTTAAATAGACCGCCCTTTTTCAATGGCACCAATTACACATTAAAAAACTTGAATGGAAATTTATATATATTCAATAGATTATAATCTTTGGAAAGTTATTGTAAAAGGTCTCCATGTTCCTTCAACGATGGTTAATAGCATTTTCATTCCAAAACTAGAAGAGGATTGGGATGAAAATGACATTAAGTAATCGAAGCTTAATGCTAAAGCTATGAACTTGCTTTATTGTGCATTGGATCCTAGTGAATTTAATAGGATTTTCATATGTATATCCACGAAGAAAATTTGGGACATACTTGAGGTTCCTCATGAGGGTAACCATCAAGTAAAGAATACTAAAGTTAATATGCTCATTCATACATATGAAATGTTTAGAATGGAGCCTAATGAATCTATTACTGATATGTATACTACATTTACTAATATTATCAATGGTATGAAGAGTCTTGGCAAGGTTATGTCTAATGCTGATCTTGCAAATAAAATTCTTAGGTCATTGCCAATATCTTGGGATCTGAAGGTCACGGCAATACAAGAAGCTAAAGATGTTGAGATACTTTCCTTGGATCAACTTGTCGGTTCACTAATGACTTATGAGTTGAGCTTGAAACAAAAAGCAGTATAAGCATATAGGAAGAAGAATACCATCACATTCAAATCCACTATACCAAACAAGTCTTCAAGTGAGGAATCAGAAGAAGAAGAAAATAAAGATGAAGAGGCACTTGTGGCAAGAAAATTCAGAAGATTTATGAGGAAAAAGAAGTTCCCCTACAAAAAGAAGCCACAACCTAGCAAAAAGAAAAGAAAAGGAAAGGAAAAAGAGAAGGAGAAGGACCAACCAATTTGCTTCGAGTGCAAGAAGCTGGACACTACAAGATTGATTGTCCTCTCCTAAGAAGTTCAAAAAGAAATTCAAAAAGAAGGCAATGATGGCAACATGGAGCGATAGTGAAGACTCCAGTTTAGAGGAAGAACAACCAGAAGTTGCCAACCTTTGCCTAATGGCTCATGAAGATAAGGTACAATCTGAATTTGAACTTAAATTTACATTTGATGAACTTAAAGATGCATTTGATGAACTTGTACATGAGTACAAATTGTTAAAAATTGAGTACAAGAAATTGAAAAAGCATATTGATTCCTTTTTTCTGAAAACACCAATCTTATTAATAAAAATAATGATTTAAAAGCGAAGATCAATATTTTTGAAAAATAAAAGAATGCTTTATCAAAAGAAATAGAAATTTTGAAAAGATCCAAGGAGGCTGTTGTTACACATAATGAACTTTTAAAGAAAAACAAAGATCTTAAGATAAAAAACAAGAAATTTAAAGATGAGCTTGATAAACTTAAACCTTTTGCTAAAAAGTTATATTTAGCTTTGAAAAGTTGAATTTATTATTGAACAATTAAAGAGTTGTATTTGATAAAGCTGAACTTGGTTACAAGCAACAAAAGAAACAAAAATTTTTCAAAAATTTTTTTATTCCAGCATCATCCAATGTTACTTATTTTAGTTGTAGGAAATTTGGACATAAAGTTTATTAATGCAATTTGAGAAAAATAAACAATTCAAGAAAAATCTGGGTTTCAAAAGGAACCATTCCTACTAACCCTAAAGGATCTAAGATGGCTTGAGTACCTAAAATAAAAACTTGATCTGTTTTGCAAGTGTATCTTGCAACCAAAGAGAAAAAGAGATTGTGGTATCTTGATAGTGGTTGCTCAAGACATATGACCAGAAATATGAAACAATTCACTTCTCTAGAAGCTTTGAATAGAGAGAGTATAACTGTTGGAGATAACGGTAAAGAAAAAATCATTGATATCGGTAAAGTTTACATCTCCCCTTCTACTTTTATTGATAATGTTTTATTAATTAAAGGATTAAAACATAACTTGCTTAGTATTAATCAATTTTGTAATAAAGGTTTCAAAGTAGTTTTTGAATCATCCCTGTTGCCGATCTCACCGCCGCGCCTGTGGCTTCGGAGTCGCCGATCCGACTAGACCGTTTGGCCCCTGGGGTCTCCTGGCTCGTTCGAACCTGCAAGGCAAGGTCAGAAACCCTGGCCGGGGATCCCGGCGAGGGAGCTCCGACGGTCAAGTTAGTAGACGGCGAGAGGGAACAGAGTCTCTGAGACGGGCCCCCGAAGGAGTCCCAGACTTAGAGATCGTGCTAGCAAGAAAGGTCCCAGAAAGAATAGAAACCCGGCCGGGTTCCTCCACCGAGCTCGCGCCAAAGGGCCCCCTCTCGGGACCTTGGATCCTGCTCTTGGGACGGAGTCTCCTTTCCCAGCCTTTGTTTCTTGCTTACCTTGTCGTCTATTCTCTCCTTCCTTTTATCTCCTCCTATTGCCTTCTCGTTTTCCCGCCCCTGGGAGGATCCTTCGTCGCTTTCACCTTCTCCCCTCCATCTCTTTCCCTTTTCCCTTCTGGATCAAGGAACCAGGCGGCTTCCCGGCCTTGCTTGCCGAGCCTAGCGGGGAAAGAGTAAAGGGAGGGCGCCGGTCAGACCGCCGACCAGACCTTGGGCCGAGCATGAGCGCTCTCCTTCCCAGGCACCGACAATGTCCGTTATTGGGTCCTGTTTTGTTAGGGCCTCGCCTCTCGACTGCGAAACCTGTCGGGCTGACGTAAGTGATGTTTCGCGTGTCGCCGCCGACTGTACGGGGCACCTTTCTCGAGGTGCGGTGCGCACGGCTCGAGGGGAAATCTCGGAGGTCGCGCTCCTGCTCTTCGGAAACTTCTCTGCACAGGCTGGCCTGCCTCGGCCGAGGTGGACCCCTCATGGGTGGACACTTCAGCCACAAAGGATGCGGTGTCAGGGCTGAATGGATTTTATTCATACTACAACATGCCCCCACTTCTTGAGTCCAAAACGTCAATATTTTGGATAAAGGGAGTACCTTAGCGGGCCCTGTACCGGTGGCAAGGAGTCGGCCGTTAGATGGAATTGAGCTTACCGGAGGTCAGCCTTTGGTGTTTAAGAGCCTGGATGAAGACATCGAGTCTGACTGTCCTTTCCATGAACAGGGAGTGGCCTGCAAACCAAAGTAGAAAGTGGCATTTCTAAAACTTACTTGCCTATAGGTACTTTAACCGAAGGTTTAGGTGCATTGTGATGGTGCTAGCACTTCAGTCTGACTCCTCTTTGACCGGATAGAAATCGGTGCTGTGGAGGAAGAGGTTAGTGAGATGTGCAACTTGGGTGCACACATGCGTGACCGGGCACATGGTTGGGCTCATAGCACTCCTCAAAGCTTTTGATGTGGGTGTAGGGCTCCTGGAAGGTCCGAGGAGCAGGAGCTCGGTTTTGGATAGGAGTTTGATTCTAGCTTGGCGACTTGAATGCAGGGCTTTAGAAGCTTCATGACTTTTGATGTGGGACTTTCGGCATTTTCCGTTTTGAGGCACCGGGGTTTTCGGTCCTTAGGTGGCAGGGATTCCGGGCTTTAGGTGCCGGAGATTCCAGGCTTTAGGTGCCGCGGGCATTCGGTCTTTAGGTGCCGAGGTGCATGGTCTTTAGGTGCCGGAGATTCTGGGCTTTAGGTGCCGGGGATTCCGGGCTTGCTTTGCCAAACTCGGAGTCGGACGGACGAGCTCCTGTAATGATGAAGAGCAAAGTTGCACCAAAGAGGAACTTTAATTATTGAGAAGGGATTCTTACATCCTTCGTAAGGTGGCAGAGCTGTTCGTTTGGCATGTTAGGAGGTGAGCCGCAGATGGTTGGACCTCCAGAGCTACCCGTGGACATCTCCGGATGGGAGTCAGGCGGTAGATGCAGGGCTTAGTGAAGAGCTTGGCTTCAGCTCGGCTGAATCAAGGGACATGACTTCAGCTCGGCTGGACCAAGGGGCCTGACTCGGTTGAATTGAGGAACTTGATTTCAGCTCAGCTTCAGTTGACTTCATCTCGGCTGAACTGAGGAGCTTGACTTGAGTTTAGCTCGGCTTTATTTGACTTTAGCTCGGCTGAACTGAGGATCTTGACTTGAGTTCAGCCCGGCTTTATTTGACTTCAGCTCGGCTGAACTGAGGAGCTTGACTTGAGTTCTTAACTTCGCCAGACTTGGAGTCGGATGGGCATGTCCCTGTATTGGTGAAGAGCAAAGTTGCACTAGAGAGGAACTTTAATTAAGGAGGGATTCTTACCTCCTTCATGAGATGGAAGGGCTGCTGGTCTGCCATGCTGGGAGGCGAGCAATAAGCGATTAGACCTCCGGAGCCTCCCATGGACATCTCCGGACTGTGAGTACAGCAAATGCCAAACTATGAGTTTCTCGGTAGATAGCGGGACTTCTTGGCATCTCCGCAGACATCACCAGACTGTGAGTAAGGCAAGAGCTGAACTGAGAGTCAAGCGATAAATGCGGGGCTCAGTGAGGAAGTTGGTGAGGTGCACAACTTGGGTGCACACATATATGACCGGGCATATAGTTGACGTGGCCGAGCTCAAAGTACCCTTTTGATGAAGGTATTGAAGTTGCTAGAAGATGGGAGCCATCCTGGCTGAAGAAGCTCAAGGAGCAGGAGAGAGATCAGACCCGGCCAGATGCTCGACCTCGAGGGAGCCATCCTGGGGGAGGAACTCCAGGAGCGGTAGTCCGCTAGCACATGCGCGACCATCGTAGACTCTAGCTGGTGGAGGTGCAGCTATCGCAAGCTTCCACGGTGGTTGACCTTGTGCATCCGAGCAACCGAGAATATTTAATAATGTTGGTGATGATGGTGTTGCGGAAGCCCTCAGGAGGGGAGCAGGTTAGTGCATGCATTTATTAGCTTCGTACCATCCAATCCCTATGTTGTATGGAGAAACAGGACCACCCTTTGCACAGTCTCGCACGATGTGCATGAAGTGACCAGGCCTTCACAGCTTCCTCCTTTAGGGAATCGTGCCTCATTTGTTGCCTTCCCTAGCCATAGTGGGGGCTAGTCTTCTTCATCTCCAATGGGAGTTTGACCTCAGTAGTGATGCGGGACAGGGATTGGACTGGATCGCTGGTGAGCATGAAAGTCACCAGAGATTAGGATTTGCAAAGGAGGAAAGAAGAGAGTGCAGGGTTAAAAAAAAAAATACTGGGGTTCACATAGATTCCCCAAGAAGAACAAGCACATAGCAAAGGGGCTCACACAGATGCCCTAGAAGAACAAGCACATAGCAAAAGGGGCTCACACAGATGCCCTAGAAGAACAAGCACATAGCAAAGGGGCTCACATAGATGCCCAAAATCAGGGATCACACAGAAACCCTGGGAAGATGGAGAAGGGATCATACAGCTACCCTAGGATCACACAGATCCTTCACACAGAACAATAGAAATTTTATTCATCCATCCTCCTATTACAAAAGGTTGAGGGTGGTATTTATAGATTTTCCAACCCTTCTATATGTTCCTATCCTTCTTCTTTAACTTTGATCTTCATTGCAGGGTCCTTCGAAGTCTTTGAGTTGTGGGCTGGGTTCACCTTAACAAAGAACAAACAAGCTGAAGCCCCAAGTCCAGGGTTCTGATCTCTGTTATCCAGATTCTTCAGTTCTGAGCATTGGTAGTTTCAAGGTATGAATCAAAAGAAGGTTGGAAAGCTCATCAAGGTAAGTCCACAATCATTAGCCCCTATTGTCTAGATCTTCTTCCTTCTTAGTTTAGGATTGTGTCTAATCAAGTAAAAGTCCAATTTCTTATAATCCTTAAGTCTTATTATGATGAGTACAATGCTAGTGTAATTAGGTTTCTTTGCTCTATAAACCATATTCAAAACATTAATCATATGCTTGCCACATCAAGTAGGGAGCTCGGTCTCATCGAAGAGCTTGACTTTGATGAGGGGCTCGGCTTCATCAGGGAGTTTGGCTTCAGCTCTGTTTTATTGAGAAGTTTGATTGACTCTTGGCTTGAACGCAGAGCTTTGGAAGCTTCTTAACTTTGGTGTTGGACCTCTGGTATTTCCCGTCTTGAGGTGCTGGAACTGGGTTCTGTTGTGCCAGAACTGGGTCCCGGGCTTTCATCCGGACTGGATTCCAAGATTTTATACCGGAACTAGGTCTCGTTGTGCCGGAACTGGGTTCCGGGCTTTCATCCGGATTGGACTCCGGGATTTTGTACCGGAACTGGGTTCCGGGCTTTCATCCGAACTGGACTCCGGGATTTTATTCCGGAATTGGGTTTCGTTGTGCCGTAATTGGGTTCTGGGCTTTCATCCGGACTGGACTCCGGGATTTTATACCAGAATTGGGTTATGTTGTGTCGGAACTAGGTTCCGGGCTTTCATCCGGACTGGACTCTGGGATTTTGTATCGAAATTGGGTTTCGTTGTGCCGGAACTGGGTTCCGGGCTTTCATCCGGACTGGACTCTGGGATTTTGTACCGGAACTGGGTTCCGTTGTGCCAGAACTGGGTTCCGGGCTTTCATCCAGACTGGACTCCGGGATTTTGTTCCGGAACTAGGTTCCGGGCTTTCATCCAGACTGGACTTCGAGATTTTGTACCATAACTGGATTCCGTTGTGCCGAAACAGGGTTTCAGGCTTTCATCCGGGCTGGACTCCGGGATTTTGTACCGGAACTAGGTTCCGGGCTTTCATCCGAACTGGACTCCGGGATTTTGTCAAGAATTCTTGCGGGCAGTGACTGGCTCTGGCAGGTCATAGTACTTGCCCTTGATGGTGGTACAGGAGCCTTTCCTACAAAAATGAAGTACAATTTTTTATTTTGTAAATATAGTAAAGGAGTTACCTGTTGAGCTCCGATCATATGAATAGATAAAAATACATTTCTTCCTTGAGCGGGTCAAGATTAAATTCGTCGGCCGCCCTCTCAAGAAAAAATGGGACTTCTTTACACGGAAGAATAAAACTCGCTTGCATGAAGGAGCAAGGCCCCGCTGTGTGGGAGGATGGACTTCCATTGCATGGAAGGAGGTGATCTTGTTGCATTAAAGCATAGAAGGAATAAAATCCTATTACTCAGGAAAGATGAAATCCTGCTATTCAAGAGAGATGAAATCCTGCTGTGTAAGAGAAAATGAGCTCCCATTGCACAAAAGCACGAGGCTTCGTTGAATGGGGGAAACTCCCTAGGATGGGAGCATCCGTTGCATGGGAGCATACTCCCTCGGATGAGAGAAGATGATCTCGTTGCATGGAAAAAAATTCGTACTAGATTGCTCGCGGACCGAGAACAGGTCCGTAGAGGCTTTCGTGCACGTTGATCGAGGAGAGGTGCGAGGCTCCATGCGCGTTGGCTTGAACCCATGCATGCACGAGTGTGCAGGATCGCGGAGGCACGCGGCTCCCTAGTGGCAGAGGCGGAACTGGGTGCTGCCGAGGTGCCGGACCGTGCACGGGCATGCCGGAGCCGGGGATGGACTGCAGAGCACCCCGATGGCCGGACCGGTGCGAGCATGCTGGAGGGGCTTTAGGCGGAGCCAAGTTGAGATAGAACGCCACGTTCGAAGCTGGACTGAGGTGGCATGGAGGCAGGCTTGCCGAGGTGCCAGGTCTGGGTGGAGGCCGCCATGGAGCCGGAGAGGGGTGCCGCCGCATGGGCTGAGGTGGACGGAGCCGGAGAGCCTTGTCCCAGCACGCCCTGCTCCCCGATGGCTGGGCTAGACTGGGCGCCGTCGGACGCGTGCGGAGCCGGGTTGGCTGAGGTGAGCTTCCGCACCGGGGAGGACGCCGACCTGGAAGTGGACCGTCGCATGAGGGGCCGAGGTGGCCGCGGAGCCGGCTGGAAGGGGACTCCGAGTGCACCGTTCCCGACCAGAGTCAGGCCGGTGAGGTGCCGGACCAAGGCGCGTAGCTTCGTCTTGAAGCATGCTGAGTCGTGTCGGCTGAAGTGGGATTCCAGGCGGTTGGCGATGGACTGGCGCAGGGCACGCACCGGGAGTTATGTTGGCTGGAGCGGGACTCCAGGCGGGCGGCACTGGACTGAGGCAGGGGGACCGGCGGACGGACAGAACTGGGCGCGCCGTGGGTGGACCGGCGGTTGGAGCCGGGCCAGTCGGGAGCTCCTACCATCGCTCCCCTCCCACTGGTTCACTTCGTGGGCGCTTGCACGGGCATGCCGCGGAGCCGTGCCACGGGCGGACTTGAGCTGTGCCGAACTAAGCAGAGGTGCGCCAGACCTAGGTACGCGACGGGGGAGTCGACCGAGCTCGGGCGTGCCGGATTGGACGGAAAAGTGGTGCCTGGGCACGATCGCGCCGCGGTCGGTGCGGAGCTGCGCCGCCGGAGTCACCCTGCCCCCCAACATGCCAAGCTGGTCTTGCATGGGTCGAGGTGGGTGGACCAGCCGCTGGTGTGCCGTGGTCGTGCCGCGGGTGGCGCAGGAGCGGAGCGGGCGGACTCCACGCGGGCGTTGAGCCTGACCATGGGATTTCTTAGGCCGAGGTGCATGGGCTAAGTTGCCATGAAGCTGGGCCCCATGCACGGCTGAGGTGCCGACCTGGCCGAGGTGCCAACATGGCTGAGCTGGGTTCCAAGCATGACCGACATAGATTGGCCGAGGTGCCGACCTGGCCGTTGCAAGAGTCGCTTGTTGCCACGTCAGCCATAAAGGATGAGGTGTCAAGGCCGAATAAATTTTATTCATACTATAACAATTGTCATCTATGTTCTTGAAAAAATGATATCTTTTTTAGTTAAAGATCGGTAAGAAGTCCAATATCTTTTAACTTTATTGTTAGAGCTATCCTGCTATACTTAATTATTGATAATCTATCAATCTTGTTTTTGTAATAATACGTTGTTTATTTTGGTTATCTAGTTATTTTTAAATGAATACAGATTCTACTATCTTAATAGAGGTATAAAGAATATTAAGTCAAATCATGCCATATTTGTAGATTCTAATTTGCATAATATCAGATGCTTCTATATATTAGAAGTATGACATTAAAAAAAATAAGTTGTTGCTCTTATTTATATAAATGTTATATTTCATCCTACTGGAGAATAGTAGGAGAACAACATTAAATATTTAAACTAATGATTGTACCTCAATTACTAGTTGATGTAGTACTAGTAAAAAAATCATATGATAAGAAAATAGATACTTGTCATTTCTTATGCAATGTAAATGACTGTGACTGAAGATTTTGTTTCATAAAAAGGCTTAAAAATAGAATCTAGTGGCATTCTTTGAGATACAAGCAAAGTTTGTGGCATATTGCAAAGTCACATTAATTCATATTATTTTTATTATAAAATTTTATCCGGGGTCTTATAATTATTGATTCTATCTTAAAACCATTTATAATTTATTATAATCATAAGCAGCTATGTTCTTTAATGGAATAATAAAAGTTTTTTTTATCTCTATCTATGTAAAGATTTAATTTAGATGTTGTAGTTGAAAGGGAGATATTTTGTACAATATACAAAGTCAATATTTGTTGATCCCCTAATCAAGATTAAGATCCATAGTTTTTATGAAACATGTTAAGAATATGGGTATTTTAGAATCTTTTGATTTTTTGGATTAGTGGGTGTTTGATGTATTTATACATTGACTTGATTGACAAATTTTATTTGTCATTGATTGCTGGATTGTAATTCAAGGATACATAAGTGTCGAGTGTATATGAATAAAGTCCGTATTGGCTGATTCTCTAACCAAGAATTTGAAGCCCGTATGCTTTACAAAGCATATTGAAAATATGTGCATATTGAATTATTTTGCTGTGCTTGGTTAGTGGGAGTAACTTTATACTCGTACTTTATTTTATTGTTGCCGCCAAGATCGTCGTGGTCCGTAACTGCTGTCGATGTCGGATTGCCCCTTTTTCATTCTCTCTAGGTTGGCCTGTGCTTCAAGACCTGCAAAACAGGAGTTAGTGACCCAGGCCGGGGATTCCGGCGGGGGCACTCCGATGCTCAAGTCAGTGATGACCCAGGAGAACAGATCCTCCTGGTCGAGGATCCTCCTGGTCGAGCCCCTCTTGATGGACTCCATACTAGGAGGAGTGAATGGTGTGAGAATGAAGTGCAAGTATGCCGGGAGAGGTGGTAGTCGAGGTGGGCAGGCCTTCCTGTGAGGCTTCTTCTCCCTTACTCGCTTGGACGATGTTCTATGGTTGAGTTTGTACTTGCATATCTTTTTTCCCCTTTGGGGGTGTCGAATATTCTTTTAAGTCCAGGTGACCGTTGGGCGCCTACCTTGGAATCTTCCTCATGCCGTCAGGCGCGTGCAGCGGTGTTCCGTGTCATCGACGGGACGTCTTTCCCGATTCGTGATAAGGGAGACTGTCATGTATTCTGACACTCCTTTCGATTGCCCCATTCTGGGAAGCCTTGTAGTGCCTCGATCGGGGGGCCGCCACCCCCGGAATTCGAATCTCTTGGTTGACTTCCTCTTTTGGGCGGTGTAGGTAGTTGGTGGAGAGCGCGGCACCTTGGTCAGGGGGCTTCCTACCTTTCTGGTGTAAGCGGCGGCCATAGATAGCCATCACGGCTTGACAGGTGCTTCTTCGTGGCCTTCGGGCTGCTCGCCGATGTTTTGGGGAGGTGGCTCCACCCCCTTGTTGGCCGGCGATATCGTCCGAGTTGGTTGCCAAACTGGAAAGCTGGGACTCAGCTCCGATCTGGGAGGCTCAACCTTCGAAGGGCTCGACCTAGTGGAGGAGGGATGAGCTTGACTCCGACTTAGGGGGCTCGACCTCGGAAGGGCTTGACCGAGCGAAGGAGGTCTCGACTCCCACCTGGAGGGCTCGACCTCGAAGGGGCTCGACCTGGCGGAGGAGGGCTGAGCTCGACTCCGATCCAGGGGTCTTAGCCTCGGAGGGGCTCGATCCGATGGAGGAGGTCGGCACGCGACTCCAGCCTAAAGAGCTCGACCTCGGAGGGGCTCGACCTGGCAGAGGAGGGCTGAGCTCGACTCCGGCTCAGGGGGCTCAGCCTCGAAAGGGCTCGATCTGGCAAAGGAGGTCGTTTGGCTCCGGCCTAGGTGCCCCGAGCTTGCGGGTGCCGACCTGGTGGAGGACGGAGCTCGACTTTGACGGGCCGCCTCGTTGATCTGGGGGAGCTCGGCTCTGCCAAAGGAGTCCGAGATGGGGTGTCCACCATGGCAGACTTTCTGACATGGCATCGACAGGGATTACATGTCAGCACATCAGCTTCTAGCCACATCATTTATAAAGCTTGGATTCATTTAATTTTTCTATCATATATATTTATATACATTGTTGACATGATAATTGATACATTGTATTCTTATATAGTTTTGTATATGCACATGTGTAACAAAATACAATATAGTATCTAAAGAATATATTTTGTCTTGAGAATGACAGTTGTATGGGTATATCTCATTTGATAATTATAAGATCTCATTGTATTTGGAGACATGCAGACTTCTTTTGAAGTCATGGAATTTTTTTGACTTGTTACAAAGCATGTGGTTAAAGAGAAATCATGATTGAGGGTACATATATTTAATTTATTTTTATTATAAAATATCTCTTTCGGTTATACACCTGATTGAGACTAGGTTCGAGTCTTAGATTTGTTGTGCTATCTTGTCATCGATACTATTATTATGTGAGATAGAATGGCTTGTTGTTTGATGCCATTGAAATTTTTCTTGCTTATTTTATTTTTCTAAGCATGTTGAAGAGAAATTGGAGGACTGACAATGAAAAATAGTATGTTTATTTTTGATTACCTTGATGCTATTTTCTTGCTACATTACCATATCAAGACTTATGTCGATGATATTTATGATGATTGTAATCATGGATAAGTCTTGTATTGGTTAAGTAGTATAACGATCCTATGATTCGGCATCATGGATACCGTTGGATCGAATCATTTATAGGTGTTGTTTATAGATTATATGGTGACTACATTTTATTTTCAATCCAAGAGTTATTTTTTAAAATAAAATATTTTTAAAATTATAGTTAATATAGCCCAAGTGGAAGAATGTAAGAGTTTTTCTTAATTTGGGCTAATATTAATTAAAATTTTATTTTATTAAAACTGGGTTGATATTATGGTCCATGTTGATAGATGTAGGTTGAGCCCATTGTTATGTGATCATTGTTTGGGCTAGGAGCACCTCATGTGGGTTAGTATGGTTGAATTGGTACAGTATAGGCCTTGGCCCAACTAGCTCGTGATGGGAGGGCCTGTTAGAGTTTGCTTATAAATAATAGGCTAGATCCCCTCTTCACTCCTCGATATAATATGATTATTGTACATGAGATTTGTTCTCATGGCTTGCCCTATCGATGAGCCGCCTGTTACGAGAGGATGCTGGAGAGGACTCTGCCTTCGATGTTCATGTGAGCATCACTTCCAGGTTTGGGATTCATGGTGAATACAGGTATGCATTATAATGCTTTTTCTCAGATCTATTTTTAAGGATTCTAATCTTCTTTATTGATCCATGGGATTGAGGAAATCTTCCTACAGACTCCCCCTAGAACTCCCACTATTCCAGCTTCTACTCTACTCTATCTTTTCAAAATCCTCTGAATGTAGAGACCACTTTGAGCTCCATGAAGGAGAATCTGTTCCCCTTGATCACCCACTGACTTAATTATCGGAGTGCCCCCACCGGATCTCTGGCCTGGGTCTCCTCTTTTTTGCAGGACTGGCCACATTCGGAAGACTCCAAGCAGGAAGTCCACTCATCCATGCCCCATCAGAACTGCAGGCCACGATGATCTAGACGGTAACATTAACCATCATCATTCTTTGAATCTTTTTATCCTGCATGCTGTTCGCCTACTCAATTTCTTACTCGGTTCATTTGGCTAACTTGAAATCTTGAACGGTTAACAACAAACTCTAACTTTATGTTGTGGCTGGAGGAAGGCTGCACTGACTGCCCTAGACACCAAACAAGATGTAAAACTCATGCCTCGGACTAGTTGATCAAAATCTAGGCCGATCACCTCATTTTATGACTTATCACTTCCAACAATTTAAGATGCAATCTCTTATCTATCAGGCTTAAAGAGAGAGGCACCGGAATGCCAACCACATTTTTTTGAATCCCTAAAAATAAATAGTCTAATAATTTAAATTTATGCAAAAAAATGGTGCAGTTTGGCGCTCAACATCCTGTAACATTTTTGAAGATGAAGTAGCAATATTTGTAAAGCTTTAAACTAGTTAAATCTGGATCAGATCTACTCCGCATTTGGTGCGCGTTGTTACGCACCAATAATAATATCTTATTTCTACTATTCTTACATAGAGTAGCAGAAGTAAATGTCGAATCCACATAGACTTTAAGCAATTATTTAATGATTTTAAATAACAATAATAGTAAAAAAATTAAAACATAATAAGATAATAGAGATTCAAAGAAAGGAAAAGTCTCGAAATTTCAATGGATTACTTGGCAGATAGTTGGTACTCTCTTCCTATGTGATCTACTCTATATATTACCTATTAAGATATAATCATTTATGAAGATCATGACCTGTACATGTTAGGTCATAGCCCATTTTTTTGAAGTACTGATTAGTCAAGATAAAAATTTATATTTTAAAAATGATATATTTGAAGAGTATGTATCGGATCCATAAAGCATGATTCATCTCAAAAACATTGATTATTCTTGTAAAATAGATAACAATTAAAATCATATTTTTATTCATAGAGAAAGAGTACAAATAAAAATAAACACTATATGTTCAAGCGCTAGAAACCCCGAGGACTGGAGATCTAGCCTTCCATGGATGAACTTCTCACCGTCATTCTTACTGATATGCAGATGCAAATTTAGGGCGGCAGTTGCTGGAAAGATGACCGGCAACAAGGATGGTGGAGGAAGATGGTGTTGAGAGGCAACAGGAGATGGGAGAAGGAGAAATGGTCACAGTAGGCTTGGTTTGGAGAAAAGAGGACCGGATCTTGGGAGCTCGATCATGGCGAAGGCATGCAGCGACACTGGCAACAACGGGACGACATCTTTGATGTTCCCATGGCTAAGATCCATCGATGGTCCACAGTTTTAAGCCATGGACCAAAACCATGGCCACCCATGAACCATTCTTCATTTTGTAGACCAAGCGACCGGTCCATGGTGGACCGGCTACCTTAAAATTTATGCAATCCTATATTAATTCTTTGAAATTCAATTTCGAGCTTATTTCAGGTCCGATTCGCTTCAAACTTATTTTGTTTGTCCCATAAATCGAGCTCTTCGCATTGGCAGCATTCTTTCCAATAAATAATATATAAAACTATTAATTTTAAATAAATAAAGTTAAATTAATTATTAAATTAATATTTATAATATAATTATCAGTATCCAGATCCAAACAAAATAAGAAATATTGTGTTCGAGTTGCGTTATACATTATATATCATACAGTATGCATTATATGATATATGTTACATAGTATACAGGTATATCATATATACTATATGGTAGGTATATGGTATAAGTTATGCAGTATATAATATACATTATATGGTACATATTATATTATAATATATGATATATGGTATACACTATATGGTATAAGATAATGGTATATGTTATATGTTATACGCTGTACGATATATGATATATGCTATACGGCATAAGGTATATAATATACGCTATGCGGTATAAGGTATACGATATATACTATAAGTATACAATATAAGGTATATAATATATGCTATTTGTTATAAGGTATATGGTATATACTATATGTTATAAGGTATACAGTTTAAGGTATACAGTTTAAGGTATACAGTATATGCTATACAATATAAGCTATATGGTATAAGATATATGTTATGCACATTGCGGTATGCGCTATATTATATATGATATATGATACATGGTGTATATTATATGGTTATGCACGTTGTGGTATGCGTTATATGTTATACGTTATACAATATATGGTATACATTATGTACATTGCGGTATGCGCTATACATTATACGCTATAAGGTATATAGTATACGATATATGGTATATGGTATAGGTACATGTTGTATGGTATACATTATGTGTTATACGTTATTCATTTACGTTATGCGTATACATATACATGTGTGTGTGTGTATATATATATATATATATATATTGTTGTGACAAGATTCTGGCTTGAGGTCAGAGAAGCAGTCAACTGATAGGCATCGCAGCTGGAGAGATCTACAAAAAAGTTCATAGCCGGAGGGTGGTTCTGGCAAGGACCCTCTGATACTCGAGCCAGAGATATGGAATAGATCAGAAGTAGTGAACGAAAGAAAACTGCTTACTTGAGCCATGAGGCTTTGGCTATTTGTAGCAGATGACTAAGAAACCTTATGATTATGAGAGTATCGGACTATTAGTCATGCTATTATTGCATAGGATTTTAGCCTTTATTAGCTTCCGTGTAAGGATGAATTAATTGCTATCGATCTTATCTACATGGCATGGCTGTTTCTGCATGCTGGGCGACCAGTCATTTGAAATCATGAAGACTGATCACGTGACAAAGGATATGCCGAAGAATAGAACTAAACAAGAAATTAGGTTTGAAATTGCCTCAGCGCAGCCAATAGGTCAGCAGATGGGTCAGCGGTTGGGTCGATAGTTGAGTCAACGACCTCTAAAGCTACATTTCGAAGATATATCCGAGGATCAGAAATCTCCCCATGACACTTGCCCCTTGCTCTCGAGTCTAATCTAGAAGGGTGTACTACTGATGGCATGCCTTGAATCTTGAAGCACCATCCTGTGGCTTTTAATGAGTCATCATTTCTTCATTTAATGCATACAACATTTGGACGCTACTGACCACTAACCATTGAGGGGATTGATGCAATTAGTCAACCACTCTGGATAATTGGATCTTTTAGTAATCCCAGATTAATGATGATGCCTTTTTATCTTCTCTTTTTCCTTCTCCTTTTTAAGTCTTGTCCCTTTATTTTTAAATCCACTTAGAATTTTTTCACAGCAAAGCCTTCGACAATTTTTCTTCATGACACCAAAGGAGCTTTAGGCACTTAAGAAAAGATCCAAAAGGAAATGAACCAAGACAACCACATCGGCGACTGTTCCTTCGATCCGAGCATTCATCATCAATCCTCCATCAATCATCCTTTGGTACCTGCTTTGACAGGAGGAGATGTGTCCTGCCAACTACTTAAGCTTCAGCCCCATCGAGCAGTGATATTGGAGCACTGGAAGAGATTCCAAAAGAGGCGATGGATGCTACTGCCCCATCAAAAGAGATTCCTGTGGTGGAAGTTGTTGTGCTGCCATAGGAGGCCCCAATATATGGAGACGATGGAGGCTATCAATCCATTGAAGGGGATGATTCGTACCATTAGCCCACTAAAGGAGGCTGTGATGGAAGTGATGGACACCATTAGGGATAGAATGCCCACAATCACATGACAGATACCCTAGGATCATTCATTCAAGTAGGAAATACTTACATTTCATTTCCTTTGTTTCATGTTATATATTGCCTGACATTATTTTTGCCTAAAATTTGTGCAACTAGGGCATTACTTGGCTTACTTCACAAATTTGGCTACCGATACCTCAGCACAAGAACTTGTTATTATAAGAAAAAAGGTGGAATGGCTGGAGTACATTCTTGAATAGGAGAAAGCTATCAATGCCGAGTTGGTGAAGGAGATTGATCGCTATGAAGAAGCCCTCTAAGAGGCTCAAGAAATGATTGATCGCCGAGATAATGAAATAATAAAGGTAGAGACTAGAATAAAAGATCTTGAGGAGCGAATAACTGGGACCGAGAGAGACTGCTCACATGCTCAAGATGAAATAAAGTGCCTGAAGAGAGCATTAAAGGAGGAAAGGGAGAAGAAGAGCCAGAGTAGCACCTCTATCAAGGCTCCTTTGAAAGACCCCCTTCCTTAGAAGGCAGATACTACCTTGGTCGGGGGTGCTGGCATGGCCACAAGGGGGACTTAAGCAACCGCGGAGCTATCCAAGCATCAGGCCAAGCTCCACCTGGCTACCTTAGGGGCTAAGCACGTAGAGGGGCTACTGAAGGAGGAGGAAAATGCAGGATGGTTCTCTACTGCCAACTCACAGATCTGGAGCTTTTAGCCCAGCATGCTGATAGAAAGGCATTCCAAATGGAGAAGATGGGAGCCAAGGTTATAGTAGAAGTGATGCGGAACAATCCTAAGGCTACCATGATTGTAGTAAAATAGAAACTAAATTTTTAAAATTTTTTTAGGGTTTTAATTTGTAGACTAAAGTTTTCGAAATCAAGTAAAGAGTAACTAGGAAACTAGTAATGAAAGAAACTAGCAAACCCGCATAAGACTCATGCAAAATAATAAAAGATAGGACCTCGAAGATTGAGAAACCCCTGATTAGGATAACATACCTTCATCAAATCAGAAATTAGGAATGAGAAGGACTTTACCAAGCATCGATTCGAAGAACTATTCGAAGCCGGGGTCGTACAACACTCGAGATTGGCGCATGGAAGATAAGCCTTCGGTTCCTCGATTTGGGCAACTATCTGGGATCAGTCCTAGAGGCAAAGAGGGCCTCCTCCTTGGAGGTGAATACCACAGGGATCCTGCAAGCATCAAAGGATTGTTAGAAAACAAATACGAAAACAATAATATTGAACTAGGGTTTGGAAGAAAGCTGGGATCTATGGTTGATTATAGCTGGCGGCTGGAAGGAAAAGATGAACTCTATGCTTGGGCGGCCTAGGGCTTCTTTTTCCTTGGCATCTTAGGGCTTGAAGGCAACAAGCTTGGTCGGCTAGGGCTTGGAAGACTAGGGCACTCAAGGACACTCACACCTCAACACAAGAATAAAGAATAGAAGAACACAAGAACAATCTCAAATAAAATTTACCAGAGTTTTGATATCATGAATAAAGATTACTTACAAGAGGAGGAGGGGTGAGGTATTTATAGATATTCCCCGAGTCCTCTCCTAGTTAGGATACGAATACAAAGTAGAGAGGGAAAGAGATTACAATTTTGATTAAGATTGAGAGAATACACTTTGAATGAAACTAGTTCTCCTTATTCTACTTGGATTTCTTTCCTCCTTTGAATTGGTCAAAGGCTTGGACTTGGTCAAAGGGCTTGGACACCTACATGTATTGGGCTTGGGTGTGTGGGCTTCATGGGAAGCAAGGGGGCGTCCTCCTTTGGAATTGGCACATGGGCTTTGGGCCCTGGAAACTGGGATGCCTTGGTATTGGCATATTCCTTGGAATCTTGGTTCTGGGGCCATGGGCTTGACTCCTGGACTTGGAATCTCTTGGCCTGGGATGCTGGCATATTCCTGGAATCAAGGGGTTCCTGGCATCTGGAATATACTCTGGCATCTGGAGGGTATCAAGGCATCTAGAAGGCATTTGGAGGGCATCTGGAAGGAATCTTGGACCCTGGGATGGCAAACAAGGCCCAATAAGCTGCTATGAAGGCTTCTAGCTCCTGGATGAGGCCTGGTAGAACTTTAAAACTGTGTAACCTCTCTTCTTGTACAAAATGGGACTCATTCTGGACTAATACTTAAGTATAGGACTCAATAACTGGACCAGGATTGAGACAAATCAACTAGCCTCAACTTATTACAGGACTCAATCTTATTTGATTACAAAATTATGATACATGACTAAGGCTCTAAACCTTAATCAGTAAACCATATGGGATCCATTAATCTATGTCTGATCCTGGTGCCCCCATCAATTCTCCTGGGGCAGGAGGAACTGACCTCGTCGAGTAAGGATCAATGTGGCTCTCATATAGCTCAAGAAGGTCTGGGTTGAGGCATTGTAGATCCTCACGGATGATCCACGAGTCCTCAAATTCCGACCAACCTTGCCAACAGACCAAATATCGGTGATAGCATGTGTTCCGGGTACTGATGGCTTGGTCGTCCAGGATGCGCTCAATCCTTTCCTCACTATCAGGCTAATTTGGAAGTGGACTCTCTGGGGTGGGTTCACTCTCAAGGAAAGGAATTGGTTCAAAATGCTCACTAGGTATCACTGCTGGCTCCTGATACTCCATAATGTCTAAAATGTTGAAAGTGGAGCCAATATCTAATTTGGATGGCAACTCGAGCACATAGGCATCGGATACAACTCTCTTCATTATTTTGAATGGTCCAGTTACATGAGCACGAAATTTCTTTATGGTCCCTGGAGGGAACGGCTCAGGCCTAAGCCTGATCATCACATAATCTCCTACAGAAAATTCCTTAACTCTCTTTCGAGAATTAGCCAAGTTTTTATATGTTTCATTACTTAGATTAATCTTTGACTAAGTTCCTGATGCAGATACATATATGCTGGACACATGCAGACTCCTAACAGATGATGCAGGGGACTTATGCTAACACCTAATGACATGCAAACTCGACTATACATTCCTATTGGACTCTTTGGGTGCTTAAACCTAACAGACTATAGACTCTTTAGGTTTAACCCTGGTTTGATATGCATACGATACTTATAATGGGCTCCTACTAAGTGCCATATGGACCTCCAAAAGTAAGATGCAAATATGACATGCTCAATGAATGCATCCATTATACTTACCTCTATAAAATGTAGATGAACGGTTAAAGAAGTATAAGAAAATCCAAGAATAAGCAAAAAATATGAGGTGGATTTAGGATTAGTCTGGTAAGGTAGAAAGTAAGAAAAGGGGTTGGAATTGATCGGATAGACTAGGAGACAAAAAGGTGTTTCAGATATAAGTCCTATACTAATAAGGTTGATCTTATGGGGTTGATGGGTACCTACAGGATTTTCATGATGGAAGAATGGGTCACTGATCTTAGGGAAGAGTTCTTCAATGGGAACTATAGGATTGGATTCTTCCTGAGGGTACTAATAAGCCAAATCCTTAATAAAGTATTCTGGTTCAAGAAATTCAGGACTGGGCTCTATACTTGGGCTGTCTTCTAGTAGCTCCTCAAGTAAAATTCTAACTGTAGTATCTAGATTCTCTCCCTCTAACTGGTCTTCCACCATAGCTTGGGCATGATCTAGGCCATCTAATTCTAGGGTGGCTTCTACCTGGGTATCTATTGATTCAACTAACTCTAAGTCTTCTATGAGGAACTCCTCTTCTTCTTCCTCATACTCGTTCACTAGGCTCACATCAGCTTCATATATTTCCTCTACAAGGTCATTTAGGTGAACCAATGGGGTGGTAAGAGGGGGTTGACTAAGAAAAAATGACTAATACTAGGTTCAAATCTAGGGGTATCAATCTTATAGGGTTCAGCTCTATGGATATTATCTAGGGTTCTTACTTGGCCATCTAATGGATCAATCATATGGGTTGCTTGATTATTGGTGTTGCCGATCTCGCCGTCGCGCCTGTGGCTTCGGAGCCGCCGATTTGACTAGACCGTCTCGCCTCGGGATCTCCTAGCTCTTAATCCTGCAAGACAAGGTCAGAACCCTGGCCGGGGATCCCGGCGAGGGAGCTCTGACGGTCCAGTTAGTAGACGGCGAGAGGGAACAGAATCTCTGAGATGGGCCCCCGAAGGAGTCCCAGACTTAGAGATCGTGCTAGCAAGAAAGGTCCCAGGAAGAATGGAAATCCGGCCGGGTTCCTCCACCGAGCTCACGCCAAAGGTCCCCTCTCGGGATCTTGGATCCTGCTCCTGGAACGGAATCTCCTCTCCTAGCCTTTGTTCCTTGCTTACCTTGTCGTCTACCCTTCCCTTCCTTTTAACTCCTCATGTTGCCTTTTCGTTTTCTGCCCTTGGGAGGCTCCTTCATCGCTTTCACCTCCTCCCCTCCATCTCTTTCCCCTTTCCCCTTCTGGATCAAAGAACCAGGCGGCTTCCCCGCCTTGCTTGCCGAGCCTAGCGAGGAAAGAGTAAAGGGAGGGCGCCGGTCAGACTGCCGACCAGATCTTGGGCCGAGCGTGAGCGCTCTTCTTCCCAGGCACCGACGATGCCCGTTATCGGATCCTGTTTTGTCAGGACTTCGCCTCTCGACTGCGGAACCTGTCGGGCTGATGTAAGCGATGTTTCGCGTATCGCTGCCGACCGTACGGGCGCTACTCTCGGGGTGCGGCGCGCATGGCTCGAGGGGCAATCTTGGAGCTCGTGCTCCTGCTCCTCGGAAGCTTCTCCGCATAGATTGTTCTGCCTCGGCCGAGGTGGACCCCTCTTGGGTGGACACTTGGCGAAGCGGCAGGGGGGCGTTCGACTTCGGCCGAGGTGGTCCCGTCTCTGGGTGCCACCTGGCAAAGGAGCGAGGGGGCCCGGTTCGACCTCGGCCGAGGTGGAACTGTCTCAGGGCGCCACCTGGCGAGGGAGCAGGGGGCCGCCGGCTTCGGCCGAGGTGGACCCCTCCTGGGTGGACACCTGGCAGAGCAGCAGAGGGGTGCTCGACTTCAGCCGAGGTGGTCCCGTCTCCGAGCGCCACCTGGCGAAGGAGCGAGGGGGCCCGGCTCGACCTCGACCAAGGTGGAACCATCTCAGGACGCCCCCTGGCGAGGGAGCAGGGGGCCGCCGGCTTCGGCCGAGGTGGACCCCTCCTGGGTGGACACCTGGCGGAGCGGCAGAGGGGTGCTCGACTTCGGCCGAGGTGGTCCCGTCTCCGGGTGCCACCTGGCGAAGGAGCGAGAGGGCCCGGCTCGATCTCGACCGAGGTGGGACCGTCTCAGGGCGCCACCGGGCGAGGGAGCAGGGGGGCCGCCGGCTTCGGCCGAGGTGGACCCCTCCTGGGTGGACACCTGGCGGAGCGGCAGAGGGGCGCTCGACTTCGGCCGAGGTGGTCCCGTCTCCGGGCGCCACCTGGCGAAGGAGCGAGGGGGCCCGGCTCGACCTCGGCCGAGGTGGAACCGTCTAAGGACGCCACCTGGCGAGGGAGCAGGGGGCCGCCGGCCTCGGCCGAAGTGGACCTCTCCTGGGTGGACACCTGGCGGAGTGGCAGGAAGGCCCGGACCGACCTCGACTTCGACCGAGGCGGGGCCACATCTGACTTTGCCGAAAAAAACTCCACGTGGCTCGAATCACGACCAGTGAAATCTGAGATATGCCACGTCATCGTAACGGCCGTAGCAATTTGATTGGATCAGCTAGTCAAGTTGATTGTTGATCTGGGTATTGGATTGATTGAACTTATAGTTCAATTGGGTATTGGATTGGTTAATCTAAGTGGTTAATTGGGCAACCATCTGTTCTTTCATGGCTCTTAGGAGGGCTTCAAGGTTGGACTCCATGGTTATACTAGGTTGAGGTTTGAACTTTTGATATTGGGTTCATAGTCTAGTGGTCATGCACTCAACAAGCAATCAAGGTGAAATGATGTAGCCAAGCATGCAAGGGTTAGTACAAACTAGGGTTTCCTAGACCTAAAGCCAAAACTGAGTGGGTCGACTCAACTTACACCCAACTCAACACCTAATCCTTCCTTTGGCCAGGTAGGGGGTGGGAGTGTGGGAGGCCCCCCTACTTTCGCAAGGACCCAATTAAAAACCACAACACCACTTAGGTCGTTTGACTCTGGACCCCCAGCCTTAGACACCAGATTCCAGTAATAGTTGGTAAATTGAATGCACTAGTTAGCCCATATAATTCGGACCCGACCTGTTGGTGTCACCTAGCCCACTAGGAAAAATTAAGTCTAATTAATTTTAATTAAGGCTTGGGTGAGAATGCAAGGAGGTTGTTTTGGGTCCAGGACAGGTTATGATCTCCTGCCCTGATCTGAGATAGTAAAAGTGCCCTTAATATTAGTTTAATATAGATGATGACATTCGATGGTCCTGATGCAATCTACTAACAATCAGAAAAATAAAAATAATTTTGGATGTTTTATGAGATGGCAAGTTAGGTTTAAGTTGATTAGGTTAGCAAACAAAATTAGGCTTGGGATTGAGGGGTTTGGATGTTGATTAGGTTTGGTTTGATCAAGTATGCATAACAGAATTTAGGGTTCGATTTGATATAAAATTTGACAAAGTTTTAAATATATAAAAAATCTGAAAAAATTACATAACAGAGGTTTGATGGTGTTTATGATTTCTACCAAATTTTATGCAAAATAAAAATCATATGATGATGAAACTCCTAGGGTTTTCAGACTAGTACAAAAATCTTAGGATTTTGGTTAGGGTTTCTAAAATGCCAAATTTTAGGATTTTTTTAATTTCTGTAAAAATATTTAAAAATTATGAAAATTAACAACACAAAATAAAGGACATGTAGTGAAAATATCACAAAAAAATAAAATTTCTAAGATGATGAACTAGACCAAAAATCAGACACCTACGGCAGATGACATGATGTAGAAAATCAGAGATGCAATTTTTGTATTTTTTGGTGAAGATGCAAGCTATCCTAAACTAGCTCTGATACCAAACTGATGTGGGATGATTCTATGGCTACCATGACTACAGAAAAATAGAAACTAAATTTTTAAATTTTTTTTAGGATTTTAATTTGCAGACTAAAGTTTCCGAAATCAAGTAAAGAGTGACGAGGAAACTAGTAATGAAAGAAACTAGTATACCCGCATAAGACTCATGCAAAATAATAAAAGATAGGACCTCAGAGATTGAGAAACCCTCGATTAGGATAGCATACCTTCATCAAATTAGAAATTAGGAGGGGGAAGTATTTTACCAAGCACCGATTCGAAGAACTATTCGAAGTCGGGGTCGCACTGCACTCGAGATTGGCACCCGGAAGATAAGCCTTCGGTTCCTCAGTTCGAGCAGCTATCTGGAATTAGTTCTGGAGGCAAAGAGGGCCTCCTCCTTGGAGGTGAATACCACGGGGATCCTGCAAGCATCAAAGGATTGTTAGATAACAAATATGAAAACAATAATATTGAACTAGGGTTTGGAAGAAACCTGGAATTTAGGGTTGATTGGAGCTGGCGATTGGAAGGGAAAAATGAACTCTATGCTTGGGCGGCCTAGGGCTTCCTTTTCCTTGGCATCTTAGGGCTTGAAGGCAGCAAGCTTGGTCGGCTAGGGCTTGGAAGACTAGGGCACTCAAGGACACTCACACCTCAACACAAGAATAAAGAACACAAGAACAATCTCAAATAAAATTCACCAAAGTTTTGATATCACGAATAAAGATTACTTACAAGAGGGGGAGGGGTGGAGTATTTATAGATGTTCCCCAAGTCCTCTCCTAGTTAGGATAGGAATACAAAGTAGAGAGGGAAAGGGATTACAAGTTTGATTAAGATTGAGAGAATACATTTTGAATGAAACTAGTTCTCCTTATTCTACTTGGATTTCTTTCCTCCTTTGAATTGGTCAAATACTTGGACTTGGTCAAAAGGCTTGGACACCTACATGTATTGGGCTTGGGCGTGTAGGCTTCATGGGCAGAAAGGGGGCATCCTCCTTTGGGATTGGCACATGGGCTTTGGGCCCTGAAAACTGGGATGCCCTGGTATTAGCATATTCCTTGGAATCTTGGTTCTGGGGCTCATGGGCTTGACTCCTAGGCTTGGAATCTCTTGGCCTGGGATGCTGGCATATTCCTGGAATCAAGGGGTGCCTGGCATCTGGAATATACTCTAGCATCTGGAGGGTATCAAGGCATTTGGAAGGTATCTAGAGGGCATCTGGGGCATCCGGAAAGAATCTTGGACCCTGGGTGGCAAACAAGGCCCAATAAGTTGCTGTGAAGGCTTCTAGCTCCTGGATGATGCCTGGTGGAACTTCAAAACTGTATAACCTCTCCTCTTATATAAAATGGGACTCATAGTAGACTAATACTTAAGTACAGTACTCAATAACTGGACTAGGATTGAGACAAATCAACTGGCCTCAACTTATTACAGGACTCAATCTTATTTGATTACAAAATTGTGACACATGACTAAGGCTCTAAACCCTAATTAATAAACCATATGGGACCCAGTAATCTGTGTCTGATCTTGGTGCCCCCACCAAGAAGCTTGCAAGATGGGTTTCTTTACAGGCTTTGAGGTGCAAGTAGATGGCTTAGGCTTTCCTTCCCAATAATAGTATTGAAGTTTTAAAAATTAACATTTCAGATGGGAGCTTAAAGGTCATGGTGGACAACTGTATAGAGGCATTTGCCAAAAGCTTTTAGTGGTTTCCTCCTGTAACCAAAGTCCATGTGACCACCCGAACTTAGGAGACTGGTGGCAAGACTTCCTTGCAGGCTACCAAAAATCTGTCCGAGGCTAATAATGCTCCAGAACTCAAATGAATGTAGCTTTTTTTTCTCTCTTTTTTTATATAATAAGATGTACTCATATTTTAAATTTAATAAAAATATTTGTTTTGAAATATCTATGTCTTGCACTCTACTTGAACTCTAAGTGTCATGCTGGCCAAACCATTTGCAGCCGCACTTATCATATTAGTTGAAGCATTTATAAATAGGCCATTCTAAACTACAAACCAAAATTTAGGCCATAATCTGAAGTAAAATGATCTGACCCAAACTTTGATCCTGAACTCAAATAATTTTCTCCAGATGGTTTATATCCCCTCGGGGAAAAAGAGACAAAAATTTAAACTCTTTTCGTGTAGTGGGCACTTATAAGGAGCCTCTCACTACCATTAACTACCATATATAACTACCATATATGCTGCAACAATCATGCCCAATAGGGGGATGCCATGCATTGATTATCTACCCGGACTCCGCCGGATCATACCCTTTCACTATCCTTCAAAATTAATTCTATGGAAGAAGGCATATCACCAGGACCTCGAATTATGGCTCTATTTAAACCCCCAATAAGGCCACACTTGTCATTTAGGGCTTTTCAATCATCTTTTGCTCCTCTGTCATAGAGTCTTCTGCTTTTTGGTCTTCTTCTTCCTGCAATTCTTTTTCAAATATATTTTTTTTCTTTCAGCATTCAGGATGAGCACCTCCAAGGAGTCTTTGGCCTTAGTGATGGCTGCTTTGGAGGTAGAAGAGAAGACATTCGATTTTGCCTCACCAAACTTCCAATTGGAACTCATAGAGACAGATTTGGTACTACTCCATGGGTAGTTACAGATCCCTTCAAAATCTCAATTAGAAGTTCCAGGTCCGAATGATTAGATGTGCTCGCCTCTATAAGAAATGCTTCCGAATCGGGTTGAGGCTTTTCCTTCATCTATTTTTTATAACTCATTTTCAATTTCTTGACATGTCATCAAATTCGATAGTTTCGAACTGTGGTTTGCATCTTGGTAGGATTGAGCCCAACATTTTATTTTTTTCATTCTTTTTTTATCTTTAAAAAAATATCTTGGATCACGCAGGTGGTGGTATGTGTCACCTCGAAAGAGGAAAAACATCCCATCACTGATCTAGGATGCTCCTTCCATCATACATGGCTGAAAGGAGAGCTTTTTATTTATTTTGAAAACTTCCGGTGAAATCTGGGGATATGTCGACTAGGGTGAACCTCGAGAGTCAATTCATAGAGAACCCATTTTGAGCCATCACTTGGGGGAGGAGTTCAAAATCCTATGCAACTTTAGGGTGTCAGCCCTAAGGATCTCCTTTCGAACCAGACATTGTACAATGTTGGGATAAGCCTGTGAATTAGAACTCCTGCTTTAGGTTTTTATTCTTATTTGAATTGCCCAAATTTTGCACTAACATCTGATTATTCTTGATGCAGAGATGGACCTAGAGATGAGGAAGAGACTGGAGCAGACCTCAATGGAAGAGGCTTGCAGATCTCAAGGCTAACTGAAGTATTCGCATCAAATTTGGAAGCCCTCCATCATTGTCAGCTCCTAAAAAGTGTTCAAGGTCGGAGTAGCCTAATTGATCCATTGCCATCGCACCTCTTCCTGTTCAGGTGGCCCGGCTAGGAGATCGGAGAGCTCATCTGGGCCCAACTACAGATTAAGGGAATCGCCCGAGTCCTCCTGCCCCCAAGCCGAAGCTAGATAGAGTTCTCCTCCGAACCTTGTTGGCTGAACGTAGTTCTCCTCGACCGGCCTTCCACTTGATGCCTCTACTTTGGAGGATTACAATTTGGCCCATGAAGTATTCACTGGGTTGCTCCTTCCTGCTAACATGAATTAGCTACTGAGCGAGAGGTGCTTTATCATGCAAAAAGAAGAAATTGGTCGCTTTATTTGGGTAGGCCGAGATTTCTATAACTATCACATTTTTATTTGCTATATATATATACATACACACATATTTCTTTGTTGTTGACAAACCTTCTTTGATAGCTTGCCTATTATATGAATGGATTCATTGAGCATGACCAGGATGTCTTGGCCGAGACGAAGAGGTACAGATTAAAGGCCTAGATGTTAAAGGTCAGCAAGGACAAGGCCAAAGAGGAGACTATGGTAGCCAAATGAAGGATTGATGCTACTATAAAAAGGGTTGAGGATGTTGAGGTTAGCTTTGCATTGGGTGGAGGAGAACTCTAGAATAAAAGACATCCAAGAAGCTCAGGTAGTGAAAATAAAGGAGCTGGAGGCCTTGCTGAGAAAAAGCAAGGCCACGACTATGGCGATGGAGTAGAAAATAATAGATGCTGGGGCAGAGTCAAGGGCATTGCAATAAATGCTATGGAGAGCTTCAGAGCATCAAAAGCATTTCACGAGAAGAAGATCATCTTCGCGTCTAATGCTTACGATGTTAGGAAGCAAATCATCCAGGATAAAGTTATCGTCCGATATCCAGAGTTTAAGTCTGGATTTTCTGAACGAAGACTCAGAGTCCGAAGAATGCGATACTCCAGCGAATGCTTTTGCCCTAGATGCTCCAGCCCCAGCCACCATTTCATATTTTTTTTTTATTATAAATTATATCTGATAAGTTTTTTTTTATTATAAATTATATCCGACCCTTTCGAAATCATTATAAAAAATTTTTGAATGAATGAGAAGATACCTTTTTGAATGAACATCGTTTTAGTTGGATTTGTGCTTGAATGAAACCTGCACATTGTTTAACAATTTCAACTCCAAGTTTAGTAGTTACAAACATCACCAATCGCATAGATAAGTCTATGGACGATTGTGTGATAGCTCCAACACGTAGATATTTAGAAAACTCTAATCCATGTAAACTACCAAGTCTTATCTGGGTCTGTAGGTAGAAGCACTTAAACAATTCCAACTTAGAGAAATTGCCACGCAACTTGAACATATAAATATTTCGACAATTCCGACTACGATTCTAAGGATTTTACCAAACCTTTCATGGCTTAGGCTCGCTTTGAGATTCCAACTTAAAAAAATTGCCGGTCCTTCTTGGCTTGTGGCCTATTTTCGAGAGCCTGATCTAAAGCGAATGCTTTCACAAGATAACTTTGGCTACCAGGCTGCTCTCGATAATATAGGACTGAAACAATCAACTTTAATAATGCCAATTTGGAACAATTACTGTACTAAATTGATCTTGATAATATCAAACTAAAGCAATCAACTTTAACAACTGAAGCAATCAACTTTAACAATGCCAATTTGAGACAATTACAGACCGATTTGATCTTGATAATTTCAAAATGAAGCAACTAGATTTGATAATGTCTATATATATATATATAGTTTGTTTCTTAGTATTTGAGTTATTTGATTTTCAAATTCAAACATTGACTAAATCCAAGTTCAAAAAATTCAATCCTACATATAAAATCCAAATTCGTTCCAATTATATAATCAAAGATTTTATTGAAATCAATATCAACTTATTATAAAACAATCAGGTCGATGAATCGAGTTACACCTCTAAATAATATGGTTACAAAATATAATTTGTTGAATCAAAGCCAGTATTTATATGATATCTTGTTGCAGTTCACGGTTACAATGAAGACAACAGCCTTCACAAGTACTTATTGTGGTCATTTGGTAGACCCTCTCAAACAAAAACAATTCTTCACCGAAAACAACTCACTGAAATCCATAATAACTACCTAGACAAAGACAATGATGCGAGATGAAACCGTTGAGAATGCAGATCACCTGCCTTAGTAGGTGTAGCCTTTCTGGAACATTCCTTTCTTGGCCTCCTCGCTCTCACCCTTGGCAGAGTAGCGACCAAGCTGAGCAAGGGAGTTGGCCTTAGCACGCACCAATAGTGCTTTCTGTGCAGCTTCCACGTTCTCTGGACGCCCCTGCCATGTCTTCAAGACAGTATTTTGAAGAGCCCTTGCATACGAGAAAGAGACATGCCATGGATTGGGGCCTTGGTTCATTGCATTCAAGTTCAATGTTGCTTCCATTTCGGACTGCCCTCCAGACAGAAACTGCAAATTGTTCATGGGTATTATCATACTGCAACAACATCTCGAGTGGCTACTTACAGTGCAGGCTAGTTGTAATGGTAAACTGATTGTTTAAAACATGTTTGTTTGATGTGCACGTTTTGTAAGGTAAGTGCCGACCAAAGAATGATGCTGCTTGGTGATATTATTTTTCAAACATTTCTGATGTCTCAAGACAAGAAATGTGGCAGATGCTATGAATAGGATTAAAAAGAACACAATGAAAAAGAACGTGGTTTTGGGGAATACCATAATTCCAGGAACTGCAGGTGGCACCCTCCTGTTCAGCAATTTGAGAGTGAACTTGGCAATGGTCTCTGGAGATGCCTTCTCCTTGTGTTCAGCACCTGGAGTCACCATACTGGGTTTCAGAAGAATGCCCTCAAACACCACATTGTTTTGGGCAAGATAGTAGAATACTTCAGCCCACACATTCTCAGCTACTTCAAGGGTCCTTTCAATAGGGTGATCTCCATCAAGGAGAATCTCAGGTTCCACTATTGGCACAAGCCCATTGTCCTGCAAATATGGTACCAATAAGAACATACACCGACTGATTAGAAAGATACACTTAACAAGAATGATAATGAGAGTGGATGTCTAATTGTTTACAGATGAAACTGCTGATACAAATTCACAGAAGGGATCTCTACTGCATCAACAAATGAGTTTGTGCATTTTCAAGCTTGATCTTGAGAAATTATGTTAGAAAATTTCTGTTCACTGAACAGTAGCCTGGAAATCTACGGCAAAAGCTCGTTATTATACCAAAGATAGATTTACGGAAAGTCTGGAGAATGCAACCTTTTGAAATATGAAGGTTTCTTTTCATTTCTTTTCCACAGATATTTTGTCCGCAAGCATTTAAACTCCAAGGAAATGGGTTGAGAACTAAGAACTCCACCGTGCACCTCAGGTCAATCTAACTTGACAATTAGGACCATGATGCAATCTTTAACTATGTATCAGGTATTAATGTTTCCTTAGCTCTGAGTTTGTGAGATGGAATATATGAGTGGGTTGCCATCACCCAACAAATGCAAACCTTTGTTTTTGCAGATGTAAAACATTATACACTTTGAAAAAGCATATTATCTATCTGTTTGAAAAGCAAAAACCTCTCTTTCTTTCTATTTTCAAAAAGTTATGCAGGTTACTGCACCAGGTACAGATACATGGGCAGGCAGATGAATGCACACACAAAAAATAATGGTCTGAAACAACTGACAGCTGAAAAGAATTAACACATTATAGCTCAGAACTGCAATACAGTTGAAAACTGACAATGATCATAATGTTTCCTCCTATGGAATCTCACCCTTGGACTACTCTTACAGGCATGTGAAGAAAATTAATACCTGAGAAATAGCAGCATAACGTGCAAGCCCCCAGGCAGCCTCCTTAACAGCTAGGGCAGAAGGACCACAAGGAATGCTAACTACTGTTCTCCTGCAAATTTTGAAGCAGTATATTAGACATTCATGATCTTGTTAGCAACTGTTTTTCAATTGCACAGCCACAAACAGATTAACTAAAGAGCCTTGGAGGTGCCTAACAAAATGGATCTAGACTAACCACTTAGCAAAACGCGCCCCTTGATTGTAATATTCAGCACATCTTGATGCCAGTCCATCCAAACCTTGGCACCAAGATTCATTATTTGATCCTGGTAAGGGAACCAGACCCTTGGCAGGACAAGAAAAGCAGAGTGTATATGTGAATCAGTACAAAATTCTTAAGCCAGCTGTAGCAAGTTTAAGGCAGGACAAGAAAAGCAGAGTGTATATGTGAATCAGTACAAAATTCTTAAGCCAGCTGTAGCAAGTTTAAAATTAAGCACGGATGCAAACTCTTGTTGCAGAAGTACCTTGTCAACTTTAATACCAGGGACTATTTTCTCCTCATGCAGACAATCTACAAACCTCTTTCCATCTGTTGTGGACTGGTAAAGTGTTTCCTCAAAAAGAATGGCACCAGAGATATAGTCACCTAAACCACGAGTCGTCAGCAAAAGCTGTCTGTAAGCTTGGCGATTTGCTTCTGTATTGTCCAACCCGATCGAAGCAAGCCTCTTCCCACATGTAGCATTTGATTCATCTATTGCAAGGATTCCACGTCCAGGGGAAGCAATAGATTTCTACAAATAACATATTGATCAGATACTTGCAGAGAAAAACAGAAAAGAGAAGCATAATAGAAGTGCTCAACATTTATATGTAAAAAATGGACAGATTTTTTCTTTTTTAATAGGCTTACTTGGCTTCAGAACTTCTCGGGTTTATCCATTGTTAACTATCTTTATCTAATAATTCTAACCTTATTTGCTAAAATATCTATTCCACGGGGCAGCAGGGAACAGAAGAACAAAGTCCAGGGGAAGGATAACTGGTGGAACAGAAGTATGTTGAACATGGACTTAAGAATTTGCATTACATGATGAAGATCTGGACACCCTAAACCTATCTCACAGTTAGAGTAACATGCAAAATGTATCAAAGCTATCAGCATAACAACAGTCATTTTGATCAAAATCAAAATTATGGCATGGGCTGAAATGATCCCATTATTATACATGGAAAGCTCGTATATGTCAAAAGAAAGATATAGATAGATTATTCAAGGGAATAACTGGCCCTCCGAATTAGTTGATCCATAGTTTATGACCTTCCCGAGACAATTCCATTCCTATATGACAGTAGTTGCTGTAATTTGCATCGACTCATAACAACATCAACAAGGGACATGACATGAATACAGGCCCTTTCCTCAAAAGGAATCGCCTTCTTTGTTCACACTTAGGATTATGATCAAAGTTTAAAGCCCCATGGAGTGTCTTCAAAGCATTTTTCACTATTTAAATTCAATCTTCTATGCTATCCTCCACCTATTTTTAAATCTTTGATCTAAATCTAAAAGCCCCACCTCGCATAGCTGGTACTCTCTTGCATAATATACTTTTACCAAAAGATTCTCAGGCCAACTTGATGCAGAAAATAAGACTGCCCAGGAAAGCTGAATTTCTCCACAGTTTTTAAGACAGAGAACTAGAGTGGCCTTTCTTCTAGTTCTTGCAATAGTCTTCCTCAAGCTCAAATACTGTTAAGGTTGCTGATCAAACCTTGTACTAGAAATCTCTTGCATTATGCGCCATAGTACCACATTCTCTACAGGATTAAGTGGCAGGCATGCTCTAGAAAACTAAACAAATGAATGATTTCTGACATAATCAGGCCATGCCAGTACAAAATCATCTCCAATACATTAAAACCATGTGATCAAATTGCCAGAAAGGTTGATCAAGTTTGATAAGACAATTTTTTCTTCTAGTATTTTATAGGTTTTTCTTTGGTTAAAAATACTTGACCTCAAACCTTCGACAGCATAATTCATTCTGTCATTGTTAGGGCTGCAAATGGCTCGGGTCGGACCAGGTTATGCTTGATTCCAATCCGCTCGGTTCCTTGATCGGGTCTTGATATTGGACCCGAACCCAATCAAATAAAAGATCGGGTTGGGTTGGGTCCATAATCAAATTTATTGATTCAATGGATCATTCGGGTCGGATCGGGTTCATATAAAACCTGACCCAATCCATGATATACAGGTCTGATTTGGATCCGGTTCGGGTCGGTTCGGATCACGGTTACATTCACAAAACTATAAGAAAGATTTATACACGGATTTGACTGAACTGAGATTTGGCATGGCATTACATCCACCTTGGACCAAAAAAAAAATATCACGAAACAAGCTAAAGCTATCTTTGAATCTCTAACAATGTTTCTTTCCAAATTCTGTTTAGCCCAGATAATGATTACACATAATAAACTTTTATGCATCAACATAGCTAAAATCAACACCAAGCCAGCTTGCATATAGTGAATAACACAAACAAAAAATAGTTGTTAATGACTAATGAGTGACAAATTGAAATTACCTATTTATCCTGAAATGATACATATTAACTGGGTTTTGCTAATTTGAGCTAGACTTGGAGATCTAGGGTTTTGAGAAAGGCTTACCTAGAGCCGTGAAAAGGACAAGATCCACGAAGGAGCTGCTCGATCTTAAAAACAAAATGGAGAAATAGGATCCTACTTCCAGCTTGAGGATACCCAAGCAGAGAGAGAGAGAACGGAAAGCAATCAAGATCGGATTCGAACCTTTGCCACCAATTCCGTACCCTTCACTTTCTCTCCAGGAAGAAGACCTAGTTTTACTACTCCCGCGAAACTCTAATAATCAAAGTTTCGCATCAAGAATAACGAACAAAACCTTGAAACTCGGAATCTGGGGAGTAAAACTCTAGAAAGAGAAATCAAGGAGGCTAAATGAACTTTGAAAAAAGGATCGGAAGGAGAACTCGCATGATCGAATGGTGAAGGCTTTGGGGCTTCCTTTCTAGGGTTTCGTCGCCAAAGTTCTTCTCATTGAGCACCGACTAACCATGCACTCTCCTCCTCGCCGGCCATCGTTATTATTCACCAGACTGAGATCGATCGGATAAAGAGGGAGATCTGATGATGGGAGGAGGGAGGGAGACCGAGGAAGATGTGGAGGTGGAGTGGGATTTGGGATTAGGGCTGAATTGAGGATTCAAGAAGCTCGGCATTAATAAAAGTTTAGAGTATTTTATGACTCGGGACTTGGGAGTTCGAAAATGGGCTGAGCGGTGGGTTTGGCCCAAGCTGGAAACCCATTAGGCCATTACACAATATATTATATATAATATATTTATATGAGCCAGAGGCCCAGAGCCCATAAATATATATTAAAAAAAAGATTCGGGTCCTATATCTGGATTTGGGTCGGTCGGGTTGGATTGAGTCATATATCTGAAGATCCAAATTAATCCAAAAACCTTTATGAATCGGGTCGGGTCGGGTCCAAATTCAGTAAATCCAGACCTGATCCAAAAAATGAACGGATCCAATTTTTAAATCCGATCCAGATCCATAGGTCTTTTAAATGGGTCTGGATTGAGTCTAACCGGGTTGGGTCACGGATCAACCCAACCCATTTGCAGCCTTAGTCATTGTTCTCTCCTGCCTCAATTCTCTAATTCTCTAAACTTTATATTTCCAATACAGTTACTCAAAATAACTTTAAGTAATTTATAACATGATTCAGTGTTTGGAACATGGGGGAAGTTGAGGAGGTCATGATTTTCACTTGTGTCATGTTCATCACATTTTAATAGTTAAAAGGTTATCATGGCAATCAAATGTCAAACTTAAACTAAAAATTTTCACTTCAGTTATTTGGTTCAAATAGACCAACACCCGATCTTGGTAACCAGCTGCCAGTGTAAGCTTACACCCAACTGTTTTGGACAAAGAGGTTAGAAAATAAATAATAAACGAATAGAAAGATTAATGCCCTTACTTGTCATCAACTAGCTTTAGATGAACAAGCTTGTAAGATAAAAAAAATATTCTCTGTCTCCCTTCTCAACGTTCCTAACAAAAGTCCTAGCAAACGTTCCTAGAAACAAATAGATCTCGAACTAAATGGTTGTATAAATTGACCGCTTGAAATTAAGTTGGTTGTCGCCCTTCTTTATCTTGTATAGTCATAGTCTGATAGATTGCCTCATAGATAGCCAATAATTATAAAATAAAATAAAATAAAAAACCCATTAGTATTCACATGACATAATTTAACAATACATACATTTATTTTTCCTTTTTGTATTTATATAAACTATAACCAGGAACTTGAACCGCCTAACAAACATGATATTTTTCACACAAGTAATCAGTACCACCAAATTCATACCAAAAAAAAAGATAAATAATTAAAAAAATGCACCCTCTTTGAATTTGCGCATACGCACATATTCAAAACACCGAATCATCACGCAAGAAATGATCCATCAACAACCAGAAAAAAAAAATTAAAAAAACGCGAAATCGATGTAAAATAATTCGAAACGATCAAATAAACCACGAGCGAAATCAGTTGCACGATTCCGGCTTTTCAAAAAAGCGAAACCGAGAGATCCAATCCCGGTCAAAGGGGGAGATCACGAGCAAACGATTCGGACCCCGGATCTCGCGATCATCTAACGAAATAAAGGAGATGGCAGGCAGAGAAAGGGAAGGTTTAGCGTTAGGGTTAGGTAGCTCACTCACGGCGGTCTGGACGAGCTCGTCGGTGTATGACCCGGCCCTGACCACCGGTACGGAGACCCGCATGAACGCCGGCCGGATGGACGGCCCCCGGTCCAACGGCTTCCGGCCGCGGACCCACTGGCTCGTCGGAGCACTCAGCTTCACCGACGCCATCTCTCCGCCTCCCACCCTCGCCTCCATGCGGGAGTTTATATATAGAGAACGGAAACGGGAAGAAGAAAAATTTAAAAAAACTGACAAAAGAATGACCAACATGATAACGAATAACCCTTACGCACATCTTTTTCCGGAGAAAATGAGCGTACGTGGCTAGAGGTCCCACCAACATTCGCTCTGGAGGAAAAACAGTGACGTTTTGTTGATATGTGTTGTTTGTCATGGAGTTTTTTCTAAGAAAGAGACCATGCATCGCTCCATCATCGGGTCCTCCGCAAGCGGCCACCACGACGAAAGTCTGGGATGGATCTATAAAATTACTAAAACGCCCTTCTCGTGAAAGCTGTTATCTCAGCCGCTAGATTGTGATCGAACGGATAAAAAAGGGGGAGATCAGAACCCGCGTGACATGTTCGATAGGCGAGGTCGGATCATGTGTTCCTCCTGAACTTTTATATAAGTCGATGATACGCTCCGGTGGAGCGTTAGTATAATATCTTATGGTTTGTTTTTATGGAAGTACAGTGGACAAGTAGAAAGTTCGAGGGAAACAGTTGATTTGAGTTTAGGGTTAGGTCATGGGGTTTGGCTCACCAACCCCCAGCACGGTGTCTCTCCCCACCTTCCTCGTGTAAATTGAAGGAATTTGGACTCATTCCCAACCACACAGAAACAAATATTTCTCGTGGGGTCCACCGTCCACGTATCGCATGACGCCCCCCATGGGTTCTTTTAGCCGGCAAAGATCTCCGTCCCACCAATTTCATTTTGTTTCGGGGAGGACCCTCCTGCCGGTCCTATTGAAAATTTACACATGTATCGCATTGGTTACGTAGATTAAGTAAGTTTTAAATAGATTTAAATAGGTTTTTAATGGATTAAATAGATTAAACATATTAAGTAGGTTAAGTTAAATAGAATTGAAATAGATTAAGTAGGTTTTAAATAGGTTAAACATGTCTCAAAATATTAATTAGGTTGGGTTATGATTCGATCCAATTATTAAACGGATGAAAGATCTAAACTTGAATTCAATTTATTTAATAAACATATCTAGATCAATTAATCTATTTATGATCCAATTTTATTGATGTCAAATTTAAATTTATTTAAAATAAATTATTCAGAAATTAGATTGGTAAGCTAGGTCATAAATTGCTACTTCTGATAGAAAGAGATTAGCTAGAGGAAAGCTATTGGTGATGCGGGCTACAAAGAGATCAAATGTCATGGTGCTATTTGCTAGGGCCTTTGGTTATCGCGGTAGCCTTTGCGAAGAAGAGAAAGAAAGAGAGATTATTTGAGCTAGTAATGGTGGCCGGGAAGGAGAGTTCGATCACCATGATGAAGCTTGTCGGCAAGGAGAGTCTAATCATCATGCGGTGAAGGGGTGGGAGATGAAGAGATCCGAGAAAATTCAAGAGATGGGGGGACGATGTGAAAAGGTGAGGGATTTTAAGATTTATGGTTAGCTTTCTTGACAAGGGTGGGTAAGTTGCTGCCAAAAAAAAAACTAGGCACCCCAATTCCTGTGTCATTTAAATGGATGTTTTTGACTGAAGTATCTCATGTTAGCCTCTCAATGTTGATTCAGTGAGATGCGAAGGGTTGTTCTTGTTCAAGAAGAATGTAGTCTAAATGTCACCACTTTTTCAACCAACAATGCGAGATCCTTTCTGATTAGGTTGGCTTTTCAAGATCCACACTTGATTTGATTTAAGAGCCAGGTCCATTGGGGATCTAATGTGAGTATAGATTGAGCTTTGAATTTGATGACATCTTTATATTTAGGTTAATATAAAACCTAATGTATGCAAGTGAATTGGGCAGTCTTGGACCCAACTAATTTAGTTAACTAATTGCACGACACAAGCACTCTAAATAAGTAAATGTTAGTAGACTGGAGGTGAATCTTGTACAATTTGATGTAACTTGATCAACCTTTTGGCTTCATCCAACTAAACTTTATTGTCTAGGGATGACATTTTATATCATGAAAAAAATTGGTAAAAAGCCAGAATATTTAGACTAAACATGAAGGGGAAAGATTTTGGGGGAGAGGATTGTCCAAGATATAGGGACAAGGCATTTTATATTGTGCAAAAATTTGGTAAGAAGTCAAAAGATATAGCCTAGACAAGGCGGAAAAAAAATAAAAAAAAGGCAAAGAAACAAACCTATATATTTTTGATGTTAGTTAAAAAAATCTTTAATGATGATCAAAATTGCAATTGCAAAATAAATAAATAAAAAAGAGGGAGAGGAGAGAAGAGGGAGTGGAGCTCTCCCACAAAAGATAGTGGTTCTATAATGCATTAAAAAAGCTTCGTGCAAACTTTTATAATGCATTACATAGCTTTGATCAAACTTTTATCATTTTTA
Organism: Areca catechu; assembly: GCA_021397845.1. NCBI lineage: Eukaryota > Viridiplantae > Streptophyta > Magnoliopsida > Arecales > Arecaceae > Areca > Areca catechu. The sequence goes on from CM038043.1 coordinate 166,079,825, forward strand.
TGGAGTTATTCAAGAGAGGATGAATACTAAAAAAATACCTAGTCTCTAGTGATTATATACTCAAAAATAGTACAAAACATTTGTCAAGATCATTTTTATTTTATCCTTGGAAGTTAGAAAAGCTTTTAGTTAATAATGTAATGAAAGGTGAAAAGCTATTTTTGTTCTCACATCACTCATAGGTTGCCAAGTCATAGAATTTAAGTTCATATATGTACCTAAGAATTCATTATTGAAAGTTAATAATATTGCAAAAGTAATAGCTCATTTTGCCAAGGTTGTGCAATAAATGAAATAGATGCATTTAGAATAAGAAAGTTTAATAAATGATGAATAAGCTATGAGCCTTGAAGCTTTAATTATTGTACCTAGAAAAAAGAAGGAAAAAAGCTCAAAGAAAAAATTGCAAATAGGGATGAAAGTAGTATGGATAATATCCTACCGGATCTATTTTTATGTTTGAATTTATCTAGATACGAATAAAACTTTGAATCTATCTAGATATGAACAAAAATTTGAGCATCCAATTAATATCCATATTTTAATATCCATTAATTAAAAATGGACATGGATCATATATGTATCCGAATATCCAATTCTATCTATAATCCAAGTTGGCTAGTTAGGATAAGGGTCTTAAAATTCAGTCCCTATTAATCAGGAGAGAGGCTTTGATTATTAGATATGTAGTGAGATACCTTCTTTAGCCTGATTGTTTATGAAGTAGGGTGATGAGGGCTCAGTATGGAGCGTGGAGTCAGAGGTCCCAGATTTGGATAGCTTATAGATGTTCCTTTATCTGGAAGGAGATATGTGCCTGTGGTTCTATAGTGCTGGCCCAGGTTAGTAGATTAGGATGGAACTTCGGTATATGTGATCCAGGATGCTTGGATCTCTAGTCTGCCTTTCTCTTGGTGGTTGATTTATATCAGTATGAAGGTGGATGGCCACTTACAAGTCTATGATTTGGTGTTTATCAATGATAGGGATTGGAAAGCACAGGATATCACTTATCTTTTTGGGAGCCAACTTGTTGTTTAGATTCTTGCCATCCTGATCCCCGTCTATCGAAGCTAGGACTTGAGGGTGTGGGACCAATCTTGTTGCCCAAAGGCTCCTTCAAGGGTCCTTTCTAAGATGTGCAAGACATCACTGGAGAGCAGGATTGAGGTGTGCTTTTGGATCTGGAGAGTAGCTATTCATCCTTGGATGAGGTTTTTTCTTTAAAAGGTGACTTGGGATCGGCTTCTAACATGTGTGTTGCTTAGGGATAGCGATATGGAGCTACAATTTCTTGCCCGGCATTCAGGATGGATGAGGAGTTAATTGAGCATGCCCTCTTGCATTGTCTGAGGGTGAGGCTAATTTGTAGGATGGCAGAGAGTCAGCTTTGGTGGATGAATAGCAGCTCTTGGCTGGGTCTCTTTTTGGATGTGGTTCATCAGAGTTCGGGCAAGGCGGGTGGCAAGATAATATATATCGCCTATCAGATTTATCTTTCTAGAAATAGCCTAGTATTCGAAGCTAAGGCTGTACTTGGATATCGGTGCTATAGAGAGCCATTTGCTTGGCTATGGAGTATTGCCTGTTGGGAATGTGATGTGGAACCTAGGATGATGCAGGACTATACTAATGATGAGATGGATATGCAAATGATTTCTTGTTAACTTTTTTTAAGTCTTAGTGGATTTAAAGATTCTCGAAGACAAGCAAAGAGCAGATCTAGAGATTCTATAAAGATAAGAACTTTCTAGCATGCAAAGATAGCCCCTAAACAAAGATAAAGAGAGAACCCTGAGATTGAGAAATCCCGTAGGACTTAGCTCTAGATCAATACCTACTTAGAAGATTAGAGTTGCAAACCTTGAAAAACTCTAATGCGCCCGATACTGAGGTCACTCACGCTCGCGGATGCGGCCTGGAGGATCAAGCCTTCAACCCTGCGGAGTCACTGGCTTTCCATCCGATGGTCACAGAGGCAAGGAAGACCGACTCCATTGTCCGTGGCACTTGGAGGACCTGCGAGCACCCAAGTGAAGGATTAGGAAACATCGAGAAAAAAATATAAGCAAGTAAGAAGGGATGGGAAAGGGTTGAGAATGGTGGTCGAGGAGGCTCTTCTTGCTAGGCGTTCAGATGGAGTTTCCAGGGGGCGTCCAAGCTTGAAGATGACTGGATGGCTTACAAAGGAGGATGGTAACTTAGGGCCTCTCATCCCTTGATGTCCCGAAGGATAAAGGCACAATCTCACAGAGTTCCTAGTCTAGAAGACAAGGGCAATTGGAAGAAGAAATTCTCTCTTTTTTTCATTCATTCAAAATTTGAAAAGAGGAGTTACAAAGCTTGATTTGGGGAGGAGAAAAAGGTGGGTTGTCTTCATGAATCAAGGGCATCCATTTGAAATTTGAATTTTTTTTTTCATGAAACCTTGGCTTATAACTTTTGAATTTTGAAATCTTTTCATGAAGCTTTGACCAACCATGAATGCTATGCTTGATCCTTGGTGATATGGCTTGATATGTGGAGTGAGGTGGGGATATTGTTGGCTTGCATCAAGGAGAGGCTTAATGGGAGTCAACCATAGAATTTGAATTTGAGATTTTAGCTTGACTTGGCCGCCCAATGGAGCTTGGTGAAGTGGCACCTCCCCATGCCATGTGGCACTGATGATGTGGCACTCCATGAGCTGTTGTGGCACCTCCCATGCCATGTGGCATTGATGACGTGGAACTCCATGAGTTGGCACTCCTACTTGGCATGGAGGAGAGGTGGCTTGACTCATCTTCAATTGGGCTTGACTTGAATGCCCACTTATGGATCCATCTTCAAACTAGCTTGAGCCCATCTTCCAATTGACTTGAGCTTGAACTAATACGGCTAATTACAGGACCAATTGACCCTAACTTGAACAAAGTGGTCAAATTACAAGACTAAAGCAAAAATTGAAACAAACTAGATACTAACTACAAGACTCGAAAGCAAATTACTCAGGCTTTAAGCCTTATTATAGGACTTAAAAGGTTAAAAACCTTAATCAGAGATCCATAGATGGTTGAGAAGCCTCTGTCTAATCCTGGTGCCCGCACCAATTCTTCTGGGATGGGAGGAACTCGACCTTGTCAAGTAAGGATTGATTTGGCTTTGATATGTTTCAAGAAGGTCAGGGTCGAGGGATTGCAAGTCCTCACGGGTAATCCATGAATTATCGGACTCCGATCGACCTTGCCAACAAACCAAGTAACACTGATAGCCTTTGCCCCGGGTTGTGAGCTTGATCATCCAGGACATGCTTGATCTGTTTTCCTCTCTCAGGTAAAATTGGAGGTGGATACTCAGGGTTGGGTTCACTCTCAAAGGATAGGTCAGGCCCAAATGGTTCGCTGGATATTGTTGCCAGTTTCCTATACTCGACTAAGTCTGAGATATTGAAAGTCGAGCTAATGTCATAATCCGGGTATAGCTCAAGTACATAGGCATTAGGGCCAACTCTCCTTATCACTTTAAAAGGGCCAGCTCCACGAGCATGAAGTTTCTTAATGGTCCGTAGTTGGAATGGTTCAGGTTAAGCCTAGTCATTACAGAATCTCCTATGTCAAATTCTTAGGCTTGCTTTCAGGAATCAACCAATTTCATGTATGTATTATTACTTAGATTGATTTTTGGCTAATCTCCTTATGCATGCTGTGCGAATGACTTTGCAAACTCTGAGACTTATACAGATACCTACAAAATGCAAACTCAACTATGCATTCTTATTGAGAGAAATTTTATTGGACTCTTTGGGCCTAAACCTAATAGACTATAGGGTCTCTAGGTTTGACCCTGGTTTGGTATGCACGTGAGAATTTATCATGGATTCCTAGCAAATGCCATAAGGTCTTCCAAAAGTAGGTCGCAAATGGGATGGGCTCTAAGGGTTCATGCAACCTGGTGATCTCAATAAATTGTAACCTAATGGCTTTAGAAACATGTGTAGACTCAAGAAAGGGTAGGTAATAGAAATCAGAGTCTTAGGGCAATCTATGGGAAGCATGAAACAGACATTGGTTACTTAGGATGACCTTAAGATTTGAATATTGATCTATGGGTGTCATAAGGTCAAATTGATGGATGGACAATTTGGTCATTGTAAGTGAAGATTTTTTATGAAAGGAAGACTTGGTTAGTTCCAGAAAAAGGTTATCAACTGGGGTCAGAGGAATGAACTCTTTATAAGGGAACTAAATGAGGTCTTGGGTTGAGGCTAAAGGAGTGGGTTCTTCCTAAGGGCATTGACTTACAGAAACCAAGTCCTCACTAATTTTCTGTTGTTATGATGTTTCAGGTCTAGGCTTTACAATCTTATCTTCTCCAAGGATTTCCTCAGGTAAGGTACTAGAGTTATCCTCTTCACAGTCTTCTCCTTCATATTCGTCTACCAAACTCATGTCAGCCTCATATACTTCTACTTCAGGATCACTGGTGGGTTCAGGATCTTCTGAGAGTCCTTCCAATATAGCTTCCGCCTGGGTGTTTTCTGGGTCAACCAATTCCGAGTCTGCAATATATTCTTTTTCTTTAATGTCACCCTGGTGAACACATAGGTAGCAGGGGTGGGTCGACTCGGGTTAGGGTTAGGCTTGGTTTCAGAGGTACTAACCCTATTGGACTGAGTTTGACTGGTCGTGAGTTCCCTCTAATAAGACTCGAACTCCCTAGCTATGTGATAGGCTTTCTCATGATTCTGAATTTTCTAATGAGATAATTTTCCTTGGATGTCCCTATGTAGGCAAGCTCGAAACCTCGATATGATCATAGCTTCATACTCAACTATGCTACATCTCCTAATAAACCCATTAAATTTCTCAATATATTCAGACACAGTTTTATTATTCCGCCTTAACAAAAAACCATTGGTTTAAAAGTTTATATTCATAAAATTTACCTAGGTACTTCTCTCTTAATTTACTCCTCATGGCTTTCCAGGTGTTTATCTTTTTTCCCCTCGAATAACATTGGTCCTCAATATCTTCCCAATGCCACTTAGCATATCGGAACTATATGTGACCAATCTAACTTTTCCTAACTCCGACATTTCAGTGTACTCAAAATAGTGATCCATGCTTTCCTCCCAATCAATATACATTTCTTTTCTTCCATCAAAAGTGGGTGCATGAGGTTGGGTGTTCCTAATGGGTCTTTCCTCTGATTTAACCAAGTATGGGTATGGGCATCTAGGGTTAGACTCCATGACTACACTAGGCTGGATAAGGATTGATGGGCTAATGGACTCCTAATCTAAACTACACATGCAACACACAAAGAACGGTGCTACGATTTTGCTAGACCTAGGAGTTCAATCAGAATGGGTTAACGTAGAAGATACACAGCACAACAACTAGCCCTTTCACCGGCCAGGTAAGAGATAGGAGTGTGGGAGGTCCCCTTTGCTTTCACAAGGACCCAATTAAAGAACCATAACACTGCTTAGATCGTTTGACGCTAAACCTCTTGCCTTAGATACCAGCTTCCCGGTACTAATTGAAGGGTTGCATGCACTAACTTCCCCAAAATTGTTAAACCCGACTCGTGGGTGTCCCTAAGCTATTAGATTGCTACTTGATTTTAGATTAGACTTAGGTTCGAAATGCAAGGATGGTGGTTTTCAGGCTAAGGAAAGGTAATGACCTCCTTCCCTTATCTTGTGATATTGACGTCCTTAAGTCATTATGTGGATGATGGCATGCACATGAAACCTAATGAAATGTATCTAACTTTTCTTTTTTTGTGTTTTGATGTAGATTAGCAGAGTATAAGATGCTGGAAATAAAAACATGAATTTAAAGTGCAAAATTAAACTATATGGGCATGAAAGTATGATGAAATGCACTTGCTGAAATTTCAGAGTAGATTTGTTCTCAGATAGTAATCCGATGTGTAGAAAACCTATAGAATGAATTAAAATCTGAAAAAATTCTGAAAATTATTTCTAATTATGTGAAATCCAGTAAAATAAAAATCACCAAAACTGAAAACTCCTACATGCAAAAACAACTAAAATAGCAGACCATGTACTGGATGGACAAAATGCAGAAATTTAAAGATGATGAAATCTAATGATGCAAAAAAATTTTCTTTAGGATCTAAAACCTATCTCGTTTTTCCTTTCAAGGGTCAATTACATCGGCACCCCTACATGCCATAGAAAATCTTCTTTGAATGGGATGTGAGGGTCTTGCAGCCCTACTTTTTTCTATGATCGGATGGCCATGGTGAAGCACCCAATCCAAGTACTTAAAGAGAACTAAGCCCTAACCATGCTCTGATACCAGAAAATGATGCGGGATGAAGCTTTGATACCAGAAAATGATGTGGGACTATACTAATGATGAGATGGATATGCAAATGATCTCTTGTTAATTTTTTTTAAGTTTTAGTGGATTTAAAGATTCCCGAAGACAAGCAAAGAGCAGATCTAGAGATTCTATAAAGATAAGGACTTTTTAGCATGCAAGATAGTCCCTAAATAAAGATAAGGAGAGGACCCCAGGATTGAGAAACCCCATAGTACTTAGCTTTAGATCAATACCTATTTAGGAGATTAGGGTTGCAAACCTTGAAAAACTCTGATGTGCTCAATGCCGAGTTCACTCACTCTCGCGGATGCGGCCTAGAGGATCAAGCCTTCAACCCTACGGAGTCGCCGGCTTTCCATTCGATGGTTGCAGAGGAAAGGAAGACCGACTCCGTTGTCCGTGACACCTGAAGGACCTGCGAGCATCCAAGTGAAGGATTATGAAACATCAAGAAGAAGATATAAGCAAGTAAGAAGGGATGGGAAAGGGTTGAGAATGGTGGTCGAGGAGGCTCTTCTTGCTAGGCATCCAGATGGAGTTTCCAGGGGGCGTCCAAGCTTGAAGATGACTGGATGGCTTGCAAAGGAGGATGGTAACTCAAGGCCTCTCATCCCTCAATGTCCCGAAGGACAAAGGCTCTCTCATAGAGTTCCTAGTCTAGAAGACAAGGGAAATTGGAAGAAGAAATTCTCTTTTTTTTTTCATTCATTCAAAATTTGAAAAAGGGAGTTACAAAGCTTGATTTGGGGAGGAGAAAAAGATCGATTGTCTTCATGGATCAAGGGGCACCCATTTGAAATTTGAATTTTTTTCTTCATGAAACCTTGGCTTATAACTGTTGAATTTTGGAATCTTTTCATGAAGCGTTGACCAACCATGAATGCTAGGCTTGATCCTTGGTGATATGGCTTGATATGTGGAGTGAGGTGGGGATGTTGTTGGCTTGAATCAAGAAGAGGTTTAATGGGAATCAACCATGGAATTTGAATTTGAAATTTCAGCTTGACTTGGCCACCCAATGGAGCTTGGTGAAGTGGCACCTCCCCATGCCATGTGGCACTGATGATGTGGCACTCCATGAGCTGATGTGGCACCTCCTATGCCATGTGGCATTGATAACATGGCACTCCATGAGTTGGCACTCCTACTTGGCATGGAGGAGAGGTGGCTTGACTCATCTTCAATTGAGCTTGACTTGAATGCCCACTTGTGGACCTATCTTCAAACTAGCTTGAGCTCATCTTCAAATTGACTTGAGCTTGAACCAATTCAGCTAATTACAGGACCAATTGACCCTAACTTGACCAAATTGATCAAATTACGAGAGTAAAGCAAAAATTGAAACCAACTAGATACTAACTACAAGACTCGAAAGCAAATTACTCAGGCTTTAAGCCTTATTACAGGACTCAAAAGGTTAAAAACCTTAGCCAAACATCCATAGAGGGTTGAGGAGCCTTTGTCTAATCCTGGTGCCCATACCAAAATGTGCCCTAAAGCTTATTGTCTAACTCTAAACAATTGAGCTTTTGTATATGAATTATAAATGAATTAAATTAATAAATATTATTTGATTGTTCATCATATTTTTGCATCTCCTTATAGAACTTTTATAATTATGATGATGTCCTTATAGAACTATAATAATTGATAAACATGATGAGAATTTATCGAGTAATTCTTAAATTGGATTCATGACTAAATGATATGTTATTAAAAGGATAATAATGTTTATCGAGTATACGTCATTGTGTGCCATGTGGGTTGGTTATCCTTGTAACAAAAAAGTGTGAAGATATTGGTATGACATGCAAGTAAAATATAAGAGTATATGTTCACTAAACATGATTTAGTTGCAGAGTGCACTATGGTACGTACCTAATTATCAAAGAGTAGCTTGCAAAGAATATGGATGTTGTGCCCAAACTGACAACCCAAGAGAGGAGTGAATTGGATTTTCAAAAAAATTCAGAAAGTATATGCACTTTGAAATCTTTAAGTTAATGAGTCAAGTGTAGTGTGAGTTAAGCTAAATGCAAAGATAAATATAGAAGCATATACAAATAAATAAAATTTATGGTGATCTGGTGCACTCCCAGCACCTACATCTACTTTTCAAGGTCCACTTGAAAATTTTTTACTACATTCCTTCAAGAATAGAGTTGTTTATTTTACCATCTTACAAACAAACCTAATTAGCTTTACCAAGATAGCTAATCAAAATCTCATAACCTTTCTTAGGTTGCACATTTATTTCATGGGCGTACAAACAAGCCCAATTAGCTACCCAAGTTTTAGCCACACTAAAACTTAAAAATAAAAAATAAACAAAATCAAGATATGCAATACAAAAAAAGCTTCTTCAATAAGCTAATTTGTTGCCATTGAGGCTTGACAAAAATTACTTAAATACTTCAATGATTACTCTTGAATACTTTTCTGATTGCTCACTTAAGTTTTCAAGAGAAGTGTCAGGGAATGTTAAGTTCTCTTGAATTTCAATGAGCTCATTCTTTTTTATTTTTCAATAAATCTCACTGATGTGTCTTCTTGTTATGAGCTTAATCTCTTGATTTTATATTTATTTCATGAGTTTTCATTAGTTTAGAGGCTCTTTTGATCATTTCTAGCCATTAGAAATCAAAAAATAGCCACTAAAATTATTTTTCCCTGAAATCTGGAAGTCTATAGAACTAGCCATTAAAAGGTTGTCAGAGGGTCACGAGTCGGCTCACTTGATCAGGAGTTGGCTTGCCTGAAGAATTTCAAACAATCAGACTTATGTATCTTTGAGAGAGTCAACTCTTTTGCTTATCCAGAAAAAAACCTACCTTTCTGTATCACTGAAAGAGTTGGCTCACCTATCCAAGAGTCGACTCGTCTAAGTGTTTTGAAGTTTCAACCTTATATTTTTCTCTGAAAGAGTAGGCTCTTTCTCACAAGAGTCGGCTCACTCGCCCAAGATAGAAAAACACTCCTATATTTGCACTAAGAGAGTAAGCTCTCCTTCATAGGAGTTGACTTATCTACGTGCCAAATCTTTATACCATTTCTAGATTATGCCAGAGTTAGCTCGCTCTTACATGAGTCGACTTCTTTTCAAATAAGGATTCTAACATCTCTTCCTCTTCAATTAATATTTTTTTAAGCTCACAAAACCTTTTAATGGCTATGAATCAATTTTTATAAATAAATGCTCTCTACAAAATTATTCTTAAACAAGTTAAAGGATATTAGTATACTTTTCATGCTCCAATATTTTGTAATTATTTAAATCATTCCTGGAGTTAACAGGTATAAGTATCTCTTAGACATGAGATCATCACGGTGACTTGTAGGCGACTTACTATGCTTTGATTCTGGACTATCCATATTTTTAATATAGTGATGGAATGTTTCTAGGCATAATCAAGATTTGCAAAGTCTATGTATGAGTCAAGATAGGATTAACTGCTCCGGATAATGGGAGATAATACTTCATCGTATTTCCAATCAAGTAAAATCTTGGTTGGGTAATACTTATGATCAGTTATAGGATTTATTATGAGAATGCCATGATGAGGTTGGAATACAATATGGATGACTTATTAAAGATTAGATAGTTTACCATATGTCCTAGGATCATCCTGAAGCATTGAGGGCTAAGGGGATGGATTATTCTATAACCACTTGTCAAGATTCTTGAATGTTGCTTTCTAATAATTCAACCTATCTGGATGTTAGGTATCATTGATAGATGATCTCGATTAGTACAGGAAATAATTTCTTTGTTACTAATTTAGTGTTTGAACCCATGGAGTCACATATATAATCAAGTGATTGTGGGAAAAGCTTGACCTAAGATTTGTATGTTCAATTTAGAAGTAGATAACTTGATTGAATAAATAGATTTATTTAATTAAGAATTAAGTACTAGGTCATATGGAATTAAATACTGGCTAAGCTGAGCTAGTACTGGATATTAGCTGCAACCGTAATTCCATGGTGAAGTTGAATTAGCCTATAATCTAATTAATGAGACATGGCCGGCTAGGATGAGAGGGGTCTTTGGGTCCGAGTTCTAATTTGGTTGCTACAAGATTTGAATTTTGAATTCAAACAGATTTGAATTTAAATTCAAAATGGATCTGAATTTTGAATTCAAAATAGGATCTGAATTTAAATTCAAAATATGTTTGAATTTTGAAATTCAAAAGGGATTTGAAATTAGATCACGCGATTTGTTCTCTCGCCAAGAATAGAAACCTATTCTCAGTATGAGAGCAGTATGCGTGGGTCTTTTTATTGGATGAAAGCCCCTCTCACTGATGGATAAGAAAAAAAAGCAAAGAGACGCCTTCATCCCTTTCCTTCCTGCGAAGTTTTCGACGTGTGCGCAAAGTAGAGGATCTGCACATGCGGATCTCACGAAGCAAACAGGAACCTGTTTTCAGCAGCCTTGTCAGAATTTTTCTGCAGCATTCAAGGTCAGTTTTCTTCCCTTCACAAAAATTTTAAGAAACCAGATATTCCTTGATCTAATCTTGGGACTCCGATATTATGCCATAAGTGGTGTTTTGATCTGATCGGAATTCCCTTCAAATGATATTAGAGCTATGTTCGCAAGTAGAAATTAGATCAGGTTTCATGTTGTGATTTTTATGCAAAGATTTGAACAGTTTTTTTGTTCCACGGATCTGTCATGCATGATTAGGTTGCAAAAATTTTCTGCGTGCAGTAAATACCAGCATGGACAATGACATGGATGGAATCATGACAAATATTACTTATTACAGGCATGAATAATGATATTACCTACAGGCTGACAATATGGATAATGATATTGCCGGTCACAGACAAAATCGTGATAAATAAAATCGTGACAAATATTATCTATCACTGACATTGCCATGTTACAGGCTAAAGTATGACTATGATTAGTCCAAAACCCTAAAGATAAAGGTTGACTAATGAAAATACTAAAAAAAATATGATATTATCATTGGTTTTTTTAAACTTGACATTTGAGTTATTTTTAAGTTATATTATTATTGGAGTTATTTTTAAGTTATATTATTATTGGTGTGATTGTTTGGAGGTCATATTGGGCTGTAAAGTTCACAATCTCTATTTTCTTCCTTTCGGAGTTGTGATACATTGATGATGAATGAGATTCATGAAAAAATGATGAGTGGCTAGAGAATTATTAATACCAATCAGATATTTAAAGGATGACTAAAGCTGTAATCATGTGAGTTGTATTACTATTTTATGATTATGATCAATAGTGTTATAGGAAATTGAAGTTATAGCGAATTTTTTTTTAAGCCTTGCATGATCTCTCTGGAATGTATTCTAGAATTTGTACGGCCAGTCATGTAGCCGATTTCGATGCTGAATTCGGGGCGTGACAGTTCGGTCTTTGCTATACAAAGTTTGGCAATCAAGGTGCTTAGCAAACCTTGCAGCTTCTCAGCATGCCGAGAAAATGGATGCTTGATGTTCCACGTACAAAAAAGACAGTAGTTAGATACTGTAAGATTGTAAGACTTACTGTATGTGAGGCTGAAGAAATAGTAGAAGAGGAAGAAAACGAGGATGATGTTTGCATCCGGTCGGTTTCAAATGGTTTCTATGTCTCTTGGATTCTTTGAACCCAAGGACACTATCTTGTATTCTTTTTCTTCTCTCATTGTATTATATGTAGTTTGTAATTTTGATGATGTTGAAATGAGTCTCTAAAGGTATCGATGTTGGTTCCATACGTAGAAAATGAGTTTTGATGTATTTTTTATATAGATGTGCATTGTCGGCCATGCATTTGTATGGAGACATTCAATTGCTCTATATTATGCAATTTTGTTTTATATATTTCCTATTATGTATGTTTTATCAAGTTAGTCATTGGCATGCTGTTATTTGAACTAAACATCAATCATGTTACATGTTAGACAGCTTTAATGATTGATATGGAGGTGGTGGAGAGATGAACTGAAGCAACAAAGTGTGCTTGCTACCAGGTTTTGAACGGAAGCTTTTGGTTCTCAGCTTCATATTCCTTAGATGCACAAGTCTAGGCACCATTAAGAAGATTCTTGATGATAAAATTTGAATCAAAGATACATCCTTACTTCTTGCATCCATGTTTGCAGCTATGCTTTGGAATTTTTCACCTTTTAATGTAACATTTGAATTTTGAATATTTTCTTGTATTAGCCAAGAGACAACCTTTCCTCTCCCTTTTTCCTTAAGGGTTATGGTGTTTCAATTGTTCCTTTTTTTTTTTCAGTGGTCAGTGGTGGTGCTTCAACAAGAAGCTCATTGTTTCTCAGTGTGATTAATGGGGATCGGTTCCCTTGTGCATTTCAAACATCAAATCAGGTGTTCATCGTTCTGGTTGAATCTTAAAAGAATAAGGGTGAGGTGCATTGCTATATGAGACCTCTAATTTTCCATTTTGCATTTAATCTAGTTTATGTTTGTGTTGGGATATGCTACGCCCTAAGCATACACTCTCTCACCAGCTAGTTTATAAACAGACAAAAGCTTTGCAGATCATTTCTTCTCTTCTTGAAGTTTGAAAGCATGATACATTAACCCAATTCTTTTACAACCTTTTCTGATTTTATGTTAGAAGATAGATCAACACAAATTCTTTTCTTGAACGTTGAAAGCAGTATACATTCAACAAGGTTTTTGCTATCATATAGCTGCCCGTTGTGGTCAAATTCATTATGGAGAGACAATGCTAGATCCACATTGCAATGCCTGAGCTTTCAGAGGGCATAGGCTTGGGCTATCATAAAGTTGATTAAGGTGCAAGCTCAAGTATGTTCCCCAACTGATCAACGAACATTCACTTTTGATGCAATATATTAATAGTTAGCAAGTTTTCTTTATTCCGTTTAGCTCATCCATGTGAATTGGAATCTCATCAATTAAATTGATTTCAAGAGACAAACCTCTGATGGCACATTGCCATGTTTGTTTACTCACAGACATCTATGATTAAGGACCATTTTTTTCCAACACAATGGAGCAGATGGCAGTAAATGTTGAGTCACATCTCTCCATTTCAAAAATAGTTGCACAGGGTCCACACCGATGAAAACTAAAGTTACCATGTACAGGAGTAGATCAAGTGGTTAACTATATAATAGCATATAAATGAAGCTTACAACTTGGTGTTGGGAATTGTAGAATATTCACATCAACTGAACGCCATACATATCACACCTCCCAGTTCTTCAAATTTTTATGTTCATAATCTTAAAAGTTCTACTAGATTAGCCAGTGGGAGGCTATTCTCATGGGATATCAGCAACTACTGCAACATATTTATTCTTGTTCTCGTCTTCAAGGAGATGCCTTCTCAGGTCCTTTTCAATCTCTTGGTTGCTAGCCTTCTCCTGACTTTTACCCCACAGGACAAAGTGAAGACCTACCATGATAAGGATAGATCCAATGATCCTGGATAAAATAAAGAAAACTCAATCATGCATAACTAAAAAAATATTGTAATTAACCTCAAAGGAACTACAATATTATTTAATTATATAACGCGTTTTTAATATTCTTCCTTTAATTTCAATTAATCCATCCATACCCTCCTGAGTATAACTGATCACCAAATATAATGGCTGCCATGATGGCCACCATTACTGTCTGAACTGGTTGGAAGACTGCAGCAAAAAGTGGTCCTCCTCTATCAATGCACCATATCTGAAGAGAGAAGGCAGACCCTGATGCCACAAGACCCTATGAACAGTGAAATAAATATAAGCATCTGATAATGGCAGGATGGTTCATATCAAGAGGAAAAATGTGAAGATGAGCATATATAGTGGCATTACTGCATAGAGAATTGTGAAAAGCTCTTCTCCTGAATGGACTTTCCACCTCTCAATGTCATTCTCTGTGAAGGCTGCTATTATTATGAATTGAATTAGCCCAAAGAAGCAGGTGAATGTAGTGAGCGAGAGCCTTGCTGGGTATTTCTTTAGCACTGGAACCTATTGTGTTAAGTGAAGATGATAAGCAGCATGATGAAATTAGCTGTCAGGAATTCATATCAAAACTTATGTAAATGTATATGTGGAGGCATGAATGGAAATATGAGTTCAGGAGGGCCTAACCTGAAGCACCATCCAACCAGACCAAGCGATGCAATTCCCGAGGATATAGATACAACCCAATGTCCAGTTAACCATTGGGTCGACAGAAGAAATGGCTCCTAGTTTGATGTGTGCTGGGTGATGCAGCAGAGGAGGTCCCTTGTAAAGAGTAATAACGGTGGCACCTCCAATACTAACAACCGTTCCCACCACCTTTGCCAGCCCGTAGGTCCTTCTAAGATTGAGTTGCTCAAGCCTGTGTGTGTGAGAGAGAGAGAATGGCCAATAAGACTTCATGAGGGAGGGATAATAATCAGTATTGGGTTAGGAAATGCCTATAATTACCTTAAAGCAGCTGCCATAGCAAAGGTGATTGCTGGAACTGAATTCTGTATGGCAGAAGCATAAGTTGGAGATAAATAATACAAACCCAAGAGATAAAATCCTTGGTTTGCAGTTATCCTGAAAAGAACAAGGGCTAAAAATAGTTACATATTGAATGAATTCGAAGCCTGGGAACAAGAATGGAGGCACCAAAAGATTAGTTTTACTTCTAGTTGATGAAGACTCTGATTTGCTTACCCACATAATGCAAGAAAAAAGAGCTGAACAAGCAAAGAAAAGCTGAGAGGCGGCCTGTCTTTCCTGGATGAAATGAAGGACAAAAAAGATCTCAAACCAGTAAGCAATCTCAAATAAATTAGAAACCCAAGAAGGAAATGACTTACTTCTCTAGAAAGTAAGCAAAGGGGGCCAACAAGACCAAAGCAATGATGTTCCTATACACTGGAAACACAACTGTGCTCACACCAATGTTGAGTGCAGCTCTAGAAACAATGTGAAATCCTGCGTAGCAGAACTGGAGTGCCAGAACAGCAATAAGAAGCTTCACCTTCTCCGAGACTTGGGACTCTCCCCTCATCTTTCTTTGGTTAGAAAATTTTACATTAGAGAGAACGGTGCTAGTGCTCGGGTTGGCTTAAGAGAGGTAAGGGTTTATATAATGTTTTGGATGCATAGATGCGTGGCAGTTGGCAAGTCCCCACAATTATCTTTGCTGCATATTGTCTCTGGAACGAGGTTGAAGCATGTGGTTCCTAGTAGTTGCGTCTGTGTGATACGTATTTATGTCTCTCCGTGAATTGATGCACGAGGCTGACCCAAGTTCTCGGTTCACATATTCGTGGATGCATGCATGCATCTGTACATGTTCCATAATTTTTCAGAATATGTTTTGATATATGTTCTATGACTTGTTATACATGTAAGCATCTGTTTTGCTTAGAAGTTTTTAATGTACATGTGGACATGGAATTTGAATTTTGCTGGGGGGACAAGGAGTTAAAGAGCATGAAATCCCAAAACCATTATTGTACAATGTAACTCCCACCAAGTTGGCTTGACTAATTACTTGTTGTAAAGTTTTTATATTGTTTAGATGGACTTGACTGCCAAACCTTGAATGAACCAAGAGATAGGAATCTCCAGGAAATGAAAAAGCAGTTCACAACTAAACTGGAAGGTTTTCCGAGTAATTATTATTATTATTATTATTATTATTATTATTATTATTATTATTATTATTATTATTTGTAACAACAGAGAGGGTTTCTGGCCCCTGCTAAATCTGAAGGCTATTTACTTCACCTTCAGCAATGTTAATGTCTTATATCTCCATGCTTTGCATCATAATCTAAGGATAGCTTGAGGCCCATGCCACAACAAAACAGTTTCTCGTTAGCTAGAGACCAAATCATGAACATATAAATTGCATATTCTTTAAGTGCATCTTTGTTGGGTATGGTCTTTGTTTTATAATTTGTTCCTTTTCATCATTATGGGCAATTCAATCCCTTTTTTTTTTTTTTTTTTGATAAAGCAAAAGGAAAGGCGGTTGGGGCCCGGTGGGGGTAGCTATATCGGGAGCAATTCAATCCTTTACAACATGAACCGTCCATGATCAGTCATTAAATATCATTTTGTTATTCATTACATTGATGATACTGTGTGGTTGTCAGGATGCAGCAAGGAGAGGAATCAAATGTCATGTGGTCCTCGGTGGATGATGTTGGTCCTCTTGACCATTCATTTGATACAGAGGTAATAAACTATGCGAAGCACATGGAGAGACCTCATTGCATGTAATAAGATCTTCTACCACTATATTTTGTATGGGCTGCGAATTTGGTGAATTTTTATGTGAGACCCATAAAAATTCAGATGACGAGAGGGGCACATGCTCTATTAGGTCATCCACTAATCCTCATGGGAAAGGCATTCCCGCTGGTTCCCATTTTGCATTGAATGAAATTATTAGTGATGATTGGTAATAGAATAACTCCAATGAACCAATCTATCACACTCTGTCCAATTTAGTATAGTTCATGTTTTCTATCATTTCTGTTGGTAGCAACTAAACTTCTGTTTAAAATAATACCAATCTTTCAGCCTTCCTATGTACAAAATATATGTGACCAACCTTCCACTGAAAATTTATTCATTGCTTGAGCACCTTCAGAGTTAAATATATTGATAGGAACAATTAGGCGGTCCTGTCCCAATAATGTATTGCAAACTGGAAGGAGACAACAAAGCCATTGGGGTCTATTGTAGTCTCTGTCTCTTCTAGGAAAAATTATAGAAGTCTATCACACATTTTATGTATATATTCTCGTGGCTTCATAATGCTGATTCCAAGCCCGGAAAAACAGTTGGACAGTTGACACCAGGTTGATGGCCGATCATAAATTGAAATTTACTTCATGAAGTGAAGCCTGATATGGTGATTAATTGTAGATAAGTTGCTGATATGTGTATAAATTGTCTATCATGATATCCAGACTCGCTCGCATGCATGAATACAAGGCAAACAAGTACTGGCTCTTTTGCTATGACAAATAAAATCATCTATAGATTTTTTTTCCCATCAACGTTTGCTAACATGATCCTTCAAAAATAGTAAAAAACTTTTCACAATGCAATATCTATAGGTGTATGACTGTCTCCGATCTCATAATCCATGCAAGCCCATGCCTGCACCGCTGATCTACTTCTTGTTCCTGATTCGGTTCTGTAGAAGCTACAGTAGAATGACATATTAAGGGTACTGCCAAAGTTTTCAGGTCCCATAGGCCACAACCATCCACGACCTGAAGCTCCCAAGAGCTCCACTTGTTTCATGTGGTCAGTAGGTAGCAGAAGAACAAGTTGGAAGCACAAAGAATCATCCCCTCTGGGCTCCAGCAACAGGAAATTTTCTCTCTATTCTGCAAAGCGATCATATCAGATTTGTTTACAGATCTCATGAGACAGGGCGGTTCCCAATCATGGAAAGCTCTGGGCCACTTGCCAGTGGCTGCTCACAAACTACTCGAGTCCCTCCTCTGCCAATTTTTTTTTTTTTTTTTTTTTTTGATGGGGCCTAAATTTCCATCATAGCTCGCCCTTCCTACCTGAATGTGAGCTACCCGAACGTGAATACGTCAGATCTCACTAAAGCGCCAGAGTAGAATGTGTTCTACTCGTGTTAAATCGAGTAATCCATATAGTTCAAATCTTGAACCCGTATAGTTCAAATCTCGAATCCGTGATCAGGGGAACGGGGAACAAAGCGCCTACCAACTGCATTACACCGCTGCCTTCAAGCTAACGAGCGCTTGCCCAATTGCAAGTCTAACAACTAAGGTAGAAAGCCGTTCGAAGTGCATGGCTAGTGCTGGACCAATCGATCATTAAGTTTAGAACACTAGGAGCTTTTGCGCATGGATATTGAATTTAGAACACTTCATGATCTTATCGTATGGTACATGAATTATCGGAGGGCGAGCCATAAGGTTGCTCCCATTGTGACTCTGAAGGTCACCACAACCATTTGGTGACAGCATTTCAGCCATGTGGTGACATACATACATCCATACATATTTATGTATAATATGTATATTACATAGCCTTGTAGATGCAATGTTGGAAAAGAAAGAATGAGATATATTTGAATAAATAATAAATGCTTGCGTAGGGAACTGCATATTTCTGCTTAACAAACACATGGTAAAATATATATATATATATATATATATGAAGACCTCGAGATGGGGAAGCGCATAAAGGGATGTTGGAAAAGTTTGCATAATATTTTAGAATATATTGGATTCTGAAATATGCAATGTTGGTGCTATGTTTAAGTTATTTATAAGTTTCGGCACTGAATTGACGTGAGAGAATAAGAGAGAGAGAGTATGAAGATATAGCAATTGAAATCTTTTTGGTTTTAATGGGAAGTAGGAATTGGACCCTCACACACAAAGGCTTTGTGAGAATCCACGCACGCGAAACATGAGCTGGATTTGGATCTTACAATCAAAAGGATCGTATGATCTATGTTCCCGATATCATGATCCAAATCCTGATCTTACAGTTCATACCGATCCTGTTCCAGGGATATGATCTGGCTAGTGGAGGGCCATTTTTGATCTGGAATGTTGCAATCTGGATCATCCATTATAAGATCCTAAAATGTATATGACTACTTTTAGTGAGTGGATTCCATTGAGAAAACCATCTTTGGTGGCTTGTTGGTACATGAAGTTCTTGCAAAATTTGTTCACCAACAAGTGTTTGTTGGTTTAGCACGTTTTCTGCTTATAGGAGTGATTGATTCAATGGATGCCAATGAGATTGTTTTGATATTCAGAAGAAAATTGAAAGTTTCCGTCACCCATTCCAGCAAACATGAATCTTTTCTACTATCCATATATATATATATATATATATATATATATGACTACATCTTTCTTCAAAGCTTCACATCTGTCCAAAGTTCACAATATTTGGCTTCTACAGAGACTAATAAAAACTATCTAAATGTATTTTTGATGGTTGGTAAGCTACCTTGCAAGGCGCGACTTCTTAAACTGCTAAAGCAAGGATTCAAGTAATTTGTCATGCGCTTATTCCGGAATGCCAATTTTCAATCATTTCATCACTTGGTTACTGATTAGAATGACAAACATATGGATCACAAATTTTAAAACTTTAGCTCTAATACTTCATAAAATGGCACGCTACCTGGTGTCGGCGTGCTACCCTGGTGTAGATCAAATGTGATGGTCCAAGATTTAAAACATCATTGCAAAATAAATATTTAACCCTTTTAAAAGCATTGAAAAAAATATCTAATGTTGCCGATGCTTTTTCAAGTATCAAAAATTTTCGACACATCAATTTTCGATACTTAGAAAGTGTTGGTGGAAGGAATTTTTTTTTAATTTATCAATGCTTTAAAGCATATTAGGTTTTGAATTTGGATTCGGAGGAAAAGAAAAGGAGGCATTCTGGATCCCTCAGCATGAGATCGCCTTCGGCAAGGTAGGCGGCGGAGATCTCAGGCTCCGCAGCCACTGTCGTCAGCACCCGCGATGCGGAGTCCCTCTTCCGCATGAAGCCGATCCCGGATAGCCATGCCTTGGAGGCGGCCACATGGTGGGGGATCGATGAGAAGGAAGAGCTCCGGCAGCTCGTTGGCAAGAGCTACCGCGACCTCATCGAGTCCGCCGACTCTATCCTCATCACGAGATCCTCCTGCGACGCTCTCCTCCAACTTGGCGGCCATCGACGCCTCCCTTCACTCCCTCTCCACCTTCGCTGCCAACCCGGGGACCCCCAAGCTGGCCCTCGACCCCGCACGCGCCGGCATCTACGACATCGCCTCCCGCATCAAATACCTTGTCGACACCCCCGAGAACATCTGGCACTGCCTTGACGAGTCCATGCTCCTTGTGGCCTCCGGCCGCTACCTCCATGCCAAGACTGTCCATGGCCTCGTTGCCGCCACCAGCGGTGCCATCGATCCCGAGGCCCCGCCAAGTTCCCGCTTCTCGGCCACCAATGGCAGATCGTCGAGAGCTTCAAGGCCCAGATCTCCCAGCAGAGCCACAAGCGCCTGATGGACTATGGGCTCACCGTCGAGGCCTACGTCGATGATCTTGCCACCGCCACCATCATCGACGATCTCGATCCCAAACAGGTGCTAGGGATTTTCCTCGACTCTAGCCAATCTTGGATCTCGCAGAAGCTCGCCGGTGCATCCGTAGACTCTAACGAATCTTCGTCTTCTGTTCTATGTGATGCGATCAGAACCATTAGGGCTAGTCTAGGGCAAGTCAGGGATGAACAAGGGAGACCATGAGAACGAGGACATCAGCGGGCTCGCATTTGGTTTCGAACGACGCTTTCTACAAGCATCGGCAAATTTATGCGGGATTTAAAAATCTTCGACACTTTTCCCAGCATCATCGATTAAGGATCGATAAAAACCCATATAGCCATGTCCATGTTGGAAAAAAAAAAAATATCGTTAAGATGATAGCTCGATTAGTAGGGACTTAAATTTTTTATTTATTGATCATAAATTCAAAATATCTCGATTGGTAGGAACTTAAATTTTTTATCTATCGATCATAGGTTCAAGATATCATTTCTACGGATGACTCGATTAAATCCAGGATGCAGGTTCAAGATATCATTCCTATGAATGATTCGATTAAATCTAGGATACGCTCTCATCTAGAATGCATCATGGAACATGTGATCAAAATGGGAGAGAGGGATAGAGGAGAGCGCACTAGATATCATTTCTACGGATGACTCGATTAAATCCAAGATGCAGGTTCAAGATAACATTCCTACGGATGATTCGATTAAATCCAGGATACGCTCTCATCTAGAATGCATCATGGAACATGTGATCAAAATGGGAGAGAGGGATAGAGGAGAGCGCACTACTCCGTCGGTTTAGCAGGATCAGGTTAACGTACTCATCTATGATGGAAAGGACATGCAAAAAATATGCGACCCGAATTAAACATGATCTGACAGGAAGGGGGTCCCAATAAGGATAGCTACAATGAATTTATCCTCCGTTTTCTTTTTATTTATCAAAAAATAAAATAAAATAAAAGCTATACAAGAAACCTCCCTCGTCTTGTCAAAAAGAATATCTCTTACTCTCTTTCCTGCATTGTTTTATATTTTTTCACATTCAAAGAAGATACTGAAGATTTTTTTAAATAAAACACTACGGGCTGGGAGTTGGATTTCCGCGTGAACTCAAAAATATAAATCTTCTAGGAAACAAACTTTTAAAAAAAATTAAAATTGAAAGGAAATAATTAAAACGAATCCTAAAATTATTAAAGTTAATGATAATCAAAAATGAAAATTTAAATAGATTAGGGCTTGATGATGAATCTATTCTATATTTTTTTTAATGATTTGCATACGCCCCCTTAATAATGCATATGCCCCTTCCCCCTTCAAAAAAAAAAAAAGAAAAAAAAAGAAAAACAGAGAGAGAGTAAAAATTTCTGCACAAGGAATAAATCACTGTTGGATGATCTGATCTCTTAATAATAGACCCCTCCTCTTTTTTTTCTCTTCCACCCTCCCCGCCCTTCAAAGTTGCCAGTGTCCTGCTACTAGAATTTTAAGGAACTGCATTTGAAATTGAGCCAACTGCTCTTTTCTGGTACTTTGGTTGCTTGGAAAATATCCTAATTTTTTTTTGAAGAAAGTTGAATTTTTCAATATAAGTTCTATGGTATTGCAATGCCCTCCATTTTCCATCAAAAAAACAGGTCAGGGATCCTATTTAGAATTGCTGCTAGTAATAGAGTTTTTGAAATTTTCAAAAAATAGATCTTTCAAGAAATAGAGTTTTTTTTTTTTGATAAGCAAAAAGAAGAGGGGCGAATAAATTCCCGACGTAGCTATCTCCACACTGGACCCCAACCTAGCCAGATCATGTTCGATACGGGTCGTATTTTTTGCTCTTCCTCCCCACCAATAGTGAGTATGTCAGCCTGATACCGCTAAGCCATCGGAGTAGTGTGCTCTCCCACCACCCCGATCGCGTGCCTCAGGAAATTTTTGGATTTAATCGAGTCACCCGCAGGATCATGCCTTGAACCCGTGACCGGAGAGAGGCGAGTTTAAGCCTCTACCAACCGGGCTACCGCCATAGCGGTAAGAAATAGAGTTTTTGAACAATTTCACGGATCTTCTGAGGAAGACAGGGTATGCCAGGGTTAGAGTCGAACTGGATGCCTCGTAGCCTCTCACACCCGGAGTTCTGATTCAGGGGAAAAAGAAGATTTTTTTGCAGCAGTTCCTCTATGAAAATATTCCGACTGTGTATTTCAAATATGGCCGAATTAGGCGCACGACTGAGGATTGCGGGCTTCGGAAGGGATGGCCAGAGACAGTTCAAGGAGGTTTCCACTTCATCCGGAGAACGTGGTGATCGATGGGCAGCCAGGGGAAGCTGATCGGAATGACTTACAATGCCCTGATGGACTGCGCAGACCGGAGGGGAATGACAGAACTGCCGAGGACCGTCTGACCTTTGGGCCTTGGATGGTTACATCCCAGGTTCGTCAGCCTTGACCGGATGTTGTCACTGGGAAAATTCGAAGGGAGCTGGGAAAGGCCAAGGTACCACCATCTTCAGACCCTCCTTCCTCTTCCTCCCCCCGATCATCGTCTACGCCACCTTCCTCTTCCCCCAGTTCCCCCCACATCCTGATGAATGGCAGAAACCAGCCAAGGTAGCCAGGCATAGATCCCCGGAGACTTCCAAAACTTTGCTTCAGGCCAGTTCTGACTCCATGGCTTCTGAAGGAGTGTTTGGACCGCTGGCTTCTTGCATGGAACTGGTCTTGCCGGAAGAGGCTGGACCGAGGGACCGCTAGATGGTTGAATATGGTTCGATCTCACTGAAGAAGAGCAGAAGCCCTCCCAGTTCCTCTTCCCTGTCTTCTTAAGGTTCTGCTTCACCTAAATCGGTCTCAACATCTTCCAAATAGGTTAGTCCCCCTGTTCCTCCCGTGATGATTGCTAAGGGTGACATTAAAAATTCCCAGGATGGGCTGCCCGTGGTCTCGGGTGGTCCCTTGTCTTCTTCTCTATTGGATGGTCAGGGGAGCCATGGGGAGGGAAGAAGGGAGAGTGTGAGGATTGGGGGGTTGCTTGTTCCTACAGGGGATGTGCGGGATGAGGGTGGTCATAAGGAATCAAGGGGGCCTCAGGGAAAACAGAGGAAGGGTGGGGAATTTAGAGTTCTTGGGCGCTCGGTGGCAGGCTCGAGATCTAGGAGCTCCTTGAGGTCTAAGGGAGGCCCTGCTCCCTCTACTGTGGGGGGTTCTTCTAACTGCCCTGGGGGGGCGGGGGGTCTGGGAGTGTTTCTTGGTCTATTGGGGTTCATTCGGGTTCTGCTGTCATGGGAGGTCCCTTCCCTAGTCTTTCCCCTGGTCCTTCGATGGCAGGGGAACCTACTTCACTAGGCTCCCTGCAACCTGCTACGGCTGGCTTACAGGAAGACATAAAAAAGAAAGCAAGTGGGACTGTGGTTCTTACTGCTCCAGGAGCAGGTCAATCTACCACTGCCAAGGGGACTCCTCCAAAGGTCATGGGTCATGAGGTAGTAGTCTAGAAAATCTAGCAGGTGCTGCTTGTAGTAGGTCAGAATGCTTCTGCTTCACTGGTTGTTGAAGAAACTGAGGGTGGAGAGAGACAGGGTCCTGCTTTATCCTAATCTTGTCTAATGAAAACCTTTGTTTGGAATGCCAGGGGGCAGGAAAGCCCTCCATTATATCGTCTTATTTTTACTTTTTGCATTTACATAATCCTGCTATTGCTGTTCATTTGGAAACTCGATTATCTGGTTTGGGTCTCGACCGTATCCATCGCCATTTTCCTCGGGACTGGGGCTTCTACTCAATTGAGTCATAGGGATGGTCAGGAGGTATCATTGTCACCTGGGATAGGGAAGCGACCAGAATTGATGTGCTCCATCGCTCATCGCAGTTGGTGGCGATTGTGGTTTTGGAACCCAACAGACCGACCTGGCTTCTGTGTGGGATCTATGCCAGTACCTCTTATAGGGAGCGACGGGTGGTGTGGTAGGAGGCCTCGGCCCTGGCTGACCTAAGTCTATCCACTGTCATTGCAGGTGACTTTAATTGCATTGATCGGGCAGAAGAGAAAAGAGGGGGTCGCCTCTTTGTGGATGATGTGGCTTTTAGGGAATTTTCTGGTTTCATCCAGAACAACGGGTTGGTGGATATGGGATTTCTAGGCCCCCGCTTTACTTGGTGCAACAATCGCTTTGGCAATGCCAGGGTATGTGAAAAAATTGAGGACCCGCTCTAAGTACTTCATCATTTGGGGATCTCTAGCTTCATACTCTCCGGAGACTTGTCCAGCCACTAGTTGGGTGTCGGTGAAGACCTTCAGGCTTCGTACACCCAGCTCGCGGGAGACCCTGAAGCCCACGAGGAGTGCCTCATACTCCTCCTAGTTATTTGTTGCGGCGAACTTGAAGCGGAGAGCACATTCAGCTACAACTCCATCGTTGTTAGTGAGGATGAGACCTGCTCCACTTCTGCCTACGTTGGACGCGCCATCGACATGGAGGATCCAGGACTCCTCCTCGGGACCTGGCTCCACTTGGTGCTTCGGCATTGTTTGCTCTGGCTCTTCGGCAAGTCCCGCACACTCGACCAGGAAGTTGGCCAGCACCTGGGCCTTCTGGGATGACCTCGATCTATACGTGAGGTCAAACTCGCTGAGCTTTAGTGCCCACTTGGCCAAACATCCGGATGTATCGGGACGACTGAGCACAACCCTCAAGGACTGATCTCAGCATCCTGAAAGATCTTGCTAGTGCAATACACTGATTTTTGGGACCCGTCCTGATTTTGCAGACGAGGATCGAATTGACGGCTCCAGGGGGACCGCCAGGTATATCAGGAGCTCCTCTCCCGTCTCTGGTCTGGAGAGCAGTGGTAGTGATGCCAGGAAGTCTTTAAGCTTCTCGAAGGCTGCCTTGCACTACTCTGTCTAGGTGAAGTCATTCATCTTGCGCAGCACCTTGAAGAAAGGAAGGCAGTGATCCGCCGACCTTGAGATGAATCGGCTTAATGCAGCGATCTGACCCGTTAGGCATTGCTCCTGTTTCTTCGAGGTCGGATGCTCCATGTCGATGATCGCCTGGACCTTCTCTGGGTTCGTCTCGATTCTTCTTTGGATCACCATGAAGCCAAAGAATTTCCCCACTACTACTTCGAAAGTACATTTTACTGGGTTCAGCTTCATCTTATGCTCCCGGAGGTTTTGGAAAGCCTTCGCGAGGTCGGCGACATGGTCCGACCTTGGCTTGCTCATGATAAGCATGTCATCCACATAAACTTACATGTTCCTACCGATCTGGTCCCTAAAGATCCGATTGACCAGGCACTGGTATGTGGCACCAGCATTCTTCAAGCCGAATGGCATCATCCGATAGCAGTACATCCCTCGGTTAGTGATGAAGGCAGTGTGGTCCTCGTCCTCAAGGTGCATCCGGATCTGGTTATATCCAGAGAATGCATCCATAAAGGAGAGCAAGCGGTGCCCCGAGATGGCATCCACTAACTGGTCAATCTTCGATAGGGGAAAACTGTCCTTTGGACAGGCTCGGTTGAGGTCGGTGTAGTCCACATAGATACTCCACTTTCCATTATTCTTCTATACCATAACCACATTTACCAGCCAGCTCGGATATTGCACTTTCCGAATGAAGCCGGCCGCGAGGAGTTTGTCTACCTCCTCGTTGATCGCCCTTTGTCTCTCCGGTGCAAAACTTTTTTTTTACCGCACAGGGTGATACTTTGGATCGATGCTTAGCTTGTGAGTGATGATTTCTGGCGGGATCTCAGGCATGTCGGTCGCCATCCAAGCGAACACGTCGGCGTTCGTCCGGAGAAACTCCAGCAGGTGGGCTCGCTCATCATCTTGCAGCTGCGCCCCAATCTGCACCGTCTTCGCTGGGTCGGTTTCGAGAGGATACGACTGCAGGCGCTCGACTGGGCCACCTCTGGGGTCCTGCACCCTTTGATCGAGGTCATCTGTGCTAGGGTCGTCCTCGATAGACTTGGCCCTGGGGATGGTTTGGAGGCAGTGCTGGATTGGCTGAGGTGCCCCCTCATCTTCTCGACATCGTAGGGAGTTGGAAACTGCACCAACAGCCACTTTGTGGAAATGACTGCATCGAGCAGGTTGAGCCCGAGTCGACCAAGGATCATGTTGTAGGTTGAGGGAAGTCTAACAATCGTGAAAGTCATCATGATGGTACTCTACCGAGATGGCATCCCGACAGTAACAGGGAGAGTGATCTCCCCCTCGACTCCTACAGAGTCACTTGTGAAACCAACGAGGGGTGTGTGCACAGGTTTGAGCTGAGCAGAGGATAGGTTCATCCTGGAGAAAGCATCGTAAAAAGCATATCGGTGGAGCTCCCACTATCAACCATGATGCATTTTACAAGATGCTTCACGATCGTCATCTCGACGACCACGGCATCATTGTTTACATTTTTATTTTCAACCCCCCAAGAAGCGCACTCGACTCCCCAGCATATCATCCCCACCGGCTTCTAGGTAGGGCGGTTGTCGATTATAGGGACTGGAGGGAGTGTGGCGAGTGCCTTAGGTTTCGCCGGGGGTCTGCCCCTCACGAACCTTCCGAGATAGCCTCTCTTTATGAGTTCTTCAATCTCCTTCTTGAGGTACCGACATTCCTCGGTGTTGTGGCTGTGGTCATGATGAAATTGGCAATATTTCATCCTATCATGACCAGCAGATGGCCTCAACGGAGGTGGGTGCTTTAGGAAGCGCTCACCCTCGATCTCCATGAGGATCTTCATCCTCGGGACAAGGAAAGGTGTATAACTCTCTTCCAGGATGGGGTCTCTCCTCGACTTCGGCCTCTGGAGGAAGTTCGGTGCGGCTGGTCCAGGTTTCCGCATCCCGGAGGTCTCCTCGGGAGCTGGCTTCTTCAGAGGCCTTCCATCCAACTCTCTCCTCGTGCGATCCGCCTCCTCGACGCGGATGTACTTCTAGACTCGAAGGAGGAGCTCGGAGTAAGTCTTGGAGGATTTCTTGTCAAGAGAGTAGGTCAGGCGGGAAGTCCTAAGCCCTCTCTTCAGTGCCAGCATAGCAACTAGCTCATTAAGGTTGTAAATCTCCAGTACGGCAACCTTGAAGTGGGCCATGTAGTCCCGTAGGAGCTCGTGGTCCTATTGCCTGATGGAGAAGAGGCTGTCCACCTCCCGTGGCACCTTCCGGCATGCATCAAAGTGAGCCACGAACTTTCGTTCCAGTTGAGCGAAGCAACTGATGCTTTTCGGCTCGAGATGGGTGAACCATACCCGTGCTGCCTTTCGGAAAGTAGCAGGAAAGGCGACGCAGAGGAGGGCATCGATCGTGTCCTAGACTCTCATGAGGGCCTTGTAGCTCTCAAGATGATCCAGGGAGTCGGTGGTCCCATTGTAGGGATACACCTGTGGCATGTGGAATCGGCTCCTCTTGGACTTCTCAAGAGAAAGGGGGACGAGCATCATAGCTCGCCGGCTCGCTAATAGATCCCTGCAAATTCGCAAACTAGCAGGATAGCTCGGCCAGCTTACACTCCTCCCCAGACACTTCTCTGCGATGCGCCTGATGGCCTCATCAGTTGAACCCTCCGCGGAGACCGACTGGAGCAGAGAAGGTGACATGTGAGGGGTGTCACGACGGGGAATCTTGCCTCTTCGACCACGACGGGGTTTAGCAGCGACCCGCTCCAAGGCCGGAGACCTGCTTTCTCGATCGATTGATCCGGCCTATTGCCTCTTCGTCGATGTCTGGTGGCTTTCTCGACGTCAGTGGTGGCCCGTGGCTGTGAAAGCCTTCCTTGAAAAGAGTGCAGGCTATCGCGGAGTGCTGCGGCATGGGCCGCGGGAGTCCCTGGCTGTTGGTGGGTAGCCAAGGACCAATGCTGGTGCTGGAGCTGACACACTGCTGCAGTGAGAATTTGCATCTACCGGGCAGTGCGGCCAGCTGAGTTTCCACTGGAGGTGGTTGAGCTGGAGCGGGTAACTTCCCTTCTGGACTATGCGGGTCCCCACGGGAAGGGGGATCTCCCACATGGCTGGTGGAGACTTCTCTCGCTCGCATCGTCACCATACTCCCGATGAGCTGCTTAAAAGGGGATTGGGTTGGATCAGAATGTGTCCTGCCCTGCCCCCCTTCCTGGTGCGCTAATCTGTTGCCGCCAAGATCATTGTGGCCTGTAGCTGAGGTCGAGGTCGGGACGCGCTCCTGTCGCTCAGGATCCTGCTCGGTCGCCCAGTCCTGCAAAATAGAGTTAGTAACCTAGGCTGGGGATTTCGGCAGGGGGACTCCGACGATCAAGTCAGTAATGATCCAGGAGAACAGATCCTCCTAGTCGAGCCCCGAGGGTGGACTCCATGCTAGGAGAAGAATTTGTGATGTGAGAGAGTGTGAATGGGCCGAGCATAGATTGTGGGAGTGACAATAGAGGAGAGCTCGAGCTCGGTGGCTGTGTCTGTCTAGACCCCTCCTGGGATTTCGCGGTAGCCTCGAGTATTGTCTTCCTGTGCGCTACCCCCTTCTTGCTCATTTGACCTCATTCGACTGAATCTTAGCTTGGGAAAAACGTACCTTGTTTGAACCTGAGAGACCCCTTTTAGCTGGGGCCGTTGCACGCCACTTACCTCGGGGTCTTTCCCATGCTCATGGGCGCGTGCGGCGATGTTTCGTGCCGTGGACAGGTTGTCTTTCTATTTTGGTGGTGCGGAAGCTACCGTTCATGCTGATGTTCCTTCTGGTCGCTCCTTTTTGAGTAATTTGGCAGGGCCTCGATTGACGGGCCGTCACCTCCTGGATCCGGATCTACTGGTTCACTTTCAATTTTGGGGGGTGCAAACGATTGGTGGAGGATGCAGAGCCTTGATCGGAGGATTCCTTCCATTTTGGAGTAAGTGGCAGCTGTGATTATCATCGTGGCTTGGCAGGCATCTTTTGGCGGTCCTCGGGCGTCGGGCCGCCGTCTAGGGAGAGTGACGACTTCCTTCAACAGCAGATCTTTTCATCCAAGATGGAGCCGATCTGGAGAGGCGGAGCTCGACTTCGGCCATAGCGTCTCGACCCAGAGGGAGCGCGGCCGGGCGAAGGAACCCGAGCAGGGGTGTCCCACGTGGCAGCTTCGTCCGGCATGGCATTTGACAGGAGTCCCACGTCAGCGATCTCGCCACATTAAAATGACATCTCATTATGATTAACCTAAGGCCCGACTAATTTAAAGATCAGCTCCCTTAAGTATTCAATGAGTAATAATCTCTTCTTTAGGAAAAATGGGCAATTATATTTTTCAATAAATCTTTTTCATCAATAACTTTGGTTTATCGGATTTGTTCGAAATTGATTCGGTCAGATCTTTTCAAATGCTTTGTCGATGTTTGTAATATGACGATATCGGATAACTGTTCGTATTGTTCGGATAACTTCATACTTGAACTAATCTTCTCAAAAATTTCTTTGTATGATCCAATGGTTCCATACTTAGAAAATTTTTCACTTGTGAAAATTTAAACTTTTACTTATAACTTTGTTACTTATCGAGCAATTTATCATATTTTCTTTTGAAAAAGATATTTGCCTTGTTTAAAGTTCGACGGTCTTTGTTTAAAAAAAAAATCGGATAGGTTGGTTTGCTATTTTGATTTGCATTCATTGCATGATCAAACAGTCTAGAAGGCAAGAAAAAAAAAGTTCTTCATTTCATATCAAAAATTGGACAAGTCCATTCATCGGTTATATAGATTGACTTTCTACATTTTGTCCAATTACATTTTCTTCAATCTGTTCTGGAATGTGGGCCGTTATCGTCTCTTCTTCTTGAATTTGGACGTCCAATATTGGCTCTTCATGCTGATGTTCAACTTGCTTTTTGGCCTGATCTTCTTCATCAGATTCTTCTTCGATTTTGGATATGTCCAGATGTCACGCCCCGAATCCAGCACCGGAATCGGCACGCGACCGGCCGCACAAACCCTAGGTTTTACCCTAGAGATCATGCAAGGCCTGGGTACACAAGAGTCACTTACTTCAAGAAAATCTCACTCATCACCAAGCCAAGTATCACGACTCTGTAAAAGAAGAAAGTAGGTTGTGAGCTCTACAGCCCAGTAAGGTTTTCATATGATCACACCAGTAATAATTTACATTTCTAAAATAGCAAAATACCAGTATATAATTAAATGATCTAAGCCTCATGTATTATAAAACTTTGATAACTTTGCATTTTTCCTTTAATATTCTCATTATTGCACCTTTATCTTTAGGGTTCTGGTCTAACCACGGTCATGTACCAGTCCATGACTGGCAACCTCAAAGCGACCATGCATACTATGGTCGGTCCTGCTCACGTACTAAGCCCGTGGCTCGGCTGTCCCACGTACTATCCGCCCGTGGCCGGCTCCCACGTACAAAGCCCATGGCTCAGGCTGTATAACCACGGTGCAATCGTAGCATGGCTAGACCAAATACCGTATTTACTTCATTAACACTTGTCAAAACATATTTTTTTGTGATCTCTCGATAACCGGTATCGTGGTCCAACCCACTCGATAACCGATATCGTGGTCCAACCCATTTTAATAACTGATATCGTGGTCCTACCCACTCGATATCCAGTTTCATGGTTCAACCTATTTAGCAATCCGGTATCATGGTCCAACCCATCCGGATATCAATCTTCTTTATAACATCACGTATGAGATATCGACAATAATAATGATAAAACCACTATATCAAACATGAAATCTCAACTCTTCCACTGACCGACATCACGGTCCAAATCATCAAAATAGAACTTTTATCTGATAAACACGATATCCGGAATATAAAATAATAACAATCATAATCATATTGTTCTTCATAAAACTCAACTACACCATATAACAATAATTCATGCATGCCAATGATCATGCACTCGGATCAAAACCATGCATATAAAATAATATATAAACTGGTGATCACGTCCAGAATCCTTACCTTCAACCGCTAATCCAAAATATCCGGTATCAATCTATACCCGAAATTCGTCCAAATCCTCCCTGCTCAAAAGATTGATCTCCTACAATAATAAATAAATTCATCAAATCAGTTCCCCCCCGATTTTTCTCTTCCCTCATCTTCCAAACCAAAATCCCTTCCCTCTCCCTTTCTCTCTCTTCTCCTCTTTCTCTTTCTTCCTTCTTCTCTTCTCTTTTCCCTTCTCTTTCTCTCTCTTCTCCTCTCATTTATGGCTCTCAGCAGGCTCTTCCCTGCTTTCCATCGACGTCCTGTTTAAAAAGAGGAGAAAAATCCATCTAAAATCATCTCAAACGCAACCTAGGAAGTTCAAAACCATTAAAATATCTCCCCAGCCGTCAGATCTGAGATCGACGTCTCAAACCACGTCCAAATCCGAATCCAAAAGCACCTAATCAAGCCTAAACTCCTTCGGACCAATCTCAGCCGTTCGATCGGATGATCGGACGGTCCAGATCACTCAGAAACCCCATGGACCGCCATACACCGCGAGAAACGGTTGGGAAACACCTGGGAAACGCGTGGGAAACGCCCACGCGACAGCCGGCACGGGCTGGGCCGAGCCCACGCGCCCGCGCGCGCCGCGCGCGTGGGCCTGGGTCGCGCCTTGCGCGCGCCCGCGACGGGCCGGGCTGGCACCGCGCGCCCGCGCATCGCCCGCGCTCCGCGCGTTCGCTCGCCCGCCCGCGTTTCTCGCGCCCGTTTTTTTTTTTTTTTATTTCCTGGGTGTTACATTCTCCCCCCGTTAAAATAATTTCGTCCTCGAAATTAGATTGATTGAGATCTAAATCAATGCTCCCATCATAACACTTTAAAAATCACTACGCTTCCACTGCGCACTCTGATATAATTTACTAAACCATCTAGATTCACTAATAAATCCTTCTAAAAATTTCTGTCATGTCTTACTAATCATCATGTTAATTCCATAATCTCTTATATCACGATTTCAAACAATCATGACTTGAATTCAATATCACTTTGCCACGGTCCTCAAATCATCATAACTAAGATCTGTCACAATTCTTATCATATCCTAATAACCATCATGTCATTATTATTATTATCCACTTGTATCACCATCCCAAGTGATCATAACCTGGCTCTGATACCATTCTGTCACGCCCCGAATCCAGCACCGGAATCGGCACGCGACCGGCCGCACAAACCCTAGGTTTTACCCTAGAGATCGACGTCTCAAACCACGTCCAAATCCGAATCCAAAAGCACCTAATCAAGCCTAAACTCCTTCGGACCAATCTCAGCCATTCGATCGGATGATCGGACGGTCCAGATCACTCAGAAACCCCATGGACCGCCATACACCGCGAGAAACGGTTGGGAAACACCTGGGAAACGCGTGGGAAACGCCCACGCGACAGCCGGCACGGGCTGGGCCGAGCCCACGCGCCCGCGCGCGCCGCGCGCGTGGGCCTGGGTCGCGCCTTGCGCGCGCCCGCGACGGGCCGGGCTGGCACCGCGCGCCCGCGCATCGCCCGCGCTCCGCGCGTTCGCTCGCCCGCCCGCGTTTCTCGCGCCCATTTTTTTTTTTTTTTTATTTCCTGGGTGTTACACCAGATCAGGGTAACATCTTTTTACTTTGTTCAAATAGTCTGAATAGACATAATCATAGCTTTTGACATTAGCCTCATGAAGTTTGTCTCGGAAAGCCGATGATCCTTCATAGTTTTTAACGACTTCCTTGGCAGCTTGCTCTGTTTTCTTTTTTGCTGCCGCGACCTTCTCTTTGGCTTTTTCGAGCTTAGTTGTAGCCGATCGAAGCTTCTTCTTCTTTATCTTCAGCTTCAATTCCATGTTGGCTAACTTTGATTAAGCCGCTTTAAGTTCTGTTTCCATAACTGATGTTTGGGTTGCCTATTCTTCTAGCTTCTTTTCCATAGCTGTTTTTAGTTCTTCGGCAACCTCTTTTTTCGCCTTGGCTATGTTTACTTCATTGCGCATAACTTGGCGGAGTTGATCAAAACTTTTCAAGCTTTCCTCTATTATGGTAATTACGTGGATAAGCTGCATGTTTTCATAAGTTGACTTAATCAGATTTGAAAGAAAAAAGAAACGATCATTTACTTAATCGTTTGAAACAAAATTTAGTTTTATACCTTGAGCATCGTTCGGTGAAGTGACAAGATCGTTTCATCTATTTGCTGGGACTTAGTAATTTTCCAGTCTTTCAAAATTATGGTCAACCTCAGAATGCGACGAGCCAATACCGAGTCACCCAAACCTGATTCATCTGCATAGACGTGGAAGTCAATCATGATATCCTCAGTAGAGAATCTCTCCTCTTCTTTCATCATCGGGGCTTTTCCTTCGTCGGCTTGGTCGGTGGGAAATGATGATGGACTAGCTGTAGAAGTTTCGACTGATTGCCTCTCTTGCAAGGAAGGCTGAAGAGATGCAGAAAGAGGTACTTCGTCGTCGTCCAATACACTGGTTATCAATATCGGAGATTTTGGAGCCGATAAGAGGCCGGTTTTGTCTTCTTGGATTTCTTGGCCTCTCTTTCCTTTTGGTTGGATAGAGCGGCACAGCCTTCCTTTTCTTCAACATCTGTCGAAGCCTTTGAACATCCACCATGATTGATGTATCTGCATAAGTTAAAGAATCGGATGTTAGAATTAATCATCAAAAAATGAATGAGAGAATAACGTCGATGGTAAGATACCTAAGGAAGGGTTGGGGCCGATTTCAGCCAAAAATAGTCCTCTCTCATTGAGAAGCTCTTTTATTGAGAGAATCTCCATCCCCGTGAGCTTCTCATAGTCTTCCTTATCTGCCATCAGAATCTTTTTGCCATTGTTCAGAGTTGTTCGGGGTTCCTTACGACTAATGCTAAAATTCCAAGGGATTTTAGAGACTATATAAAAGAAGCAGGGCTTCCAGCCATGAATGTCCGAAGGAAGCCCAACGATAAATTTTTGACCATGGCGTGGGTTGATCACCCACCATCCTTGGCCATGAAAATCTCGTTTCAATACAAGCAAAGCCGTAAAGAGAGAAGTTCTGGAGATTATGTCTGCGTTGTTGCAAAGAATCAGAAAGGCGCAAATTATTCGGATATTATTGGGAGTCAATTGGACCGCAGTACATGGTATAACTTAAAAATCTTGAGAAAGAAAGGATGGAATGGAAATCTAAGTCCAGCTCTTAAATGTTCTTCATAGACCGTCAGACTACCTGGAGGAGGACGATCTATTTGTTCTCCGAAATTTGAAATAACTACTGCAAAATCATCCAAAATATTATAATACTTTTTCAGCGCAAGGACCCTATGTTTTGTTAAAGAAGTCATAATGGTGTCTATCTTGATTGATTCGGCCTGGTTCTTCTTCTTCTGAGAAGTAGAACCTTCAGGTTTATTGGTACGATTAGTTTCTAAGATCTTAGCCATGGAGAAAGGATGAAAAAAATAAATATTAACTTAAAATAGAGGGCGAGGAAGAGAGAAGGCCGACCTGAAGGAATTCTTTTGCTCATAAGGTGAAGAAATCGTAATGGCAAAAAATTTATTTTTCTGGGAGAGATGATGCTTATATAGTGGCATTTAGTGGTTAAGTTTTTTTTTCTCGAACACCGAGATTAGCTTTGATCATGCCACCTGTCCATAATATCCGATGAAAAAATATGGCTCTTCGAGAAACCGAAGCGACTACTCATGATCTGACGGCAGACATGTCGGTGACAAGACGTTTACATTTATTCGACAATGATGATCTTTCGGCCTTCGTAAATTTCAAAAATGGTAATGATAACAGCGGCAGTCAGTTTTTATAACCACTCTCCCTATCGAAGATCGACACATCATTAAGACACACTGCTCGAGAATAGGAGTGTCAGTTTGCAAAAAAAAAAAAGAAGCTTCTGACAGCTTCTAACATTCATTTAATGAATTTAGAAGCTGGGGGGACTAGTGTTGGGATATGACAGATTTGACCTACTTGTGCTGATTTGATGAGGAGTGAACTTGGTTGATCAAGTAATAGATCGGCGCCCAAGAGGCACAAAGCCAATTAATGAAGGCCTAAAGCCGATCAATGAACCGTAAGGCCGATCAATGCTTAAAAGGCACAAAGCCGACCAATGCCTAAGAGGCACCAGGCTGATTAATGCCCAAGGGGCGCAAGACCGATCAATGAGCCGTGAGGCTGATCAATGCTCAAGAGGCACAAAGCCGACCAATGCCCAAAAGGCATCAGGCTGATCAATGCCCAAGGGGTGCAATATCGATCAATGAGCCGTAAGGCCGATCAATTGATATTTTTGGGGCATGAAGCGGACCAATGCCCAAAAGAAGTTTATTATTTAGGCTGATTTAAATATGCAGTCAATTGATATTTGAGGGTGATCTAATAAGTCAACCCTGATACTATATCGACTAATCTGACGGATTGGTCAAAGAAGGTAAACCATGAGGACTAGAACGGATAATGATCACT
The DNA here is from genome assembly GCA_021397845.1 of Areca catechu. NCBI lineage: Eukaryota > Viridiplantae > Streptophyta > Magnoliopsida > Arecales > Arecaceae > Areca > Areca catechu. The sequence continues at coordinate 166,115,674 of CM038043.1, forward strand.
GCACGTGCTAGTCCACTAACGAACTAACCGTTTACAATTTTCTTTGCTGGATTCGGTTAGAATCGTAGCCTGTGAATACCGGTGAGTAAAGGACCTCTGGGGGGTTTAATTGGAAACAGAAAAACTCCTGCACATCCTCTACTCTAGTTTTCTCTCAGATCTAATCTGTTTTAGTCTGGACTCTGTGACTGACTTGAGCGTCGGAGTGTCCCCCCACCGAAACTTTCCCGGTGAGAGGATTTATTTGCAAGGTTGAAAAATCAATTCAGCTGACAAAGACTTCTATCAGACGATGAAAAAGAGCTAGATCAACCTGCTGAACTCATCTCCAATAAATTTGAACCAAGCTTGAGCGTCACAGTAATCTGAACACAACATTACTCGTTCCAAAGTTTCTGTCTTCTCTCTATTTAGTCTCCTATCTTCAACCTTCTCATGTTTGCTGGGTTAAGAAGGTTGACTTAGAATTAAAAGACATGGCTCAAAATCAAACACGCAAAGCAATTGACATGGTCAGGGTGAAAACTAAGCGTGTTTCTAGCTCATGAACTGTGAGGAGTGGTTTTTAATTCTACGCCTATCAAGGATATATTTGATTGGATGGAGTTAGACTTTACTATAGGAACTAAAATAACCCACACCCATTTCAGCCATTTGATTAAAGAGAATCTTGTTTTCATTTCGATTTCAGGAAGAATAAGAATCTTCTAATCTTCTAAAATCCAATCCATATTTTTTTTTTCTAGTATTTAAATCCTATTTCAATTCTGGTTACAAACTAAATATATTGAAGAATATGATTATTTTAATTCTTATTCTATTCCTGATTTCGATTCCGATCCGGATCGTGATGAACTCTAATTGATTTATAAATTAACTAAAGCATGCTGCTTGAGTTATCCTTGAATTTTGATTATGCTTTCCCGAGAATTTGAATGATCATCATCTTAGAACTAACCTATCCAACCAGCACAATTTCTTTTAAGCATGTTTAGTTCAAGGGAGTAGGGCTCTAAATTACAAATGGGGATGAGAAATTTTTATTCTAGACATTTGGTTGGAAAAAAAAAACTCATTTCCATTTCAATAATAAAAGGGAACGAAAATATTCCAATCCTTACATATCTAATCCCGTTTCTGTTTGGGTATTCAAATTGCATTTTCTTTCCCATTCCAAGCAGTCCCGATTTTGATTCCCGTCAAATACGCAGCTCAGGAGCACACGCCATCGAGTCATCCTCCTCAGTGGATTGACGGTGCCAACTCATTAAATTAGCCCTTTGGAATCTTTAGGAGACCAATTCACACTCTGACCCTGGAGAGATCGGTGCAGAACAGCGGGACCAAACTAGAACCAACCACAGCATGACGCATAAACCAAATCTGACCGTCTGCAGCCTGGCATCTCACTATGAGATCGAAGCTGCACATCTTTTTGTAACTCACCGAGCAGCAGATCAGCTCGTATTCATGCCTTCTAGATTAAATATGATATATGTATATTGGGTAAATAAATAAATTATATATCAGTCCCCATCAAGTAAACATAGAACCAAATGGCCCATATGTCCGTTTCCGCAGGGCACTAGACCCACTTGCCCCATCGCCACCGTACAAAGACTTTTCACGCAGGGCCGCGAATCCCGAACCACGTATTGCCCTCTCGTGACAGGTGCGTTTGAGAAGTTATGATGAAATGTGAGACAAGACATAAGAAAGATCAATAGCACCGAGTAGAAATAACAGGCAATATAAACATCCCCACCAACAAGACTATATCTTAATAACCCAAAAGTAATTCCTACATAAGATACTTGAGAGCATACATAGCGAAGTTACCATCAAGAATATATTGGACAAGATAGCATGGAAGTGGTACGAATCTACAATTTCTCAGTAAACAAATCTTATGAATTTTTATGTCATTCAAGTATGACATCTGTATTGGAATATGTCACCCATAGAAAAGGTGAAAATATTCGATTGGTTGGTGTTTAATGATAGAATTCTAACAGCAGATAATATGAAAAAAAAAAAAAAAAACATAGATAGAATGGACCCATATACTGTCTCTATTATGCGGAAAGGAAGTGGAAACTGTTAATCACTTACTTTGTAAAATGTGAATTCATTCAAACCACTCTGAAAAAATTTGAAGACGGTTATCCAGGCATTTAATTCCCAACACATTTGAAGATATGTGGAATGACCGGAGGCAAACAATACAGAATAAGAATCGAAGGATGGGTTGGGATTGCCTACCGACTACGACATGCTGCCTTGGAATGCGTGGAAAGAAAGGAATAACAAAGTATTTAGGTTTGAAGCTAAAGCTGCTAGAGTGGTGCAAAGTAATGCCATTTCCTCTGGGAAAGTTGGACGTCATGCCACGGAGGAAAACATGTAGAGTTAGACTTATTAAAATGGGCTAGAGTCCATGAATCAGTTTATTTAGTCCTATAAATGAATCAGATCGGACTAAAAAAAATTGATCCATTTATATAAGTAGGTTTTTTGGCCCGGCCCCTGTAGCCCATGGGCTCAATAGGATTAGGGCCGGGCCAGCCCATGAACCATGATATAATAATAATAATAATAATAAAACTTAGCCTTATGGGTCAGGATTCACTTAATTTGTTACTGTTAGTCAACTCATCTACGGTCCTACAGTTTACTGGTTTAGGACTTACTAATTACTACTTACAGGATGAAGACTGAAGGCATTAGAGATTTTATTTACTCGACGACGACGAGAGACCGGGAGTTGAAACTCGGGACCCTCTGTTAGGGTTAGGTCAAAGCCGCCGTCCTCCGTCGGAGAGAATTGGTGAGTCCATGAGTGACTCATGGAGAGCCACCGAAGAACGGAGTCTCAAGTTTGGCTGTTTGGAAGAATCGGAGATGGGAGAACGAAGAACCCCACCCCACAGCCGCCGTTCTTCTTTCGCGAGACCATGATGCCGGCCAGAACCCAAGACTTCGGCTGTTCCGCAGTGAGGACTCGTCATTCTTCCATTTTTTTTTTTTTTTTTTATTTCTCTCAACGGATCATTAGAGACAGTGACCAGTAAGGCACGGATCCGAGGGGGCTCGGGGTCGGGGGTGCCACCGTCGTTGTGCCGGCCTGCCGTGAGGGTTCACAGGCTTTTCCCGATGTCGTGTCGATCCATCATCGAAATAGTGTAGATTGGAGAGGGGGAAGTTTGATTTCCAGGTTTTCCCTGCTTTCCATCTCCCACCGGCCACCTTTCCCAAAATCTATAGAAACGAATAGTATAAATTGATTCATTTTTTTTTACTTGATATTTTCAGCACGTGGATCCCTAGCCCACGATCCTAGCTCACAGTCCTAATCCACGGCTCTAGTCCACGACCCTAACCCACGGTCTACATAGGGAGCTGGCCCGGTCCTAATCCACGGCCCACATAGGATCGGGTCGGATTGAATTTTTTTGATATGTTTGTACAAATAGGTCTAGCCCTGTCCGGTTGATAAAATGCATGTCCATATAAATTAGAATCGAACCAGATCAAGCCGGACCATATTGACAGCTCTAGATAGGGCTCAGCAAATTCTATGGATGATAGAAAAGAAAGGTACTGCAACGATTTAACAGACGAGACCCCCTTGAAAGGCAAGCAGAGAACCACAAATTCATGGCCTTATAATTTATTCCCGATCACTCTAGTGTGTGGTATGCGAGTGCGCAATACTAGACTGCAAATGTACAAACTCTGTGCGCACTACTAAGTTTATATTAAAAATAAAGGTGGATTACCTTCCGTTCAATCAAAAAAAATTCTAGATAAATCATGAAAAACTCAAGTAAATTCCATACACTTTCGAGAACGACAATCATGTTTTGGAGAATCATTTGGCCACTAATTAAAAATATAACTGCTATCATGTAAAAAGAGATGCTCTTGGTACACAACGTTATCACAAGTCATCCTGATATTGGCTTCCCTGGATGGAAGAATACTTTTCTATTCACAATTTTATGAATAATGTTAACAACTTAAAGATTCCAACCATATCGTCAAGTAACAGCCACATTTCGACAAACACTCGAAGCCATCTATCAATGCCATTTCCTTGGTTGCCCTCCCTAGACCGAACAATTTTTATAAGAAGACGGATGAAACGGTGGGGAAGGTAAGTTCACTAGCGGTAATTCGACCGCGAGGTCAACCGGCCAAGTCTTCGCCGCCACGTGGGTGGCTGACCAAGAAATATCTCCATTCCAAGTCTGCTCTCCGTGGCAGAAAAAATGTCCATGGTCTCATCTTCCACCAATTAATATTGATTTCTGAAAGCATGAGAAGCCAGCAGCTTCATCAAAAACGCTAATCCATGGCTCCACCCCCAGTCCCCATCCTCATCCTCTACGTCCTCCTCCTCCTCCTCATCCTCCTCAGCTTCCACCCACCAGCCAAAGCCCAAAAGCAGAAGCAGATTGGTTACTTATCCAACACTAATTCCCCCTGGTTTCCCTCAAACAACAGCATCCTCGTCTCCCAGGACCGAACCTACGCTGCCGGCTTCAGACCCTCCCCCTCCTCCTCCTCCGACGGCTACTTCTTCGCGGTGTGGGTCCAAAAGTCAAATGATAGGACAGTTGTCTGGTCCCTCAACCGCAACAGACCGGTCAGCAACTCATCCGTCCTCGCCATCTCCCCCTCCGGCGTCCTCTCCCTTAACGACTCCTCTGGCACCAATCTCTGGAATAACGCCAGCGGAGGTTCAAAGCTACAACTACAAGATAACGGCGAGCTGGTGTTTGGCAAGTGGACCAGCTTTCACTCCCCCACAGACACCGTCCTCACCAACCAGTCCCTCCCTCCGCAAAAAGTAACGCTCAGCTCCGGCAAGTACCAGCTCGTAAACGCAACAAGCCTCGTCTACAACAGCTCCGACACATACTGGCCGGGGCAGAACGCCATCCGCAACCTCTCATCCGAGGGGGTGCTAGTCACGGACAATGCGGCTAATAACATCGTGCTGGCAGACAATGGACTGGTGGTAATCCGAAGGCTTACCCTGGACGTCGACGGCAACCTCAGGGTCTATAGCCTCGAAAGCTCCGGGCGGTGGAGAGTGGTCTGGCAGGCGATACAGGAGCTCTGCACCATCCATGGCACCTGCGGGGTCAATGCCATCTGCGAGCCCCTCGGGTCGGATGCCACGCAGTGCTCGTGCCCACCGGGCTACAAAAACAGCAGCGGGGGCTGCCAAAGGAAAATACCGAACCTTCAGCAGAGCCAATTCTTGCGGCTGGACTTTGTGAGCTTCCGCGACGAGCCCGGCAATGAGGACCCGACATCGACACCGCGCACTTTCAAGGCCTGCAAATCGACATGCCTGAGAACCAACGGCTGCGTCGCATTCAGCTACAAATATACCGGCACGCAGGGATGCGTCATCCTTAAAAACAAGCTCATCAATGGGTACTGGTCGCCGGAGACGGAGCTCGCAACATTCCTCCGGGTGTCGAGTTCTGAGACAGACGAGTCCCACTTCACGGCGATGACTTCCATGATAGACACGGTGTGCCCGGTCCGGGTCAGACTCCCTGTCCCTCCCAAGGAGTCCAAGACCACCGCCATGAACGTGGCAATTATTGCCACCTTGTTCACCCTCGAGCTCCTTGCCGGGATACTGTCCTTCTGGGCCTTCCTTCGGAAGTACTCCAAGTACAGGGACATGGCCCGGACCTTTGGATTGGAACTCCTGCCCGGAGGAGGGCCCAAGCGGTTCTCCTATGCCGAGCTGAAGGCCGCCACCAATGACTTCTCCAACGTGATCGGCAGCGGCGGGTACGGTGTGGTCTACAAGGGGCAGCTCCCGGACCGCCGTGTTATTGCCGTGAAGCGCCTCAGGAACGTCGACGGTGGCGAAGCGGAATTCTGGGCCGAGGTCACCATCATTGCGAGGATGCACCACCTGAACCTTGTCCGCATGTGGGGCTTCTGCGCCGAGAAGGAGCAGCGGATGCTTGTGTATGAGTACATCCCCAATGGCTCCCTCGACAAATTCCTCTTCCCCGAAGAAGAGGTATTGGGCGATGACACGACCGATGAGTCGAAGAAGCAGCTAGTCACCTCAAGGCCTCTTCTTGATTGGAACATTAGATACAGGATTGCACTTGGAGTGGCAAGAGCGATTGCTTACCTTCACGAGGAATGCCTCGAGTGGGTTCTGCACTGTGACATCAAGCCAGAGAACATACTGCTCGAGGACGACTTCTGCCCGAAGGTATCGGACTTTGGCCTCTCAAAGCTGACCAACAAGAAGGACAAGGTAACCATGTCTCGGATCCGAGGAACCAGAGGATACCTGGCTCCAGAGTGGGTGATCCATAGGGAGCCGATCACTGCAAAGGCCGATGTCTATAGCTTTGGCATGGTGCTACTGGAAATTGTGACCGGAATGAGGAACAGCGGATTCCGGCGATCTTCGCTGGCAAGCGAGGACTGGTACTTCCCCAAGTGGGCATTTGAGATGGTGTACGTGCAGCAGAAGGTGGAAGGTATTCTGGATGCCCGAATAGCAGACAGTTATGATAATCGAATGCATTTCGAGCTGGTGGAACGCATGGTGAAGACTTCAATGTGGTGCTTGCAGGATCGAGCAGAAATGAGGCCTTCCATGGGGAAGGTAGCAAAGATGCTGGAGGGTTCGGTGGAGATCACGGAACCAGCGAAGCCAGCTATTTTCTGCGTCGGAGAGGAGTAAGCTCCACCAGAACTATGAGAATTCATCCGTGCAGAAGAAATGGATGGAATTCTGGGGTTAAGTGAATGACTATAAAAGAGAACTGGTTATGCCATGGTCTGAATTCAGAGTTTGGAATAATAATCAGAGTATCCAGGAAACTGGGCTCTGTTATGTATAATTATTTTTCGGTGGGTAATTCTGTTTCAGTAGATTGTATTGGTTTGGAATAATATTCAGTGTATCCAGGAAACTGGGCTCTGTTGTTATGCATGATTAGATTTCAGAGGGTAATTCTGTTTCAGTAGATTGCATTGCAATGCACTTGAACTTTCTTGACGGCCATGCCTGAAATTTTATAGCATTCCGCAAGCAAAATTGCTATTAAGAAAACATGAATTTAAACCGAGGACATATTAATATAACAGCCGTCTTGCCAGCTTGTCAGGCACATTTCGGTCCTACAAAATGATTAAGATAAAGGAGCACATCTGACACTCCAAGAAAGCAACGGTTGAAGTGGGCATTGTTCCTGTTTAGGTCCTCTAAGATGTAACCTCAGATCCCTTATTTTAGTTCGATCCATGATTTCCACTTACTCCCAGCTGCTATACACACTTCAACCAGGTTCCAACACCCCGTCCTAGCCCGAGACTGCACATTGCTTTCTTGCTTATTTTTTTGAAATGAAAGAAAAGATTGCGTGGAGCCGGACATACGAAGACCAAGTGTTAGCAAGAGCTTGTCTGTGAAAATACTCCACTATATATAATATTCGTGAAGGTTAAGATTGGTTACCGGTAGGAGGGTTCACGAAAATTTGCAAGCAAGACCGAAAAACCAACCACATCAAATTTGTGACCGGTGCAAGGAGAAATACGAGATAGACATGGCAGAATCATTACGAGAACCTGGGTCAAATGGGCCATTTCTGGGCCAAAGTTAGTAGTCCTGGCCGACTTCAACCAAAACTAAAAAAAAAAAATCATTTGAGATAGGAGACTTCATCCCTTACTTGATCGAGCGTAAAACTGCCATGACAATCGGCAAGGTCACCGTGAAAGAGTGGGAGACGGCTGGAGGACCCTTGAAGGTAGACTAGACTCTCGAATGGCCGGACTTATCCACCATAAGCTGAGATTATCTTCTTCGAACTCTCTCTTTAAAAACTCTCCTTCATCGCCTCAAATCGAACCCAAACCGAGCCCCTCCACCTTCTTTCCTAGCACCGCTGGCCATAGAACTATCAAAGCTAAGCCCCGACCATCCAAAGATCCCTCTGCTTCCTACCCAATCCCTCTACCTTCCTTTGATTTGGAAATCTTAAGCTATTTAGCCTCTTTTACCATCGAAATCGAGCATCACCGGTTGCGTCGCCGCCATCACCATCCTTGCCGGTAAGCCCTCTCCCCCTCTATCTTCTTTTGGCCGCTTGTATCGCTGCCATGGCAGTAAGAGACGATGCCTCGTTCCATATTTTTCTCCTCTCTCAGCTCCCTACTAGTGGCCGGACAACCACCGATTGTGCCGCTCAACCCCCCCCCCCCCCCCATCCCTTTCCAGCCATGATGGTCGGACCACCGCCCCCTCTTCATCATCGATTTTCTAAAATCATGGAACCAAGGTAGGCCCTCTTCGGGCCTAGTATAAGAAGGAAAAAAAAAGAAAGCAGATGAAGGAGAAAAGAAAGAAAAAAATAAATGAAGAGAGAGAAGAGAGAGAGATAAGAGATAAATAGGAGAGAAAGGGGAGAGAGAAGTGGAGAGAGATGAGAGAGAAGAGGAAAGAGAGAGAAAAGAAAGAATAAAATAAATAAATAAGTATTTGAAAAATGATATCTAAATTTGTAAAATCAATTTTTTGATTGGATGTTAATCGTATAGTATTTAGACTGTTTTATTGCTAATTAATTTGATCCTCATCAATTAGATCTAAATGGATATCTAGATCGAGCCTAAATATAGGCCAAACCAAAAATCTCTTTCCTTATCTTTCTTTCTTGGATTAAAGATTAATTATATAAATAATTTATTTTATTAGAGCCTTTATCGCCTCAATCACCAAAGAACTGCCGGATCTAGGATTTAAATCGCATGTTTCTAATAAAATTATTTTTTTTGTAAATTCTCTCTATTCCTAGTATATTTTACTATACATGATCTGATTTAAATATTTAATTATTATTATATTATTTTATTCAAATAAGTACCTTTCCTGCTATACATAGACATAATTTGGTAAAATATTGAATTATACATGCATAAATATTTAAAATAAATTATATTTCATTGCATCAAAAAATGCATTATTTATTGATTATACTCTCTAATCCGACTATGATTACACAAGTTAAGATTTAGTCTTTTTATACCTCCAGCAGGACAATCACTGGTACATGACCGATGGACGGTATATTATAATCAGGAGCTAATTTCTTTTTGGATCTAGCCAGGCAGAGTGATCGCTGGCATCTGAGGATGCATATTATTTGGTGTGATATCAGAACTAGTATCCTTCTAGATTTCTAATGGACGATCACTGGTACATAACTGATGGAGGTATGTGTAATTAGAATGTAGTTTCTTTTGAAACTAGCCACGAACCAATCGGAGCTATAGTTAAAGGGACTAGGAAAGTAAAACGAGAATGAATGATCATCCTTGATTATTTTAAAAATAAATTGTAATCAAATGTACATAATAAAAAAATTATTTTAATTGATCTGATATATTTTATTGGCTTATATTTTATGAATAATCATTCAATTTTATATTTCATGAACTACAGATTATGATAATTTACGAGGCTCATGTAATTCATTATATTTTTTCTTTCTTTTTCAAATGCTACGGAATAGACAGGACTTGAAATCATGAGAAGCTCAAGAATTAGATGAATTTTTGATGGATTACTTATTTCTTATATTTGGTGATCAAAAAATTGAACTTATTATTATTTTATTATGTTTAGTATTTTGAATGATTTGAAAATTAAAAGATTGGTCTTGTATATTTAATGGAATTAGATGGATATGCAGCCATCTGTTGTACACCTGGCTCGATCCTCGAGGATGTGACAATCATGTACCAAAGTCAGGCCCTCCCAAAATTAGCAGCAGCCTTTTTTAAAAATTGTTTGATGGAAGGAAGGCAAAAGCCACTCTGCTTTTATTAAAGAAGAGAGGTTACAATAGTATACAAAATTAGTAGCAACCATTGTAGACAAACATTGGCAAGCAGCTTACCGCATTTAAGGTCAAAGAAAGCACCAGTCCCTCTTCTAAGGTATAACCCAAAGAAAAATTGTTTGCTAAATGCCAGCAGCTACCACCAAAGGAATGAAGGCATTTTAGACACATTGCTAAATTGTGCAGATGCACAAACTAAGGGATGAACACACCATTTCCCTTGCTGCACCAGTAATTGCATCCTGAACATTCAGACCGTCCTGAGAGATAACCCACTTGCGAGCCAATTACTAAAGAACAATTGTTTGCTACAAATGATTGGAGGTCTACTCGACTGGAAAAAATGTCTGCAGTATTTCAACCAATGACAGTCAGTTTTCACTGGAAGTTACTAGATGGCACAACTCTCTTGGAAACACTTTCAGCCTCAATTGTTTCTGCAAGCAAGTCTTCAGGTATTTAAAACCTTACAAGGACACCCCTGACAACGCCAATGGAATCAAACCCAACTTAGATTTGAGCATCTACCCTGAAATAATATTTCACCTAGAACTAGATCATTGGAAAAGCTTCTGATCAATGTTCAGCTTAATAACTCACCTGGAAGAGTTTCAACATCTACCACTCAACAGCCCAACAGTTCTGATCAAATTTTCATTAACTATAAATGATACAGAAAAAGAAAAGGGTAAAAAAAGCAAAAGGCTGAACAAAATAGAAAGGTAAGAATCATGGTTGCAGAGACACCCTAGGAACATGGCTAAATCCACTGTAGTTGATTTTAGATCAAATCAACCTTAAAGCATGATGGTTCTTGATTTCTTTTTTTTTAAAATCCCAATCAGGCCTTATATCCACTAGCCAGAGAACAACTATCAAATGTTTCTTCTTATCTATGTCTGTATTTACATCCTTGTGAGCAGCAACTTTGGCATCCAACTTTATCCTCTGCAGTGCCTTGTACACACCCCATCTCAGGGCACCGGTAACAACGCACCACCATCAGCACCCTGTGAAAAGCTTCCACTGTTTTGGACACAACTACACAAGCCATCAACCTTGTCTTCCCTTGTTGCCGCTGAATCTCCCGGACCGGGCTCTCTCGAACATGCTGGAGTACGCGTCTCCCGATTCCTGCAAAAAAAGTCCCATGGACCGGTGGTGTTCTGGCAGGGGACACTCCAATGGCTAAGCCAATGGGAGACTTGGAGCAATAGAATGGAAAGATCACAAAGGAGATAGCTCGTGGAGAAGAAGAGCCTGCTTATCTCGGGGTCCCCCTTTTACCTTATATAGATACGGAACTTTACCAGAATCTGTTGAGGGCTAAGCTAGAAATGATCAATTTGCCCTTAGAGGAATCTTAGTAGTAGCCAGATGGCACCAAGAGGGAGTGGCGCCGTGGGATCTGCAGAGTAGTGGCGCTGAGATGTCAGGAATTTGTTATAACAGAATTCTGGTACCACCTGGAACGGGTCTCTGGGACCTCCAGGCCGTCCTTGGAGCGACCCATTTTAGACCGATATGGGCCTGGCTGAAGTGGGTTGGTCGGACCTCTGGTGGGTCGGTTGGACCTCTGACGGGTCGGTCGGACCTAGCTGAAAGGCCGTCGACTCCGGTCTGGTTCGGAGGGAGGCCGGTTGTATATAACAATTGCCCCCTTGCTCTTGGCCTTCGGGAAGGCCTGTAGCTTCGATGGCGAGAGCATCATTCTCACATTGAATGCATTCGTCCTTGAGGGAATTGCGAATCTAATCAGGTGTGCTGCGCCTGGGACAGGTGTCGATCCCGCATTGGAAGCGAAGAGAGTAGTAGTTAATGCAAAAGAGGTGCAATGATGAGCGACCAACCCGGCTCGCTCGGTCGTCGGGCCTCAGAGGTGATTTGGGTGATGTGGCGAGATCTGGGCGGTTGGTGCCATGCTGGGGTAGACCCATCCACCGCTAATCCAGTGATCATGCGGATCGTGGCCAGACTGTGCCTCCTTCCGTCGCATCGACTTCCGCTGTGTGGGGAGTTGTGCCGCCTGACGCCCAGGTCGCGGCGCTAGAGGAATGGTGACAACCACTTCCCTCAGGGCTATATAAGGGGATGTTGAGACTGTGGACGAAGCCTTTGCCACATTCGCCCTTGAAGAGAGATCTCGGCTCGCTCCAGCATCTTCAACCTTTTAGGAAACCCAGCCCTCAAGCCAGTTCTTTTCTCCAAGCCCCTTAACAATGGCCTCTGGTAGCCATAGCTCTAGCCATAGGATAGAGGGACTAGTCCCAGCCAGGTCCAATCTGAACTAGTGCGGGATCGGGTAAAGGCCCTTAGGGTTAGGTTCAACATCCCCTCCACCCTGCACCTCACCGTCCTGGACTGAGAAGGGAGGGTGACCTGGCTGCCGAGCCCGGGAGTCCTCCCAGTGTATAAGGACCACCTGAAGGCCGGTCTCCGATTTCCCCTATGTGATTTCTTCGTCCGAGTCTTCAACCTGTATCGAGTCACTCCTGCGCAGCTAACCCCGAATAGTATTTGAGCCATCAGCTGTTTCGCGGTCTTGTGCCAGAGGGTTGGAGTAGAACCTATGACTTCCCTCTTTGCAAACTTTTTTGTCCTGAAGAGAGACTTCCGGAGCGAGGAGTGATGGGTGTTCAGCCCCCGTCCCGGGCAGAAGATAATCGAGGGTCTTTCCGTCGGCTATTCATGGGTGGAAGTCAAAGTTCTTCTTCATACACAGTCTTCAACCTTGGGGCTTCAACCCGTCATGGGGGGAACCAAGGCCGACAACTGACAAAGGGAGGGAGATCTTGATGGCCGACCAAGCCGACTTCAACGAGTTATAAGCAGTCGGTATCACCATGGTGAAGGAGCTGCTTTGGGAGGACAGCCTTCGCTTGGCCGGAGTTAGCTATCACGAACATTTAGGTAGGGTAGGAGTCAATGCCGTCAGTCTTTTTGTTCTGTCAGCTATATTCTTTCTTTCCTCACTCTGATCTTGTTCTTGTAACAAGATGAAAAATGAAGCCCGACCGCGCAAGGATAGCATAGCAGGCAGCGAGGAAGAGGGCCGCCCAATCCACGGAGCCGACCGCGAGCATGGGGGAGCAAGGCTCCATCGCATGGGAGGACGAACCTCCGTTGCACAGGAGGTGAGACCTTAGTTGCCTGGGAGCTTGGGGCTCCGTTGCATGAAGGAGATGACTCCGTTGAGTGGGAGGAATGAGATCCTGCTGCATGGCATGGGGGAGACTTCGTCGCATGGGAGGAGGCTCTGTCGCATGAGAGGTGGCTCCGTCGCATGGGAGGGAGCTCCGTTGCATTGGAGAGAGCTCCATTGCATGGGAGCTTGAGGCTCCATTGCATGGAAGAAGGCTTTGTTGATGACGTCATAGGAGGTCTTAAGAAGGAATAGAACTCCTCTGTATGGGAGAACAAGGTTCCATTGCATGGAAGAAGGGGAGCTCCATTGCACGGGAGCAAGCTTCGTTGCACAAGGGAGATGAAACCCCCGTCGCATGGGGGAAGTCCCGTTGAATGTTGCATGGGAGAAACGAGACTCCCATTGGATTGGGGGAAGCTCCGTTGGATGGGAGCAAGCCCCGTTGCATGGAAATAAGCCCCGTTGCATGGGAGCATATTCCACTGTATGAGAAAAATGGCTGCATTGCTTGAGAGGAGAAGAGACTCCCGTTGCATGGGAGTAAGCTCCGTTGGATGGGAGCATACTCCGTTGGATGGGGACAAGCTTTGTTGGAGGGGAACAAGCCCCGTTGCATGGGAGCATACTCCGTTGTATGGAAGGAATGAGGGGCCCCGTTGCTTCATGGGAGAGTTGGAACTCCGTCGCGAGAGAGGAAAGAGACTTCCACTGCAGGGGAGAGAAAACCTTGTTGCGTGGGAGGAAGCTTCCGCTTTATGGGAGAACGAGGCTCTGTGAGAGAGCCCGTTGCATGGAAGCATGGAACCCCTTTGCATGGGAGCTTGAGACTCCGTTGATGATGCATAGGAGGTCTTCCTCAAGAAAGAATAGAACTCCTCTACATGGGAGGATAGACCTCCATTTGGGGGAAGAGGACTTCGTTAAACAGGAGAATAGATCTCCGTCGCATAGTGGAGGAGAACCGCTGCACGGGAACATGGTACTCCACGGCATGGGAGGAAGAAGCTTCTGTTGAATGTTGCATGGGAGAAACGAGACACCCGCTGGATGGGGGGAAGCTTCGTTGGATGGGAGCAAGCCCCGTTGCATGGGAGCATACTCCGTCGAACGGGGGAAAGCTCTGTTGGATGGGAGCAAGCCCCGTAGCACGGGAGCATACTCCGTCGCATGGGCTTCTTTTTTCTTCACGATGGCCCGATCCTTCCTCCCTCTCTTCTTTTTCTCTTTTCTTCTTTCTTCTTCTTCTCTCTTTTTTTTTTTTTGGTGGGGCTCTTGGATGGTGGCACCGCCAGGAGGTGGCTCCATCCTTGGCCTGATGCCAGTTGCCCCGTCAAGGGTGGCGATGCACTTTCACAGCTCAAGGTTTTTGGTCGAGGCCACTCCTTCGAGCCTCGAAAGAGAGGGAGAAGTTCTCGTGCCCCCATCCCCGTGCCCCCGGTCTGCCCCCCAGGGACTAAGGACAAAGGTGGAAACCATCATCCCACCTAATTGAGGAGCATGGATCTGCCCCCTACCTGGCGCGCCAATCTGTTGCCGCCTAGATCGCCGTTGCCGTAGCTCTTACGTGGGCTAGGTGAGTGGACTCCCCGCCAGCATCACCGGGCTCGTCGGTCGGAGACGATCAAGGAAAACATAGTCGTAGTTGGGATGAAAGGGGCTTGGTACTGTGGTGGTCCTCCTGTGGGCCTCTCCGATGAGGAGTCTTCTTCTTCCATATCATCCCTCCGTTGGGCGATACCTGCAAAACAAGGAGACCTGCGCCGGGGATTCCGGCAAAGACACTCCGACGATCAAGTCAGTGGGACGATCGAAGGAGATAAAAGATCTCTGAGGCGGAGAGCTTGGGGGACTCTCTGCTGCCAAAGGGTGATAGATAATGTAAGAATGAAGAGAGTGTGTTGCCTCTTACCCCTTCTCACCTCTTCCTGCTACTCTTATGTAGACGAGCGGCTCTTGGTGTTCAGAGAGGCACGTTCTTCTTGGTATAGGCCTGTGAGGCTTCCACAGGCCTGGGAGGCTTAGATAGGTTGGTCAACCTTCTCCTTCCAAGTGGTTCAGGAGGTTGGTGAAGGGGCACAATGCCTTGGATGGGACACGGCTTCCTAATTAGTGTAAATTGTATCCTGGGGCTTTAATATAGCCCTTCTGGTAGGAGGCACACTAGGGACGATGATTTTACATGTTAGGCTGCCACCGTACCTATATTTCGAAAAGCATACCTGGGATGGAGACGATGATATACGGATCAAGAGAGACTGGCGGATGGAGGCTCTTCATGCGCACAGTTCGAGGTGCACGGCACGAGATGCCTCCTTCATGCGGACCGGGGTGCGTAGGCAACAGTCTCTTGGGCACGCAGACCGAGGCGCGGGAGCGAGATGCTTTGGCGTGAACGAGCGGGCAAGGTGCCGGCCTTGGCGCGGGCTAGGATAGAACCGCATCATGCTGGAAGAGCAGACCGGATGGAGCCTGGCGTGTCGTATCGGAGCTGGGTGCACCGTGAGCGAAAGCGGGGCTGGAGTCAACGCGTGCGTCTGGACTGGGAAGCGCAGGGCGGTAGCGCAGGCCTCCCGCGGGCGGATCCCTACGAGCGACCGGCCGCTGGGGCGGGCGGAGCCAAGGTGGACCGGTGCTGGCGGATATGGACACCGGGAAGGCTGATGCCGAGGCGGATCAGCGCAGGGGCAGGTGGCACCGAGGTGCACCGGCGCTGGGGCGTGCCCTGGCGCGGTCGCGGAGCTGCGAGTGCACGGATGCGGCCAAGCCGAGCTGGGAGCCGAACCGGGAGGACCGGACCGGGGCACCGATCGCTGGACTGGAGCGGGGCAGGACCGGAGCTATGAGCGGAGGCAGTGCCGAGGTGGGTTTCCCACGGGCAGAAGCGGAGCTGGGTGCACCGAACTGGAGCGGTCGCAGGCGTGGGCAGAGCCGGGCTGGCACGAGGCAGCCGTGGGCTTGCCCAGCTGAGTCAGTGCCGGAGCTGGCGAAGGTGAGCTGGGGCCGGCCGTCGCGCCGTGGGCGAGGTCGGGAGGAGCCGGAGGCGCCGGAGCTCGGAGGCGAGCCTCCCGCGGGCGAACTAGGCGCCGGCTCGGGCGGAAGGCGGAGGTGCCGGAGCGGGCGGAGGCGAGCCGGGGCCGGCCGTCACGCCGTGGGCGAGGTCAGGAGGAGCCAGAGGAGCCGGAGGTGCCAGAGCTTGGAGGCGAGCCTCCCGCGAGCGAACTGGGCGCCGGCTCGGGCGGAAGCTGGAGGTGCCGGAGCAGGCGAAGGCGAGTCGGGGCCGGCCGTGGGCGAGGTCGGGAGGAGCCGGAGGCGCCGGAGCTCGGAGGCGAGCCTCCCGCGGGCGAACTGGGCGCCAGCCGTGGGCGAGGTCGGGAGGAGCCGGAGGCGCCGGAGCTCGGAGGCGAGCCTCCCGCGGGCGAACTGGGCGCCGGCTCGGGCGGAAGCCTCCCGCGAGCTTCCCACGTGCGGACCGGGCACCGGCCTGGGCGAAAGCCGGAGGCGCCAGAGCTCAGAGGCATGGCAGGTCGGGGGCTCGCCGGCGTGGGGTCGCACCGGACCGGACGGAGGCGAGGCACTGTCGTGGTGCCGCCGGTCGTTGCCCTGGCGCGTGCCTGCCTTGGTGCAAGCGTGCGCATGGGCGGTGTAGGTGCCAGTTTTCCCTGGCACAAGTGATGGACGCGCGTACCTCCCGTGCGCACGGACCGAGGCATAGAGAAGGTGCCGAGCTGGGATAGCTGGAGTCGACCTGGGCATGCCACGAGCATGCCGAGCTGGACTGGGGGCGTGCCATGGGCGTGCCGAGCTAGAGCTGACCTGGGCATGCTCGTGGCATGCCGAACTGAACTGAACGGCCGAAGTTGGACTTCTCATGGCTGAAGTGAGGCCGAGGTACTAGTTCACCACCGAGGTAGGGCCGAGCCGAGCTGGGCTGAACCGTCACATGGCCGAAGTGGGACCATGGTGAGGCCGAGGTGGAAAGGTGCCTGGCCGAGGTGGCAGAGTATGTGGCCGAGCCAGCCTCCAAGGAGGATGCGTGTCAGGGGCGAATGGATCTTGTTCACTACTGTAACACTTACGATTTGTGAGGTTTGTAGGTCAGAGTATTTAGATTGTTTGTTGTTAACCCAATCCCCTGATGATCATAAGCCATTGCTTGACATATCATTGAAATGCATTATTTATAATTTATATAAGTAATAGGAACTCAAGTGCTGGTTACAAATGAGTATAGCTACAATAAAGGTATGTTATTGTAACATCAGGTATTTCTTATTTCTGCAAATAACTGTTGATAGTACTATGATTACATATCTTATTATATATCACAGGAAAAGTACAACTATATCAGATTGTGTGCCGTTAGATCACTCATAGATGAGATCACCATGCTTCGTGGTCCATCACATGGTTGCTTCCAGTAGTTGTCAGGCTACATCACGCTATATGAAAAGAAGCATTCGGCTGTGTTGTATAATGTTGTTGAAGCTCAGTTGCTCATTTGGTTGTATTTTATTTAATGCTAAATGCAAGCTCCTATAGATTTTAAGACAACCATGTCAATGTATAGCCTTTGCTCCCTATGTTGAAATTTCCTACTGGGCTATCGATGTTAGACTTGGGAGTTGGATGGAATTGTGGATTCAACTGTATTACTAAACAATGTCTGTGAATATTATTTTTTGTGATTGTTATATGTGTTATTCGTCATACTATAATGTTATGATGCAGTTTGAATATACAGGTCATTGTGATATATTACATTATGTAAACATTAATATAATATGAATGCCTATTCCAGGCAATTTTCTCAATATACTTGTGGGTCTTGTTATGGTCTTCGTTACAGGTGATACATTTATTTTTTGATGGTAATCTAAGGGGAGTGTTTTTAAATTTTTTTTTATAAGTTTATTATTACTCTTGTATATGACTGGAACGTAGTAGGACTGGCCCAATAGGCTTCGGGCCGGATCGAAGTCGGGTAGGATTTCGGGTCAGGCCTAAGTACATAGGGTTGGACTTAGGGTTCATAATAAATTAATTTGTATAACATAATTTTAATACATCATAATCATAAAATAATATGAATAAATTAAAAATAATTGCTTTGTTAAATATACCATAATATTAAATCATTTAGTATAACATATTTTTAATAGATCAAATTAATAAATTAATATGAATAAAAAATTATACTTATTTAAATATATAATTAAAAAAAATTTATAACTCAATTTATTTTATTTATTGATCAGGAATAGTATTAGAATTTTATAAAAATTCTTTCCTATTCTAGTAAAATACAGGCTTATTTTCATGTCATTTAAATATCATTTAAAATAATACCGTATTAATTACATTAGAATAAGATGCAATATCAAATTTTGATCCAAATAAAATAATAAATTATTATTGGAGAATACCTGTTCCCATACCAGAAATAACTTTTTGCGCCCCCCCCCCCCCCCCCCCCCCCCCGCCCCGCCCCGCCCCGCCGCAAACATAACCATGCTCTGATTATAACTTCAGTAAAATCTTTGCTGGACTCAAATGTAACAAAAAAAAAAGAAAAAGAAAAAGAAAAAAAAAAAAAAAAAAAGAAAAAGTAAGAAAGAAAGATAACGAGAAAGACGAGCTTGATCGTTACCAAGAGTTGTTCAATGGCTTCTCTAGCAAAGCCGAGATGTACATCTCCATGAGCTCTGGTCCCCGGTCGAGCTTCCTCCCCACCTCCCACCTCACCTTCGTAAACCCGACGCTCTCGATCACCGGTACGTACTCCTCCATCTGCTCCCCCACAAAGAAGAAATGATCCAGCCAGAACAAACCCCCAGGCCTCAACACCCTGTACACATCGAACATAATAAAATGCAGCAGCGTAGTCGGGATCCAGTTACTGAGCACATGCATGGAGTGCACGATGTCCAAAGTGTTATCGAAAAACGGCAGCCTCTGCGAGATACTGATGTAGAGCGGCACCACCCCTCTGGCGGCGATGAAGCTGTTGAACGGCCCGTTCAGATTCATGGAGGTGGTGACGATGGTGACGTTGCGTTCTTTCATGCGCACCGCGAAGGTCCCGGAGCCGCCACCAATGTCGAGGCCGATGCGGATGGAGCCCGGTGGGCTCGCGGTGGCAAGGACTTCGTCGATGGTGAAATCGAGGGGATTGGATGAGGGGGTGACCCACCGGTGCTTCTCCCGGCCGTCGAGGTCAAAGCAGTCCTTGCAGTCGTCGAAGGACTTGGAGTGCTTTCGGGCTACGAGGCATGCGAAGGATTTGCAGGAATAGGCGGACCAGTGGACGGAGTTGTCGGGGGGAAGAGACCAGAGGGATAGGGGGAAGGGGAGGGGGGGAGAGGGTTGGGAAGGGGCGGCGGGGTGGCAACGGCGGCGGGGGAGGGGCTCGCAGCCCCGGAGGAGGAGCTTCTGGGCGAGGAGCTCGTCGTCGGGGCAGGAGCCGTTGACGGGGTAGGAGAGGAAGGCGGTGAGTTCGGAGGGGAAGAGGAGGCAGGGGACGCCGACAGGGGGGTTGAGGGTGGCGGAGTCGAAGTTGGGGTTGTGACCGAAGGGGAGGGGATTGGGGGAGGTGAAGGCCAGGAATTCTGAGGGGAGGGAGGGGTTAGAGGGTGGAGAAGAGGAGGGTGAAGGAGTTTGGAGGGAAGAAAAACAAGAGGTTGAGCGGGAGGAGAAGAGGATGAATGTGAGGAGGTTAGAGGAGACGAGGAGGAGAAGGAAGAGGACGTGGGAGAGGCAGAGGTGGTGGTGGGGAGAGCATGAGTCCATGGGGATTTAGGTGCGTTGGGGCATGCGTGATTCTCTCTCTCTCTCTCTCTCTCCCCACCGGTGGACGGAGGTGGCTATATGTATATAAAGGGGTGGTTGGCTAGAGCTTAGGAGCCTTGGAGCTGGAGGCTAGTTAGGCCTTCCTCCATTTTGCGATGGCAGGTCACACTCTTATTTTGAGAACCTTCTGGGAAATGCAACGGTCAAGTTCAGTGGAGACGGATCGGACGTTTGTGCAGTGACCCTTTCCCAAGGATTTTCCGTAAAGGCCGACAAGTGTAATTATTTCTCCGGTCCCTGATTGCTTGTACATTAAGCTCATTACACCTCTACATTGTAATTAATCCCCCATGGTCCAGATCCGGATTAATCTATAATATGCAGCAAAGCATCGTATCTTAAAAGCCACATTTTCTAGCTTCCGCTAGCTTCTAGCCAGCCTGGTAGCATGCTTGTTAAATTAACAAAGCTTAAAGTTTTTTTGAAATAAACAAAGCTTAAAGTTAAAACAACATTTAAGAGAGGAAAATACATCCTAATTTGACTGGGTTCATACGTTACGGTTCTCTTGGTCAGATGGGAGCAAAGATAATGTTTATTTAGTTAATATAATAAAGAGTCAACAAGCTCATACCACATGGATACACTGAATACAGCTGCAAAGACATCGATTAGGTCCATCACGTTTGGCCTTGCCATTTGAATCCAAGCTCACCATGGCAAAGTCAAAATCCAGCATGGGGAATTGCAACAAAACGGAGACCATGGGGAACAGAGACCTGCCCCAGCGGGTCGGACAGAACTCAGAAGAGAGTAAGAAACAACACTGATGAAAACAGTATCATATTTTGATTATTTAACCAGCAAAAGAATTCATAAAATCATACTGTTTCATTCAGGTAAACAGAGGTAAAATGAATGGGAGATCCGCCAGATTTCAGGACTATTTCCGTTTTATCATCACCTGGGACTTGCAATTATATGAAAGCAAAATTTAAGCAAGTTGCCAGGAGTTTGATCTCAATGGATACGAGAATTGGAGCACAGAGGTATATTTCGATTTGTATCATTTACGCACAACTTAATATGAAGGCAAGAAATTGCTCCGTCTGCTTAGTACCTCTATCTGTAGGCTGGTGATGTTGCACTGCTTGATAGAACCCTCATCCTAAACCTCAGGCTAGAGAACTTTCACTTAGATCAGACCGAGCGAAGGCATCAGTCCACATGTTGTTCGCTCTCAAGCTGCTGATTAATGTACCAAGTGGCAAGGTGGCGAACGCCGAGTCCCACAAACATCTTGCAAATGGCAAGCATGATGTAGGTCAGGCTTGACCAGAAGATTATCCAGATTAACCTCCTTGGGAGTGGACCATAGGGAAGAACAATTGCATATACCTGAGTTAGAACTCGGACGACCTGCAGCAAGATTGAGAATGGTTCCCTGACATATAAATACAACCAACCAGTATTCATCGATGGATCCAAAAACTGGTTGCAGTGCCCTACCACGCCGGCTGGTGCAAGAGGCATGAAAGTAAGGTCTTTCCAATGCTCATCAGGCTTCTCATTCAGAGTATGAACAAGATCACAGAAAACAAACCATGAGCTGTGTATTCTTAGTAGAGGCAGAAGAATTTACTAGTTCAATTTTTCTAACAGGAAAGCAACAAAAATGCATAGCCAACTAAAAACCAAGAAAGATTCGTTCAACATAGATGGAAAATGCAGGATTTTGCTCATTTCAAACCAACAACCTCAATTTAAAACACCAGCAGTATATGCCAAATCCACAAGAGCAGTAAATTTTGGCTAGTGCTCATCCTATTCTTGCAGTAAGAACAAAAATGTCAAAAGAGGCAAGCGCTGCAGGTCATGGTATTAATCTAACAGAAGGATTTGCTGATGTGAACTGGTAATGGTGAAAGAAACAAACAATTTAATGCCTTAACCAAGAACATCAAATAAGCGATGTAATTTGCCAAGTCAAAGTTGCACATGCTAAAACCATCTCAGTTGGTTCTCCGCTTGCCGCATCTCCAATATATAACTTACATGGTTACTCCAAGTTGCTCTCATCCTCTGTTTATTGTCCCATACATCAACCTTAACATTCTCATATCTGCAACACTTGGCTTTCATATTTAGAACCCTTAAATTGCAGAACATTTAAAGCCATACAATGTAGAATGGCATATTGCTCTAAAACTTTCCTTTCTAGCCTTGTAGACATGCTAATCATGTAAAAGTACTTCTAAAGCATATTTTCATCTCACTCTACATTACTTCATATAATCTATTTAAAATCAAGAAAAAAATTGGAAATAATATTCTTTGGCCATCAGTTTCAATTAGAAGCTAGATCCTTTTCACTTTTATTCCAGTTTTTAAAAGCTTTCCTCAATAATTGTAATCTAGCATTTATCATAGAAAGCATTGGCACTCCAAAATATCCATAACAAATTCACCAACAATGATAGAAAAGTTGAAACCTAGATTGGTAAATATTGAATGATTTGTTCCTTTTGACAAAGTTTGTTTAATTTTTTTTATTAAGAAAAGGGGACGGTCACCTGGTCAATTCATTGGCATAATAAAAACCACTTGATTAGTTGGCCGTTAATAACAGTTTATAGGAACTTTTTGGAGTTCAAGCCTTTCCGGATTATTGTCTTGGGCAAAAGATTCAGATGATATAAAAAGATGAGTTATGTATTAGCGGATTACATCTCATCTTTTCTCACAAGAAAATAACTTCCAACTACTTTCTGGCCCAAATTGGTTTCCTAAAACTGGTGTTGAATTTCTCAAAAAACTACTATATTTGTCTTTTCCAGATATGTAATCTCATATAATTAATTTTATGAACCAAAATGATAAATTACAGCCCATCACATGGACTACTTTGTCAACCTCCTCAATATCAAACATTTTGTTTCATCAAAAAAATGTCACGCTGCTCTTCAGGATTAATTGCTTAGTCTGCACTGAACTCTATCAACATTTTTCTTCTCTTCCAATAGTTTCATATATATATATATATAATTGCTTTAGCTGTCAAGGTTCTGTGGACTTCTCTAAACAAATCATTTCACTTTAAATTGAGGATAGATGGATATTAGTCAAAAAAATCCTGCCCAAAACAGAAAATGAGAATAGTACTGGGAATCTCGTATGAGCCCTGAGATACATTCTGCTCCCTAGTCCCAAATTATGCTGTGAACAACTCTGCCCAAGCTACTGACAACTTGCTTTCTTGCATCAATTTATTGTCAAAGAGGGGAGATAGCACAGGCAGCTAACAAGAATTTGGAAGTTAACCATGTCCTCTCAATGCAGTAATCTCCATTCACTGACTTCAGCCAAAATTTAATTTTAAAGATCCAAAAGGAACTGGTTTTGATTGCATAGGAACATACATGGAGTGCAATGGTGCAACCTAACACTAATATGTCCAAAATTGATCAGAAGTATAACACAACTTCCACTAGTTTTATCAAGATGTTCTCACTAAAAGTTTTCAAAGTAATTACTATGCATGTCTATGTCACATTGTCTGTCCATAACTACATATACACTCAGAAAGGTTAACTTTTAAGAAATTTTAATTCCATACATATTACAGCTGATTTAGCTTCAAAGCTGGATATGTCAAGAAAAATATATTCTACAGCCTAAAAAGGAAGAATGAAGTAATTAATTTTAGGATGGATGCGCGAGGAGAAATTTAGTAGATGAAATTGCAAATTTCCCTGTTTGCAAAGGTCTTCTAGAAACTCTGAGTATGCAATGGGTTTTATTTCATTAAATTTTGCAAGAAATGAATGCTTGATTGTATCAATAAATGTTTCACACAAAAAAACCTGGAGGGCATCCTGGGGGATTAAAATATTTAAAAAAATAGTTGTGATATAAGCTCAATAAGACAAGTTCTAATGCATTCGCTCTTTTGGTAATCAAACATGCTTATAGTAAAAGACAAACTTACAATAGCAAAACTCTCAAACCAGGGTCCCTCAGCCTCCAAGATATTCTGAGATAGCACAAACTACACATTAGTCGTTATGTGGAACGTCTCAATGATATCTGGATATGAAAATCAACAGTGAAAAAGGTGATATCCATGATGTAGAAATCAGATTATTTATTTTGCCACACACACACACACATATATACATATATCAGTCTCTAACCTAATCATCAAGTAAGTGTCCAAATAGATGGTGTTAATAGCATGAGACTACAATTATACTACATTTTACTATAACCTAATCATTAAATCTAGTGAATTAAATCTACCCATATTTTAAGATATGCAGATCATGATCCATCAAGTAGATTTTCAATTTATATGTCCTATCATATATTTTACTACACTAGTGGTACAATGAATATCATTCATTTTTGTAATGATTTCATGCATAGATTAAAGGCCTCTAGTACAATCAATATCATATATGAAATTTACTTTCTAGACATTTTTCTATAATGTAGATTATAAGTTGGATGGCCTATAGGTGATTTTAAATTCATTAACTCCTTTTCAGCGAGTTAAAGTAAAATGTGTAGTATGACTATATATGTATAGATACAGATATATATGTATGTATCTATATATGCGTGCATGCATGCGTGTAGTGTATGTATATGCATGCATGTACTCTGTAGGCATCTATATCTATATGTACATGTATATGTATGTCTACGAAAATGTGTGTGTATATATATAGAGAGAGAGAGAGGAGGGGGAAGAGAGAGAGAGTGACTTTTTTCTTCCAAAAGGATGAAGGCCTCAATCCTACCAATGCAAAAATCCTGCTGATGCAAAATCAGTGATGGACAATTTAATTTGAAAATTGACACAATTGATCATTATTTATATCCTCAAAGGTACCACCTATAAACCAAAAATCATGTGTTTGACCTCCTACTAATGCATCAAATGGACACAAAAGTGGATAGTAGTAGTAATCTTAGCATTCATAATATGACCAGCCACAAATTGATAATCCACAACATTGACTATGATATACACATCATATATCATGTATGAACCAGCATCCAGTATATTTATATACTTCCATATTATAAATCATGCAAAACATCATAACAAGCCATTAAAACAATTTATTTTTGGACCATTTGATGCATAGGAAAATGATTCAAAATAGATGAGTTTTGGCTTGCAGGAAGTTTTTATGATGTAAATCACGATCAATGGTGCATCGATCCTCCATATAGAATTTCCATCATTGATTTTATGTCAATATGATTGAGGCCTCAATCCATCAAGGAGGAGAGTGAACAATATATATATGCACGAGCATATATTATATATACACTAATTTTAGGTCCCTATTATTCTTCAACTGAGTTGCAATGAAATTTACACTACCTCCATCTCATGTAAATCACAAATATGGGCTTGGATACCAGTATTGGGTGTAATATCAGCTCTAGCCAATACTTGTACCATATTGACATGGATGTTCTACTAGCTAGAATGCCATGACTGAGGAATTGAATATACTAGCTAAATTATACAAATTAAAGGATGATTAAGTATAACTAAAAAAAAAGAGAGAGAAAAAATTTTAAGCATTAGGAAAAATTGGAGCAGGAAAGTTTTTTAAAAAAAATTCTATTTTTATGTGTTTGACTATGTTAGAAATGGTTCAAAACACTCGTATCACGTGCAATTGTGCATACCATCCAAGGCTGATAATAACCATAATGGACAATATAGCAATAATGACCCATTATTTTTTGAGGATGCTTTATGAACTACTATCAAGCTAGCAAAGCAACAAACTGATCATATATCACTTCAAATGCCAAAACTGCATGGATTTGGCCAACACAGGTACAAACTGATCATATACCATACTAGCAATGAGCAATGATTAGTATTTGGTTCCTTGATCATTAGGTTCAATCCTGACCAACAAGGATCAAAATGAGATGTTAACAAGTATGGCACACAAACCATCACCTAGTTGACTCCATGAGCAAAACTTTGTTGATTGCACTTTTGTGAAAAAATAGTAAGCTTCTCCAAACATAACAATAATTATCAAAGTGTGCTCCAACTATTTGGATGAGCATTGTGAATCCTCATACAACTCAAACTCAACTCAACTAAGACTAGAACATAAATAACATGCCAAAACAAAAAATTCACAACAGGCAAACAATAACAACCAATGCAGCTTTTCCTCTTATTCGTTTAATGAGAATTAAGAAGAAAATAAAAGGAAAGAAACTGACTCACCATAGTATATACCAAACTGTGAAGGTTTTCTTTGCTAACGCATTTGGATACACTACTTTTAATCTCAGAGAAGTTATTTGACACCAGTAGAGCTAGTAAAGCATTGTTGTGACCAGGGTTTGCCGAACTGTGCCGTACCAACCGGTTCGGCCTGTACCAAACCAGACTGGCGACCAACCAGCACGGTTCGGTGCCAAAAACCAATTTTCTGGTTTGGAAAAAAAAAAATCAATCCCGAATTTGCTTGAACCGCACCGAACCGGTCAGTTCGGCCAGTTCGGGACTGGTTCGAACCGATTTTTTTTTATTGTGCACTTATTGGGGGGTTTATAAACGACCTGAGACCTCTTTGAGAGCCAGAGAGCTCTCTATTGGAAAGGAAAAACCTTCAACGAAGACTGAAGAGGCTATTTTTTTCCGATTTCAAGCCAATCAAATGCCAAAATAGTAAGAAGAAGGTAGATTCAAGGTACATGTAGCTTCCCTTCTCTCTTTCTCCCTCTTCCCTCTTCTTTTAAAAAAAAATCATGAAAAATGAAAAAATAAGGAGAAATGCTGTCAAAAAAAAATTTTTAGACATGATTTTAGAGTATGTTATAGATCTATGAAAGATCTATACAATGATGCTAAGATCTTGATTTTTTTTGTTAAGTATATAATTTTTAAATTAAAAATTATTTTTGGATTAAAAAATTAATAAAAAATAAAATAGGCATGCTGGTTTGAATCCAAAATCCTAAATCCTAAATCCTAAAAAAAAAAAAGGCCCTAAATGGTGCAAGTTGATAAAGTGATAGCCTGAGCCAATAAGATGAAAGAATGGACAAGTATCCTGCTTAAGGAAATGCAGGTAAGAGATTTATCCATGTAAATGAAAATAAAAAATAACCATCCATCATAAAGGATATCAAATGCAATGATGGCTATTGCTTCATCCAAAATGAACCTCATCAATAGAAAGATCATATAGTCTGGTGAACAATTTGAAAAGCCCTTCTGCAGAATTGAACAGAAAACTTGCAAAACATCTTCGCCAAAAGATTGACAGAGTTGGTCGAATATCTGTCATGAATTTGAAAATTTTGTATCACTAAGCATTCAAATGGTGCACGTATACAAAATACTATATTTTGTCTTCTCACCTCTAACACATTGTATACCACATAGAGTTTGACTATTCCTTGTCCTTGCATGATATGATATATTAGGATGATATCTGATGCATAAGAAAACAATCGCAAAGTGATTATGTACTAACATAATGCTTACAAAGGTTATTTTGCTAGAAGTGACCAAACAGATGGCTGAAAGGAATCAAAACAGATAACAAGAATATTGGAGGCAATGTAATGAAAATGGATATTTTACCTGACCTGTAATTTGTAATGTGATTACTCCTATAGCCAACACAATGAAACAACCAAAATCTGATAACTCAGCAGCATTTGGCCTCTGAAACTGCCTGCCATGAACATGTTAGGTTGATGAGTAGCTTTTAAAGGTTAGTGAACATCAGAAGCATGAACAGAATAGTGGTATGGAAAGTAGAAAAATGAATGAAATGAAAGAATCACATGGAGTAAACATTTCATTATGCTTTTTTTTTTTTTTTTGGTACAGAAAAGGGATAGGGGGCATAAATCCGGTGTAGTTACCCCTGCAGGCCTCCACCCCGTCGAGAAATGTTCAATTCAAGATGCTAGATTTTCGCAACCTTTCTCCATCCAAGGGTGCGTACATCAACCTGACACCACCAAGGTGCCAACTGGTCAGAACGATGAAGAAGAAAGATCTTGGCCTCTCATTCACCCAACTGTCATAGGCCTCAGGGGATAACCCCTGAATTTAATCGAGTCTTCCGCAAAGTCATGCCTCGAACCCGTGACTTGTTAGTTGTGAGGCAAGACCCCAACCATTTCATCATGCTTCATAAAAGATCAACCTATCTGGAAGATAATTAGGTGAACTGCTATAAGTGCAAGACATGCATGAACCAGTTGAAGGAAATCGACTTGCAAAGAAGACTGCAATTCAACTTCCAGCAGTCTATAGGTAGCAGGGTGTCCTGCTGATGAAAAGAATATGCAATCCACATGAACTCACTTCAGATGAGTGCAAAGGCAAGTACCAATGATCAGCTCTCAAGAATGGGTATTACTTATATTGACCTTCTACGCAATAAGTTCTACATAGGGCATGTAGTCCTTGTTTGACCCTGTACTGTTGTCAACTGGTGCAGGGCGGTTGTCAAACGCCTGCAGCGACCAAAACCCCGACTCAGCGAGAACGGATTCTTAGAATTCTTGGATGCTAGGATTGAGCAAGATGGGGAAGATCCTTTGAAACCTGCAACGATCAAGCACTGGAAGGGCAGCGTGATTCCTCACGTTGCCAGCCCTCTACCGGATTTCAATCCGGGTCTTCACGAATGGAAGGGACGAACGATGGGTTTCTCACCGTGAGTCCCTGTTTTTTTTTTTTTTTTTCTACAAGAACTTGGAACGGACAAAGTGATTTCTCACGGAATCGTCCTCTCCCAACCAGGCTTTCAACCTGGTGTGTGCGAGGGGGAAAAGAAGGCCGGACAGCCTTCCACGGAAACAAACACCAAAGCACGGTGAAAAAAATTCCAAAATGCTCTGTCCCTTTTCTTTATTCCTTGGTTCGGTTTTTAAAGCATCAATACAACCAATAACAAAGTCTTCCACGTGACTAACAGGGAGGAAAACAACAAAACAAACACAAACTCAAGACTCCAACACGCTGACTCCATGCGTGAAATACTTCAAACGGGATTTTTTTTAAAAAAAAAACAACAAATAAAAATAAGAATAAAGATCAACAGATCACGCCACTAATAAAATTATAATAATAATAATAAGACTAAAGACTCCGGTTTTTTCCCGGATCCGAAACTTCACGGGCGCTAATAGTGTATTGGGCCTTCGGCCCAATTCCCAATTAATTGTTTTCATCCCAAAAACGGGTCAGATTTGAAACTTGCTTCCCTTGAAGGCGTCTGGACCTGCGCACGTTTCCTGCTGGCGAGGCTGGCTGCCCCAAATCGTCATGGGCCGGAAGCTGAACCGAAACGTCTGGGTTGGGCTTCGCCGAACTATCACCGGGCTGTCTTGATATATGAGTCAACTGATCAGGTTCAATATTCATCTCGATGTCCGCATCACTCTCCCCTTCCTCTGAAAAGCTTGTCCTCAAGCTTGAATTATCACCTGCATAAGGGGTTAGATGTCGAATATTGAATACATCAGAAATAAAGACATCGTCTGGAAATTCAACTCGGTAGGCATTGTCACTAAATTTCTCCAACACTTGACAAGGACCAATTTTCTTTGGTTTGAGTTTGGTGTAGGCCCCCTGTGGATATCGTTATCTTGGCAAGAAGACCCATACCAAATCACCAACCTCAAAAGTCTGCTGTCGACGCGTCTGATCAGCCTTAGCCTTATACTTGGTATAATTTTGCTCTAGATTGGCTTTAACAGTTACGTGCACCTCACGTAGATCCACTCGATCTTCTATCTTCTTACTTGATTTGTTTGGCACATCAACAGGTAAAATATCAAGTAGTCCTCTTGGCAGAAATCCATACAATACCTGAAAGGATGCAAAACCAGTAGAACGGTTCACCGAAGAATTGAACTCAAACTCAATCTTCGGCAAACATACATCCCAGTTTTTAAATTCTTGCACATTGGCTCTCAACAAGTTACCAAGACTTCGGTTGACAGTCTCGATTTGCCCATCGGTCTGAGGATGATAGGGACTACTGAATTTTAATTTTGTACCCAATTTTTTCTACAATTCATGCCAGAAATGCTCCATAAACTTGCTATCTCGGTCAGAAACTATCGACGATGGTAACCCATAATGTCGAACAACTGCAGAAAAATAAAGATCAGCTACTTTCGACGCATCAAATATCGTTTTGCATGGAAAGAAACAAGCCATCTTGCTGAACCGATCTACGACTACCATAATTGAGTCTAGACCTCTCACTGTCCGTGGTAAACCTACAACAAAATCCATAGATACCTCTCGCCACGGCTCATCTGGAATCGGTAAAGGGGTATATAAATCTTGATTTGTATCTGATCCTTTGGATTCCTGACACAAATGGCATCTCTTCACAAAGGCTTTGACATCTCGGTCAAGCCCAGGCCAATAAAACCGTTGACGAATTAACCATGCAGTTTTGTCTCTTCCAAAATGTCCTTGATTATGCAGCTTATGAATAATCAATACACGCAGTGAAGTATTAGGAATACAGAGGCAATTACCACGGAACAAATATCCATCATGTAGGACGAAGTCAGATCAACCTCCAGCTTCCAATTCAGTCACAATGCTCTGGAAATGCTCATCTGCACGGATATCATCCTTCATGCTTTCAAACCCAAGGGTATATACTTGCATAGCACCAATCAATAAACTCCGTTTACTTAAAGCATCTGCCACTTTGTTCAAAGTGCCTGACTTATGCTTGATGCTGAAAGTATACTCCTGTAGAGTACTTACCCATTTTGCATGTCTGGAGCTCAACTTATGCTGTCCCTGTAGAAATTTTAATGCTTGATGATCTGAGTCCAGCACAAATTCTTGCTGGATCAAGTAATGTCGCCAATGATGCAATGACCTCACAATGGCGAATAGCTCCAAATCATAAACCGAATACATCAGTTTGGCACCTCCAAGCTTCTCACTGTAGAAAGCAACGGGTCTCCCATCTTGGCTGAGTACTGCGCCAATCCCAGTCTTCGAAGCATCACAATCCACTTCGAATACCTTGTCAAAATCTGGAAGAACCAACAGTGGTGCTTGTGTCAACTTGACTTTCATCTCATCAAATGCTGCCTGAGCAGTGTCATTCCATCCAAACTGATTTAATTTCAACAAGTCTGTTAAGGGTACAGCAATCTCACTATACCTCTTCACAAAACTTCTGTAAAAACCCGCAAGACCCAAAAAGGATCTCAATTCAGTCAAAGTTGTAGGTGCTGGCCAGTCCACTATCACTCGCACCTTACTTTCATCTGGAAGAATCCCATCACCAGTAACAACATATCCCAGAAAAATTAATTTGTCTACCATCCAAATACACTTCTCTGGGTTAGCAAAAAGTTGGTTTTCACATAATACTGTTAGAACTTGTGAAACATGCTCAACATGCTCTTGTGCTGTCTTACTGTATATCAATATATCATCAAAGTATGCAACAACAAAAGAACTAAGGAATGGATGCAAAACCTGGTTCATTACTCGCATAAACGTACTAGGCGCATTAGATAGCCCGAATGGCATCACCAACCATTCATACAGGCCTTCCTTTGTCTTGAAGGCTGTCTTCCACTCATCACCTGGCTTCATTCTGATCTGATGATACCCACTTTTCAAATCAATCTTAGTAAAGAACACGGCACCACTCAACTGATCTAGCATATCATCCAGCCTCGGTATTGGAAATCTATACTTCACAGTAATTCTGTTTATTGCCCGGCTGTCAACACACATACGCCATGAACCATCCTTTTTCGGTACCAAAAGTGCTGGTACCGCGCACGGGCTAATGCTTTCCCGTACAAAGCCTTTGTCTAAAAAATCTTGAACCTGCCTCTTCAGCTTCTCATGCTGCTGCGGGGTCATTCGGTAATGAGCCTTATTCGGCAACACAGAACCCGGAATCAGATCAATCTCATGCTGAATATCTCGATGTGGTGGCAAACCCGCAGGAAGCTCACTCTGTACAACATCCCGAAATTCCTTCAAAACTGACACCAACTCCTCTGGAAGATCATGTAGCTCCTGCTCCCCATTCTGGCCAAACTCTTCTGGCTTACTAACCAGGGCAAAATAGAAATCTTCTCCCTCTAAACTCGCCTCAAACTCCCTGCTTGGCAAACAAATTACTACCTTCTGTTCAGCCATGTCCTGTAGCGGTTTCAACATCACTTTTCTCCCATCTGGTCGCAGCATATAAGTATAAGTGTAACCATTATACACTGCTTTATTATCAAACTGCCAAGGTCGTCCCAAAATGATGTGTGTCGCATCCATCGGTACAACATCAACTACTATTGACGTCTCAAGCTGAGGACCAAAAGACAAGGCCAACCTACAACGTAGACTGACCTGAATATCTGCATCCCGATTCACCCAGCCGAGCTTGTATGGTTGAGGATGGGGCTCAATCATCAACCCCAATTTCTTCACAGCTTCCTCAGCAATCACATTCTCCCAACTTCCAGAATCAATAATTACCTTGCAAGTTTTACCAGCTACAGTGCACTTTGTTGAAAAAATATCGTGCCGACGCCAATCTCCACCAGCTCTTGGTGCAAGACACATCCTCCTAATGATCAGACTCTCTCCCTGTATGTGGTCTGGGTCAATCACATACATCTCATCCTCGAATTCCTCATCCTCGGGAAATTCAACTTCCTGCTCCTCCATAAGTAACTGGGTACACGCCTTGGGGCACTCATTGGCATAATGTCCTAAGTCATGACACCGATGGCAGCGAACATTGGCTCGATTGCTGCCCACCCTCTGCTGGGGACATGAAACCCCACTCGGCACTGCAGGTCTCGGAGGAACTGTCGAAGTTTGTTGCCTCACCACAGGAGGTGCACTCCTACTACCAGAACTCTGCCCCGAAGACTGACCAGATAAGTTTCCTCTACTCTGGAACCCTCTATTCTGCATCAGGCTCCGCTCCACTGCTTGCGCCCGCATGTGCGCATCACCAACACTGTCAATCCGATGCAGAGCCAACGCATCCTGGATCGGGAATCGCAGTCCAAGCAAATACATAGCTACCAACCTCGGTTCTGACTCCATCAATCGGTTTCGAGCCACTAGTCAGTAGAACTCTGTAGTATAATCTTCCACGCTTCGATTCCCTTGTGTTAAACCATACAATTTAGAATAAAGGACCTGTTCATGGTTCTGAGGAAGGAACTCCCGATTCATCTCCTGCTTTAAGGCTGCCCATGATGCAATTAGTGGCCTCCCATCCATATACCTCCGGTAGTGCTGTGCATGCCACCAAGCCGTTGCTCGATCTCGGAATCGGATTGTGATAAGCGGCACTTGCTTGTCCAAAGACACTTCTTTCAGCCGGAAAACATCGTCAACCTGCAGGGTCCAATCCACATACTCATCAGGATTCAAACCATCTCTGAACTCCGGTATCTCAATCCGAAACCCGGACTCCCAACGAGTCTGATTGTCATGCACAGGTGGCGGTCCAAAATCCCTGGGAAGCACTACATCACACCGCGGTTGCTGCCCTCTTTGCAATGGTGGTGGATCTTCAATATTCTGGAAAAGGTCGGCATCACCTTCTCGATGTTCGTCAGGTACATCGCGATCTTGATGAGGTATAGCACGATCTTGTGCCTCCAACCGTGCCATCATTGCTTGCAAAACAGCCATCATCTGCTGCTGGGTCACCACAACGTCACGAAGAGAAGGCTCCTCGTTGTTCCGCTCCATGGTTGCCGGCAGAATTTTTTTTTTTTTAATCAAGAACGGATCAAGGACAGATCAAGAACGGATCAAGGTTCTGATACCAAGCTAATGCAGGACGGTTGTCAAACGCCTGCAGCGACCAAAACCCCGACTCAGCGAGAACGGGTTCTTAGAATTCTTGGATGCTAGGATTGAGCAAGATGGGGAAGATCCTTTGAAACCTGCAACGATCAAGCACTGGAAGGGCAGCGTGATTCCTACCCTCTACCGGATTTCAATCTGGGTCTTCACGAATGGAAGGGACGAACGATGGGTTTCTCACCGTGAGTCCCTGTTTTTTTTTTTTTTTTTTCTACAAGAACTTGGAACAACGAAGTGATTTCTCACGGAATCGTCCTCTCCCAACCAGGCTTTCAACCTGGTGTGCGTGAGGGGAAAAAGAAGGCCGGACAGCCTTCCACGGAAACAAACACCAAAGCATGGTGAAAAAAGTTCCAAAACACTCTGTCCCTTTTCTTTATTCCTTGGTTCGATTTTTAAAGCATCAATACAACCCATAACAAAGTCTTCCACGTGACTAACAGGGAGGAAAACAACAAAACAAACACAAACTCAAGACTCCAACACGCTGACTCCATGCGTGAAATACTTCAAACGGGATTTTTTTTTTTTAAAAACAACAAATAAAAATAAGAATAAAGATCAAGAGATCACGCCACTAATAAAATTATAATAATAATAATAAGACTAAAGACTCCGGTGTTTTCCCGGATCTGAAACTCCACGGGCGCTAATAGTGTATTGGGCCTTCGGCCCAATTCCCAATTAATTGTTTTCATCCCAAAAACGGGTCAGATTTGAAACTTGCTTTCCTTGAAGGCGTCTGGACCTGCGCACGTTTCCTGCTGGCGAGGCTGGCTTCCCCAAATCGTCATGGGCCGGAAGCTGAACCGAAACATCTAGGTTGGGCTTCGCCAAACTATCACCGGGCTGTCCTGATATATGAGTCAACTGATCAGGTTCAATATTCATCTCGATGTCCGCATCATCAACCCAGTGGCATCTTACGTGCAACTTAGAGAATGTATGTTTCCTATGATCCTTAGTGATTATATGATGCCATTTATGCATCATAAAAGCATTAATGAAGAGAACTAGATTTTAAAGGTTAAATTATAAACAAAGCAATATAAAAACATATAAAAACACTTTCGCAAACACTAACTTATGGCCTATGAGCATAATTTTTTTTATTCCAGAAAAACAATTAACATGTACAGATTGCAACCTACCTGGTGTGCAGCACCCTCCAAATGGTCATAAAAATTCGTGCTAGCATAATAGTTAGTGTTGGTGTGGAGTCCCTGTATCGGCCGGTCGGAGTTGCTGCACCACAAGACCGCTCCTTGGTTCACCTGCAAAATAGGTCCCTTGCCGGAGTCGTTCCGGCGGGGGACACTCCGATGCTTAAGTCAAGGGTGGATCCCAGCCACAGAATGGGAAAGATTCTCGAGAAGCAGAGGAAAAGGCTCTCTTGAATTCAGAGTATGCGTGTATGTATATTGCGTATCTCTCTCGAGCAATTTTTCTTACCGATATTAAAAAGGAGGCCTCCGGCCTGCGGCCCCATTCTTCTCCCGGCGATTACGGAGAGTTGATTTCTCCCCATGATTGGCGATCGTGGATTGTCATTGAGCGGTTCCGGCCAGACCGGAGGCGTGGCAGCTGGAGTTGCATGCCATGATCGTGGCATGAAGATAGTCGATAGTAACCGTTGGTTACTGTTGCCTATTTGGGCCAGATTGTGGTCCCATCTTCAGATTTCCTCTGTTTAGGGAGATTCTCGGTCGGAGATTTCGTCCTCTGCATGAGTCGAGGACTTGGTGTTTACCTAGGGCCGGAGATCGTGTCTTCGACAGGAACCGAAGAGCATGTCTTCGGAAGTCGACGAGAAGCCTGGTCTTCGGTTAGGGCCGAAGACATCATCCGAAGATCTGGCCTTCGGATGTCGTAGGCCGATGAGAAGCCTTGGATTGCCTGTAGTTGGCCTGACCTTTCCTGGTCCGAAGTCAGTGGTTCGGGGAAAAGGTCTTCGGCGTCTTCGGCCAACCGAGCTAGTGTTCGGTTCGTACTTGGACCGGGATACCCTAACAGTTAGCAATGATAGAAATGACTCCAAACAGACAACAATAAGCTGCAAAATTGTGATTAACATTAGAGGTGCTATTCCCTAACAAATAAGGATTGCACCATGATAAAACTAAAGGACTGTAGCTAACTCCTGCAATTTTTTAAAAGTCCACCCGTATCTACTCATGCTTCACCAAACAGGACAACACCTACATGTTGATACAGGTCAATGCAGCACATAATATGGAGTCAAAACAGTAACGGTATGATCAAGATTTCAATCCATGATAAGATCAAGGTAATATGTCATGGATATGTAGCTGCTCAATGCTAGATTGTGCAAGCTATTGCCTTAGCAGCAGCAATTTAGTTGTGCAAGTACAACACCACAAAAAGAACCATATGATATCTACTCCATTGACTAAATTGTGCCGGATTTCTAGTCAAACTGTACCATAAAGAAAAAGCCCAGAACATATTACTGAACACTGGGCCTATGACTCATTCATAACTAATCCGACTATATATATCAGAAGTGCAGGTACACCTGCTCACATCTCCAAGGAACATGGTAATATAGATCCCCTGACGTTTCTTCTCATTCCCAGCAGATATTGTGCTTCTAAGTGAATTACCACCATAAATCTCTCTCATAAAGTATTTTATGGGTGACCTGTCCGAAGATGAGACTTCTGCAAACAATACATAAATGCAAATTGATGCACCATTATGAGAATGCACTGGGTCAAGAAAAGTAAATAGAAGAAAATCTTCTAGCGTGCAACAAAATTTATTAAATGTTAGTATACAAGTAAAGGAAAATATTCATTGGTAGCTCAATAATCACATATTCAACAAATATATTTACTTCATAGAAAATATTGATACCCAGATAATTTAAAAGTTTGCCAACGTGCTTTGCCATATCCACATAATTGACATATTGTTTCCAAGATGAGTAAATAAAGTTATCACTCACACACCAGAAGCAAGCATTGAAGTAAGAATAACAACCAAGCAGGTTGGTTTATCTCCCTTCATCTCAGAAAAATAAACAAATAACAGTTATCAACATTCCCTTCATCTCAGAATAACAACCAAGCAGGTTGGTTTATCTCCCTTCATCTCAGAAAAATAAACAAATAACAGTTATCAACATTCCCATGATTGTGGAGAATGAAGCAAGCCAATCGTTTTTTCATTAACAAATTCATTTTAATTTTTGTGGGGGTCATGGGAAATTCCACATGAACTTCCCAATGCTAGGGCCCCTCAAGTAATGCCATTCTTGAACTTTTGCATCCATACCCTAGAAGACAGCTTTTTGTCATAAATTCTAGAACTTTGTTCTTCCAAACAGGCATTTAATTAAGAACAACAGACTTTCATACGAGAGAAGTACAAGAGAATCTTAATGACTCTCACACATTATAAACCCCAATTCTCCTAGTCTCTGGAATGTAATCAAGACTTGGCATTACTAGGATAACTGCCATGTAGCGGTGCAAATGGATCAGATGATGTTTGTCTGGATCCATTTCTGCATCCAAATCTATAATGATATAGTTATAAGTTTTAGCATCAAACAATAACTATATCCATATTTTTACATGCATTAACAAAATTGGATATGGAGTATGGACAATGGTTACCAATGCTTTTATAATGTTGTCACCTAGGCATCCGCCTAGATGCTTAATTTTTGGCACAGCTGCCTAGGCCAAGCTTGCTTAAACTGCATTTTTTTATGGGTTTCTTTTTCCCTTTTCTTTCCATATTTGAGCCCTATATGGGACATCTGAAACTGCAATGGAGACCATCACCAACATAACAATAGCCAATTGTTTCATCAACAGCTACCAACAGGTCGGTCAGCAATGATCAGTGGCAAAGTGACTATAGTGGCTAGTGCTAGTGCCAGGTTTGTATATATATATTTTTTTTCGATTTTTTTTCTTTCTCTTCAAGCCAGTCTTCATCTTCTTCTTCTCCTGATCTTTTTCTTCTAGTCCCATCTATTCTCCACCTATCCATTCTTCTCCTCATTTTTTATCTTTTGTACTAGCTAGCATCTATTCTACTTGGCCCCTCCTCTCCTTCTTCGCAAATGTTGGTTGTGGCCTTGTAGCTTGTTAGTTACTACTTCCCTGCCCTACTCTTGCTTCTTGATAGGTGTGGGGCTTGCTAGCTACCTAGCCATGGCCCTGCAGCTTGCTAGCTGCTGCAACGACAGTGATGTTATTGCTGCATTCCTTCTTCTCATGGATTTTGATGTTTGAAAATTTAAGCATGAAACATAAGTTTTATAATGTCATATATAGTGAGAAAAGGATGTATATGATATATGCACATGCTTGTTTATCTGATTAAAGGCATGCATATTAAAAGCTAGGAGGGCTTTCCACCTTAAGCTATTGCCTAAGCACCTGCCTAGGCCTTACAAAGAATCCACCACCAGCCTCTCCTAGTCAATTTGACAACTTTGATAGATATGCAAATATAAGATACATATGTAGATACTGTTGCAATCCTAATTTACTTTGATATAGTTCTCTTGAACTCCAACATGAACTATGTGAAAACATCATGTCTTTAATTTAATTTTGTTTCCATAGGGTGGGATCTTGGATTTGCTTGATTGCATCCTCAATAGTCAATGTAATTCAGCAAAATTATTAGGGTCCAGTAAAGAATCAAGCGATTAATCAAATGCAATTATATCTCTTTTGTTTTTTGTATAATCATTTGTTTGTTTCAGAAAAATAATAAAAGAAAGTTGAGAGCCTTATATATTTATTTGTAGTTAATAAAACATAAAGTCAAATAATATCCTACCTGTAAAGTTTCCAACTTATATCTGCTCTTATGTTTGTAATGTCAAATCCAATCTTGCACCCACTTTCACATTCACCAAATAGAAATGGAGACAGATATGGATACCCTGTTATCCAATCCATGTCCAAACTGTTTTCAGCCCTACATCCACGCAACCCATAAGTGCATCACAACCCCTTGAATATCAAACACGATATCTCTAAGCATGTACCAGAGGCATGCTAGCTGCTAGCAGATGGTGAAGCAAAACTCTTTCGGAAGTCAATTACTCTATGCAATCAAAAAGAAAAATGAGGGTCACTGCACATTAAACACAAAATTTGGCCATCTTGAGTGATCATATGATAATAATTAATTGGTATTGCAGGAAATTTATCAAAATCAACTAACAAGTGAACAGGCTGAGCACTTTGCAAGTAGAGTTACCTACCAGCAGATTTGGATCTTCTGCCATTACCCGATTCCAATCCAATGACCTCTCTTTCGCCAACTTAATGATTTTTTCCTTAGATTCTGGCCTCCATTGCCCTACGGAACTCTCCCTGGTGGTGGTCTCCTCCTCCCCAGGCTCATCGCCAACACTCCCGTTCGCGCTCCTCTGCCTCAGTTCCACGAAAGAAAAACAGCTCACTTGGGAGCTCTCCAGCTCTGGCGCTGGCTCCAGCACCGTGTTCTCCCACACGGACTCCTCACCCGACCTGCTCTCCAAGACGTTGAGTCCCATCCCATCCTCGTAGTGACCGTTCTCGGCCAAGGACAGCTTCTGAAGATCTAATCCCACCAAGAGGCACAGATCCTCGGCCAGTGTCGTCCTCTCGGCTAACTTCTTTTTCTTCGAGGCCTTGGATTTCCGCTTCCGGCGGGTCGAGCGGCCGTCCTCGTCGCCGTTCGAGAGGAGACCGCGGACGGCCAAAGGGAGAGGCTTCCGTCGTCGCCGGAGCTGTCGCCGGCGAGGAGGTCGAAGGAGACCTTTCTCCCGCCGGATATTAGGGACGTAGGCGGACGACTTCGACGGAATTCTATCGAGACGAGAGAGAGATTGGGGCAAAGAGGAGAGAAGTGGGAGGTAACAGGGGAGAAACCCTAGAAGCTTCGAGGGGAAGATCGCAAGAGTGGCGATCCCCAGGTGGCGAGGCTACGGGGGCACT
Organism: Areca catechu; assembly: GCA_021397845.1. NCBI lineage: Eukaryota > Viridiplantae > Streptophyta > Magnoliopsida > Arecales > Arecaceae > Areca > Areca catechu. Next base: position 166,155,379 of record CM038043.1, read on the forward strand.
TCAGAAATAACCGCCACCACCGGGAAAGGGGTGGATGGGTGAGTTTTATAGAAAATTTTCACAGGAACGATCGTGTGCGTCCTTCTATATATATTATTATTATTTTAATAAATAAATAAATAAATAGAAATGGATAAATTCTGGTGTAGCTATCTTGCAGGCTTCCATCCTACCGGGTAATGTTCGATACGACGTGCTTAGATTCGTGCAGTCTCTTCCCATCTAATGGTCAGTACATCAACCTGGTACCACTAAGACACCGGCCAGTAGATCGGGGGCAAAGGAAGAGATCCTGACTATGTCAACCTGATACCACTAAGATACCGCCAGTAGATCGGGGATAAAGGAAGAGACCCTGATCCCTGAGACAAAGGAAGAGACCCTGACTACGTCAACCTGGTACCACTAAGACACCGGCCAGTAGATCGGGGACAAAGGAAGAGACCCTGACTATGTCAACCTGATACCACTAAGATACCGCCAGTAGATCGGGGATAAAGGAAGAGACCCTGATCCCTGAGACAAAGGAAGAGACCCTGACTATGTCAACCTGATACCACTAAGATACCGGCCAGTAGATCGGGGATAAAGGAAGAGATCATACCGGCCAGTAGATCGGGGATAAAGGAAGAGATCCTGATCCCTGATCTCTCACTAAGACACCGGCCAGTAGATCGGGGACAAAGGAAGAGACCCTGATTTCTCACTCAGGCCAACTATCAATGACTCCAGGAAAATTCTGAATTTAATCGAGTCATCCGCGAACTATCAAGGACTTCAGGAAAATTCTGAATTTAATCGAGTCACCCACGGGATCATGTTTCGAACCGCCGACTTGTTGACAGTAAGACAAGATTCTACCAAACGGGCTACCACCTTAGCGTTATTATTATTATTATTTAAAAACAAAATCTTTGTACTAGTTTTGCACAAACATAATAAAAAAATCAAAAAATAATAAATTATGTTAAAAATATATAAGGGAAACAAGGCACGAAAGAAAAGGGGGAGGGAAAGAGAACTTTATTATCCCTATAATTTTATCCAATACATCTTAGAAGCTATTCATAATAGTATATAAATATCATATTTAAAAAATAATATAAAATAAAATTAATAAAAAATAAGAAAAAATGATACAAAATTATATTAATGAAAGAAAATGATATATAATTAAACTAATAAAGAAAAAAAAATATGAAATTAATTTTATGTAATTCCAAGAATCATGCAAATACTCTTTCTCTAATTCAAAATTATATTATAGGTATTAATTTAAATTTAAAAATTATTATTTCTCTTGTAAGTAAAAATGTCATAGAAAAAAAATTAGTGTTAAAAAAAAAATAGATGAAAATTGATGATTCTTGGGGACACAATCCATCTCAAAAGAAAAGACTGGCATTTAAAATGAAGGCTCGCAAATAAAAATATTAAAAATTAGCGCGAAGATGGTTGAAGACCTATAATCCTCACAAATCAAAATGCTATAGAAAAAAAAAATATTTCAAACTGAATAGTAAAATATTCAAAAAAATATATCTTAAATTGGATGACAAAATATTAAAAAAATAAAGCTTGAAACTAGATGCGAAAATATTCCAACAAAAGAAAATTATTTCAAATTAGATGGCAAAATGTCTAAAAAAAGAATAAAGTGGTAAAGAACATTTGCGAATTCATCTAAAAATCAAGGATTTTAAAGCCATCTACTGAGAAATGGCCAATCTACAGATCCCTGAAAATAGAAGATATGTAGGAAAATAGAGATAGTGGCTTTGATACCATATTAAAAATAATCACAGAAAAAAATGCATCAGAGAAAGAACGAGGAAAAATTTTATTTTCTATGTTTCAATTTTATTTGATACATTTCAAATGTTATTTATAATAGTATATCAATACCATATAAGAAAAATAATAATAACTAACATAGACGAATAAAAAATAATAATAACAAGCAATACAAAACCGTGCTAATAAAGAAAAATGATGCAAAATTAAATTAATAAAAAAATTATAAAATCAATTTTATGTGATTCCAAGAACTATGCTAATAAATTATGAAGAGGTCTCAATATGGATCCCACTTAAGTTAAAATCTTTTTTCTAAAGTGCTTCGCTACGTAGACAATAATCCAATCAATAGTACCATTTGCCTTCCTATAGATGTGCTTGATGATAAGCAAAATAACCTCCTCCCAGCAACTTGAAGATGTTCCAAAGAAGTGGATGTATGGCACCCATCCACGCATACCCCTGAATCCAGCCTACCATCATAGAAAAGTTGCACTCGATGACGAGATGATTAGGTCCAAAGACCAACCTTGCATAAACGACACCAGTCCAACTAGCTTGCAACTCAGTCTTTAGTACCGTTGTCTCAATCAAATAGCTCTTTCATGCAGCCACCGCCTCAAGTTTGGCCCTCAAGTAACAAATTATATACATCCCTTGTTACTACTCATGGTTTCATCAAAATTGATCTTGAGACAGGTTAAGAATGAGAGCTCCCAAATGATGAACACCTGATTGATTAATGCAAGGGCAGGAGGGGAGTACCAGGAATGTATGTTATATCTCAACAATCAAAACTTATATAGGAACTAAAATCGAGCTAAAAAAAATATTGTATTAATATTTTTTTTTACCAAAATGCTTTGGGGACCAATTTTGGCAGCAAGAAGAAATTTAGGGTCGCACCAAGTTCCAAACACAGGTTTGGTGATTTACAGAGATTTCATTCAAAACTTTTTTTTTGATAAGACGGAATATACATGCAAGTTTAGTACGAATACAACCCATAAAATTAGAAAAAAGAACACTCCTAAATGGTCAGGGGGTTGAATATGAGGTAGTGCAAAACATATCACCTAAGTATTGAGCGACAAATGAAACAACCCAGTCGGTGACAGAGTTGGTTTCGTGGTAAACATGCCTGATCACCAGCAAAATAATCCCCTGAAATAAAAAAGCAATATCATGTAACAGAGGGTGAGTGGCACCTTCCTTAGTACAAGACTAAATCCAACCAAAGACTATAGTAGAGTCACCCTCAATCACCAAAGGGCTCGCTCGAAGAGTCAGCCTCACATAGACGATGGCCATTTAAGCAGCTCGCAGCTTAGCCTCCAAAATTGATGGTCCATAGAGATGACTACTATCCATAGCAATCAGCCTCGAGTCTGGGTCCTTGATGATAAAGCTAGCTCTGTCTAAAGTGTCCGTAATGCTGCCATCAAAATTGACCTTGATGAAGATCGAGAGTGGGGTCTCCCAAGAAAAAAAAACCTTACGGATCCTCCAAGAGCACAATGGGGGTTCTAGGAATCCGAAGTCCTCAAGGTCAAGTCAGCAAAATCCAGGTAAGCTATCTCAAATGCATGACTCATGGCATGCTCTAGAATGAATCGGGCATACATCCTCTTCGACTCAAAGACTCAACTATTCCTTAATAGCTCTATATGGTAGGCAACATACGCCAACTGCACTGCTTGAATCCTGGTCCTCTTTGATTGCATGCTTAGCTTCAACTCCTATAAGAAGGCCTGAGTAGGACTGTCCATCAAATGAACCCCCAACAAAAGACCCGCCATCCTCCATATATGCACCACTCTCGAACAGCTAAAAATAGCATGATCCATCGATCCATCCCCATACTCGCACCTTGGGCAACCAGTAGGGAGAGGCACAGCCCTATCTCTCAGAACTGACCTGGTAAGGAGACGAACCCAGGTTAGTTTCCAAAGAAACAAATTGACTCTCAGATGTACTTCGAGCCTCCATATCCAAGCCGTATCAAGACTCCGGCCAGGCATCTCATAATATATCATGTAAAGATTTCTAGCCCTGGCCCTCTATCCACAAGAGGATCTCTAAACTCTTACATGCTAAGCATCATAAGTAGGGATAACAATAGACATCACTCTACTAGCAAGATCGGGACCAAAAGCCTGAACTAGACATTCATCATGCCATCCATATCTCCCACTATGTATCAGATTCGAGACCCCCATACTGTCCCCAATCTTCGAGCTCACAAAGATGGGCCACCTGCTCAATGGAAGGTCAAAGATCCATGAATCATGAAAGAAATCAGCAGTATACCCATCACCAATCACCTAGTAGATCTGGGACATAATACCCCTTGCATGACCACATATCTCCCTCCACGTAATAGAACTACTCTAGGAAGGTTTGATCTAATCAAGCACCATCTAGGGACCATACTTGACCCTCATCACAGAACTTCAAATAGTATCCGTGCAAAGAAGAAACCTCGCCACATGTCTAAAGATAAGGGCCTTCCTCCACACCAATAAAGACCGGATCTCGAGTCCCCCATCCCTAACAGGCTAGTAGAGGACTTCTCAGGCTAATAAATGCACCTCTCACCCCTTCTAGTAGGAATCCTAGAAGAACTGTCAAAAGAGTTGCTCTAACTTGAGCGGACAAATTTTTGGCACCTAAGTATTAGACAAGAGATACATAGAAATGGAGCTCAATACAGATCTTACTAGGGTCACTCTACCCATCATGGAAAGGGCTCTAGCCTGCCATCCCTGAAGCCGCTGCTGAATGGCACTCTCCAAACCCAAGCAATCCACCCTCCTTAATTGCCGACCAGAAATGGGAACACCCAAATAGCGCTAGACACCCTCCTACTCCACCACCCCCAGTAACTGTTGGACCGACTATCTTACTTGAGGCTTGGTTTTAGGACTGAAGATGAAAGTAGACTTAAGGAAGTTAACTGGCTAACCTAAAGCATGGCAATGCTTGTGAATAATCTCGAAAAAAACTACCGTATTTCAAATAGAAGCCCTGTCCACAAGAAGACAATTATCTACAAAAAGTAAATGGAAGATGGAGAGAGCATTCGAGGCTGGCCTGTAAGGGACCAGGGCTGAGCTACTTGTCGCCACGAATAATGCACGATAAAGGATATCGGCACAATAGATAAAAATGTAGGGGGATAAAGGATAACCTTGGTGAATTCCCATAGAAGAGAAAAAGAAATCTAAGGGAGTGTTGTTGAGGAGGATGGAAAAGGATGGGTGATGAACACAGGTCATAATCCATGTAATCCATCTAGTATGAAAGTCAAAGTTGTGAAGGGCATGCTTAAGAAAAGACCATCTAACCTGATCATAAGCCTGCTCCATGTCCAGCTTAATCACCATAAGACATTGATGATCAAGAGCCTGGTGAAGATCATGCATAACCTCCTAGGCAACCAAAACATTGTCAGTGATACTCAAACTAGCAATAAAAGCTCCCTGCTTCGAGCAAATTAGACGAGGCAAGACATCCTCTCCCCCATTAGCTTGGCATAAGTTTTATATAAAGTAATATACAAGCTGATCAGACTATAGTGGCTTGGCTCCGTAGCATCCAACTTCTTCAGAACCAAAGTGACAAAAGTCGTTATCCAACTCGGTGGCATCTCACCAGTAGCAACAAACTCCCTAATCACCTCCACCTGGATGATATACTAGTATCTTCTAAAAAAGAGTAGGGAAAACTCCCTAATCACCTCCACCTGGATGATATACTAGTATCTTCTAAAAAAGAGTGGGGAAAAGCCATCAGGTCTAGAAGCCTTATCCTCAGCCATAGAATAAAGCATCCTCCTAATTTTCTCACCAGACACGGTCTTGATCAGCTCCCTATTCTCTTGATTAGAAACACAACTTATAGGATCAGGGAGAGCATAAGGAGCAACATCATCCCCACCAACCAACCACTTTGATCCACTGGACCCTCGACTTTTACCTCCAAAATGTCTCCTACTACTGCAACAATGAGTGGTGGGAAGATAATAGCCCTCGAAGTTTATCCAAGTCCTCAGAAAGCTCATCCTCCCGGTCCTCCCTTTCTTGAATAGCAGAGATCTCAATTTTCATGGACTCTAAAAATATCCCCAACCTCCACAAGGTTGCATCGTGAAACCAGCATTTTAATAACTCTAGTCTTTTCATCACTCAATATCTAGCATGACCATGAATCGGGATCCTCCAAACCTTGTGGATAATATCCCAAGACCAAAGATACCCCAGCCAGAACTTCCAAACCAGAATGGGCTACGATGGGAGGGGGCAACCTTAGTGGTAATCAACATTGGTCGATGATTTGAAGCAATTCTCAGTAAATGAAGAACCTGGTACCTCGAGTGTTTTGCATCCAATCTACTTCAGTAAAAATCCTGTCAGTTCTCTCCCACACTCTTGTCCCACCTTGATAATTATTACACCAAGTAAAATGGGACCCATCAAAACCTAAATCCACCAACCCACTATCCTCCATAAACCCTCGAACTCTCTAGATTTGACTCCATCCACAAAAACCTTTCCTCCTCGCTTCTCCTAGGCACTGTCAATACAAATAAAGTCACCTGCAACTAATGTAGGAATGCCCTACCCGACAGCATCGAGATCTCATTCCACAAAGTCCTTCGCTCTCTATAATCGATAATTGCATAGATTCTAGATAAGAGCCAAGAAAAACTATTTGTTGCCGATCTCACCGCCGCGGCCTGTAGCTTCAAAGCTGGTACTGGTCTCAGACTGTCTCACCTCGAGGTCTCCAAGCTTCCGATCCTGCAAAATAAGGTCAGAAACCCTGGCCGGGGGTCCCGGCGAGGGAGCTCCGATGGTCAAGTTAGAGAATGGCGAGATGGAACAGAATCCCTAAGGTGGGTCCCCGAAGGAGCCCCAGATTTAGAGAAGATCTTAATAAAAGAGGTCTTAGTGGAAATTGGGCCCAGCTCCTTCATCGAGCTCATGTCGAAGGACTCCCCTCAGGTCCCTGGATCCTTCTCTCGATGCCTTCTTTTTCCTTGCCATTTTTTCACTTACCTGGCTATCCGCTCTTCCCATCCTTTTATCCCATCACGTTGCCTCCGGCTCCCCCCCGGGAGGCTCCCTCTCAGCCTTTACTTTTTCCTCTCTCTCTCCTCCTTCCTTTCCCCTTCGGGTCCGGGAACCCGGTGACCTTCTTGTCTTGCTTGCCGAGCCCAGCGAGAAAAATGGGAGAGAGAAGATACTGGTGAGGCCTTGGGCCGAGCGCGGGTGCTCTCCTTCCCAGGCATTGACGATGTCTATCGTGGGCTCCTACCTACCAGGACTCCGCTTCTCGGTCGCCAAACCCGTCGGGCTGATGTAAACGAGGTTCCGCGCGTCACTTCGGGTCGTACCGGTGCTCCTCGCGAGGCACGGCGCGCGCTACCCGAGTGGCGATTTTGAAACTCGTGCCCCACTTCTTTGAGGCCTCACTACGTAGGGCCAGCTTCGGCCAAGGTGGACACCTCCTGGGCGGACACCCGGCGGAGCGACAGAGAAATGCTCAACTTCGGTCGAGGTGGACCCGTATCCGGGCACCATCTGGCGAAGGAGCAGGAGGGCCCGGCTCGACCTCGGCCGAGGTGGAACCATCTCTGGGCACCACCCGGCGAGGGAGCAAGGGGTCGCCAGCTTCGATCGAGGTGGACCCCTCCTGGGCGGACACCTGGCGGAGCGGTAGAGGAGTGCTCAACTTCGGCCGAGGTGGACCCGTATCCGAGCGCCATCTGGCGAAGGAGCAGGAGGGCCCGGTTCGACCTCGGCCGAGGTGGAACCATTTCCGGGCGCCACCCGGCGAGGGAGCAAGGGGCTGCCAGCTTCGACCGAGGTGGACCCCTCCTGGACGGACACCTGGCGGAGCGACAGAGGAGTGCTCGACTTCGGCCGAGGTGGACCCATATCCGGGCGCCATCTGGCGAAGGAGCAGGAGGGCCCGGCTCGATCTTGACCGAGGTGGAACCGTCTCCGGGTGCCACCCGGCGAGGGAGCAAGGGGCTGCCAGCTTCGACCGAGGTGGACCTCTCCTGGGCGGACACATGGCGAAGCGGCAGAGGAGTGCTCGACTTCGGCCGAGGTGGACCCGTATCCGGGCGCCATCTGATGAAGGAGCAGGAGGGCCCGGCTCGACCTCGACCGAGGTGGAACCGTCTCCGGGTGCCACCCGGCGAGGGAGCAAGGGGCCGCTAGCTTCGGCCGAGGTGGACCCCTCCTGGGCGGACACCTAGCGGAGCAGCAGAGGAGTGCTCGACTTCGACCGAGGTGGACCCGTATCCGGGCGCCATCTGGCGAAGGAGCAGGAGGGCCCAGCTCGACCTCGACCGAGGTGGAACCGTCTCCGGGCACCACTCGGCGAGGGAGCAAGGGGCCGCCAGCTTCGGCCGAGGTGGACCTCTCCTGGGCAGACACCTGGTGGAGCGGCAGAGGAGTGCTCGACTTTGGTCGAGGTGGACCCATATTCGGGCGCCATTTGGTGAAGGAGCAGGAGGGCCCGGCTCGACCTCGGCCGAGGTGGGACCGTCTCCGGGTGCCACCCGGCGAGGGAGCAAGGGGCAGCCAGCTTCGACCGAGGTGGATCCCTCCTGGGCAAACACCTGGCGGAGCGGCAGAGGAGTGCTCGACTTCGACCGAGGTGGACCCGTATCCGGGCGCCATCTAGCAAAGGAGCAGGAAGGCCCGGCTCGACCTCGGCCGAGGTGGGACCGTCTCCGGGCACCACCCGGTGAGGGAGCAAGGGACCGCCAGCTTCGGTCGAGGTGGGCCCCTCCTAGGCGGACGCCTGGCGAAGCGACAGAGGAGTGCTCGACTTCGGCCGAGGTGGACCCGTATCCGGGCGCCATCTGGCGAAGGAGCAGGAGGGCCCGGCTCGACCTCGGCCGAGGTGGGACTGTCTCCGGGCACCACCCGGCGAGGGAGCAAGGGGCCGCCAGCTTCGACCGAGGTGGACCCCTCCTGGACGGATGCCTGGCAGAGCGGCAGAGGAGTGCTCGACTTCGACCGAAGTGGACCCATATCCAGGCGCCATCTGGCGAAGGAGCAGGAGGGCCTGGCTCGACCTCAGCCGAGGTGGAACCGTCTTCGATCTCGCTTGCCGAAAAAAATCCACATGGTTCGAACCACGTCCGGCGAAACCTGAGACACGCCACGTCAGCATAACGGCCATATCACTATTCATTTCAAATATAACAACACAAATCAGTTGAGTTTATTTATGGAAAATATCAAATTCAACTACACCAGATCTCCAAACTACAATTATGCCCCCTGCCATGCCTTGAGACTCAATAGCATAGAAGTCCTAAGAAAGTGGGAACTGGTGCTTGGCACGAAAAAGGCTTTGATCCGTGAGACGAGTTTCTAACAAAATACAGACATCTTGATTATGTATTTGCATCTATCTCTTGAAAGTAGAATGAAAGGAGGGTTTGACAATCCTCCGCATATTCCAAACTAAGATCTTCATGAAGAAATTTCTTTGGCATTGGAGGCTACAATCTCCTCTTCAAACTCCTTAACCACCCTTCTCTACTGACATAGAGCCCTCCCAAAAGTCCCAATAGCCTATTTGAGCCGATCAACCAAGGCCTCATGACTCTCAGGACCCAAAGATCCCTTTTGAACCCCAGGCTCCTTCAACTTGCCTCTCTCTCTCCCTCATCAAAAGACTCCCCAGGCTTTCTAACAGCTCCACTTGCCATGGTCCCTTCCCCCATCTTCAACCCCAATCCACCATACTTCCTCTCCCCCACCAACACCTTGTCTCCCAACCCACCCCTTACCACCCCCACTTCGTCATCCACAGGTTCCTGAATGCCGATAGCCATCGAAGGCACCTCCAAGAAATCCCTTCGACCTCCAATACCCGACTGCCCCCAACCATCCTCAACTGATGGACCACCGAGAAACCACCGCATAGCTTGCTCGACAGGGAAGGTTCCTTGCTGGTCAGAGGAGAATTTAGTATAGGGCTAGGCAACAATAAAATAGACTTTCCTGTGGCTGATTGGACATCCACTGCCGCCAACGAGGCCATGTCCAGCATGGAGCTCCTGCTGGAAGGATTCTTGGGCAAGATGGCATGATGACACAATCCTTGAAGCCCAGGGGGAGACATCTATGGGTCTAGGGCTGCCAAAGCAAAAGAAACTTATAGCTAGGGCATTTTGGGTGGGCTCATAGCCTACTTAAGCTCCAGTGCACCAGTCTCTAACATATTTTGGTCCGGTGGGCTGAGGCTCCTGATATGTCAAGATCGCTAACATGGAGAAATCTGCGGGCACCATGTGGAGAGGGATGCCACATCGACCCTCTGGCTCATACCCCATTACTGAGATGAACCGAACTCCCCTATGGCAGCAGATGGAGCCCAGTCCTCCGCTAGGTCGAGCTCATGAGCTCGGCGCCTAGGCCGGAGCCGACATCCACCCTCCAGAGGAGACCCTCGGAGGTTAATGCCCCCCGATCGAGGTCGAGCCAAGAGCTCACCCATCGAGGTCGAGCCTCTCCGAGTGCGTGCCCTCTTGACCAGGTCCGCCGACATCCGTCCTTCGGAAGAGACCATCGGAGGTTAGTGCCCCGCGGTCGAGGTCGAGCCAAGAGCTCACCCGCCGAGGTCGAGCCTCTCCGAGTGCGTGCCCTCTGGATCGGGTCTGCCGACATCCGCCCTCCAGAGGAGACCCTCGGAGGTTAGTGCCCCGCAATCGAGGTTGAGCCAAGAGCTCACTCACTGAGGTCGAGCCTCTCCGAGTGCGCATCCTTTGGACCGGGCCCGCCGATATTCGCCCTCCAGAGGAGACCCTCGGAGGTTAGTGCCCCGCGATCGAGGTCGAGCCAAGAGCTCACCTGCCGAGGTCAAGCCTCTCCGAGTGCGCGCCCTCTAGACCGGGCCCGTACCTCGCCCTTCTCCATCTGACCGTCCCCGCAAGCCCGGAGCACCTAGGATGGAGCGAGCCCTGCCGTCCCAGCTCGGCCCCAACCCAAAAGAAGTCCTCACCAGCCGAGGGCACCGGCGAGCCTCCCGAGGACTGTACCAAAATGCCTCTCAGGCCGTACTGACTACCTGACACCACCAGTTACACCAAAAAGGCAAGCAATGCACCGAACGAGGCACCACATTCCTCACCAACCACTCAGATCATCCAGGAAAGAAGACCATCCAGGAGATTCGAATCCCGCGGGCGGCGGCCCGCCATTCGAGATATCCCCAATTTTTTGGAACAAGGCAACCATGAAGGAGTGTCAGAGCGCCTGACAGCACCTTATCATGAATTAGGAAAGGGCTTCCTGGAACACCGCCGCACGCGTCTGACAGCCCGGTGGGAACCCCGAGACAAGCTTCCAACGGCCAGTCTTCGACTACAAAGAACGATCGGCACCCCCCAAGGGGGGAAGGTAACAAAAAAATAAAAAATAAAAAATAAAATAACCACTCACCACCAAGACAGGGTAAGCTCAACCAAAAGAGCAAAAGGCCATCACCACCATGAATGGAGGGAACCGAGGGGCTCAAGGAGAGGTGGAGGACAGAGCATCCCTCTATCCCCGCTACCAATCTCCTCTTGCGACGTTCACACCTCCACACACATCTTTCACTCCTCCTAGTGCGGAGTCCATCAAGAGGGGCCCGGCCAGGAGGATCTGTTTCCTTGGACCGTCACTGACTTGATCGTCGGAGTGCCCCCGCCGGAAACCCCGGCCCGGGTCTCTAACCATTGTCTCGCAGGCCCTGGAGCAGAGGACCACCGGACGGCGGGAGGCGAGGACCCGGGAGCCGAGTGCGGCAGGCGGCGGGAGGAGTGCAATCCGAAGCGGCAGCTACGGACGACGACGGTCTCGGCGGCAACAGTTTGGCACGCCAGGTAGGGGAATGAGGACGGGTATGACTAATCCCTTCACCACCCCCTAGGGCTACACGCCCTAGAAGAGCGGTGACGACACAGGCTGGAAAGGCCGACAGACAGGTGACCTTTTCCCAGCCCCCTGCAGTATATCGCTTTCCCTGTCCCCTTCGAAGGGAAAACTATTGATGAAACCACTAGGCACGTGGCGAAAGTATGCCTGAGGAAGCATGAGCACCAGCTAGTGGGGTTCTTCCCCCCTGCTGGACCGTCAATGCATGGGGCTCAGCTGTCGGGCCCTAGGGCTGCAGTGCCCACTACCGGAGAAGCCCTTCACCGGCTATAGTGATATCATAAGGTGTCGCAACAGTGAACAGGAGACCCATCTCTCAAGATTCATGGTGGGGGGCAGACTCTAGGCGTGGGCCCCGAATGCTTGCCGGTCCCCCGTCGCCTCCGACTGCCAACGGCCGCACCACTGTGCAAGAGATGGACGTTATCACCCGGAGAATTACACATGCACCCAAGGAGACTCAGGGGGCGAAAAGCGCCTCCTTGCCACGTGACAAGGAGAAAGTAAAAGAAGAAAGGTAAACCAGGAGGCCGTGGTCGACGGCACGACGGTGGCGAACCACCATGCGAAGACCCCTACGAGATGGCCCAAGTCCCACCATGAGAAGTTCATCACCTCGAAGGACTTGGCGGCGTGAGGTTCCCCAAGAGTGGAGAGCCCACGGCCCGCAGAAACACTCCAGATGAGGTAAGTCCCCTCACCAACAATTATGATGACGATTTTTTCCCTTGCATGGGTGTCTGCATGTTCTGTAGGAAAGGGTCAACAACATCCCCGAGCCCAGCTCCAGGATGTCAAAGAAATCTCGAGCCACGTAGCTCCCACTTTCCGGCACCCCCGAGCCTAGTTCCAGGATGCCAGAGGGACTTTGAGCCATGTAGCTCTCCAACTCCAAGCATCCCCGAGCCCAGTTCCAGGACGTCAAAGAAATCTTGAGCCACGTAGCTCCCACTTCCCGGCATCCCCGAGCCTAGCTCCAGGATGCCAGAGGGACTTTGAGCCACGTAGCTCTCCAACTCCAAGCATCCCCGAGCCCAGCTCCAGGATGTCAAAGAAATCTCGAGCCACGTAGCTCCCACTTCCCGGCGCCCCCGAGCCTAGCTCCAGGATGCCAGAGAGATTTTGAGCCATATAGCTCTCCAACTCCAAGCATCCCCGAGCCCAGCTCCAGGACGTCAAAGAAATCTCGAGCCATGTAGCTCCCACTTCTCGGCGCCCCCGAGCCTAGTTCCAGGATGCCAGAGGGACTTTGAGCCACGTAGCTCTCCAACTCCAAGCATCCCCGAGCCCAGCTCCAGGACGTCGAAGAAATCTCGAGCCAAGCAGCTCTCCATCTCAAATGCCTCCGAGCCTAGCTCCGAGATGCCAAGGGATCACGGGGCCACGTAGCTCCCGTCAATGCCTCGAGCCTAGCTTCAAGGCGCCAAAGACCTGAGCCAAGATCTCAGGCAATCCCTGGGCCCGAGCCTAGCTCCATGTCCAAGAAGGCATCGAGCCTACCTCCAAGGCAACCAAGACCGGTAACCCCCTACCCTGATCTCCCCACTCGAAAAGAAAACCGGAGGGGAAGGAAAGAAAGGGAACAAATGGGGGAAGCCCGGCAGCCCTCCTATCTGATCTCCCCTCATGAAAAGAAGGCGAGAGGGGAAGGAAAGAAAGAGAGCAAAAATGGGGGTCCAGCTAGCATTCTCTCTTCTAATCTTCCCACTCTAAAAAAAAAAAAGAAGAAGAAAATGAAAATAAAAAGAAAGATGAATGAAAGAAGAGTGGGGAAGGAAAGAAAGAGGGGGTGAGAAGAAAATACAGCACCATCAAAACTATAGCTCTCAGCAATCTCCGTCCCCTAGCCCAGCTCTAGGAATCTTCTCAAGATTGGAGCTCAGATCTCCGGCCAAGTGAACTTCGAGCCGAGCCGCTCTCAGCAATCTCCGTCCCTGAGCCCAGCTCCAGGACATCTTCTCAAGACCGGAGCTCAGATCTTCGACGAAGGGAACTTCGAGCCGAGCCGCTCTCAGCAACCTCCGTCCTCGAGCCCAGCTCCAGGACATCTTCTCAAGACCGGAGCTCAGATCTCCAGCCAAGGGAACTTCGAGCCAAGCCGCTCTTAGCAACCTCCATCCCCGAGCCCAGCTCCAGGACATCTTCTCAAGACTGGAGCTCAGACCTCCGGCCAAGGGAACTTCGAGCCAAGCCGCTCTCAGCAATCTCCATCCCCGAGCCTAGCTCCAGGACATCTTCTCAAGATCGTAGCTTAGATCTCCGGCCAAGAGAACTTCGAGCCAAGCCGCTCTCAGCAACCTCCATCCTCGAGCCCAGCTCCTGGACATCTTCTCAAGACCGGAGCTCAGATCTCCGACCAAGGAAACTTCGAGCTTAGCCGCTCTCAGCAATCTCCGTCCCCGAGCCCAACTCTAGGACATCTTCTCATGACCGGAGCTCAGATCTCACGACCGTCGGCCAATGACATCTTCGAGCCTAGCGGCCCGCGAGTGCCTCAACCTCAGACAAGGAGAAGCCCTTCTCTCTGAAGTCCCCGAGCAAAAAAAAAAAAAAGAGAGAGAGAGGGGAAGAGGGAAGAATAGAGAAAGAGTCTCTGACAAAGCAATCCAAGCTTTATTGATCAAATACAAATTACAAGTATTTTCTAGACCTCGACATGCCGGAAGACCCTGAACAAGTACAAGAAACAAAGAAGTACAAACTAAAGCAAGAAAAAGAGAAGAAGTCATTCCGCACTGGCTGGCTTTTCTGCTGGGTCCAGAGGCTAGCTGCCCCCGCCCTCAGGGGCTTCCGGCTCAGTCGCCCCGACCTCAGGAGAACCACCCTCGGCTGGTGTCAAAGGCTCTGACCCGACGACCTCCTCGTCGACCTCCTCCGAAGCCGAGGGGTATCTGAGGCAGTCGCGGTTCTTGTCAGGGACAAATGACTCGACTCGGCCGTGCAGGTACATGAACCCTTTATAAAAGAAGTCTGACGCCATCTGCTGGATGTCGGCAACGAACTCCTCTGAAGCCTTAAAGTTGGCGACGGTGCTTTTGGCATCCTTCTCGGCCGTAGCAGCCACCTTCTCCAGCTCGACAGCCCTCAACATGGTTGCCTCCGCTGAGCTGACCGCCGCCTCTACCGCTTTCTCAGCAGTGGCAAGCTTCTCTCTCACGCCCGCCAGCTTCTCCTGGGCAACCTGGGCGGTCTCCTTGTGCCTATCGGCCTCGGCACTATACCAGTTCAATTTCTTCTCGACGACGGAGAGGTCGTCGATTGCCTTCTTTGAACGGCTCCGCTCCAGATCGCAGGCCGTCGAGAGTCCTTTCGCTCGCCCCTCAGCATCGGCGAGCTCTTTTTCGAGGTCCTTGATCTTCAACTCAAGGGCCCCGCTGGCACCGGCCTTCTCCTTCAGGTCGGTCTTCAAAGATTCGATCTCGACGACTCGTTATCGCTCGAGGCGATCCCAGCTCTGAAAGTGTTCCCTGAGGAAGAGGGCCTCAGCACCGATTTGCACAAAAAAAAAAGAAGAAAATGAAAAGGAAAAGGAAAATGAAATGAAAAAAAAAAATGAAAATGATGAATGAAAGTGACTAGAGGAAAATGAAGAGCAAGCAAAAGAGGCGAAGGAACTCACCAAGTACAACTGAGAAAAGAGGATCTTGAAGACATCGGCCACGTGCATTTCGGCCATGTCTTGTCGGTCGCACGCCTGGATGGAGAAGTCCATCAAGCATTCGGCGAGCTCAGGGCTCCGAAGGATCGAGTTTCTGGCCCCATTCGGAAGGGGAGGTAATGTCGTCCCTCCTCCCTCTGACTCTCTCTATGGCGGGGCGGCCATGCATCGCCGACCAAAGGCCCCCCGGGGGCAGGCTGGGAGACCGGGGCAGACACAGGCAGCACAACTATCGCAGCCTCGGAAGCGGCCCGGGTCTCCCCACCCATGGCGTCGGCAGCGGACGGACCCGGAGGGGGGCAAGGCGTAGCAGCATCGGCAGCGGCTCTTGCACGGACCACTACCTCGGGCTCTGCAGCAGGGATCTGCTGGGATGGCTCCGGGGCCGTGGGAGTTGCCTTCTCCATCGGCGCAGGAGTGGCGGGGTCACCTCTGAGCTCGAGCCAGCAGCCGCAGTCGAGCTCAGCCCAACCACCACCACCGGGGCAGCCGCAGGTGTGCACTCACCTCGGGGCCGCCTGGAAGCGGGCTCCGTGGCCAATCCTGCCGATCGCCTCTTCTTGGTAATGGCCAGGAGATCGCTCTCGGAGAATATCATACCTATACATAATATACACAGTGGTCAGAACCTGTGGAAAACTGCACAAAGATCATGCAAAGGAAAGAAAAGAGCAATGTTCAGGCCGGACTCACCCGACCCATTCGCTGGGTCGACCCCAGAGTCGGCGATGTTCTGCTCAGACAATAGGACCTCGAGAGAAGGAATCTGCGCACTGCAGAGTTGCTCGTAGTCATCTCGGTCAGCCGCATCGATGGCAGAGTTTTGGTTGGGGGACTGGTCTGGATCACTCCAGACCCAGTCAACTCCCTCGACCTCGACAAAGAAGAACTTACTCTTCCATCCCTTGACGGAAGAGGGGATCTCAAACTTAATGCCCCTTGGGTGGGAAGATAAAGACCACCAGCCGTCTTCGGTTGGGTGATGTTTCAGGGCGAAGAAGGTCCTGAACAAAGAAAATCGGGCCACGAACCCGTGAAGGTGACAGAGCACAATGAAGGAGAAGATAACCCTAATAGTGTTTGGTACTAGCTGCGCCGGGACCAAACGATAGTTGTCCAAGACTGACAAAAAGAAGGGATGGAAAGGAAAGTGGAGACCTCCAGAGAAGGTTTCCTCATAGAAGGCAAGATGGCCTGGGCCACTCGAAGTAACCCGCTCCCCCGGATAAGGGATCATAAGCCGGATAGAATGAGGGATGCCATAGACATTCCGGACAGTCCTGCGTTCTCCGGCGATGATTTTGGAGGTGATCCCACCGGGACCTGCAGACCGAGCAAACTCAGGGACAGGAGCAAAAGGAGGGGGAAAAGAAGAACCCGACCTCGGTTCCCTAATAAGAACCGGGCCGAGAGGACGCCTCCCATCAAGTTCGTAGCGAGCTACGCCTCCCTCCCCATCAGAAGAAGAGGAAGAAGACGCCGGCCTCCGTTCGGAAGGACCAGTCTCACCTTGATCAGTGGAGGGACGGAAGCCCGGACCAAAACAGGACATCCTCGAAAATAAAGAAGAAGAAGAAGAAAAAGGGAAACACAAGGTCGAAGACCGAAGAAGAAACCACAGACCCCGAGAAGGAACCCTACTCTATCGGGAGGAAGAAAGAGGAAGAAGCTAACCTGTTGCCTTGAGAAGAAACTTGGGGTGATAGGGAAGAAGAAGAAGCCTGGGCGCGGCAGCAGCAGGCACGGAGAATTCAAAAAGAATAGATTGTTCGAGTAAGGCCCTCCTTTCACTCCGAAATGACCCAAGGGGTCCGTATCGCGTCAGCCGCTTACCAATAGATTTGCACCATGTGTCACCCATCGGAGAGAATGGCGTCCCGGCTGCTCTGAATTTTGCGCCAGCATTAACTACTCCTTGGACATGGCCAGGTGGCGCCCCCGCATTGGCCCGCAGGAGCGGTCCCTGAAGCGCCAGCAGTCACGGCCATCATTGCAACCGATCTTTACCTTTCCATGTCAGCACCGCAATTACTCCCTTCGGCCCGAACACCGCGCACTAACGAGCCTCGGGAGTGGGAGGCAAATGATATGGCAAGACCGCTAACATGGAGAAATCTGTGGGCGCCATGTGGAGAGGGACGCCACGTCAAACCTCTGGCTCGGCCCCCATTACCGAGATGAGCTGAACTCCCCCATGGCAGCAGATGGAGCCCAGTCCTCCACCAGGTCGAGCTCATGAGCTCGACGCCTAGGCCGGAGCCGACATCCGCCCTCCAGAGGAGACCCTCGGAGGTTAGTGCCCCCCGGTCGAGGTCGAGCCAAGAGCTCACCCGCCGAGGTCGAGCCGCTCCGAGTGCGCGCCCTCTGGACCGGGTCCGCCGACATCCGCCCTCCGGAGGAGACCCTCTAAGGTTAGTGCCTCGCAGTCGAGGTCGAGCCAAGAGCTCACCCGCCGAGGTCGAGCCTCTCCGAGTGTGCGCCCTCTGGACCGGGTCCGCCGACATCCACCCTCCAGAGGAGACCCTCGGAGGTTAGTGCCCCGCGATCGAGGTTGAGCCAAGAGCTCACCCACCGAGGTCGAGCCTCTCCGAGTGCGCAACCTCTGGACCGGGCCCGCCGACATCCGCCCTCCAGAGGAGACCCTCGGAGGTTAATGCCCCGCGATCGAGGTCGAGCCAAGAGCTCACCCGCCGAGGTCGAGCCTCTCCGAGTGCGCGCCCTCTAGACCGGGCACGTACTTCACCCTTCTCCACCTGGCCATCCCCGCAAGCCCGGAGCACCTAAGATGGAGTGAGCCCTGCCGTCCCAGCTCGGCCCCATCCCGGAAGAAGTCCTTACCAGCCGAGGGCACCGGCGAGCCTCCCGAGGACCGTACCAGAACACCTCTTAGGCCGTACTGACTACCTGACACCACCAGTTACACAAAAAAGGCAAGCAACGCGCCGATCGAGGTGCCACATTCCTTACCAACCACTCAGATCACCCAGGAAAGAAGACCATCCGGGAGATTCGAACCCCATGGGCGGCGACCCACCATTCGAGACATCCCCGATTTCCCGGAACAAGGCAACCATGAAGGAGTGTCGGAGCGCCTGACATCACCTTATCATGAATTAGGAAAGGGCTTCCTGGGACACCGCCGCGCGCATTTGACAGCCCGGCGGGAACCCTAAGACAAGCTCCCAACGGTCAGTCTTCGACTGCAAAGAACGATCGGCACCCCCCAAGTGGGGAAAAGTAACAACAAAAAAAAAAAAAACCAAAACAGAACGACCACTCACCACCAAGACAGGACAAGCTCAACCAAAAGAGCAAAAGGCCATCACCACCACGAATGGGGGGAACTGAGGGGCTCAAGGAGTGGCGGAGGGACAAAGCATCCCTCTGTCCCCGCTACCAATCTTCCCCTACGACGTTCACACCTCCACACACATCTTTCACTCCTCCTAGTGCGGAGTCCATCAAGAGGGACCCAGCCAGGAGGATCTGTTCCTCTGGACCGTCACTGACTTGATCGTCGGAGTGCCCCCACCGGAAATCCTGGCCCGGGTCTCTAACCATTATCTTGCAGGCCCTGGAGCAAAGGACCACCGGACTGCGGGAGCGGGGACCCGGGAGTCGAGTGCGGCAGGCGGCGGGAGGAGCACAATCCGACGTGGCAACTACGGGCCATGACGGTCTCGACGGCAACAGCTCCCTTTATAGCCTATCTCCATCATGTCCTCATTCATTTCTCACTCATACAACATCGAGAATTATTTTCCCGACTCAGCCGACTTCCCTCCACCCAATTTCGAGTCATCCTTCTTCTCTGGTGAATGCCAGTGAGCCACTTTGGTGGGTTCTTGCCATCCATTAAAATCTGGTAGGGATCCCAGGGAGGAAACTCCCGGCACAAGTGATGAGGGCTGGAAGGATAAGAGCTTTGGCCTGATGAGTCCAACTTCTAGCTATCCTTCTTAGGGTTGGTTGGCACCTTCGCATTATGAGGCTGCCAGATTTGCACGATCATCACCCACTGACCAAGTTTGGGCTGCTCAAACATCCCCTGCTGCTCCCTTCCCACTTCTCCTCCCTCAACAGCCATAGATGATTCACAAAAAAATTTTGGTACAAGGGGCTTCTCCTTCCAACTTTCCCCCTCCTAGCCCAATACACAGTCGTCCACCACATGTTCCAGACCATACATATAGCACACCGAAAGCACATTCTCGTAAATGAATGGCAATTAGAAAACTTTATCTCCACTATGGATTGACACCCACGATTTCCAAGGAACAGTTAAATCGAGCTCACCCGAAGTCTTGCGAAGCTAGCCTTTTGATGCTAGGATATGAAGTCATCCAATGCTACCAGCTTGCCGGCCTTAGAGACAATTTCCATCAACATCGATGGCTTCCAAAACTCTATAGAAAGTCCCAGTAGCCGCATCCAAACCACTATCCTTTGCAAGATTTTCTTCTTGGATACAAACCCCACCACCCATGGCTCCACCACAAGGAGTTGTCCAGCAATAAATCATGGCTCCCCCAGAGGATCACCTCACACTCCACCTCCATCTCAAACTGGATCATGTGATGTTCTTCGGCAAGGGGAAAGCTTTTGGATCTGTTTGGAGATTTTCCTGGGATTTGAAGTCCTTTGCAATCTATTCCGATGGACCAGCCAGCTTATGCTCTGCACGAGGACATATCTCTTCTTCCATTACATCCTTGAGTTCCTCATTTTTTCCATCGGGAAGTCAAATACCTTAGTAAAATATTTTTGCAAGTCTTCCACTTCTCTCGTGATGCCTTGTATTTGGTCTAACTGGGCTTGCATCACCACCCCCGGGCAGCTCTAGCTCATAATCCCTTCTCAAGGATGCTCTCAGTCGATGAGTGGCCACCAACATTCTCTTTTGCACCCTTCTCGGCTATCAAAATCAAAGCACTCAATGTCAAGTTCGAGGCATGATCCCGTGGATGACTTGATTAAATATAAAAATTTTTTTGAAACCTGCGATAGTTAGTATAAGTGAGAGGTTAGGATCTCCTTTTTTGTTTCCATTATACTAGCCGATGTCTTAGTGATGTCAGTTTGATGTATTCATCTTTGGATGGAAAAAGACTGTAAAAATGTAAGTATCTTATATCGAATATTATCTTGCAGGATAAAGATATGCAAGGATAACTACACTAAAATTTATTTTTTTATTTTTTTTACTTGAAAAAAAAACTCTATACCTGATAAATTTTTTAAATAATATTTTTTAAAAATAAAATTATCAAAGTACCGTAGTTTGAAAGATATTTACCAAACTACGGTACAGCCACCTGGACTCATTTTTTGGGTTTGGGTACCCACGTGGAGAAGACGCAGGCTATGCCTGCGACTTTAAAGTGAAGGAACAAAAAAAAAATAACTTGAAGAACCATCAAAAAAAAAAAAACTCTTGTAGATTAAACCAATCACAAAAAAAAACTAATGCCTTAAAACAAAAAAAAAAATCTGATTTAAACCTGCGTCTTCTAAACTCATCAAAAAAAATAAAAAATGATTCAAATTTTCTAAACGGATCAAATAAAAAAATAAAAAATATATATATTTTAAAATAATACCTTTTTAAAAAACTTTTAAAGACAGGTTGATCATGCATCTAGATATTTTTTTAATAATATTTTTTTAAAAAAATTTACTGAAGTGGTGCGGGTCAAAATAAATTTGCTGAGCTACCATAGCTCGGTAAACATGGCAACCACACTCATATCTTTAAATTTTAGTATAATAAAATTTAAAATAATATAATGAAATATTTAAAAACTTTAAAATACCATAATAAAATTAAAAATATTTAAAATAACATATAAAATTAAAATATTTAAAATAATAGAATAAAATTAAAAATTTAAAAAAATTAAAAGAAGCTACAGGTAAAGTAAAGCCGCAGGCCACATCTGTGGCTTTATCTTATTCTTGCACCTCAATTTTTAAAATAAAAAATTAAAAAATTAAAACATTTCGATTGCCATCAGTTCGATCGCCAGTGCTGCCACTGGTCTGACGGACAGGCAGGTCCTGCCATCGGTTTGGGTGCCGATCCTGCCACTATTCAGACCAGGGGTCTAGCCATCGTCTGGCAACCGGTCCGACCACTGGTCCAATCATCAATCCGGCCACCAATCTGGCTGCCGGTCCTGCCACCGATCCGTCGTCGGTCCGACTAGGGGTCCAGCTATCGATCTTGCCACCAATCTAGCCAGATTGGTGGTCGGATCGATGGCAGGACTAGTGGCAAAACAGGCATCTGGATCGGTGGCAAGACAGGTGTCTAAACCAGTGACCAGATTGGCAACCGGTCCGGCACCAGACAAGATCGGTGACTGGATTGGTGACTGGACCGGTGACTGGACCAATGGCCGAACCGATGCCGGATTCCTGATCGGACCGATGGCCGGATCGATGGCAGGATCGGTGCCCAAATCGGTAGCAAGACCTGCCGATCCGCTAGACCGGTGACAGCACCTGTGGCAGGACCTATTGCTATATCGATGACCGGACTGGAGGCCGGAATGGCGACCAGATCTGATCATCGATCCAATCTAGTCGCTAGTCCAGCCACCGATCTGATTGGCAATCCGAGCTCTTATCCGACCATTAATCCGATCACCGATCCGATTACCGAAATGTTTCAATTTTTTAATTTTTAATTTTTTGGTTTTTTATTTTAAAAATTGATGTGCAAGAATAAGATAAAACCGCAGGCCTGCGGCTTCACTTTACCTGCATCTTCTTTTAATTTTTTTAAATTTTTAATTTTATTATATTATTTTAAATATTTTAAATATTTTATGTTATTTTAAATATTTTTAACTTTATAATGTTATTTTAAATATTTTAAATATTTTGTTATATTATTTTAAATTTTATTATATTTTAAAATTTTATTATGTTAAAATCTAAAGATACGAGTGTGGTTGCTATGTTTACGAGCTACGGTTGTTCAGTAAATTTATTTTGACCCGTACTACTCCGATAATTTTTTTTTAAAAAAAATATTATTAAAAAATATTCATATGCATGATCTACCCATCTTTAAGAGTTTTTTAAAAAGGCATTATTTTTAAAAAAAATTATATTTTATTTTTTTATTTGATCCGTTTAGAAAATTTGAATTATTTTTTATTTTTTTTTATGAGTTTAGGAGACGCAGGTTTTACCTGCGTCTTTAAATCAGATTTTTTTTGTTTCAAGGCAATAGTATTTTTTCGTGATTGGTTTAGTCTTCAAGATTTTTTTTTTTTTCCGATGATTCTTCAAGTTACTTTTTCTTGTTTCTTCGATCTAAAGATACAGGCACAGCATGTGTCTTCTCCACATGGGTATCCAAATTCAAAAAACGAGATCAGGTGGTCGAATTTTTTTTAAAATAATATAAAAAAAAAATAATTATAAAAGTAGGTGATCCGTAATATATTTATGGATCTATGTGGCACGTGGCAAAGCAGGTATTTAGAGAAAAGAAAAAAAAATTGGACACGTGGCATCGGAGGGCCACGAGGGCTGAATTCGTCTTTTGAAAAGATGAATTCTAAAGTGAATTCGTCTTTTCGAGCCAGCGAGTGAATTTGTCTTTCAAAAAGACGAATTTACTCGGAACCCATAGCCGTCCTGAGAGCTCCCAATCCGGTGACACATGGCAATCATGGGCGTTCCCCTGGTGCCGCGTGGCCTTCTGAGTTCGGCTTTTGGAAAGACGAACTTAAGTTCATCTTTTCAAAAGACGAATTCAAGCCACGTGACCGCTCAGCAGGAGGCTCGTAATCCATTGACACGTGGCAATCCTGGCGTTCGGTGGTGACGCGTGGCCAAGAGAGTTTGTCTTTTGGAAAGATGAATCTGAATTCGTCTTTTCAAAAGATGAATCTGAATTCGTCTTTTCAAAAGATGAATCTGAATTCGTCTTTTCAAAAGACGAATTCGTCTGAGAATTCATTTTTTCGAAAGACAAACTCAAGCAGAACCCTTTTATCCACGCTCCCTTATTTTTTTTTTCCTGTTCTTCAGTTTTTTTTTCTTCCCTCTCGCGCATCCACTTCCCTCTCCGTCCCTCCTCCCGTGGTCCTGGTTTGTGATTTTTTTCTTCGCCTGTGGTCCCCTAGTCGTTCGAAGTCTTCATTATTCTCGATCATTTCTGTTCCGATTAGTATTTTTTATTATTTTAGTTTTTTTTAGTGTTTAAACTCTTTTTTGATTAATATTTTTTTTAGTTGTTGTCTAGATCCGATTTCTGGCTTTCATTGGACGATCTAGATCTCGTTCTTCCATATTTCATTATCCCTGATATGGCTACATCGTTGACGTAGGGCGCGTGTCAGGTCCAGCTGGACATAGTCAGTACCACGTGAATTTTTTCTTTCAAAAGATCCCCCGTTCGGGAAGAAGTGCTCATGCTCCTTCGCCATGTGGAACCCGAAGACGGGTCCACCTCGACCGAAGTCGAGCACCTCCCTGCCACTCCGCCAGGTGTCCACCTAGGAGGGGTCCACCTCGGTCGAATCTGGCGGCCCCTCACTCCCTCGCCAGGCACCCCAAGATGGGTCCACCTCGGTCGAAGTCGAGCCTCTCTCTGCCACTCTGCCAGGAATCCACCCGGAGGGGTCCACCTCGGCCGAAGCTGGTGGCCCCTCGCTCCCTCGCTAGGTGGCACCCCAAGACGGGTCCACCTCTACCGAGGTCGAGCCGGGCCCTCCTGCTCCTCTGCCAGGTGGCACCCGAAGATGGGTCCACCTCGGCCGAAGTCGAGCCTCTCTCTGCCACTCCGCCAGGTGTCCACCCAGGAGGGGTCCACCTCGGCCGAAGCTGGAGGCCCCTCGCTCCCTCGCCAGGTGGCACCCCAAGACGGGTCCACCTCTGCCGAGGTCGAGTAGGACCCTCCTGCTCCTTCGCCATGTGGCCCCCGAAGATGGGTCCACCTCGGCCGAAGTCGAGCACCTCCATGCCACTCAGCCAGGTGTTCACCCAGGAGGGGTCCACCTCGACCGAAGCTGGCGGCCCCTCGCTTCCTTGCCAGGTGGCATCCCAAGACGAGTCCATCTCTGCCAAGGTCGAGCCGTGCCCTCCTGCTCCTTCGCCAGGTGGCACCCGAAGACGGGTCCACCTCGGCCAAAGTCGAGCACCTCCCTGCCACTCCGCTAGGTGTCCACCCAGGAGGGGTCCACCTCGGCCGAAGCTAGCGGCCCCCTCGCTCCATCGCCAGGTGGCACCCCAAGACGGGTCCACCTCTACCGAGGTCGAGCCGGGCTCTCCTGCTCCTTCGCCAGGTGGCACCCGAAGACGGGTCCACCTCGACCGAAGTCGAGCCTCTCTGTGCCACTCTGCCAGGTGTCCACCCAGGAGGGGTCCACCTCGATCGAAGCTGGCGGCCTCTCGCTCCCTTGCCAGGTGGCACCCCAAGACGGGTCCACCTCTGCCGAGGTCGAGCCGGGCCCTCCTGCTCCTTCGCCAGGTGGCACCCGAAGACGGGTCTACCTCGACCGAAGTCGAGCACCTCCCTGCCACTCCGCTAGGTGTCCACCCAGGAGGGGTCCACCTCAGTCGAAGCTGACGGCCCCCTCGCTCCCTCGCTAGGTGGCATCCCAAGACGGGTCCACCTCTGCCGAGGTCGAGCCGGGCCCTCCTGCTCCTTCGCCAGGTGGAACCCGAAGACGGGTCCACCTCGGCCGCAGTCGAGCCTCTCTCTGCCACTCCGCCAGGTGTCCACCCAGGAGGGGTCCACCTTGGCCGAAGCTAGCGGCCCCCTCGCTCCCTCGCCAGGTGGCATCCCAAGACGGGTCCACCTCTACCGAGGTCGAGCCGGGCCCTCCTGCTCCTTCGCCGGGTTGCACCCGAAGACGGGTCCACCTCGGTCGAAGTCGAGCCTCTCTCTGCCACTCCGCCAGGTGTCCACCCAGGAGGGGTCCACCTCGACCGAAGCTGGCGGCCCCTCGCTCCCTCCCCAGGTAGCACCCCAAGACGGGTCCACCTCTGCCGAGATCGAGCCGGGCCCTCCTGCTCGTTCGCCAGGTGGCACCCGAAGATGGGTCCACCTCGACTGAAGTCGAGCACCTCCCTGCCACTCCGCCAGGTATTCACCCAAGAGGGGTCCACCTCGGCCGAAGCTGGCAACCACTCGCTCCTTCGCCAGGTGGCACCCCAAGACGGGTCCACCTCGACCGAGGCCGAGCCGGGCCCTCCTGCTCCTTCACCAGGTGACACCCGAAGACGGGTCCACCTCGGTCGAAGTCGAGCACCTTCCTGCCACTTCGCCAGGTGTCCACCCAGGAGGGGTCCACCTTGGCCGAAGCTGGCGGCCCCTCGCTCCCTCGCCAGGTGGCACCCCAAGATGGGCCCACCTCTGCTGAGGTCGAGCCGGGCCCTCCCGCTCCTTCGCCAGGTGGCACCCGAAGACGGGTCCACCTCGGCCAAAGTCGAGCCTCTCTCTGCCACTCCGCCAGGTGTCCACCCAGGAGGGGTCTACCTCGATCGAAGCTGGCAGCCCCTGCTCCATCGCCAGGTGGCGCCCCCTGACGGGTCCACCTCGGCCGAGATCAGCCCTACTCTGCAAAGCCTCGGGAAAGCAGAGACACGGGTTGCAAGGTCGCCACTAGAGCCGGCACGCGCCGCGCCCCGTAGGGGGCGCCAGTACGGCCTGCAGTGACACGCGAAACCTCGTTTACACTAGTCAGACGGGGCCCCGCAACTAAGGAATGAAATCCTTGCGGGCAGGAGCCTGAAACAGCTGGAAGCCCACCGTCAATGCCTCGAAAGGAGAGCTCCCGCGCTCGGCCCAAAGCCTCACCAGTCTTCCCCCTTTCGTGACACACTGCGGACGAGGCGGTCCGACCACTTAACTCCCGGACCCGAAGAAGAAGGGGGAGGAGAAAGTCCATAGGTCTCAGGGAGCCCCGTGGAAGGAACATGGGTTGAGGGCAGTTCGGTGGTATAAAAGGGACGGTAAAAACGGACGAAAAGGTAAGTCGAAAGAGGGCGAAAAACACCAAGAGAACGATCCTGTGAGGCCTCAAGAAGTCCTCAGGCGTGAGCTCGGTGAACCCAACGCAGGAAGCCGGGCTTCAACTCCCCTCTTCCCCACACTTCTTTCGTTTACATCTTCTCTAAGTACGGGAATCCTTCGGGAACCCGCCTTAGGGATCTGTTATATCTTGCCGCTCTCTAACTTGACCGTCGGAGTGCCCCCGCCGGAATCTCCGGCCCGGATCTCTGACCTTGTTTTGCAGGTCCGGGAATTTGGAGATCTCGAGGTGAGAGAGTCCGAGACCGATGCCAGCTCAAGAGCTACAGGCCACCGCAGTGAGATCGGCAACAATCCCAATTCAAGTTAATTTTTTTACTAATTTATAACTGTTTGATTGTTTAAATTAAATTTTGTATATATTAATTTAATTTTAAGAATTAAATTAATTTAATTTATACTTGTTTGAATTAAATTTTTTATTACATATTTGAGTAATTAAGTTTTGTATTTTGAATTTTCTGTGATAAATTTATTTAGTATTTGTTATTTAATAATTTATAATATTGCTTTTATATTAGGAATGAATATTGAAAAATTGATTTTATATATAGTTAAATTAATATGTTAATTATAAAAATTGATAAAATATTATTAAAATTTGAGGGATGATTAGGATAATTAATTTATATAATAAATAAAATTAAGAAGGATAGGTTATATAATTTATGTAGAATATAAAATTTTTAGTAAATAATAAAATGTTTATGAAAATTTTAAGGTATTGAAAATTTTAAGGTATATAAAATTTTTAGTAATAATAAAATGTTTATTAAAATTTTTTTTTTTTTTTGATAGAATAAAAAGTGGGAGAGGAGTTAGATCCCGGGCATGGTCATCTCCAGACGGTCTCCCAATCCCAGTCAAAGAATGTTCGATACACGATGCATATTAATTTTTCGATACACGATGCATATTAATTTTTCTGCAATCGTTCCCCATTCGAAGATGAATACGTCAACCTAACTATCACTGGTATCAGCCAAGTGAACGGGCTTTTTCACTACCATCGACGTGTTCGGACTTTTTCACTATCACTAACTAACAGGGACTCTAAGATTATTTTATTAATTTTTTTTTTTTGAATTCCTGCCAGTTGGTTGGAAGAAAAGTTTCACAACCAACTGCACCACCCACCCATGATTAAAATATATATATATATATATATTTTTTTTTTCTTTTTTTTTTTTTTTTTTTTTTTTTTTTGTCAGGTGATCAAAAATATCGTAGTTTGGTAAATATATTTCAAACCCGTTAGCAGTCCGAAGAAAGTCCCATCCAAGCACGCGAAGCTTAACTTACGACGAGCGCACCCAGCCGCACCACCTTCTCGCAAATGATGCACAGACTTTCTTTTCATTCAAACTTCACCGATCATCGCTTGACACATGGTGCGTAAAGACTTTTCCCATGCCACTACTCATCATATCGATTTTTATTTAACAACCCTAATATTAATTAATAGATGTTAAAAATAAATCTATCCAATAATTCATTGATGAGATTTTGATCATTCATTTAAGTTTACATGTACAGTGATGCTAGAAGCTTTATCTCCAGTGTCATGTGCCATGAATTTTGAGATTTGTTTCTGTTGTGATGCATGTCAATATTGTCTAAAATAATTATATTCCAAACATAATCTCAAAAACCATTACTTACCGTAGAAACCAGTAACTAAAATAAATTCTTGTGGTAAAATAAATGATGGCTCGAATCCTTTATGATATTTAAAAAGTACAATAAGTTACTGTATAGGATTAGGATTTATCCATCTTATGATGAATGACGGTGCACGCTAACACTCACACATTAAAATACTAAAATAAAAAAAAATTATGAATCCTAAAAATATTTGGATAATGCACAGTACCGGTAATATCATAATAAATGTTAATTGTATTGGTTATATATACTTTAAAATAATCTATATGGTGGGGGGGGGGGGGGGGGAGGTTGGTGGATGATAATTTCTTTTATAAAAAAAAATTATTCAATAGCATAAATAAAATTAAAGTAGATCAGATAATATTCATCCAGATCCATTTCAATATCCAAATCTATCCGGACATAGATAAAAATTTGAGCATCAAACTAATATTCATATTTATTGCCGCCTGGATTGTCGTGGCCCGCAGCTCCTACGTGGCGCTGGGTTGTGCCTTCTTTGCCTGGTATCTGACGCGTGCACCCGATCCTGCAAAAGAAAGGAGACCCGGACTGGGGATCCCGACGAGGGCACTTTGACGGTCAAGTCAGTGGGATGATCTAGAAAAATTTTAGTGGAGGAGGAGAGCTCGAGCAATGGCGGCTGTGTCTGTTGAGACTCTTCTGACGAGTTCTCTGGTAGTCTCAGAGTGCTCTTTCTTGCTACTTCCTCTACCTCTTTTTTTTGCTTACCTCCTTCGAAGGCTCTCTCTTTCTTATAGATGAAAGGCACGGCCCGTTACCAGTCTCAGCTCCGCCCTCTCCCTCCTCCCCTCCCTCGGGGATGCTGTGAGGTCAACGATGGGCGGTCTTTGGGGATCGCGCCCGAGCCCCTTCCTCCTTCATGGCCGGAAGTTATACCGCGAGCTCTTACGCCCTGGTAGGATGCCTTATTTGGGGAAACTTGGCAGGGCCTCGATCCGGGGATAGATGCTCTAGGACTCGAGCCTTCTGGCACAACCTTCTTCTTCAAGGTGGTATAGACGGTCGGTGGAGGGGCGCGGCGTCTCGAGTGGCACGTCCTTCCCCAACTAGTATAAATGGTGGCCTGAAGGGACCTAGGTGTCCCAGCGAGACGGCTCCCCGTAGGTCGGCACGTTCTCCCTTCATAGGCTTCGGGTGGCATGCCGCTTCCTGCCTGGCATACCAGCTTCATGGCCGACCTAGACCATGGGTCGATCTCGCGTCGGGCACCCTTTTTCAACCAAAGGGCACGAGGCTCGAGGGAGCTTGACTTCAGTCGGAGACTCGACCCTGAGGGAGTCACCCTAGCGGAGGGGCTCGAGGCTCGAGGAGTGAAGTGGGAGCTCGACTCCAGCGGGGGCTCGATCCTAAGGGAGCCACCTCGATGGAAGGGCTCAAAGCGGGAGCTCGACTTCGGCCGGGGGCTTGATCCTGAGGGAGCCACCTTGATGGAAGGGCTCGAGACTCGAGGAGCGGGCGATCAACTTCGGCCAGGGGCTCAACCCTAAGAAAGCCATCCCAATGGAAGGGCTCAAGGCTCGAGGAGCAAGGTGGGAGCTCGACTTCGACTAGGGGCTCGACCCTAAGGGAGCCATCCCGGTGGAAGGGCTCAAGGCGGGAGCTCGACTGGCGGGGGCTCAACCCTGAGGGAGCCATCCGGTGGAAGGGCTCGAGGCTCGAGGAACGGGAGCTCGACTTCGGCCAGGGGCTCTATCCTGAGAGAGCCACCCCGGCGGAAGGGCTCAAGGCTCGAGGAGCGGGAGCTCGACTTTGATCGGGGGCTCTACCCTGAGGGAGCCACCTTGGTGGAAGGGCTCGCATCTCGAGGAGCGAAGCTAGCATGGTGATCCTTGCCAGTGCGACTTCCTTCTGGGTTCGAGGAGGACCCACGTCAGCGGTTTTGCCACATCATTTGCCTTCCACTCCCAAGTTCCGATGGAATGTGGTGCTCGGGTCGAAGGGAGTTATTGCGGAGCTGACGTGGAAGGGTGAAAATTTGGTGCTATTAAATACCACGATCGTCGTCGCTTCGTGAATCGTATCTTAAGGCCAATACGGGGGTGCTTCCACCGAGGTCAATATCTCGGATGTTATCGAGGTGGACACAGAGAGGGAAACAGGGAGGGAGCGGCCTCCACCACCACTGGCACCGTCGACCATGGCACCGAGCCCCCCTTCGATGGATGAGGTTCCCCCAGTGACATTGCCTCCGGGAGCTTCGACAGCTCCGACACCGTTGAGATCCGGGACACCGCGGGCGCCGATCGAGGTGCCGCTAAATGCGTCGATCATCCAAGACCACGGGCTGGCAGAGCGAATGATGGACTTCGCTGTCCAGTCATGCGATCGCCGTGAGAGGGGAGGCAGGCAGCTGGCAGAGGCCATTCTCGGCACCTTCCCCACCTCTTCACGATAAGTCCTTCTTCTTATGATTTGTCTTCAGTTGAAATGCCATGGCTGACACTCTCGTTGATGCAGGTCGAGACTGATATACTTATGATCCAGGATTGCTGTGCTTAGTGGGCGAAGAGGGAGGTCTAGCAAGAGCAGTAGATCAAATCCCTGGGGACCGAGGCCAAGGCGCAGACCGAGAGAGCTCGGTCAACGGAAGAGAAGAACAAAGCCCTCCAAATAGAGGTGCTTAGGGCAGAGAAGCAGGCCAGGGACTTCGAGGTCTCCCTGGCTGCAAAGAAGGATCAATTTATTCACCGGGCGAAGGAGTTCGTTGCGAAGGTGGCCCGATTGGAGGGGCGGTCTCAAACCCTCCAATCCCACCTGGACGTGGCGCTGACTCGGGCATCGACGATCGAGGAGAAAGTGACCAAGGTGGTGGCGCTGATGGAGGCTGCCAAGAAGGAGGTCGCTGAAGCAGTGCCGAAGTTCAGGGCCTCGGTGGAGTTCTCCGATGAGGTCCGGGAGGCTGCCATGGACTCCTTCATCAAGGGATTCGAGGTCTACAAATCTTAGGTGGCACAGGCCTTTCCGAAGTTGAAGCTGGATGAGATCGTCATCCCCGGGGCTTCAGGCGGAAGTCCGAGGGAGGCAGGGACTCCAGCAGAGGAGACCGAGGTGGAGTCTGCAACTGCCGGGCAGACGGCCCCACCCATAGAGGTGCAAGAGAGTACTGGCATGCCCGCTCGCCATCCCAGGAAGGAGCCAACGGAGCAGTAACTTAAGGACCTTTAGTGTATATATATATATATATATATATATATATTTGGTCCCTTGTACTTAAGAACTTTCTTTTTCTTTTGGCACCACCTGGCCTATCAGGGGTCCTTGAATGATGTAGCTTCATCGTCCCATTTCAATGAAGTTCCTTCCTTTCCATTGAATTTTTGTGTTGCATATATTTGGGAATTTTCTTCTTCTTTTTGCACCACCTCGCCTGAGGACCAAACTTTGTCGCGGCCACTTGTCCAGGGGTCCCCAAGCTCTGGCGCTTCTCCAAGGGGCCTTCAAAGTAGCAAATATTTTAGAAAGAACTTAGAGGTTCTGTGGGTTACCTTCACTATGCCGAGATCCTTGCCGGAGGGCCTCAGTCATTTACCGGGGCTAGGCGCCCATCTTAGGAACTTCCCGGCCATGTCGAAAGTTGGTGGGTGAGTAGAAGGGGCCTAGGAGACCCAGGAGATCATCCTTGCCGGTTCGGGATACCATCGAGTTGGAAGATTTGGCTTGAGAAGTCTTAGAATTGTCATCGCTGGTCTGGGGTCTGGTTGGCGAAATGCGGAGCTTTTGAAATGCCTTGGCTCACCTTCGTTGGACTGGGGTTTGGTTGGTAAAGTGCGGGGCTTCTAGAGTTCCCCGACTTGTCTTTGTCAGACTGGGAGTCCAACGGATAGAGTACGGGGCTTCTGGAGTTTTCCAGGTTGTCATTGCCAAACTGGGTCTGGCAGATAGACTGCAAGACTTCTGGAGTTTCCCGGCTTGCCATCGCCGGACTTGGAGTCCGACAGGTAGGGTGCGGGGCTTCTAGAGTTTCCCGGCTTGCCGTCGCCAAACTTGGAGTCCGACGAGTAGGGTGCGAGGCTTCTGGAGTTTCCCGGCTTGCCATCGCCGGACTTGGAGTCCGACGGGTAGGGTGCGGGGCTTCTAGAGTTTCCCGGCTTGCCGTCATCGGATTGGGGGTCTAGTGGATAAAGTACGGGGCTTCTGGAGTTTTCTGGCTTGTCGTCGCCAGACTAGGGATCTGGCAGATAGAGTGCAGGGCTTCTGCCGTTTCTCGGCTTGTCGTCACCGGACTGGGGGTCCGGCGGATAGAGTGTGGGGCTTCTAGAGTTTCTTGGCATGCTATTGCCAGACTGGAGGTCTGACAAATAGAGTGCGAGGCTTCTGAAATTTCTCGACTTCATGGTACGGCACCCAGGATTGGGCGATAGTATTCCTGCATAAGCAAAGATAATGTTGTGCCAAAAGGAATTTTTCATTGATAAGAGAAGAGCATACATCATTGGTAGTACATCCTAAGATTGTTGGCATTCCAAGTTCGCGGGAACCGGGCGCCACCAAGTTCGACGAGGTAATAGGCCCCATGGGGAAGGGCCTCGACCACCCTGTAAGGGCCCTCCCAGTTGGGGGAGAGCTTATCGCATTCCCCAGGCTGGGAGACTTCAGTCTATCACAGTACCAGATCTCCCGGGCAGAAGGTCTTTGGTTTCACTTGAGAATTGTAGTATCGGGCCACCCGCTGCCAGTAGGCTGCCATACGGAGACGAGCCTTATCCCCTATCTCTTCAAGGAGGTCTAGATTGAGCAGGAGATGGGATGGGTTCTCGATCTCATCATACTGCTCTATCTGCAACGTGGGCAAGCCCAGTTCCACCAGAATTATGGCTTCGGTACCGAAGACGAGGTTGAAGGGCATCTCGTCGGTGGCTGTCCGGGGTGTGGTGTGGTATCCCCAGAGGATGCTTGGGAGTTCTTCAGCCCACTACCTTTGGCCCGGTCTAACCTAGCTCAGAGCCCCTGGAGGATGTTTGGTTGGTCACCTTAGCCTCCCCATTGGTCTGGGGATGAGCTACCGAGGTGAAGCGATGATGGAAATTAAGGTCAGCGCAGAACTCTTCGAACTTCTAGTTATCGAACTGCCATCCGTTGTCAGTGATTATAATGTGGGGGAGCCTGAACCGATAGATGATTGATTTCCAGAAGAAAGACCTGATCTTGGTTTTGGTAATCCATGCTAACGGTTCGACCTCGACTCACTTGGTGAAGTAGTCGATGGCCACTATCAAAAATCTGCATTACCCAGATGCTGGGGGGAGGGACCTAAGATGTCCATTCCCCACTGAGCGAACGACCAAGGGGTGGAGTGCTGGGAAAGTGGCATGGTCGGTTGACATTGGATGCAAGCGTGCCACTGGCAGCGATCGCATTTTTTTACAAGGTCGGCTGCGTCTTCCCTCATAGTCTCCCATTAGTATCCTTGGCGGAGGACTTTGTATGCTAACATCCTGCCCCCCACATGGTTCCCGTAGAGGCCTTCATGTATCTCCTGGAGTACGAAGGCTACCTCTGAGGGCCTTAAACATTTCAGAAGTGGATAGGAATGGGACATACGGTAGAGCTATCCGTCCATTAACACAAAATGCGCAGCTTTCTTCTTGATGAGGCCAGCTTCGAGGCGATCCTCAGGCAGGGTTCCATCGATGATATATCCGATGTACCGGTCCATCCAGCTGGGCTCCGGGGTGACTTGTTAGACCTTCCCAGGGGTCTTATAATTGGGAGCCTGGAGGTACTCGATGTAGGCACGCCCTAGCAACGAGTCCGGTAGAGTCGCGAGCCTAGAGAGGGCATCCGCGCGTGCGTTCTCCCCATGGGGGATGTGGAAGATGTTGAAGTGTCGAAAACTTGCTGCATTCGAGCATACCTGCTCCAAGTACTTTGACATTTGAGGGTCTCGGACCTCGAATTATCCTGAGACCTGCCCAGCCGCCAACTAAGAGTCGGTGAAGACCCTTAAGTTGGGTGCACCCAACTCGTCGAAGACTCTCAATCCTGCGATGAGTACTTCATACTCTGCCTGGTTATTGATGGCTTTGAACTGGAAACTAAGTGCGCACTCGGCATGACACCATCGCGATTGGCAAGGATGAGACCTACTTCACTTCCTCCTGCATTGGATGTGCCATCCACATGGAGGACCCAGACATCCTCCTCGGCCAGGGGCTCTGCCTAATCCCTCGACGGGGGTGTCTCCGATTCTTCACCCAAGCCGGTACACTTGACTAGGAAATCGGCCAGCACTTGCACCTTCTAAGATGGCCTTGGCCGGTAGGTGATGTCAAACTCACTAAGCTTCAGTGCCTACTTGGCCAGATGCCCAAACATATCTGAATGGCTGAGTATGGCTCTCAGTGGTTGGTCCGTCAAGACCATGATCGGGTGAGCTTGGAAGTATGGCCTGTGGCACTAAGCAGACATAATGAGTGCAAAAATTAAATTTTCGGAGTGGGCATCTCAAAGGAGCTTTCTAGCATAGTTTACCAGCCTATAAACTCCATCTCCATATATACAGACAAGGACCAAGCTGACGGCTCCCGGGGTGATTGCCAGGTACAGGAGGAGTTCCTCTCCATCTTCCGACCTAGAGAGCAAGGGCGGTGATGCCATAAACTTTTTCAGTTCTTCGAAGGCTTCTCGGCATTCCTCCATCTAAGAGAAGTTGTGTAACTTGCACAGTGCCTTGAAGAATGGTAGGCGGCGATCAGCGGAGCACGAGATAAACTGACTCAAGGCTGCAATCTGGCCGGTGAGACGTAGGACCTGCTTCTTTGAGGTGGGATGTTCCATGTCGATGATCGTTTGGACCTTCTCAGGGTTGGCTTTGATTCTCCTCTAAGTGACCATGAAACTCAGGAACTTCCCAACTGCCACATCGAAGATGCACTTGGCTGAATTCAGCTTCATCTGATGGAGGCGAAGGTTATGGAAAGTCTCTGCCAGGTTTGCAACATGGTCCGACTCCGGCTTACTCATGACGAGCATGTCGTCCACGTACACTTGCATGTTGCGGTTAATTTGGTCTCGAAAGACCTTGTTGACCAGCCGCTGATATATAGCTCTGGCGTTCTTCAGATCGAATGGCATCATCTTGTAGCAATACGTCCCATAGTTCGTGATGAAGGCAGTGTGCTCTTCGTCCTCTAGGAGCATCCGGATTTGATTATACCCGGAGAATGCATCCATGAAGGAGAGTAAGCGATGCCCTGAGGTGGCATCCACCAGCTGGTTGATCTTCGGGAGTGGGAAGCTGTCCTTTGGGCAATCTCTGTTGAGGTCGGTGTAGACCACATAGATTCTCCACTTTTCATTAGCTTTTTTAACCATGACTGCGTTCGCTAGCCAGCTAGGGTATTGCACTTCACGAATGAAGCCAGCTACGAGAAGCTTCTCCACATCTTTGTTGACTGCCCTCTGTCTCTCTGGGTGAAACTTCTCTTCTTCTACCAGACTGGGTGGCACTTCGGGTCGATGTTTAATTTATGAGTGATGATGTCAAAGGGGATACCTAGCATATCTGTGCAGTCCAGGTGAATACGTCCATGTTCGCCCGGAGAAAATTCAACAAGTGAGCCTGCTTTTCTTCTTGCAGTTGGGCCTTGATCTGTACCGTCTTCGATGGATCCGTGCTGAGGGGGCATGATAACATGCGCTCGACTGGGCCGCCCTTGGGGTCCTACATTCTTTAATCGAGGTCGCCGACATCGGGGTCCTTCTCGGCGGTCTTGGTTCCGGGGATGGTTTGCAAGCAATGTTGAATTGATTGAGGTGCCCCCCTCACCTCTCCTATGCTATAGGGGGTGGGGAATTGTATCAACAGCCACTTTGTAGATATGACCGCATCGAGCAGGTTGAGCCCGGGGTAGCCAGGAATTACGTTGTAGGTCGAAAGGAGCCTAACAACTGTAAAGGTCATCATGACCATACTCTGTCGAGATGGTGACCTGGCCGTGTCGGGGAGAGTAATCTCTCTTTCAACCCCTATTGAATCTCCAGTAAAACTGACAAGGGGGATGTGCACTGGCTTCAGTTGAGCAGAAGACAAATTCATCCTGGAGAAGGCATCATAAAAAAGAATATCGGTCGAACTTCCACTGTCGACCATAATCCGCTTTACAAGATGCCTTGCTATTATCATTTCGATAATAACGACATCGTTATTTACATTTTCATCCCCAGGTCCCTTCTCCCTCATAAAGGGGAGTACATTTTCTGACCCCTCCCCCGCTCGGGTTCTCTTAGAGGTGTGCTCTATTCCTCATGATATCATATCCATAGACTTCTTGGTGGGTCGGTTGTCGACCGGAGGGACAGGAGGAAGAGCTGCAAGTGCCTGAGATTTTACAGGGACCTTGCCCCCCACGAACTTCCTAAGATAGCCTCTCCTTATCAGATCTTCAATTTCTCTCTTGAGGTGGCGGCATTCCTCAGTGTCGTGACCATGATCGTGGTGAAATTGGCAGTACTTCGACTTGTCACGATCGTTGAACGGCCTCGACGAGAGAGGGCGGCGTAAAAAGCACTCGCCCTCGATCTCCATCAAGATCTTTGACCTCGGGGCAAGGAGAAGAGTGTATCTTTCCTTCAGGATAGGGCCACTCTTTGACTTTGGATCAGTTCAAAGGTTTGGGGTTGGCTCGGGCCTCCTTACCCTGGAGGTCTCTCCCAGAGGCTGCTTCTTTGATGGCTTCCCATCCAGCTCCCTCCTAGTGCGGTCTAACGCCTCCGCACGAATGTACTTATGGACCTGGAGGAGGAGGTCGGAGTAAGTCTTCGACGGTTTTTTGTCCAGGAAATAGGTCAGGCGGGACGTTCTGAGCCCCCTCTTCAATGCCAACATGGCAACAGGCTCATCTAAATTGTAGATATTTAGGGCGGCAACCTTGAAACGGGCCATGTAGTCTCGCAAGGGCTTATGGTCCTGTTGCCTAATGGAGAAAAGGCTATCAGCTTCTCGCGACACCTTCCGGTAGGCGTCGAAGTGCACCACGAATCTCCTTTCCAG
Source organism: Areca catechu (assembly GCA_021397845.1). Taxonomy (NCBI): domain Eukaryota; kingdom Viridiplantae; phylum Streptophyta; class Magnoliopsida; order Arecales; family Arecaceae; genus Areca; species Areca catechu. The sequence continues at coordinate 166,192,521 of CM038043.1, forward strand.
CTATGCAAAGGAGTTGATACTTTCGAGCTTGAGGTGGGTAAACTAGACTCGAGCTGCCTTCTGAAGCATGGCCGGGAAGGCGATACAAAAGAGGGCGTCCGTCACCCCCTAGACTCTCATGAGAGCCTTATAGCTCTCCAGGTGATCTAGGGTGTCAGTGGTCCCGTCGTAGGGGTCCACTTGAGGCATATGGAACTGGCTAAGAATTGGTTTCTCTTGGATCTCTCAGGAGAAGGGGGTCGGGCGTCATGGCCCACTAGCTCACGGGGCTCCCCTACATGTTGGCAAACTGGCGGGAAAGTTTCGCCAACTTACGCTCTTGTTTCTCTGGTGCTTTTCAGCCAAGCGCCTAGTAGCCTTGTCGATGGAACCTTCTACCGATGCTATCGGAGCAGATGGGGATGTCAGTTGAGGGGCGTCATGATGAGAGGCCTTGCCTCGACGATGCTTGCGATGCTTAGCGGCATCGTGGCCAAAGACCAGGGACCGGCTCTTCCGGTCAGCCGACCCGCTCCGTTGCCTCTTTGCCAGGGTCCGGTGGCTTCCTCGGGGATCAGTTATGGCCCACAGGTGTGACGACCTACCTTGGAAGGAGCGCAGGCTACCATAGGGCCCAGCAACTAGGGTCGCGGGTGTCTCCGACTATTGCTGGGTGGCCAGGGATCTATGCTGATGCTGTAGCTACCATACTGCCATGGTTAGAGTCTGAATCTACTGGGCAAGCACGGCTAGCTGAGTATCTGCCGGAGGGGGTTGTGGCAGAGCCGGGAGTTCCCTTTCTAGGCTGTGTGGGGCCTCATGAGAAAGAGGGTCCCCCGCATGGTTGGTGGAGGTTTCCCGCACGCACGTCACCACCATGTTGTGGGTAGAGTTGCTTTGAGGGACCAATCCCCCCTACCTCGTATGCCAATTTGTTGCCGCCTAAATCGTCGTGGCCCGTAGCTCCTACATGGCACCGGGTTGTGCCTCCTTCACCTGGTATCTGACGCGTGCGCCAGGTCCTGCAAAAGAAAGGAGACCCGGGCTGGGATCCTGGTGAGGGCACTCCGACGGTCAAGTCAGTGGGACGATCTAGAGAAATAAATCCTCCGAGGTGGATCCCGAGCTGGTCTCCACTCTTAAAGGTTTTGATGGGGATCCAGCCACCGTCCGGGTATTTTTTCTATTTTTCTTAATTTTCTTACACTTTTTTTATTTTTCCTATTCCCACTATTCCACCTATCCCGACTATTCTTATTTTATCCCCAACCTATCCCAACTTTATCCCAGCCTTATTCCATCTCCCTCCCGTGATTTTTAAAACATCCCAAACCCTAGCCCACCACCCCGCCGCCCCCAGACCCGGCTGCCCGACCCCCCCGGCCGCCCCACTGACCCATCGACCCACCCGTCGGTGCTCGTCGGCCCCGCTCTTGCTGGAAAACCGGCGTCCACCGCCCACGGCCGTCGCTGCCGCCCGCCGCCCGCCGTCGCTGGCTTGCTGCCGGCCGCCCACCCGCCTTCGCCAGCCCATGCCCGGTCGCCAGAGGTCCTCGTCAGCGCCCATGGGCCGCACGGTCGTGGGAAGAACAAACGGCATGCTCATGCGTACCGTGCCCCCGCTTGCCGTCACCCCGCCTGCAGCTACCATCGTTGTCCGCCGCCGACCGCCGTCCCACCGCCAGTCATCTCGTCGTCCGTCGGTCAAAGATCGGTCGTCGGAGGCCTCGCAGGCGCCCAGGGGTCCCCACAACCGTGGGAAGACCAAACGGCATGCCTTGGGCATGCCGTTCCACCCCTGTGCCGCCACCCCGCTGGCCCTGTCCGCCGGCCGTCCGCCATCGCTCGCTCCTTCCCCTGTGCACGACCGCGAGATGAGTTTGCACGCCTTCTGGAGTAATCCAAGCAGCACACTTTTCAGAGCACTTCATCAAGCCAACACTCTTCTCAGAGCAGATCATCACCAATTTTGATGTAGCACGGATTTTGATGTAATTTATTTTTCATTTTAGGTTTGCTTGTAGGCTAAGTAATTGAGGGGTTTGGTTTTTCTATATAAAGGCCCCCTCCCCCTCTTGTAATAATTGAAGATTGATATGAATTTTTGGTTTAGCCACTGGTCCTGGTTATGGGCTGAGGCCCGTCTTTCCTTCACCTACGGGTGTCGAGGGGTGTGAGACCCCACTTCCTTCGCTCCATGCGAGCGTCGAGGAGCGCGAGGCCCTAATTATCCCCTTTTCTATCGAGTCCCCCTCTGGGTCTTAGGAACTTTTCTTTATGGCCCTAGGTAGCGATTTGGAGGGGATGCCCCAGGCTCCGCTGTAGTGAGATGGGTGGGACGCCCTAGACTGCATGTAGTGGGGTGGGTGAGATGTCCTAGAGGTGCGACGTCTCTCCGTGAAGGTAGGTCCCCAGTCCTAGAGTGTCCATTTTTCCTACCCTCCATCCTATTGTTCCTCCACCAAGAAAATTGAAAACCAAAAGAGATCAGCTGTTTTAGGATTTTAGTATCAATTCGCCCTAGTCCCGGGAGGCTTCTTAGCCCTCCCACGGTCCTAGTTTGTTTAGGTGTTCTCCTTTTCCAAATAAACCAGGGTTTATCGGGTCCATCCCGCATCAGGTTTAGAAAGAAAAGAACGGAGTGAGAATTTTGATGGAGGAGGAGAGCTCGAGCAATGGCGGCAATGTCCGTTGAGACTCTTCCGACGAGTTCTCTGGTAGCCTCAGAGCGCTCTTTTTTGCTATTTCTTCCTCTACCTCTTTTTTTTTGCTTACCTCCTTCGAAGGCCCTCTCTCTTTCTTATAGATGGAAGGTACTGCCCGTTACCAGTCTCAGGTTTGCCCTCTCCCTCCTCCCCTCCCTCGGGGATGTTGTGAGGTCAGCGATGGGCGGTCTTTGGAGATCGCGCCCGTGCCCCTTCCTCCTTCATGTTCGGAAGTTATACCACGAGTTTTGATAACCTGGTAGGACATCCTGTTTGGAGAAACTTGGCAGGGCCTCGATCCGGGGGTATATGCTCTAGGACTCGAGCCTCTGGTGCAACCTTCTTCTTCAAGGTGATGTAGACGGTCGATGGAGGGGCATGGCATCTCGAGTGGCGTATTGGCGCGTCCTTCCCCAACTGGTGTAAATAGTGGCCTAAAAGGACCTAGGTGTCCCGGCGAGACGGCTCCTCGTAGGTCGACGCGTTCTCCCTTAATAGGCTTCGAGTGGCATGCCGCTTCCCACCTGGCGTACCAGCTTCATGGCCGACCTAGACCATGGGTCGACCTCGAGTCGGGCACCCCTTCTTAGCCAAAGGGCACGCAGCTCGAGGGAGCTTGACTTCGATCGGGGACTCAACCCTGAGGGAGTCACCCTAGCGGAGGGGCTCGAGGCTCGAGGAGGAAAGTGGGAGCTCGACTCCAGCCATGGGCTCGACCCTGAGGGAGCCACCCCGATGGAAGGGCTCAAGGCGGGAGCTCGACTTCGGCCGGGGCTCGACCTTGAGGGAGCCATCCCGATGGAAGGGCTTGAGGCTCGAGGAGCGGGAGCTCGACTTCGGCTAGGGGCTCAACCCTGAGGGAGCCATCATGGCGGAAGGGCTCAAGGCTCGAGGAGTGACGTGGGAGCTCGACTCCGACCAGGGGCTCAACCTTGAGGGAGCCACCCCGGTGGAAGGGCTCAAGGTGGGAACTCGACCCTGAGGGAGCCACCCGGCGGAAGGGCTCGAGGCTCGAGGAATGGCAGCTCGACTTCGGTCGGGGGCTCTACCCTGAGGGAGCCATCCCAGCGGAAGGGCTCAAGGCTTGAGGAGTAGGAGCTCGACTTCGACCGGGGGCTCTACCCTGAGGGAGCCATCCCGGCGGAAGGGCTCGTGGCTCGAGGAGCGAAGCTGGCATGGTGATCCTTGCCAGCACGACTACCTCCTGGGTTCGAGGAGGGCTCCATGTCAGTGATCTTGCCACATCAATATCCACATTCATATTCATTAAAAAAATGAATATAAATATGAATAGACAAATATCCGATCCATGTCCAAATTTATTTATAATTCTATTTAATTTTATATAGTATTCATAATTTTTTGAAGAAAATAAATAACCACATTCTTGTTAATTTGAGTCATCATCTATTTAATAATATCTTTAATTCTATAACTATAAAATTTAATTATTTGATTTATGTTTATATTTTGATATTCAATTTATATCGATAATTTTTTTAAAAAAATATAGATATATATTTTTTTAATTATTATAATGTGATAATTATTGATGCAAGGATTTTAAGGCACCTCTATTGCATATCTACATTCTATGTGAGTAGAAGAAAATTTTTGGAAGGGCAGCTAACTAGCTATACAGATAGAAATTGTGCTCTTAAAAGTCATCATAGTGAGAGATCAGGGTCTCCCTCTTTATCTCTGTTTTATTAGTCGGTGTCTTAGTGATGTCGGTTGACGTACTCATTTTTAGATGGAAAAAGACTGCAAAAATCTAAGCATCTTGAATCGAATATTACCTGGTAAGATAGGAGCCTACGGGATAGCTACACCGAAATTTATCCCTCCCATCATTTTTTGTATTTTAAAAAAAAAGTCATCATTTTTTGGACACCTTCGCCAATAAAGTACCATGACAAGCATTGTAGAGAGAGGGACGTTTTATATTCTCCAATGGTGAAATAATAATTAGTCTTTATATTATTTTAAAAGCAAATGTTTTTATATGATATCGCCCTAATAAAATTGAGTTACTATTCGCTACTATTGTCACTTAGTTTACATCACAATATGTTACAACTCTTGCTCCAATAGCTTTTTATTTTGTCTTTTTTTTAAAAAAAAAACTCTAGAGAATTTACTAGGCAAATAATTGTATTGTTTCCATAATAATGATAATTGCGAGAGGTTGATTGCTATCTTCGTAGTGATAGGATTTTTTTTTTTTTTAATAAAATGAAAAAGAGGGGGGTAGAGAAGTTAGATCCCGAGCGTGGCCGTAGTGGTAGTTAAAGTAGTAAGTCAACAAGCTAAAGCAGTTAATGGACAATCTATTACAATAGGAATGCATAATTTATTTTATTCCAGAAGACTCATCCAAAGTTGGATCGAGAAAACGATGATGATTTCATTTATAGACTTATAGTGCATGACATTGTAAGTCTTGGTAGGTTGTCTAAATTATTTTATGACACTAACGCCTATTACCGATGGATGAACTAACTTGCATGATATGGTGAAGCATGATCGGCTATTGTACAGGTTGCATCCAAGGAGGGCTTTGCTAGAGATGTTAGGGATGGTAATCGGATTAATTAGCTAGGATCGGATATAGGTAAGATGCTAAGATTGGATGTATATCGAGTCAAAAATTTATCAATCCAAATATAATTTATTATAAAAGTAATCAAAATTTTGTATCCACATTCTATTTATTTATTAAAAAGATTACCCGACTTGATACATATAATATATTTATTAAATAGGCCAAGTTAAATAGATTAAATATGTTTAATAGATTGGGTTAAACTGGTTCGATTAATCAAGTTTTAAAACGGTTTAATAGATTTAAATATAATGCAACTTAATTATTAAATGAATTAAAATGGATTAGATGGATCAAAAATCTAAACCCGAACTCAACTCATTTAGTAAATATATCTTGATGAGTTAATTTGCTTATGATCTAAATCTATTTATGTTATATCTAAACCTATTTAAAATAGATCTTTGATGGGTCGGATTAACTAGTTATGTCATATATTGCCATGTTAGACTTAAAATCTAATATTTGTAGCCTAATTATCAACTTATTATGTTCAAGTTTTAAATCAATCATATGTATTGGATCAGAGTCCAATTGATTAAAGAAAACTATTCTTAATAAAACTAACCAAGTAGAACTGGAGTGATACTTTAATGAGATTTTAATCTTTTGATGGGAAAGATATATGCAACTATAAATATAGAGGTCACCTAGTTTCTTCCTCCGACTGAGGGATATTCAAGTCGCGATCAAGGAGGGATGTGGAGGGATGTTTCAAGCACTATATGATTTCCAGACTGTGATAATGATTCAAGATATATTTTTCATAATTATATTTTTTTTATATATATATATATATATATGTATAGAAGCACGATCCAAAATTAAAAGTTTTCGCAACATGTCATTCCTAGCGGTATGTGAAATGCCCTCTTGGATCTAAACAACACTTGGGGAAGGAGACCGTGGGTTAGTAATCCCTGAAACACGTAGAGGCACAAGACAAGCACATGTTATTTTTATCATTGTGTGCTTCACATCCAAAATAGTGTACTATGATAAAGATAAATATGCAGCTCATGTTCTATATGTGTGTATCATGAACTAAATTCCTGTAGACATCAAACATGTATCACTAACTTCAATGGTGTAAACCATTGTGTTAAAGTGATTTTCACCACCATTAAGGTAGTAGCATAGTTGGTGGGTGCTCACACTCACGTCTCTCCGATCACGGGTTCGATGTGTGATCCATACGGTGACTCGATTAAATTCAAGAATTTTTCCTGGGGCACGTGATTGGAAACGGGAGGGAGCATTCTACTCTGGCAACTTAGTAGGGTCAGGCTGATGTACTCATCTTCGGGTGAGGGTATTGCGAAATAAATAGCTACCCGAATCAAACATGGGGTATTGCGAAATAAATAGCTACCCGAATCAAACATGGCTTGGTCTCAGCCTTCGGGTGAGGAGGGTATTGCGAAATAAATAGCTACCCGAATCGAACATGGCTTGGCGGGGTGGGGCCCAGTGGGGGCAGCTATAGCGAGGATTTTCCTCCCTCCATCCTTTTTTTTTTATAAAAAAGAAATAATTTTCACCCCGCCAAAAAAAAGCATCATTTCAGCGGTATTGAGAATTAAAGTCATATGCTGTATAAAAACATCAAATATGCATCAATAACTTCAGTGGGAAGCAATCAATATGCAATGGGAAAAAATAAATACGCATCACATGTAATGAATGTGTATATCGCAAAATAAATACATGTGTTGTTTTTATGTGTATTGATTTCTTTGGTGATGTGCATTGCTAAATTAAAATAATCTGTATTTGAAAAAAATGAATATGTAGCTTAGGATTAAATGCAAAATGTCTAACTAACCTATGGTTAAATATGAACCGAGAATTAGCCCGCTATGAATGCTTACTTTGAAGCGGACTTTTATTCAAGCCACTGAGTTTATTCAGTCATGTATTACTGAAGCATCTTTGATAGCTTGGGATACCTAGGACTCTCCTTATGCTTCTATAGTGAGTCAAACGATGCTTTTTACCTAAGAGCCCCCACTTCCGAGTTTTTTAAATATCAACTTCGATGGCAGTCTACGTAATAGGGGTCACAGAGGAGAAGCTAGCTTTGTGATTAGGGTTCCGATTCAAGATTTGTTGCAGTTAGCGGCTTAGCAATCTTTAATACCACTATATCGGGAATGGAGTTGAGACTTGCTTGGATGAGGTGTACCTATGCCCAATTTATTCTGAGAGCTAGTTCCATTTTATTGGAGGGCAATTTGGTTACTATGATTGGTTAGATTAAGATTGTTGGACCGTAACCCCTAACCACCATTTCAAAAGGAACGTCCCCTTTCAAGGGCACAGAGCCCACCCATAAGTAGCAGGGTGGGGGGCCTGAGGGGCTTCGTACCCGAGCCAACCCGAAGGCACGACTTGAGCGGCAAGCTAGGCGTCAGTCCCATTTAATCCATTCCGGCTACATGGCAGAGTCGACCCGCCTATACGAGCCGACTCTTTCGAGGATTGATGACATGGATCCCAGCCCACCTAGCTGGCGCCACGTTGCGCAGCCCCAGACCCGAGGGTGTGAGCTGGCACCCAGTCAACAATCCCCCCAGCAACACCCGAGGGGCTGCTCCGGATTCGAACCTGCAACCTCGCTCTGATACCAGTTGTAGGATCGACGTCCCTAACCAACATTTCAAAAGGCCCGGACCTGTTGAAAAAGCGAAAGCAATCTCTCTTAAACGGGCACAGCAACCCCAGGACGCTCGAGTAGACTCTCCACCGCCCCTCGCAAGAGCAACCCAGGGTACTAAACCTTGAGTTGACTCGCTGGAGACGAGCACTGCAGCACCGACCAAGGGGCATGTACTGGACCCCAGCTCACCAAGTTGGTGACCGCGTTACACGGCCCCAGACCTCTCCGAGGCGTGAGTTGGCACCCAGTCAACAATCCCCCCAACGAAATGATCGAGTTTTTCCCCCTACGGAGACTCAAACCTGAGACCTCGGCTCTGATACCAGTTGTAGGATCAACGCCCCTAATCAACATTTCAAAAGGCCCGAACCCGTTGAAAGAGTAGAAGCAATCTCTCTTAAATGGGTACAACAATCCTGGGGCGCTCGAGTCGACTCCCCGCCGACCCCCGCAAGAGCAATCCAGGATGCTAAACCTCGAGTCGGCTCGCTAGAGACGAGCAACGCAGCACCGACCAAGGGGCATGACGTGAATCCCAGCTCACCAAGCTAGCGACCATATTGCATGACCCTGGACCTCTCCGAGAGGTGAGCTGGCATCCAGTCAACAAAGATGCATCATTGGATAGAGGTTTTGAGCAATCCTCGATCACTTGATTATGTTAGGTAGTTATAATCACCTGATTCTATTAACTAATTACAACCATCTAATTCTATTAAACAATTTTATAACCGGATTAAGTTTGTTAAGAATTTGTTGCAACAAAATAGTCACTTAATCCTATTAAGCAATTACAACCACCTAATTCTATTAGACAATTTTATAACTAGATCAGGTTTGTTAAGAATTTGTTACAACAAATAACTAATTCATTTTAAATAATATGAAGGACTAGTTCCGTTGACGCCAGTATGGTTCTATGCTTCAGGGCAAATAACCAATTCATTTTAAATAATATCGGGACTAGTTCCGTTGAAGCTAGTATGGTTCTATGCTTCAAGGCTAGTACCCAAGGTGAATAATAACGAACCCATTCCAATTCCAAGGTAAACCAATAATATAAAATATTTTGCCTCCCACTTCTTAAATCCAAGGGAATATATTTTTGGATTCATTTTGCCACCCACTTCTTAAATCAAGATGCCGACATAAGATATTATTCGCTATGATACATGATCTCATGATTCTGTCCTTTAGATTCTACTTCATAAGATGTCTTACATAAAAAAATAATTCTTTATTTATATGTTAGAGTCTCTTTTGACTCAGACTCAATACAAAACTAATGATGCTCTTCCAGTATAGTAAGTCTGGCAGCCGATGATATTAATTTTTCTATTTTTTTTTATTGTACTCACTTTAAAAATGTGTGAATTATCTAATTTATCAAAAAAAAAAAAAAAAAACCTTCTAAAGTGCACATCGAGTGGCAAAACTGGGGAAAATTTAGCCTATTCACCAAGAAACTTGAAATGTACGGGTTTAGGCAAGCATCTTAGCTGTAATCGCATGGGATTTACCCAAGGGTAATCACCGGTACGCACATGTTAAACGACGATACAACGGCAAAGGCGCACTTTCTTCGCGACATTGGGGGTCTTGCCAAGGAAAGAGCCGTGGGGAGTGGGGTCATACCGATTTTTTTTTTTTTTAAAAAAAAAAAAAAAATTAGCGGGGTTCCAATAATGCTAGGGTTGATGGTGGTTGGAACTCGTGGATCCCCTTGTGCGGGACTCTGGGCCCAAGATGGGCTTTCTGGGGATTTGTAATTGTGGGGTTCCCGCTAGAGCCTCCGTGGCTATCGGGTTCTGATGCCACCGCTGGGTGCCTAGGTGCCGCCATTAACCTAGGTCCGATGGAGCCTGGAATACCAGGAGAGATAAATACGAAAGACCAGGAAATGGTGAACGGTTAAGACCGGTACGATAACCGTTATAACTACCATCGGCAGGCCCTTCCAATTTCCCATACGCTATCCATTATATGGAACGGCATAACGCGTACTTTCCTAACGAATAGCAGTCATACGTGGGGCGAAATAGTTTTCGGAGCAGGAAAAATCAATGAAATTGTAAAATTGATCTGTAGGTGGATTTTTTTGCAAAGTCTCCAAATAACAACAAAAATAAAAAATAAAATATATTCTTGATGACCTGAATTCAAGGAGTAACGAATTTGTCGGTGGCATTAATAAACTGCCGACGTGGCGGTGGTTGCGAGAGAATTTGCCCATTCCCTCCCGATTCTCTCTCGCCCCATTTCCAGCAAAAACAGGGATTGAATCGAGAGCTCAAATCGCTCGTTCCTCCTCAGATCGACTCCGGGATCTGTGGCTTCTTCTCTTCAAGATTGTCGAGATGTCGGTGAGTAGAGAGCTAGCTGAATCTTTCTTTCGGAATTCTTGGGTAATTTTGGCTGTAATTTAGGTTGGTAGATCCGAGCATTGTGCAGTGATTTGGGTATTTTCTTGAGTAATTTTTTTGTTCGATTGAATTCATGTAAATGAGGTAAGGTTGCATGCTCTTTTCTAGTCAGATCTGAAGCCGATTCAGTGTTAATTGCAAGAATTCTGAATTTGGGTTTCAAGAATTTCTTGTCGCTTTTTTTCTTAATCTTTCGTTTTGCATTTCTCTTAAAATTAATGGATCGGTTCTTGACATGATCGGATTCTTGGATCTCAAAGCTCGTTGTTAGCGTTAGAATGGTACTAATCTATTGCATTTGTCTGCTCTTATACTCGTCAGGGTTTCTCTCCTCAAGAGAAATAATCGATCTACAACGACTGCTGTTATTATTCATTTATTTAATTGCTGAGGTCATTTCTTACTTCAAGCCCCGTTCAAAGTGCTGTGCAATAGTGTGTTGCAAATTTATTTGTTGCCAGTTTTGAAGGGAGAATGTAGAGGGGGGAAAAAAGAAGAAGAAACAAATGGCTGATGGGTAGATGTCACGCCCCGAATCCAGATCAAGGATCGGCTACGTGACCGGCCGCACAATCCTAGATATCTTCTAGAGATCATGCCAGGCCTAACTTTCAAATCTACAACCAAACAATAGTAAGGAACAACTTTCCATAAAGATTAACAGAATATAAAATACAGATAAAATATAAACTCAGGGATTAACACCTAAATCCTAGCTCTTCATTGACTGGTTCCAAAACCCAAATGATCTTCGATATCTGAAACAAAAATATAAGAAAACATGGGTGAGCTACACAGGCTCAGTAAGTTATCAACACCTTCAATATACATAACCAATATACATCTAATAACAACAAGCATAATACATCATGCAACAAGATGTCCAGCAATATAATAATAATAACCCACGACCTGATGCAAATACGTACACTTAATGCGACCGACACAGACACGACACGACTATGGATGGCCAACCATTTACTTAACTCTCCTAGTCCCTCAGACTATGGCCACGATCGGCCCATGGCTCGCCCCGAAAGAGACTAGATCCTGTGTCACATACTGCTCAACAGTCATGTGCCAGCAATAGCCCTGCTGGAGGCCCAAAAGGAAAACTAGCTCTGAGTATCATACGAGAAACATGCATCCTTTGCATGTGCCCGCCACGCATGGCTAAAATAAGACATCTAGCTCCTGTGTCACATACCGCTCAACGGTCATGTGCCAGCAATAGCCCTGCTGGAGGCCCAAAAGGAGACTAGGTTCTCGTATGATCATAGTCAAACTAGAGAGCACTCACAACCAACTGCACCACTCAACACCAGTACAATGCATCCACATCAACACGACGCACGCAATCCAAAGCAATCCCACAATATACCCGCACCAACACAATGTACTCACGCCAACACAGCACTCACACCAGCATGATGCACGCAATCCAATGCAATCAAATGCAGATATATTACATATATCTACTAAGTTATAAATATATATATATTGGCATACATATCAGAGGTCAAGATAACTTACTCAAGAGCATCCACCAACAACGTGCAGTTCAATTCCCTAGATCCGATCTTCCAGAGACGACGACGATCCTGAATCACAAATTAAAAAGAAATTATATATAAACTAAATTTTCTTGGAACAACCTTGTCCAACAGATCTTTTCCCCTTCTTCCCCTTTATTTAATATTATTAATATAATCATTATTATTATTATTTATTTATTTATTTATTTTCCAATGGGGTTTTTACTGGACCGGTCTAACCAAGAAATAGACCTAGCCCAACAGGGCATGGCTCAACCAAGTCTGGCCCAACGAGACCCGGCCCAGCCAAGCCCAGCCCAGTCCAGCCCAGCCCGGCCCGGCCCGGCCCAGCCCGGCCTGGCCCAGCTAAGCCCGGCCCAAAACAGGCTTGGCCCAGCCAAGCCTGATCAAACCGAGCCCCAGCCATCGACGGCCATGGCATCGCCCGACCCCATGGGAGAAGCAGGGAGGATCGACGGCGATCCTCCCGTCCGACCACCACGGTGTTCACGCCGGAGAAGGAAGAGAGTCCGGCGACCCTTACAGTGGCCGTCCGACCGACAGCCGGCGAGCACCGAGCCGGAAACTGTCGCCTGCGACAGTACCTCACGGCCGACCAAAATCCATCTCTCCCTCCTCCACTCTCCCCCTCTCCCCAAGCAAGCGATGGGACGGCGGCAATCCCCGCGATCGGCCGCCCAAAGACGGTTGCCGGAGAAGAGGAGTCCGGCGGTGGCTTCCTCACTGCCGGCCACAGCCCAAGGCTTCAACGGAGAGGAAAATCAACCGGATTCTCCCCTCCGTCGAGCCGCACAAACACTCAACGTCCACCAGGGAGAGAGAGGACTTACCGGCGAGGGCGACTCCGACCGCAACGACCACCGGCGAAGAGCGCTCCGGCGAGGGCAGGGGCACTCGAAGGATCCGTCGACGCTCCACCCACAGGGAGGGTTTTCCCGGATCAACAGAGGCTCCCAATGCCCCTAAAACCCGAGGAAAAACCCTTATCCCCCCCACTTCCGGCGGCGTCGACGAGCCTCACCGGATTTCCCGCCGGGAAATCCAAACTCCCGAACCAGAAGAAATTTGAACTGAAGTCGGCGGCCCTTGCCGACTTCAGTCCAAAATCAGCCCAATAAGAACTGGGCTTCACAGTAGAGCAGGGGAAGGGGCACTCATTTAAGTCAGAAGTTGGATGATAAATTTTGAGGAATTAAATTGGTATTCGAAATTCATTCTGCGATATTCTAATCAAGGAAGAAAAATTACAGCTGAGTCATTGTAATTAAGATGTGATGTCAGTATCATTCACAGCAATAATCTTATGTTTGAATGTGCATTAAATCAATTGGCTTTGTCAAAGTTTAGGACATAGCTCCGATACATTCTCAAGCTTGCCAATCAAACAGAAATAATTTGCTGAGACTAACACATTAATCTAGGGGAAAAGTTTCTGCAATTTCACACAGCTAGCTATGGCAGAGTGTTCCCATTTTTATTTTCCCTTTTTTCCTTCCCCCTTCTATGCATTGGGGAGTATTTTTACCTTTTTCCTTCAACTTAATGTTTTTTGCCTTTAACTCGTTGTTTATTATCTGTTTCTTCTCTTTCAGGAGCCATTTATTTAACAGGTCAGATCCGTGAGAAGTTTACTTTTTGACTTTCTAATTTTATGAATAGTTAGTTGTTATATAATACAAATTCTTCACTTCTGTCGTCAATTTACTGGCTAGATGGTTTGAGAAATTAGTGCTGAAAAGACCACTCAGTAACTAATTTCATTAGTTGACAACTGAAGTCTAAGTTCTGTGCAGGATTTCATTTTTTGCAGAGTAACCAGGAAATTTTGATTTTTCCTTGAGCATTGCGAAATTGTGGGCCCTCCTCAGGAGAAAGCTTCATATCTTTGTTGAATCACATGAACAAGGATAAAAATTAATATTATAGGTACCATTGTCTATATAAGCCTGGCTGTATTTCATCTCCATAAATTGAGATGATTCTAATTGCCTTAATCAGTAAATGCAATTCTTGGTCTTGCCAAATGGCTAGGTCTCAACATAGAATGAAGTCTCATGTCAGTGAACATCATAAGACTCTTCAAAAGACTTTTATGTAGATGAAACTTTCTATGCTACCAAAAGTGGTACTTTGGGGACTTTATAAGAGAATGGAATCATTTAATCTCGAATGTCAAATCACCTCTTCTTACATGTAGCATTGCCAATGGCATTGAGGTTTATCATGTTTTGGGATTTGGACTTCCAATGGCCACAAGGAGAAAAGATTTGTTATAAGTGATTGGAGTGATTCTCTTTAAAGTATCAAATTGCCTTTGGCTTCTAGTGGGACAAGTTGGAGAGATTCTCTGAAACTTGCCTTGGGCTTCTTACTGATTGGATCTTTTGAAACTGCAATTACTACAACTGGGTTGATAGACTAAAGCCAGCCCAAATATGTTTGATCTAATGAGTATTGCATTCCTTGTAATTATCTCCAATAGTCCATTTTATTATTTCAATATTATGTTGCCTCAGGTTTAAATCTACATCCCATTCCAATTGATCTTGAGCTAACATCTTCGTTGGACATCAGAACCTCACTTACCCAATTAACAGAATACTAGATTGGTATATTTTGTTTTCCTTTCTCACGGTTTAGATTGATCAATGAATCATAGCTAATAATGACACCCTTATTGTGCACAGAATTAATAGCAATCACCGTTATGTGAACCAGATGGACAGGATTGGTAGGATGGACTAGGGTTGGATTGGATGGGCCAAGGTTTGGGTCAGATGGACAATGGTTTAGGTTGGATTAGGAATTACCACTATTGTGCAAGGAAATTATTTTGTCTACACCACTGTAGCATGCTTGCCTGCAACAAGACTTGTTATAACTGTCAGCATAAATGATGCTTTTACTTTTTTTGGTCATTCAATTTAATCAGCCAATCCTGTCTGCACTACTAGAATTTATAGGATGGGTGTTTTAATCCCATTCCCCACGGAAAGAATACAAACCTTTGTAGGCCTGCCCTTAGGTGGTTTTCTACAATTTTTAAACAACTGGTAATGAATGGCTGTAGCAGTACATATATGCACTTTCTTCCAAAGGAGTACACTTGACACATGTTCAAGTGTAGAAAAGCACCATCCTGGAAATGTAAGTGAAAAACATTTCTCAGAGAAAATTTCATAGCGCGTTTCCCTTTCTCACTACTCATCCAGTAGAGGAAGTGCTTGAAATCGTACTGAACCTTTATGTACCTAGTATCCTTTCTACTACAAATGTAATTTCTCTGTTTGTAAATGAGATTGAAAGTTTGCATGGATGATCAGCTGAATTAGTCAGCTAGATCAGGTAGAGCTGGAATGTGCCTTGAAAATTTATATTGTTGCATTATCTTTAGGTTGAACAGAGATTGCTTGTGTATAGTTGGCACTTCAGATTGCATGTTATCCTACTTTCGAATTTCAAAAGCTTTCCACATATTAAACTGCCTGGTTTCTGGGTCAACTTCATCTTACTCAGACTACAAAAGTGACTGACATAACTGAAGTACCTGGCTTCTTCCATTTCTTTGCCCCTTTATTTTTCTGCTCCAACATTCATCTAGGCGTGCCACATGAAACCATGTCTCACTATCTCCTTTTGAAACTTTGAGTTAGTTCGATATATCTCTATTCCATCAATTCTAATACTTCTTGCTTTGGATGTTTCTTTGCCCTGGTTTTTGCCCTGCTTTCCATGAGAAGCACCTAATGGAGCATGTTATTGCAGGTCCCTTTGGACCAGGGCTGTTTGAGGATGAGAGTGGATCCTCAGTTGACTGTTACATCAAATTGGACTATCAATGTTTCAGATGTGAGAGTCAGAATTTTTTTTTAAACAATTTGATTTACTGATGCTTGTGAAAATAGTGCGTAACGTCTCAGCTGACTCCCTGAACTGCTGGTACATAGTCCATGTAGATCCATCTCTTCTTCCCTGACAAAGCATGGTTATTTAAATTGATGTCAATGAGTAGGATCTCTTAGTAAGAAGGATCTTGTGGCTTTTTTTTGCTAAAATCTGTATTTGATCTAACATTATATCTATCTGTTTCCTATGACTTCCCGTCACTGTTATAAGTTTTCCCGAAGAAAGCTCATTGACAATAGTCTCTCTCTCTCTCTTTTTTTTTTTTTTGGTTTGGTGTCACTGACATTTCTGACGAGCCTTTGATAGGATTCCTATGGCACAACCATGCATGGCATGTACACTTCAATGTGTGCTAAGTTAATTTGCTGTGCGATTAATCAATTACAAGGTGGATAACTGCAGCATTCATGAAATATTGTCCTTGTCTCTTGTTTGTAGGTAAGAACTGTGAAAGTCAGCAATATTTCCCTGGCTGCATCGGAAAGGGACATCAAGGAATTCTTTTCCTTCTCTGGGGACATTCAATATATTGAAATGCGGAGGTCATTCTCCTTCTAATTATGTCGTATGCATCTCTTTTGGGAAAGTTATCAAAATCATGTTGTTTTCAATTTGGCAGCGAATCTGAAAGGTCTCAGATTGCTTATGTCACTTTCAAGGAGTCACAGGGAGCAGACACGGCAATGCTTCTCTCAGTGAGTTAAAATTTTAATAATGCAAATTACATGCTAATATGTTTCAATCTCAGGAAAAGAAATTTTACATATAACCTTCATGCCCTTTATGTTTTTCTGATCTATATTCTGGAAGATTTTGGGTGCATCATCTCGGTTCTTTATGGATACAGGGAGCAACCATAGCTGATCTGTCTGTCAGAATAACACCAGTGGAGGATTACCAGCTTCCTCCTGAAGCTTACAAAGAGATACCGGTAAATCTGACTGCCTGATTTTTGTGCAGATTATGTTCTCAGGTTTCTGCATGACATGAAAGCCATATCGTGACTTTGTCTTTAATTTTGTATACGTGGTGGTTTTCTCCTTGAAAAAAGAACAGCCGTGTGTGTCTCGTCCATTAGCTTTTCATCTTTCGAGTGTTAGTTCATAATTATACCAGTCAGTTGTGGTCATAATTTTCAAAAAACAAGAAGTTCTGAACTTGTGGACCAAAATATTTCCTGGGCCTTTCATTTTTGGGGGGGATTATAGGTCTTCCTCACAGTTTATGTTTCGACGAGAAACGAACTTGCCAGAGATAACGACCTTTTATATATTACCGTCTTAGTGAGCTTGTAATTGATTCTTTTCTTTTGTTTTTCCTGTTCCAATTTTATGATTTTAACCTATATTAATTCAAAAGGTTTCACCGTTTTTGTCTTTCGTCCTTGTTCTTGCAAAAGGAAGGGAAGCTCTCGTCAACCGAGACTGCAGTGAGGAAAGCAGAGGATGTGGTGAGCAGCATGCTGGCGAAGGGCTTTGTACTAGGCAAGGATGCCCTCAAGAGAGCCAGGTCTTTCGACGAGCGGCACCATTTTATATCCAATGCCTCCGCCACGGTGGCGTCTCTGGACCGTAGGATGGGATTGACTGAGAAGATCAGCATGGGTACAGCCATGGTCAGCGGGAAGGTCAGGCAGGTGGATGAGCGCTTCCAGGTGTCAGAGATCACAAAATCCGCCCTCAGTGCGGCGGAGCAGAAGGCCAGCAGTGCAGGATCAGCCATCATGAACAACCAGTATGTGTCGACCGGAGCATCCTGGCTCTCGAGTGCACTTGGCATGGTCGCCAAGGCAGCTGGTGATGTGAGCACGATGACCAAAGAAAAGGTGGACAAGGCTGAGGAGGAGAGGAAAGAGATCCTCTGCAGGGAGAGGAGGGAGATTGTGAGCAACTTTGCGCAGATTCACCTTGACGACTCGTCTCTGGGGGAGCCTCCAATTGTACCAGTGGATTCGGTGGATGACAAAAAGCTACAGATCATATAGAGTTCTCTGCGCAAGATGTAGCTTCCCGGTAATTTTTTTTTTTTTTTTTTTCTCACGTTGATGATTTTTTGTTGTTGTTTAGAATGACTGGAAAGATGTATCATTTTTGGCAAATATTGGATGCTTCACATGTTGATGACGATGTTCACATGGCTACCTTTTAGGTTGACAGTGATATTTTTGTTTTTATTATTGGGATAAGTTGTTTCAAATTTCCTCCATTTCGTCTATTAATGTAAGGAGATGTCAGTTTCCAATGTTTTGCTTAAACAAGAAAAGAGGGGACCATGGGTTTAGGCTAGCCCAACATGCCGGATCTCCTAATCCATCATTGGCTTCGAGAGCCAGCAAGCCTGGCTCAAATAAATCTGAGAAAGTGGGACCCAGTAAAAGGCCAGACAGGAATAATAAAATATGAAGCATGGAATCGGGCGCTACTATGGTCGAAGACTTTATGCCTGTTGATAGAGTTCATCGAGAGATCTTTGTCTTCACTACCGGCGGCATGGCGGGACACCAAGGCTTTAGGAGAGGGGGGACCACCATCGTAGGAGCCAGTGTTGATGAGGGAGGCTCAGGACTTGAGCCATGAGGATGTTGTTGGCTGACTCAGAGAGACTCTCCAGGGAGGAGGAGACCAGCTTCTAGCGATGGCTATTTCATCGGTAGAGACTGTTGTGGATCAGATTGAGGGGATTATAGGAGTGGACACCCCTCCCTTCTTGATGTTATCATAAGAGTTTTGATTTGGAATTCCCGGGGAGTGGGGAAACCTGCCTTCCGGAATTCCTTCAGTAGATTGGTCTAGCTGCGGTGATGTGATCGTGATGTTGTCGTGAAGATATCGTGACTATCAGTTTAATTAACTGACTTTGAATAAATAAAAAAATAGGTAGATAGCAGCAAGTCGGGTTGAATCCACGGAGAAGGCAGTGTTTAAGATAGTTTGAAATCTTTGATTTTTATAAAATAAAAAAAAATAGTTTGAAGTCGGAGATACAAAAAAATTGAAAGTATGAAATAAAATCAAAACTCAAGTATGATCGATCTACTAATTAGATCTTAGCATCTACTTACAATAAAATTAAAAACATGAATTTAAAGTACATAAAAATAAATATTGCATTAATTAAAAGAAAAATTCAACTATAAGAAATTAAAAATGATAATTAAAAAAATTATGAAAAATGATAACAAAGAATCCGAAATTGATTGGCATAGCCTTGTTGGAAAGTTGGTTGATGTCGCGTCGCCTCCTTCTGTCGTACTCCGTGGAACGAACTGGACTTTCTCTTCTTCTTCATCCTTAGATATTGATCTAAGATTGGTGTAGGCGAAAGATGGCGTAGACAATAAAGCTTCTCCTCTAAGAAACCTCACTTTTAGAGACCAACAGGTAGCCCGAAGCTGAGCCTTCTACCCTATACCGTACCCCTCTCTCCAAGATTTCTTCTTAGCCCAGGAGTTTTTAAAATATAGCTCATGTAGGACTTCATCCCAGTCAAATTTGGACTCAATCAGGCTCTAGATCGGTTAAATATCATACGGAGAAATCTGGACCGTTGATTTATCGCATGATGGCTCGATCTCTATATTCGTTCCTTCTCTGGCAGCAGAGTCTGATCCGAACTCTCAAATCCCCGATCCTGGTCTTCGATTGGACTTGGACTCTTCTCTTGATCCGGCACGGTGGCGAGAGGTGACGGAAGATGGCGGCTGGCAGCGATGGAAGGCAGTGGTCGGTGGCTATGGGCGGTGGGAAAAATGGTGACTATGGTTGAAAGAGGGCCGATGGTGGAGAGGGGAAGAGTCGGTGGTGGAGAGGGGAACTGCGGATGATAACGACGACATGGCTTGGACCGAGAGGGGTGGCTTCCAGCATGGTGAGCAGGTGACAAGGCGGTGGACGAGGGGAGAAGCTTTGAAGATGGTAGCCATGCAGCGTTTTGATAGTGAGAGTGGGCCTCCGATGACATCCCTAACAATGGAAGGCCTCTCGGCGTGAGGGGAATGATGGGGGGAAGCTTCGGTGCCTGGGCGGCATAAAATGGCGAATATGGTCTATGGGAATGGGTCGTGGACCAACGGTAATGGTCACCTGTGGACCAACTCGCGTGATGTAGACCCAGCAGCTGTTCCATGGTAGACCGACTGCTTTAAAATGTATACGATTTCTTTAATGACTTTCAAATTTTGATTTCGGGTCCGTTTGAACTCCAATTTGAGTACCGTTTATATCGTTGAACTTCAAAAATTAAGCTCTTTCTATCCATGAACTCTTTTTCACAAAAAATATTAATTCTTAATAAATATTAATTAATTAATACTTATTTTAATGGTTAAATTAGGATAATTGATAGACTTATCATACCCCCAACTTAGTCATTACTAGTACTTTAGCAATGCAATTAAGATATAAGTATTAATTTTATAACCATGTATCATTAAGATTCTCCTTTGGATCTAAGCTTAAGGTTAAAAGGAGTTAGCCAGCATCACTAACTAAGTATTGAGTTTTTGAAATAAATTTCACAGTCGGAACTATTAGAAACTTCCTTAGTATAGACTCATGTCTTGATTTTGATGAATAACAAAATATTTAAGTATATATGAGTACTAATTATGTGATTAAAATATGTTTATCAGATTTAGGTACTCATCAAAGTTAGTTTATATTGTAAGATTGAAATGCTTGTCATTCTATTGAAGAAGTCACTTAAGATCATAAATTTTTAAGCTACATAGATTTTGAAACATGAGAAAGACTTTGAAGAGCTCAAAATTTCAATTTGGACAAGTTTCAGCATTGTTTCACTCAAGTGTTGACTCAGGTGTCGACTTACAGAGGCTTGAGCTGATACATAGAGAAAGTTTCAGCAAGCACATAGAAGTGTCGACTCATGAACAGCCAAGTGTCGACTCATATGTCAACTTAAGGTCTGAGACCAAACAGAATACATAATATGCCAATTTCAGGAGTTTGGTCAAGTATCGACTCATGGAGATGAAGCGTCGACCATGTGTCGACTCATGGACTGAAGTGTCGACACTTATAGATTTGATAGTACAGTAATGGCTAGTTTTTTGAAGTGCGGAACTTTTCCATTTTATGTCTAACGGTTAGTTTCTCCTTTTCAATGGCTATAAATGAATTTTTAAGGGTTGGAAAGGTATTTCAACTCACCAAATACAAGAGGGAAGCACAAGATTGAAGAACTAATTGCATACACCATAAGGATTTAATATTTTTGAGAGAGTTGAGCCTTCAAGCACTCAAATTTCAGAAAGAGCATTCAAGTCCACATCTTCAAGCATCATTAGATGACATTCAAGAGCTTCATCGATACATTTATTTTTATTTAGAAAGCTTTTTGTATTCTCACTTTTGTACTTGAGTTTTTGTTGTTACTAGTTTCAAGGGGATTGAAACTAGTATTGAGATTTGTTGGTGAGCTTTTGTATAAAAATCAACTGAGGTTATTGGTTAGTCTTGTGTAAAAACCGACAAGGTTTGTTGGTGAGCCTATGTGAAAACCAACTGAGATTGTTGGTTAGCCTTGTATGAAAAGTCAACAAGATTTGTTGGTGAGCCTATGTGAAAACCAACTGAAGTTGTTGGTTAGCCTTGTGTGAAAAACCAACTAGGTTGATGGTGAGCCTAAGTGACAAAACCAATAAGGGTTTGACTTGTGAGCCCGATTAAAACAAGTTGGCTATAATCTTTGAGGATTATAGTGAAGTTTCCAAGGAATACTTAGGGAGTGGATGTAGGTGCTTGGAGTGTACCGAACCACTATAAATTTTAATGTTTGTGATTGCTTATTACTCTTTCTGCATCTACTTCATTACTTCTCATGTCTATTATTATTGAGTACACAAATACTTTGAAAACACACTAGCACCTTCACTGCTTTTGAATTGGCATATTCTTATAAAAAAATTTTAAAACCCAATTCACCCCTCTCTTAGATTGTTTCGCTGGGCAACAAGTGGTATCAAAGCTGGTACTCAGCGAAGAGGTCCAACGATCTTGAGTAAAAGATAATGGCAGCCCAATATGGTACTTATATTGCCAAAGGGCAAGCTTCAAACTGACCACCATTATTTAATGGCACAAACTACACTTGTTGCCGCCTGGATCGTCGTGGCCCGTAGCTGCTGATGGTGTCGGGTGGTCTGCGTCCACCCATTGGGGATGCCTCCAGTGCCTCGTGACCTGCAAGACAGCCAGCATCAGTGACCCAGGCCGGGGATTCCGATGGGGGCACTCCGACGGTCAAGTCAGTAACGATCCAGGGGAACAGATCCTCCTGGTCGAGCCCCTCGGGATGAGCTCCATGCTAGGAGGAGTGAGTGGAGTGTATGAGAGTATGAGTGAGCTGGGAGATGTGGTGGCCGAGGTGGTCTTGCCCTCCTCTCTGGCCTCTCCCCCTTGTCCTCTTTCTCTTTGTGGTGGATGTGTTGTTAGAAAATTGAGTGCTCTCTTGTGTTGAGAATGTCGTTCCTGCCTCTTAGAAAAAAATGAGTGTTACCTCCTTTTTACTTATTCTGGCTGGGTCATTTCCTGTGGCTTGCCTCCGGGTTCTCCCATGCTGTCAGACAGGTATGACGAGATATCGTGCCGTGAACAGTATGCCTTCTTTATTGGATATCTGGGGAAGCTTCCACGAGCCCCTGACATTCCTTCGATCTGCCCTTCCTGGAAGCCTGGCAGGGCCTTGACTGTTGTGCCGCTGATCTCGGGAATTGCGCTCCTTGGTGAGGTCTTTTCCTCGGTCGTACGGCAAGTCGGTAGGGGGCATAGTCCCCTTATGCGAGCTCCCTTTCTTCTTGGTGTGAATGACGACCGTGGGCATTAATAGTGACATGGCGGGTGCTGTCGTATGGTCCTCGGGGGGGCCCGCCACTGTCTTCGGATGGGAGGTACTGCTTCCTTGGCGGTTGATGTCTTAATTTGCATTGGGGGCCGAGCTGGGAAGATGGGGCCCACTCGCAGGGGACCCGCCTTGTGGTGGCTCGGCTGTACGGAGAGGACCCGAGCTCGCCACCAGGCCAGAGGGGCCCAGCTTTGACCGAGCTCGGGCTGGCTGAGGTGGCTGAGGTACGCCCAGGCCAGGGGACCAGGCCTCGAAGGGGTCTCACATGGCAGAGGAGGCTTGAGCTCGACTCCGAACCACGGGGCCCGACCTCGAGCTCGAAAGGTCTGCCTCTGGTGGGGTTTGAGCTTGGCTCCGACCTAGGCGCCCCGACCTGGCGGAGGACAGAGCCCGGCTTCGATGGGCGGCCCCGTTGGCATCGGGGAGCTCAGCCCATTGAAGGGGCCGATAGTGGGGATCCGGCGTGGCGTCAATGAAGGCTCCACGTCAGGCTCCTTGCTCCACGTCAGCGATCCAGTCACATCATTTGCCCCACACTCCCGAGGCCCATTGTCGCGCGGCGTTCGGGTCGAAGGGAGTCGGTGCATGCTGACGTGGAAAGATTTGGAGATCTGGTACAATAATTACCGATATCGATGGTGCCTCACTCGGCGATCCTTCGCACCTGTGCGGGGGAGCCGCGTGGCCACGTCTTGGGAGCAGTTATGGCGGGCACGAAAGCTGAAGCGGTCGCGGTCGGACGGGGGTGCTATCCCTGTTGATTGGCGACACGTGGCATGACTTTTGGGGAAGCCGTAACGGTACGGTTGGACGCAGGTTGTCTCGAATGGATGAGTGAGTCCTTTTGAAACAGGCCCTCCTTTTTTCAAACCCTTCGCGCCCGAAGTCGCACAGGAGTCCTCTTCTTCTTCACCGGTCGTCGGCATCTTCTTTGACCTTCAGCAGGTTAGCTCTCCCTTCTCGCCCGTTAGGAGTCGCCGTAGACCTTCCTTCGTTCGCCCCCTCCTTCTCATTATCTAGGAGTTGTTCTATTCTCTCCCTTTCTCTTCCATGGACCGCTTCGGCCCCAACTTCCGTCCCTCGTGCCAAGCTGAGGCCGAAACTTCCCGGTCGAAAACTCCTTCTTCTTCCGACGAGGAGAGGGAGGCGACGAGGTACGAGTTCAGTAGAAGGCCTTACCATGGTCTGGTGTCCATTAGGGAACCCGGGTCTTCTCCTCCTCCCCGTTTGGCTCTCCTTCCTGCTCTTGCTCCTGCTTCTACTTCTGCTTCCCTTCCTAAGCCCGAGCCTTCTCGGTCGACAGGTCCCGGAGGGATCACTTCGGTGATTATCGCCGAGGACCTTGTGTCCATCCGGGAAACTTATGGCATCCCCGAATCCATCCAGCTTTTCATCCCTCATCCCAGGGAGCGGGCTACCTCCAGTGGTCCTCGGCGGATCGTCTTCTACGAGGAGGCCTTTGCCGGGGGCCTTCGATTTCCCGTCCATCCTTTCTTCCTTTCTTTTTTGGCCAACTACCGGCTTGTTCCTGCCCAGTTGGTCCCCAATGCCATCAGAACGATATTGTGTTTCATCGTTCTGTGCCACTTCCACAGGATCGTTGCCCGTTTTTCCTTGTTCAGGGCCTTCTTCACCCTGAAACGCCACCCTACAGAGGACGGGTGGTGGTCCCTTTCTTCCCGCCCTCAGGGCATTAAGTTTGTACTCCCCTCTTCCATCAAAAAATGGAAGAGCAGGTTCTTCTTTGCCTCGGTAGAGGGGATCGACTAGGTTTGGAGCGACCCAGATCGATCTCCGAATAGGAACTCCTCTGTCGAAGCTGCCGACCTCAATCTGTACGACCTGCTCAGATCGGCTAAGGTCCCTTCCCTCGAGGTCTTGCTGTCAGAGCAGAATCTTCGCGAGGCCGGGGTCAGCTCGGCGCGGGAGTCGGGTCAGTTCGACTTGACCACCCCCCTCTCGTTTCTTATTTATTTTTCTTTTTTCTTTCTCTTTTTTTTTTTTTGCTATTGGGCTGACCTCGTTCCCTTCGGTACAGAAATGAAATTTTCGATGGATGAGCTGCTCTCGTTTACTGTGGAACATGAGCAGGCTGCCGAGGCCGGCAGGCCCACTCCGAAGCGGGCTCGCATTGACGAAGGCCCACCACCGATGCTGGCCGCGGTAGATGCACCGATCACCGAGCGGAGGCGGGAGAGGGCGGCCGAGCCCGCCCAGGCGACCTCGGGTCAGCAGGATCAAGGTCCCGTGCTTGAGCCCGGAATGGTCACCAGGGCCAGGTCGGCGACTACTGCCGCCCGGCCGGAGGTTCCTCCCCCTGAAGTCGTCGTGCTCGAGGAGGAAGAGGGGCTGAGGGAAGCAAGGCCTATGCCCCCGTCGCAGCCCGAGGCAGTGCCGAGCTTGCAGAAGGCCGTAAAGATGTCCTCCGCTGTCAATGCCGAAGGGTCCGAGCAGGCAGGGACGAGAAATAAAGACTACCAAAGGGTCCCATTCATGCTGGGGCCGAACATCTCTCTAGTGAAGGATTCCCGCCTTGCTGAGCAAATGATGGACTTCTCCGTCCAGTCCTGCGACCGGTGAGATGGGAGCTGGAGGCTTCTGGGCGACGTCGTATGCTCGACGTTCGCCAATCTCTATGCTGTAAGCTCCTTTTTGCCCCCCCCCCCCCCAACTTTTTTGTCTTTCCCGAGCTCTCTTCTTTTTCTTTTTTCTTTTTACTTGATAATTAACATGCTTCCTTCAATACAGCAAAGTAGGGATCTGCTCCTCATCCGGGACTTCTACCGGAACTAGGCGAAGGGAGAGAAGGAGCGGTTGACCGAGCTCGAGTCCCTACGGGCCGAGGTGAGCTGGAAGAACAGGGAGGTCCAGGAGGCCAACCTTAGAATCAAGAGCCTCGCGACCGAGGCTACTGACCTCATCAGGATGAAGAAGGAGCTCGAAGACGAGCTCGAATTAAAGAGCGCTCGGTTGAAGGAGCTCCGGGCCGAATCAGAGAGGAAGGTGGCGACGGTGGAGAAGAGGGCCGCTGAGGCTGAGGGGAGGGCCGCCGAGGCCGAGAAGAGGGCCGCTGCTGCCAACCATGCCACCGAGGTCGTCGAGAAGGGAATGGCGGCGACAATCCACCAGGCCGAGCACGCCGAAAACTCGGTGGCAGAAGCGAGGAGCAAAGTGGAGGGCGCGAGGAGGGATGTTGCGGGCACGGTGGCCGCCTTCAAAGCCTCCCCGGCGTACCTCAAGGACTTCAAAGAAGCAGCGACGGACTCCTTTGCAATGGGGTATTTGTACTGCATCTCCCAGCTACGAGGAATGTTGTCCGAGGAGTAGCTGGCCACTCTCCGAGCTCCCGGGAAGAAGGCTCCTGTTCCGAAGGTGGTCACAAGAGGGCAAGGGGCTACTCCGGTCGAGGCATCTCTACCAGTGGCCCCGGAGGCTGCCGGGCCGACCCCGGTTGTGGCAGTAGCTGAGGCAGCACCGCAGGAGAAGGCTGCCGAGCCGATGTTTGCTGCAGCTGAGTCCGCTCCTCTGGCAGAGCCCGCTCAAGCGCGCGACCCCCGCCCCGGAGGTTGGAGAGGGGGAAGTCCCGGCCGTGCGCCGCCCAGGGGAGGAACCGGCCTTGTAGTCTAGGACTCCTCACGTGTCCCTTTTTCTTTCTTTTTGTACTTTTCTTTGAACCGGGCTACCTAGCCTGTCAGGGCCCGGAACATGATGTAAAATTTTCTTTTCAAGCAATGAAAACTGATTCCATAGATTTGGCTTCTTTCCTTCGGTGATGTGAATGTCACTTTTCCTCCCCCCCTCCTCTTTTCTCTTTTTTGTCGGTACGAGGAGGTTGTAGGGAGGAATTTCAGACCCGGGCGCCTAAGGGCGGTCCACATCTTGAACGCCTCGGAGCTAGGCTCGGGGCTTGATCTTCAGAAGTTGGGTCTACGGATCATCGCCTCAGAGCAGAGCTCGGGGATGTCACCTCGGAGCTGGGCTCGAGGATGTTGGGTGCCTGGGATCTTCCCAGGTCCTTTGCCGGGGAGCTGGGCTCGCCGGTGCCGGAGGGTCATCCGGTCTTTGGTGCCGGAGGGTCGTCCGGTCTTTAGTGCCGGGGAGCTAGGCTCGCTGGTGCCTGGGGGCTTTCCAGGTCTTCGTGCCAGAGGACTCTTCTCTGGGCTTTGGTGCCAGGGAGCTAGGCTCACCGGTGCCTGGGGGCTTCCCAGGTCTTCGTGCCAGAGGACTTTTCTCCGGGCTTTATTACCGAGGAGCTAGGCTCGTCGGTGCCTGGGGGCTTCCCAGGTCTTTGGTGCCGGAGGGTCATCCGATCTTTGATGGGCGTCCTGGAGCTGGGCTCGGGGACGTTGATGACTTGAGGTGGTGCCTTGGAGCTAGGCTCGAAGACGTGTTGGTTGAGAGAATCCCCTTGGCCGGAGATTTGAGCTCCGGTCTTGGGCAGGCATCCTAGAGCTGGGCTCGGGGACGTTGATGACTTGAGATGGCATCTTGAAGCTGGGCTCGAAGATGCGTTGGTTGAGAGAATCCCCTTGGCCGGAGATCTGAGCTCCGGTCTTGGACAGGCATCCTGGAGCTGGGCTCGGGGACGTTGATGATTTGAGATGGCGTCTTGGAGCTGGGCTCGAAGACACGTTGGTTGAGAGAATCCCCTTGGCCGGAGATCTGAGCTCCGGTCTTGGGCAAGCATCCTGGAGCTGGGCTCAGGGACGTTGATAACTTGAGATGGCATCTTGGAGCTGGGCTCGAAGACATGTTGGTTAAGAGAATCCCCTTGGCCGGAGATCTGAGCTCCGATCTTGGGCAGGCATCTTGGAGCTGGGCTCATGGTCATTGATGACTTTAGATGGCATCTTGGAGCTGGGCTCGACGATGCGTTGGTTGAGAGAATCCCCTTGGCCGGAGATCTGAGCTCCGGTCTTGGGCAGGCGTCCTAGAGCTGGGCTCAGGGACGTTGAGTGCCTGGGGGCTTCCCAGGTCCTTTGCCGGGGAGCTGGGCTCGTCGGTGCCGGAGGGTGATCCGGTCTTTGATGCCGGGGAGATGGGCCCGTCGGTGCCGAAGGATCATCCGGTCTTTGGTGCCGGAGGACCGTTCGGTCTTTGATGCTGGGGAGCTGGGCCCGCCGGTGCCAGAGGGTCATCCGGTCTTTGGTGCTGGAGGGTCGTCCGGTCTTTGATGCCGGGGAGCTGGGCTCGTGACTATGATTTCCTGCAAGGCAGATATATCATGTTGCATAAAGAAATCTTTATTTCTCATGGAGGGAATACTTACATTACTGATAGTATCTCCTCAAATTACAAGCGTTCCAGGTCCTGGGGAACCTGGCACCGTCCAAGTCTTCTAGGTAATAAGCCCCCTGGGAGAGGGCCTCGGACACTTTGTAAGGGCCCTCCCAGTTCGGTGAGAGTTTGCCGCACTCCTGGGACTGAGATGCTTCTGCTCGGTGCAACACCAGGTCGGAAATTCTTCTGCTTCACCCATGCATTGTAATATCGTGTGATTCGTTGCCGGTATGCTGCCATCTGGAGCCGAGCTTTGTCCCTTATTTCTTCGAGGAGGTCTAGGTTGAGAAGAAGGTGTGCCGAGTTCCGTGCTTCGTCGTACCGCTGTACGCAGAGCGTGGGCACACCGAGCTCAACCAGAATTATCGCTTCTGACCCAAAGACCAGGTTGAAGGGTGTTTCGCTCGTCGCCGTCCTGGGCATTGTGTGGTAGGCCCATAAGACGCTTGGAAGTTCTTCTACCCATATGCCCTTCGACTGATCCAATCTGGTACGGAGTCCTTGAAGAATGGTTCGATTGGTGACCTAGGCTTCCCCATTCATCTAGGGATGGGCGACCGAGGTGAACCTATGCTGGATCCCGTGCTCGGTGCAAAATCCCTCAAACTCTCGGTTGTCGAACTGTCGCCCATTATCGGTGATGACATAATTGGGAAGTCCAAAATGGCAGATGACAGACTTCCAGAAGAATTGGTGGACATTAGCCTCTGTGATCCAGGCTAGCAGCTCTACTTCGACACATTTGGTGAAGTAGTCGATCGCCACCAGTAGAAACTTTTGTTGCCCAGGCGCAGTGGGGAGCGGTCCCAGGATATCCATCTCCCATTGGGTGAAAGGCCAGGGAGACGATAATTGGGAGATCGGTGCGACCGGCAGGCATTGGATATGGGAATGGCGCTGGCACTTGTCACACTTCTTGACGAAGTCAGCGGCGTCCTCCTTCATCGTTTCCCAGAAGTATCCCTGGCAGAGTGCCTTGTACGCCAGAGTCCTCCCTCCTACATGATTCCTGCATAGGCCTTCGTGTATCTCCTGGAGCACGAAGGCTGCCTCTGTGGGCCTGAGGCACTTTAGGAGAGGGTAGGAAAAAGATCGGCGATAGAGCTGGCCATCCATCAAGACGAAGCGGGCGGCTTTCCTTCTGATGAGACCAGCTTCTTTGTGGTCTCCCGGCAGTAGGCCGTCTCGGATGTACTTGATATACTTGTCCATCCAGCTCGGCTCGGGGTCTACTTGTTGCACCTCCTCGGGACTTTCGTAGCTCGGGCTCTTGAGATATTCGATGTAGGCGCTCCATAGGGATTAGTCCGGTAGGGTCGCGAGCCTTGACAGTGCGTCCGCACGAGTGTTCTCTCCACGAGGAATGTGGAAAATGCGGAGGTAACGGAAGCCTGCTGCGCTCGACGGACCCTCTCCAGGTACTTCATCATCTGGGGATCTCGGGCCTCGTACTCTCCGGAGACTTGTCCGGCAACTAGCTGGGAGTCGATGAAGACCTTGAGGTTCTATATGCCCAGCTCGCGGGATGCCTTCAGGCCCGCGAGGAGTGCCTCGTACTCCACTTGGTTGTTTGTGGCGGGAAATTTGAAGCGAAGTGCACACTCCGTCACCACTCCGTTGGAATTGGCGAGGATAAGGCCTGCTCCGCTCCCGCAAGAATTGGAGGCGCCGTCCACGTGGAGGATCCAAGGGTCCTCCAGCGGGCCGAGCTCGGCTTTGCTCTCCGGGACCATCGTCTCTGGTTCCTTGGGAAGCCCTGTACATTTGACCACAAAGTCGGCTAGAACTTGGACCTTCTGCGATGACCTCGGTCGATATGTGATGTCATACTCGCTCAGCATCAGGGACCATTTAGCTAACCTTCCGAAAGTCTCGGGGTGGCTTAGCATGGTCCTCAGTGGCTGATCAGTCACAACTACGATGAGGTGCACTTGGAAATAGGGCCTGAGGTGCTTAGCAGACATTATTAGTGCAAAAATGAGTTTTTCAGAGCGGGTATACCTGATCTCCGCATCATGGAATATTTTGCTGGTGTAGTACACCTGCTTCTTTGACCCGTCCTGGTCTGTACGGACAAGGATAGAGCTGACAGCCCCTGGTGTGATCGCCAGGTAGAGTAGGAGCTCTTCCCCGCCTTCGGGTCTGGACAGCAGAGGTGGGGAGGTCAGGAACTCTTTCAACTCTTCGAAAGCCATCCGACACTCTTCAGTCCAGGTGAAGTCATGCATCTTGCGTAGCACCTTGAAGAAAGGGAGGCAGCGGTCAACCGACCTTAAAATAAACCAGCTTAGGGCTGTGATTTTTCCTGTCAGGTGCTGGACCTGCTTCTTGGATGTTGAGTGCTCCATGTCCAGGATTGCCTGGACCTTCTCCGGATTCACCTCGATGCCCCTCTGGGTGACCATGAAGCCAAAGAATTTCCTGGCTACCACCCCAAAGGCGCACTTCGCTGGGTTAAGCTTCATCTGGTGCTTCCGGAGACTGTGAAAGGCTTCAGCGAGGTCAGCAATGTGGTCCGAGCTCGGTTTGCTCATGACGAGCATGTCATCCATGTACACTTGTACATTCTTGCCGATCTGGTCTTTAAAGACTTTATTGACCAGACGTTGGTACGTGGCCCCAGCATTCTTCAGGCCAAAGGACATCATTCTGTAGCAGTATGTCCCCCGGTCAGTGATGAAGGTGGTATGCTCCTCGTCTTTCGGGTGCATCCGGATCTGATTGTACCCGGAGAATGCATCCATGAAGGAGAGCAGCCTGTGCCCTGAAGTGGCATCCACTAGCTGGTCTATCCTTGGCAGAGGGAAGCTGTCCTTCGAGCATGCTTTGTTGAGGTCGGTGTAATCCACACAGATCCTCCACTTGCCATTATTCTTCTTCACCATCACCACATTCGCCAGCCAGCTGGGATACTGCACCTCTCGGACGAAGCCGGCGGCAAGGAGTTTCTCAACTTCCTCATTGATGGCCGCCTGCCTCTCCAAGGCGAAGCTTCTCTTCTTCTGTCGAACTGGCCTGCACTTTGGATCAACATTAAGTTTATGGGTGATGACTTCAGGGGGAATACCTGGCATATCGGTCACCGTCCAGGCGAACACATCTGCGTTTGCTCGCAGGAATTCCAATAACGGAGCCTTCTCCTCCTCAGAAAGCTGGGCTCCGATATGCATGATTTTCGTCTGGTCGGCTCTGAGCTGATAGGGAAGTAGGCGCTCGGCCGGGCCTCCCATAGGGTCTTGGGCCCTCTGGTCGAGCTCGTTTGCTCCGGAGTCCTCCCCGAGCGCTCAGGCCCCTAGGAGTGTCTGGAAGCAATGTTGCACTAGCTAGGGCGTACCCCTCATCTCTCCCACACCGCAAGGGGTTGGGAACTGGACAAGCAACATCTTGGTAGAGACGACAGCATCGAGGAGGTTGAGCCCAGGTCGGCCCAAAATCATGTTGTAAGGCGAAGGAAGCCTGACAACCGTAAATGTCATCATGATGGTGCTCTGCCGAGGTGGGATCCCGGCAGTGACCGGGAGAGTGATTTCTCCCTCCACCCTTGCGGAATCTCCCATGAAACCAACAAGGGGAGTATATACTAGCTTGAGCTGAGTAGGGGAGAGATTCATCCAAGAGAAAGCATTGTAGAAAAGTACATACGTAGAGCTTCCACTATCTACCATGATGCGCTTTACATGATGCTTTGAGATTGGCATCTCGACGACCACGGCATCATTGTTTATATTTTCTTCCCCATTATCCCCTTCCCTCATAAAGGGGAGTACATTCTTAGAGTTCCCTGCCCCCCGGGTCCTCTTGGACGCGCGCTCGGTTCCCCAGGAGATCATGCCCACCGGCTTCTTGGTGGGGAGGTTGTCGATGGCTGGAGCTGGCGAGAGAGCAACGAGCGCCTGGGACTCTGGTCGAGTTCTGTCCCCAACATATTTTTCGATGTAGCCTCTCTTGATGAGCTCTTCGATCTCTCACTTGAGATTGCGGCATTCCTCGGTATCGTGGCCGTGGTCACGGTGGAAGCGGCAGTACTTCGTCTTATCTCGGGTGAAGGATGGCTTCAACGGCGGAGGACGTCTCAGGTAGTCTCGCCCTCAATCTCCATGAGGATCTTCGTTCTCAGGGCGAGAAGGGGAGTGAAGTTCCCTTAAACTGCGGGGGCGTTCCTCGGCCTCGGTGCTGGTCGGGAGCTCTGAGCTGGCGGTCCCGACTTTCGTGCTTCAGGCTTCTCGGTGGGTGCTGGCCCCTTCAGCAGCTTCCCGTCGAGCTCCCGCCTCGTATGATTTGCCTCCTCGGCACGGATGTACTTCTGAGCCCGGAAGAGTAGCTCAGCGTAGGTCTTCAGGGGCTTTTTGTCGAGCGAATAGGTCATGTGGGAAGTCCTGAGCCCTCGCTTGAGAGCCAGCATCGCCACCGACTCCTCCATGCTGTAAATCTCCAATGTAGCGGCCTTGAAGCGAGCCACGTAATCTTGTAGCAGCTCACGGTCTTGCTGCCTGATGGAGAAGAGGCTGTCTACCTCGCGTGGCATCCTCTGACAGGCATCAAAATAAGCCATGAACTTCTGTCCCAGCTGGGCAAAAGAGCTGATGCTTTCTGGCTCGAGGCGGGTGAACCACACCCACGCCACCTTCCGAAGAGTAGCGGGGAAGGCGATGCATAGAAGGGCGTCGATACCCCTTGGACCCTCATGAGGGCCCGGTAGCTTTCCAGGTGGTCCAGGGGGTCGGTGGTCCCGTCGTAGGGATCCACCTGTGGTATGCAGAACCGGCGTGGAATTGGCTCTGTTTGGATCTCCTGAGAGAATGGGGGGCGGGCATCATAGCCCACTGGCTCATTAGTGGAGCCAGGCAAGTTGGCGAACCGGCGGGCAAACTCCGCCAGCTTGCTGTTGTGCTCTTCCAGGCGCTTCTCCGCCAGGCACCTGATGGCTTCGTCTATGGACCCATCCGCTGAGGGGGGCGGAGATGGTGACACAGACTCGCGGTGCCCATGGCGAGGAGCTTTACCCTTCCTGCCTTGGCGGGGTTTTAGTGCCCCCCGACCACGGTGCGGTGAGCAGCTTTCTTCGTCAGTAGAGCTGGCCCGCCGTCGCTTCATCGGGGCCTGGTGAGTACCCCGAGGGTCTGTAGTTGCCCGCGGCTGCGAAGGCCTCCCATGGAAGGATCGCAGGCTATCGCGGGGTGCTACGGCGTGGGCCGCGGGGATCTCTGACTATTGGTGGGTAGCTAGGGACCGGTGCTGGTGCTGATGCTGGAGCTGGCGCACCGCCGCAGTGAGAGTGTGCATCTGCTGGGCAAGTGCAGTCAGCTGGGTCTCCAGTGGGGGCGATTGAACCAGGGCAAGCACTTTCGTCTCTGGTCCGTGCGGGTTCCCATGAGAAGGGGATGCTTCCGCACGGCTGAGAGAAGCTCCCCTTGCCCGGGTGGTCACCATCCTCCTAATGGACCGGCTAAGTAGGGTTCGAACTGGATCAAGTGTCGTTCTCCCCCTACCTGGCGCGCCAATCTGTTGCCGCCTGGATCATCGTGGCCCGTAGCTGCTGATAGTGTCAGGTGGTCTACGTCCGCCCGTCGAGGATGCTTCTGGTGCCTCGTGACCTGCAAGACAGCCAGCATCAGTGACCCGGGTCGGGGATTCTGACGTATGCACTCCGATGGTCAAGTCAGTAACGATCAAGGGAAACAGATCCTCCTGGTCGAGCCCCTCGGGATGAGCTCCATGCTAGGAGGAGTGAGTGGAGTGTATGAGAGTATGAGTGAGCTGGGAGATGTGGTGGCCGAGGTGGTCTTGCCCTCCTCTCTGGCCTCTCCCCCTTCTCCTCTTTCTCTTTGTGGTGGATGTGTTGTTAGAAAATTAGTGCTCTCTTGTGTTGAGAATGCAGTTCTTGCCTCTTAGGAAAAAATGAGTGTTATCTCCTTTTTGCTTATTATGGCTGGATCCTTTCCTATGGCTTGCCTCGAGGTTCTCCCATGCTGTCAGATGGGTATGACAAGATATCATGCCATGAACGGTATGCCTTCTTTATTGGGTATCTAGGAAAGCTTCCACGAGCCCCTGACATTCCTTCGATTTGCCCTTCCTGGAAGCCTGGCAGGGCCTCGACTATTGTGCCGCTGCTCTCGAGAATCGCGCTCCTTGGTGGGATCTTTTTTCCGGTCGTACGGCAAGTCAGTAGGGGGCATAGTCCCCTGATGTGAGCTCCCTTTCTTCTTGGTGTGAATGACGGCCGTGAGCATTAATGGTGACGTGGCGGGTGCTGTCGTACGGTCCTCAGGGGGGGCTCGCCACTGTCTTCGAATGGGAGGTGCTACTTCCTTGGCGGTTGATGTCTTGATTTGCATTGGAGCCCGAGCTGGGAAGATGGGGCCCACTCGCAGGGGACCCGCCTTGCGGTGGCTTAGCTATGCGGAGAGGACTCAAGCTCGGCACCAGGCCAGAGGAGCCCAGCTTTGACTGAGCTCGGGCTGGCTGAGGTGGCTGAGGTGCACCCAGGCCAGGGGACCCGGCCTCGAAGGGGTCTTACGTGGTGGAGGAGGCTTGAGCTCAACTCCGGACCACGGGGCCCGACCTCGGGCTCGAAAGGTCTACCTCTGGTGGGGTTTGAGCTCGGCTCCGACCTAGGCACCCCGACCTGCCGGGTGCCGACCTGGTGGAGGACGGAGCCCGGCTTCGACGGGCGGCCCCGTTGGCATCGGGGAGCTCAGCCCGGCGAAGGGACTGATAGTGGGGATCCGGCGTGGCGTCAATGAAGGCTCCACGTCAGCGATCCGGTCACATCAACACTTATTGGAAAACATGCATGCACATTTACATTCAATCTATAAATTATAATTTTTAGAGAGTGGTAGTTAGAGGTTTCCATGTTCCTTCGATAATGGTTAATGGCATTTCCGTTCCAAAGCTTGAAGAATATTGTATGAAAATGACATTAAGCAATTTGAGCTTAATGCCAAAGCAATGAATTTGCTTTATTGCACATTAGATCCTAGCGAATTCAATAGGATCTCCACATGCGCATTGGCAAAGAAAATATAGGACATACTTGAGATTACTCATGATGGTACACATCAAGTGAAGAACACTAAAGTTAATATGCTCATTCATACATATGAAATATTTAGAATGAAGCATTATGAATCCATAACTGATATGTATACAATATTTACTAACATTATAAATAGTATGAGAAGTCTTGGCAAAGTTATGTCTAATGCTGACCTTATCAATAAAATTTTCAGGTCTTTGCCATCTTCTTGGGATCCAAAGGTGATGGCCATTCAAGAAGCGAAAAATGTTGAAACCCTACCTTTGGAGCAACTCATCGGTTCACTCATGACTTATGAGTTGAACCTAAAGCAAAAGGAAGCGCATGCTGACAAGAAGAAAAAGAAAATAATTGCCCTCAAGGCCTCGACAACTAAAGAAGAATCAAGTGAGGATTCGGAAGAGGGAGAAGAAGAAGATGAGAAAGCTCTTGTAGCTAGAAAATTCGGGACATTCATGAAAGAGAAGGCCAAAAAGAAGTTCAAGAAGAAGGCAATGATGGCAACTTGGAGTGAGGGTAGGGACTTAAGCTCTGAGAAGGAACAAGCATAAAAAATAGCCAATCTTTGTCTCATGGCAAATGAGGAAGAGGTAGATTTTGAACTTGACTTTACTTTTGATGAATTAAGAGATGCTTTTGAAGATCTTGTGCATGAATATAAAATAGTAAAAATTGAGCACAAGAAATTAAAGAAGAAAGCTGATTCTTTTTCTTTTGAAAATAACAATCTTGGAAATGAAAACAAAGAATTAAAAATCAAGGTTGCTATTTTGAAAAAGAAAAAGAATGATCTCTCAAAAGAGATAGAAATTTTAAAAAGATCCAAGATTTTTGTTTCAAATGATGAACTTATGAAGAAGAACAAAGACCTTGAGTTAGAGAACAAGACATTTAAAAAAGAGCTTGAGAGAGTCAAGCTTTTTGTTGAAAATTTCATGTTTAGCTCTAAAAAATTAAATCTTTTATTGAATAATCAATATGCAGTTTTAAATAAAGCCGGTTTGGGGTATAAACCTTAAGAACAATAAAAGTATTTCAAAAACTTCTTTGTTCATGCATCTTCTAGTATTACATGTTATTGTTGTGAAAAATTGAGATATAAAGCATATATGTGTAACAAAAGAAAACTGAATACTTTCAACGAGATTTAGATTCTAAAAGGAACCATGAACACTAACCCAAAAGGACCCAAAAAATCTTGGATACCAAAACTGTTCATTTGATATGTTTTGCAGGAATGTCTTACAGCCTAACAAGAAGAAAGGAAGATGGTACTTGAATAGTGGCTATACAAGACAAATGAAGAGTAAATCAACTATATTTTGGACATAATGATAAAGGAAGGACTATCTATATTAGTGAAATCTAAATATCTCTTTTCATGTTTATTGAAAAAGTATTAGTTGAAACAAAACTTATTGAGTATTAGTCATTTTATGATAAATGTTTTAATGTTACATCTAAATATTCTCTATGTGTCACTAGTAGCTTTGATAATTATCTTAACTGCTTAATTAGAATCAAATCAAGACTTATAGTCAATGGATGTGATCATGAACAAGAGATTGATTTTGATGAATATTATTTACACATGATTAGACTTGTGGCTATAAGACTTTCACTTACTTTTGGTTGATATATTTTAAGCTATTTCAAGTGAATGTGATGATTTCTACTTTTAGACTTTCTTCTCTATGTTTATGTCAAAATTGTATGGTTTCCATGAATTCTATTCAATTTTGTATTATATGATATCTATGCTTGAGCTAGAAATGATATTGTAATTAGGAACAAGGCTAGACTGGTAGTTAAGGATCACAATCAAGAAGAAGGAATTGATTTTGATGAAACCCTTGCTCTAGTAGCTAGACTTTAGGCTATTAGATCACTTCTTGAATTTGTATATTTTATGAATTTTAAACTATTTCAAATGAATGTTGAAAGTGCAATCAACTTAACTAAAAATCTTGTGCAACATTCAAAGTTTTCGAAGGACTTCCCGGCCTATCGAGGGTCTTCATAATTGTAAAAAAAAACTTCAATGAATATAAACAATCTTCTTCCACTTGGTGAGTCCTTTTTTCTTTTTCTTTTTTTTTACATACTCTGAAAAATTTCTTGGCAAGAAGGGATCCTTCACATTGTAAAGGACCTATTTCAGCAACAAGGAATAGGCCTCACTTTGCCAATGAACCTTGCCTTGCTTTTCTTCCTTCAGTTTCTCTTCCCTTTTCCTGAAAGGAAGATAGACTTTATGGCAGCCAAGCATGAGACTCCCCAGGTCCCGGCCATTCTTGGCTAAGTCTAGGATCTTGAGATCTGCCACAGGAAATCTGGGAATTCTTCGGCTCCCCTCGTCGGTCTTGAGGTCATGCAAACATGAGTGCAGGGCTTCTAGAGTTTCTCGACTTTGAGTGCGGGCTTCGTAAGTTTCCCAGCTTTGAGTGGGGGGCTTATGGAGTTTCCCGGCTTTGAGTGCAGGGCTTTTGAAGTTTCCTGGTTTTGAGTGCGAGGCTTATGAAGTTTCTCGGCTTTTGTAAGTTTCCTGGCTTTCTTCACTGGACTTGGAGTCGGGCGGATGAGTATGGGGCTTCGTAAGTGATGTGGCCAGAATGCTGATGTGGCACGAGGCAACTGACATGGAGCCCCCATCAGACGTCACGACAAGCTTTCAACATGAGCGCCTTCGCCGGGCTGAGCTTCCCTAAAGCAACACCTCTGCCTGCCGAAGGCAAGCTCCGTCCTCCACCAAGTCCATTCTCGCCAGCCTGGAACACCTAGGCCAGAGTCGAGTCCGAATGCCCGCCCAAGGCGGATCCCTCGAGATCGGGCCCCGTGGTCAGGAGTCGAGCTCAGCCTCCTCCGCCATGAGGCACCCCTCCGAGCTCAGGTCCCCTGGGCTGGGCGGCACCCCGATGCCGAGCTCGCTTGAAGCCGGGCCCTGTGGTCAAGAGTCGAGCTCAGCCTCCTCCGCCACGAGGCACCCCTCCGCGGCCAAGCTCAGTCCACCTCCGTCCTGCCGAGCAGCACCGAGGCGAGTCTACCAAAGACGGGCCCTGCCCCTCCAGCTCGGCCCTCAATTCAAACCAACGTGCTAGCCGCCAGGGGAGCCATGCCTCTCCTTCAAGGATAGTGACAGTACTCTCGAGGGCCGTGCGACAACACCAACCATGCCGCAATTAATGCCCACGGTCGTCTCTCACTCTAGAAAGAAAGGAAAGCTCACATCAAGGCGCCATGCCCTTGGCCGATCTGCCGTACAACTGGAGAAAAGATCCTACCGGAGAGCGCGGGTCCCAAGACCGGCAGCCCGCCGATCAAGGCTCTGTCAGGTTCCCAGGAGAGGGATGGGCGGAAGGAATATCATAGATCTAGGAGGCTTCCCCAACTATCAAAACAGGAGAGACGTCCCGTCTACGTCACGGTACCTCACCATACACGACAGTAGGGGGAGATCCCAAAGCAAACTAAGGTAGAAAACCCCGCCAGAGTAAGAAAAAGAGGTATCGGCATCTGACCCAAAATCATCCATTGCATACTTTTCAATCCAAGAGAGGAACCAGAGCAACACAAGGGAGGAAGGCCAGAGAGGAGGGCAAGACCACCTCGGCCAACACCATTCCTAGCTCGTCCTCGTCTTCCACCCACACTATATTCACTCCTCCTAGCATGGAGCTCATCCAGAGGAACTTGACCAGGAGGATCTGTTCCCCTGGATCATCACTGACTTGACCGTCGGAGTGCCCCCACCGGAATTGCAGGTCCCGAGGCACCGGAGGCGTTCCCAGGCGGGCGGATGCGCGACACCCGACCACGTAAAGAGCTGCAGGCCACGACGATCTGGGCCGCAACAGTAAGTTTCCCAGCTTTAATTGTGGGGCTTCTGGAGTTTTTTGGCTTTGAGTGCGGGGCTTCTGGAGTTTTCCGACTTTCTTCACCAAACTTGGAGTCGGGCAAATGGAGTCCCTACATAGGTGGGAAAAAGTGTTGCACCAAAAAGGAACTTTAATTATTGAAAGAGAGTCTTACATTATTGGTAGTACATCCTCAGGTTACAGGCGTTCCATGTCCGAGAGAGACAGGCACCATCGAGTCCGGTGAGGTAGTAGACTCCATGTGGGAGAGCCTCTACCACCTTATAAGGACCTTCCCAATTCAGGAAAAGTTTGTCGGATTTTCTTGGTTGGGATACTTCTACTCGCTTAAGACAGGAAGATCTGAGCAAGGCCAAAAATGCATCCACCACATCCCCAGACCGAGGACTCATGAAATCCACCCCTGCAGACAACCAAATACTCCGAGCCCTAGGGCAAGTGAATAACACATGCTCCATAGTCTCCTCATAAGCCTCACAAGCCGGGCAGAAGATAGGAAGATCCATCCCTCTAACCTGAAGGAGCATCCTGGTCGAAAGACGATGCCAGGCAACTTTCCACAAGAAGAGGGCTACTCTGGGGTGAACATGAAGCGACCAGATCCACCCAATCTGAGAACTCCACTGAGAGTCCTCCCGAAACATACGGTAAAGATCAAACATAGGGGCTCTACTCAGCACCGAAGTAATCCCAAAAGTCCGAACAACTAGAGTATAACTCCAGTGGAAACCATCAGGGAACATAAGATCAGCAACCAACCTGATATCCGAACCATCCATCGCAATGAAAGTAGGCCAGCGGGCCAAAGGTAACTCCGAGATCCACGGGTCATCCATAAAGCTAATCAAGGGACCATCCCCAATAATCCATCTCAGGTGCGAAGCAATCGCAGAAGCAATCCACGACATCTCTCTCCAAACGACATAACCCCGCCGAGGCACAGAACCCTCCGCATCCACCATCGTGGTTAGGGAACTATAGCGAAATCTCATCATAGCAGTCCACAGTCTCCGATCCCAGCAAAAACCTAGATACATGTCTCCCAATGCAGGCTTCCCTCACAGCACCCAAGGAATGGATACCCAAACCACTCTCCCTCACAGATTGGCAGACCACACTCCATCCTAACAGGTGAACTTCACGTCGAGAAGCCGAAGAAGACCAAAGAAAAGAACGGATATTTTGCTCCACCTTCGAAGTGATAGACTTGGGAACAATAACATTGAAGAGCAAGCACACCGGGAGGGAGGTGAGAACAGACCTAATTAGGATCAAACGACCCATAGACGAGAGAAGTCGACTCTGCCAGCCCTCCACCCTCTCCCGAACTGCAGAGACCATCCTCCAGCAGTCATATGATATCAATCATAATTTTTTTAGACATATGAAATCAGTCATATGTTGCTGCTGGTCTCTCTAGATGGGCGTCTGATTAGCTTATCTAAGATGTGTCAACATTATCACCGGAAGATGAGGGACCAGACTTGCAAAAAAAAAAAAAAATTCCTCGCCAAAGTTATTTCTCATAAAAATCGTCCAATGTTCAAGTAAAATATTAAAGAACTGTGAAAATGAATGGACGGAGAAAGTTGAAAGGTATCTCCCCACTTTCCTCCTATTTATAAATGAGGGAGGCCGGTTGCTGAGTAAATTCCATCACGCCTACGATATCCAGTCTTGGTGAGCTGTCATCTGCCGTTCCCGGGTATATCATTGGCAATAGATAGGTAAGGTAACATTTTAAACATAATTCTTGCCAAAAATTGCAGTTTAGCATAAAAATTACGTAAAACCTCAGCACCGTGTACCTTAGATGAATCGGCGATATTCAGGATGCAGCATTCCCTCCCTTCCATACCGGATAATAAGCGCCGCGACCACCCACGCCCGCCACATGTCCACGCTCGCAAAATTTCTTTCTTACGTACCAAAGTCCGCAAGCATCAAGCCGAGGGCATACCGACCTCATATGATCAAAGACATCAAATTTGGCCTATATCAAAAAAAAAATTTAAAAAAAAATGGCGTATATTTATCAGCCCATGATTTGTAATTCAGCCTCCAACAACTACAAGTCAGGCACCAACTTGACACCTTCCCGCACCCAACAATAATGATGCCTAACAAATTCAAGTTTCACCGAGCATTTATTACATGCTTTGATGCTTCAGAAGTTTTGCTCTCTGCCTGGTCCAAAGGTTCTGGAACCCTACTACCTGCAAAAGTCGTCATCTAATGTACCTGAAAACCACTTCCTTCATCAAACAAAACCAGGAGCCAAGCATCATGGATTTCAGCTCTCTTATTCCCTTAACAGGATGTAAGAAGGATGACGTACGCAACTTTTGCCAAGTCAGCATGGATTGGTGATAAAATTCAAATTAAAATTATTTGATATAAGAGCAACAGAACACTTTGCTACACCACTTGATGATATAAATTTTCAATTTCTAGGTTATCTCAGCTAAAAAATAAAATAAGTGCTCAACTCTCACAACACATATTTTGATCCAATTTTCTGCACAAAATCACATCCATATTGTTATTAGACCCGAAAGTTAAACCTGAATTTGGATTCAAGATTTTTCCTTAGCTTGGGCTCTACGATGATGAAACTACCCGAGTCCAGAACTCCACAACACACATTTCACAAAGCTAATATCAATGAATATGTATTTATAAGGCTCTGTTTTTTTTTTTTTTTAAATGATATAATTTTTGCTTATTAAGCTAACAAATTATATGAATCAAATACAAACCAATATATCATCAAGCTAAAAATGAACAGCACAGCTCAACATCAGACCAACTAAGATCTCTGATATTCATTCTGGTTCAAGGCTCTAGCTTCATATATTGTGTGAAGAAGGCTTAACTTGTGTTAAGCTTTAGCTAGCCAGCCAACCAAATTCAGCTTGGCTAATTCACAAACGAAAACACATTTTTTAAAGAATTTCGGATACACAAAAAGAGTATTAAAAAATATATCCCTTTCATTTTTCCATGATATTAACCTGTAAAACGTCTTTTCACATATCACCCTGCCAACTTGTCGGGCTAACTTGCTTTATTTTTTTTCCCTTTTAAAAGGACCAAATGCATAATTTAAATAAATTTGTGCAAATGATTCACAAGCAATGTATAGACTAGTGAAGAGCAGGGAGCTTGATTGAATGAAAAGAATCTAAAAACTTAGACATCATTTCGAATTAAAACTTTTCTACAGCATAAATTGACACTGCTACATAATTATTACACAAGACAAGCATATTCAAGACATGGAGTAGCATACTTCAGAATCTAAAACAGACAGTATGAATAAGACATTGGTAAAAAACAATACTAATTCATGAAGTGAATATGCCGCTGATGCAGTAGAGGACACGATAT
This sequence comes from Areca catechu, assembly GCA_021397845.1. Lineage (NCBI taxonomy): Eukaryota > Viridiplantae > Streptophyta > Magnoliopsida > Arecales > Arecaceae > Areca > Areca catechu. The sequence continues at coordinate 166,234,802 of CM038043.1, forward strand.
ACCCACTATCTGATAAATCAGCAACTCAAAAAATAATGACACGTCTTATAATATGATTACCACAACTCAAAGCATTATGCTTCATCCCTATTTTATGCCTACTATAATATGACTCGTTCAAAATACCTTACCACCACATGTTTAGCATACCAAAAGACATTAGCTTCAATACATAATACAATGATTGCATCAATGAATGTGATTTCCTCTTCGTTAGTGCATTCAGAATAAAGTACTGTACTCTATCTGTACTTTATATCGACGGATCCTATCATGCATCCATGCCATGGTAGGCACAAATGCATGCTATGATAAATGTACTGCAAAGGCAGTACAACTTGAGCTATGACACATGAAACAAATAAAATAATTACAATATCCAAGATGTGGACAATATGCCATTTACTTCATTTTATGATTAAAAAAATATGAACCGCATATCTTAGATTTCCCAAAATAACTTCAAAATTTTCTTTTCCGAGGAGTAATTTAAAACAAAGATTGTAGTCTTTAAAAATAGAAACTTACTCAAGCCTCTAGAAGGGCACTAATGAAGTCATCAATTAAGAACAATTCCTGAATGTTCCTTTTACTCCCATGAATTAATATGGGTTTATATTACACAAATTCTTAAACGTCGTATTATATAATAAGAAACAAAGTATGTTGATGAAATTTAACCGTGTAGAAGAAAACAGCATTTATGATATAGCTTTTAACAAGCATATCCCTCTCACAATATACCCAAATCCATAATCAATAGGCATATCCCCCCATTTGAGGTTGGCTTTATGAAACCTGACCATAAGCAATTTACTGATTCTATTGACTAAATATACCACAATTTGCAAATAAGAAGTTTGATTTTCGCTATGTGTTTCACTAATTACTATTTAGAAGTGGAAAAATATCCATAATACTTGAGTATGACATGGCGCATTCACAACAAAATTTTAGTTCTATAGAACTGCATCGCTAGAACTACATTATTCCGGTGATGGTCTTATTGTAGCACATAATCTTGATTAATACCCAAGACTGGTGAAAAGGGTTATGTTGGTGATTACCACACATACAGGGCATGTAACAAAATAGCAACCACTTAAGGAAAAAAAACACTCACATAATTATTACGATATAATGAATATGTATGTCAAAAATAGATCATCAAAAAAAAAAAAGAAAAAGAAAAAGAAAAAATCTAATCCTATGTAATTAGTACACATGTCAAAAGCTTTGCATATTTGCCTTGCACCAATATCTGTCTTTCCACAGTAACCAGTTTATCCACCAGAACATGAGCACCGTCAATTCCTCTACCATATCTTCTCCAGTCATCTTGCATTCATTTTATGAAATGCTGAAAAGCCAACAGAGAAAACTTGGTCTAAGATTTAATACTTTGGTTAAAAAAAAGAAAACTTCTAACATTATGTAATAGAAAATTTTCAAAAAAGCAAAATCACATCTTAATAACCAAACAAAATGAAGGAACATGTAACATACTTACTTGGAACCCCAAAGGGAGGGATGGAGGGAGGGAGGGAGGGAGGGATGTATATATGCCAGGGATGGTCTACATTCATGATCCTAGTCTACTGAACTTACTTGTGCCTGTCATATTTTGCAGACGCTTCATGATTCCCTCCCATCTGTTCACTCGGGAGAACCATGTCTTGCGATGTTTCCATCAGAAATTCCTGCTCTGGTAAAACAAAATCCCACATAAAATCTGGAACCTCTGGGGACTGAGGCTCAATCTGGCCATCATTCTCCGATATTGAGCTGGCTAAAAGCCGTTCAAAATATTCTGTCAGAGGAAGATCCCCTCCTGGAGGCAAAGATGAGTTAGCCCCAAGTGACATGGCATCCCCATTTGTGCACAAATCATTGACTCCATTAGACATGGACTGTAAATTCGGTGGCACATCAGCATTTGGTACTGGTGGCATAGATGGCCTCAGGGTTTCAGGCGCAAAAGGCTGGTATCTGATAATCTGCCCATCAGATGAAGTCTGGGAACCACCAACAACACCCTGTTCCAGGGCAGGAAGCCTTCTTTTTTTATTTGCCTCACTCCACCTATTATTCCCACTCTGCTGCATTAGTTGGGCCAAAAATCCAGGACTCTTGACCACCATGGCCAACAATGACATCATTTGTTGCTGGTGCTGCTCCATACCTTGTACACGTTGTCTCAAAATATGAAGTTCATGGTCAGTGTTTTGCTGATGCTGCCTGAGTTTTACCAGCTCCTGCATAAGGACGTTCTTGTCCCTCTTGAGCATTTCAATTTCTTCCTTTGGCCCAAATTTTCCCACCTCAACGCATGCATTTACAGATGAATTTCTCCCATCAGACTGATGCTGTTGAGCAGAATTATGGGAAGGTTTCTTCCTTGTAATAGTCTTCAGCAAATCCTTCTGGCCCCTCAGAAATCCCTCATTTGCAAACTCATATCTATCAGGATCGATCTTTCGAAAACCCTGTTAACAGAAATGCGATCATTTATACTACACAATAGAACAATAAGTTTATAAAAGCCCTTCCAACCTAATTAAACTTGCTAAAAACAACAGATACTTCAAGATACTGACTGTCAACTAATAATCCATTGCAGTGAACCAAAAAGCTGCAATTCAAATTTACCTAAATAAGTGATTGCTTATGAAAATGAATTCCCACAGAACCCTAAAAGAGGGATAACAGTCCACACAATTCAGTGAACATGGCGGTTTACAACATTTGTCTACAGTTTCTTATTTCAATATAGCTTTAACCATGTCCGAGATTGACCGAGATTGGATATTCCTCTTTCTGCATGAACCACAGCTAAATCTCTCAAGGTTGAATTTAGCTCTTGCAATATACAAGATACACTGGGGCTGCGTTGCAATCTTTCCACATGAACCACAGTTAAACTTGTTCAAGTTGGCGCTTCTTTGAATAATAATGAGGATAAACAAACAGAATAAAAGAAGTAAGCAATTTCTTAAGGATTGACCTTCTTCTAGCTTCATCTCTTATATTTTTGCAACTCTTTTGTTGAATATGTGATCCATATCATTAGACCCTCAGTGCATCATCATCTTTGTATGCTACAATGGACAGATCAATAGGTCAAAATCATTAAGCCCATCCTCATATTTATTCCTTTCCTGTTCAATCTCTCCTTTCACAATTCACTTACTATCAACAATCCATATACATTAAAAGAGAAAAACTGCAATCATCAAACAACAAACACTTACTAAAAATTGACCAAAATGTTTCTTGCCATCATTTTCTGGCAACCTTCATCACATCATTATTCATTCCCATAACAGGTTGCATCTTGCTGCAACTAGCACATCAATGTTCAACAAAATTTAATCATATTCCTTTCAGTTGTTGAGCTGACTTTACAGCTAGATGTTGCCTAACACAAACCAACCTCCTGTTCTCATTCACATACACAGATGGAATCAAAATTCAGCAATTTTTAGAAAACAACACTAGTTTGCATGCCCATAATAATTGTACATACCAATATAGAGCTGTCAACGGGTCGGGTCCGGATCTGGATCTCAATCTGGACTCGTTTACCCGGACCCGGACCCGATTAATCATAGTTAAATGGATCCGGGTATAAATATTACATATCCAGACCCGACAGACCCAAGACCTGACTAAATAAAATAATATTATATATATTTATATAAATGTGGGACGTTGGATTATGATCCAACGGTTAAAAATTGATTAAGCTTTTATTATAAAAATTTCAAATCGTGCCCTAGCCTTTGGCCTTTCCCCTTTCTCCCTTCCAGCCACCTAGCCGCCAGCGGCTTCCCCCTCGTGCTCCGGCGTCGGCCAGTGGCTTCCCCCTCGTGCTCCAACATCGGCCAGCGGCTTCCCTCTCGTGCTCTGGCATCGGCCAGCGGCTTCCCCCTCGTGCTCCGGCGTCGGCCAGCGGCTTCCCCCTCGTGCTCCGACACTCTTCCTCGTGCAGCGGCTTCCCCCTCGTGCTCCGGCGTCGGCCGAGCCCTCCACGGCCGACGCCTCCCCCCTCCTGACGGCCAACGCCTCCCCCCCCTCGATGGCCGATGCCTCCCCCAGCTCGACGACCGACGCCTCCCTCGACGACCGATTCCCCTCCAGTTGACGCCTCCCTCGATGCCTTCCTCAGCTCCGAGCTCCGCCGGCCGACGCCTCCCCCCCTCGACGGCTGATCCCCCTCCAGTCGACGCCTCCCTCGATGCCTTCCTCAGCTCCGAGCCCCGTCGGCCGACGTCTCCCCCCCTCGACAGCCGATGGCTCCCCCCCTCGATCGTCCCCCACCGGCGCCGGCTGCCGCTGCCCCTATTCCGATGTCATTTCCATTTTGACTTCGTCTTCCTCGAATCCGAGCCCTGCTACAGTGCCACAAAATCGGTAAGTTTTTTTTTTTTTTTTTTTTTTTTTTTTTTTTTTTTTTTTTTTTTTTTTTTTTGGTAATGCTCATTGTTCTGGTCCGGGTTCGGATCTGGATACCCGAGATCCATTCGGGTCCAGATTTGGTATTTTAAAATTAGACCCGTCGGGTATTCGAGTCCGGGTCCAGTAACTAAGGTCGGGTCCGGATCTGGATATCTGGGTTCCGTCCCGAACCCGACCCATTGACAGCTCTATACCAATACTTGGGCTAAAGGAAATGTCACAGCTAGTGCCCATACTCGCATTACAATTCTTGCCATTACAATTATTTCAGTATTATTTAAATATCTATCTCATTTCTGTATCATTATTAGTACATGAATGTTGAAGGTTACTGATTGACACTAAAATATCACCACTGCATAAAGGTCTTTGGACCTTGAGCCCCTTAACGGACCAGCTTTCATACAGGTCCGTAGCCCAGTGCAACAAAAAGACTAGCACAGCTGGATACAGGACACCATCTGAGAAACCTTTAGGATACAAGTGTGAGAAGAAATGAAGCCTTTATCAGCCACATCATACAATATAGATTCTTAGGAGGGCACTTGTAGGCAACCCTACATCTCTTGTGGAAGTTCATAATTAAATGTTATGTTTCATAAGTTGTCGCTTGCTAATCCACAATGACAAGGGAACAGGTTCAGTATTGCACAATGTAAGATTTTCTCGATCATCAACTGAACTTGAATGAGATCAAATAGTCTTGTCATAATTTTTAATTTATGCACCATCAAATCCATCCTTTATCACAGAATAATATCAGATTGCAACAAGTAAGGTCATAAACAGCATCACAAGTAGAGCATATACACCAAAAATTAACAAAGACTAACAACCTAGTGATTTACGGATTCAGGAAATGTCACTTGACACAAAATACCAGCATCCTGAATCTACAGCACAACAAAATTTAGATCTATCCAAATTTTCCACCAGTCATTACGTGAACATAGTTCTCCCTTCCAACAAAATTTTAAATTTTTTATATTGCAGATATAATTCTTTGAGTCAGAAAAATGAGTTTAGAACTTAGAAGGCTACCTCAGTAACCATAAGGGTTTCGGAAGAAGAGGAAAAGACCTAAACAATAATATGGACATTTATAAAAGAATTTTAAGAAAAAGCAAACTTGGATTATAGTTAATCAAACTTCACAAAGCCAACAGTTGAATCAACTAGATGGAATTATCGGTGCTCAATAGTGGTGAAAGATATCAATAAGAATCGGACATGACCCTTCTTGCAAACTCCTCGCTCTGCAATTCAACTAACCTTAACTTTGATGGTTGTGCGCATGTGCACATGCTCATGCTCGTAAACGGAACTGTAATCCTTGCAAAACCACCATAACAATACGTTCAACTCTAGATTCTTGAAAAAGAAAAGCATCAGTCATGTTCCCATCTAACAAATCCCCCAACTGAGCAAAAAACTACTCTGCACGGAATTCAACCGACCTCGATTGTCCAGTTCATCAACAAAAACATCGCAAGCAACATCCTCTCACGAACATCAACCAAAGAAAACAACAGAATCCACCCGGTCGCGAGACTACACCGATCCAACTCATAAAACCCCCAAAAAGAGAGGGGGGGAAGGATAAAAGAGAAACCGATTACATCTATTAGGAGGAGGAGGGGAAGAGTCTCACGTAGGTGTTAAGCTGGCGGACGAAGCTAGAGAGGTTGCTGTGTTTGAAGTACTTGGGGAGGAGGTCCCGACTGAAGGATGCCGGGTCCCAGATCACGAAGCTGTTGTTGGTCTTGCTCCAGGACACCGTCCCGTCCGTCTGCGGGTCGTCCACCATCTCGTAGCACTTGCTCAAGAAGGGCGGCACGACCGGGACCAGCGAGCTCCCGCCACCGCCGCCCTTTTCGACCTCCATTTCTGCACTCCGGAAGAAGAAGGGATCGAAGGAGCGAGGGTTTGGATTCGATTGGATTCAACAGGAAGGACGAACCCTAACCGTCCACCCCTAACCCCATCTGAAGACGAGAGACAGGAGAGAGCAGAGTGGAGATATCCGGGAGTTCGGGTAGAGCTTTCGCCGGCGGTCTGCGACTCGTTAAAGTTCGCTGAAGGGGCATGGATCACTGCTGCGCCTTAAATGCCGTCGTCAGAGGTGGGTCCCACCCTACTTCATCCATGTCCTGCCTAAACTGGGTGCCACTTGCCCGGGTGTCGTGTCAGGTCGTGGCCCACCCGCCGGCCCACCAGTTCGAGTCCAAAACCTACCCGAGATGGCTAAGAGCTTGCACGAATGTTGATGCAGGGGAGACAGGTGCCTCTTCTTTCCCGAGTCTAATTTGGTTTGCACTCGGGAAAAAGTCTTTATGCACCGAGTGTTGTAGTGTAAATCCAACTTGGCTCGCATCATTTTTTTTATTATTATTTTAAATATATTCATTATAATAGTATAAGGTGAGAATTGAGCGTGACTAATATTAATTATTATTTAATTTTTATTTAAAATTTTTATCCAGATCAAAATATCTTTCCTTTCCGTCCCTTTTTTACATGAGTGTTGTAGATTTTGAATTAGGATATCGTAGCTTTTGAACTAGGGTATCGTAATACTGTTTCAGATTTTATTTTATTTTTTTCTGCAAGAATGTCGTAGATTTTGAACTAGGATATCGTAGATTTTGAACTAGAGTGTCGTAATACTGTTTCAGATTTTATTTTATATTTTTCTGCAGGAATGTCGTAGAATTTGAACTAGGGTATTGTAATACTGTTTCAGGTTTTAATTTATATTTTTCTGCAAGGATGTCGTAGGTTTTGAACTAGGGTGTCGTAGCTTTTGAACTAGGATGTCGTAATACTGTTTCTGGTTTTAATTTATATTTTCTGCAGGGATGCCGTAGGTTTTGAACTAGGGAGTCGTAGCTTTTGAACTAGGATGTCGTAATACTGTTTCTGGTTTTAATTTATATTTTCTGCAGGGATGTCGTAGGTTTTGAACTAGGGTATCGTAGTTTTTGAACTAGGGTATCGTAGCTTTTGAAATAGGGTATCGTAATATTGTTTCTGGTCATTTTTGAACCAGGGTGTCGTAGGTTTTGAACTAGGATATCGTAGGTTTTGAACTAGGATGTCGTAATACTGTTTCAGATCATTTTTTAACTAGGATGTCGTAGGTTTTGAATTAGGATGTCGTAGGTTTTGAACTAGGATATCGTAATACTGTTTCAAATCATTTTTTGAACTAGGGTGTCGTAGATTTTGAACTGCGGTGTCGTAGCTTTTGAACTAAGATGTCGTAAGGATATTTTAATCTGGACGAAAATTTCAATTAATGCTAGTTATCTCAGCTTTTGTCTATAATGCTACAGTGAATATTTTTGGACCAATAGAAGCGTGCGGTGCAGGACACACTGGATGGTGTCGTAGGTTTTGAACTAGGGTATCGTAATACTGTTTTGAAGTCATTTTTGAACTAGGGTGTCGTAGGTTTTGAACTAGGGTAACGTAGGTTTTGAACTAGGATGTCGTAATACTGTTTCAGGTCATTTTTGAACCAGGATGTCGCAGACTTTGAACTGGGATGTCGTAGATTTTGAACTAGGATGTCGTAATACTGTTTCAGATCATTTTTTGAATCAGGATATCATAAGTTTTGAACTAGGATGTCGTAGGTTTTGAATTAGGATGTCGTAAAAATATTTTGGTCTGGATAAAAATTATAATTAATGCTAGTCATCTTAACTCCTTTTCTATCATGCTATAATAAATATTTTTCGATTAACAGGAACGTACAGTACAGACCACGTTGGATTTGTTGCACCGCATGCGGTGCACAAAGAATTACTCTTGCATTTTACCCAAGCTGTAATAGGTATTACCGCACGGAGAGGAAAGCTAAATGGAAGTATGATAAGGGTATTGTGGAAAATTACAAATCTGGAGCCACTTGAATTGAAGCTTTGATAATAGAGTGGTGGAAGAGAGAGAATTGATATTTGTCCGGGCACCAAGAGGTTGCATATGAGAAAGAAGAGATGGGGAACACACCATAACTAAATAAATAGATATTTTTATTTCGTTTTTTACTGCAACATTGTAACGTTGAACAAAGTTAGTTTCTATTTAATTGCTGCTTATAATTTCTACTCTGTTGAGCCCTTTGATGAAGCCCTTGACCTTATGCTGGTTTTCTCTCGAGCATTTCTTTCATTAAAATCCAAGGAATGAGAAACGAGTCTCTCTCTACCTGTGTGCCCGCTAAAGATGAAACTTGACCGTTAGATATGCCTTATAAAAGAATAATTTTAGACATTCAAGTACTGAACACCATAAATACACGTGTACAAATAAAAATAATCCAAATTATTAAATATGATAGATCATATCAACCAAAACATGAACCAAAATTTATGCATTTTAAGAATCCCTTACTATGCATCAAACAACGACACCCATGGTCACAACTAGACACATAAGCAAGATGTCTTTAAAATACATAATTTTAAGTTTATAGATGGTTTATCATTTTATTTAACTTAACCGGATTTTATGTATGTATGTATGTATTAAAGTAAGCCTAATTCTTGCCAAACCTCCATGTTTAAAAGGCTAGCACGAGTGAAAAATATTATGCCAATCATCCTTTATTTAAATATGTAACTATTCGAAGTATGAAAATATCATAAATTATTGTTGGCGTGAAGCCATTTATGTCTATCTGTTAATGGGCAAAAGGCAATCTTAGTAAAAAATATATATTTTAGAAATTGCAGCTAAATTAAAATAGGAAGAATCGATGATATAACTATTTCAATAGGTATAAAGTTCTTCTTTATTCCCAAACCAAATACAAGAGTGAGCTTTAAAATTCTAAATAAAACCCTTGTAACCTAACAGTTTGGTACATATACCCTCCTTAACAAGACCTTATAAAGGCCCTCTCATCATTAGCCGCTATAGTAAGTTTTTATGCACCGTATATGGTGCAGAAAATTCAATGTGGCCCGCATCATTTTTATTGATCCATGTATATCTTAATTGACTTGATGGGATGGGACAGGAATCGTATCAATAATTAATAAACATCACGTTCAACTTTTAACCTGTTATACATTCCGTCCTTTTAAGCCAGATAAGATATACATGGATCAATAAGAAAAAAATGGCACGGACCACATTGAATTTCCTGCGCCGCGTGCAGTGCACAAAGACTTACTCTTAGCATATATATTGTGGTCATAAAGAGCCAACTCCTTGGGGTGAAAATAACCATCACGTTTCTTGCTCCTTTTATTCAGATTTTGCCAAAGTTATGAACATTCAGAGATTCCCAAAGTTATGAATTGTTTTGAGTTTTCACTTATCATTGATGGTTATGAACAGTCCCCCCACCCCAAAAAAAAACAAACAAAAGAAATGCAAATAAATATTTTTTTTATTTATAAAAATAGGAAAATGAAAGTGATGCTGGTTGGTTTCTAAGGGCAAGTTGTGCACGTTAAACGTTACAGCTTGTCAGACATGCACAGTTTATTTCATCCTTCTGATGGCAAAGTAATAACAAGGATATCAGCACAGGCACAATTTGTTGGTGCATAACAATTAACGGTAGGTGATATCTATTTGCAATATGAAGAAGTTTATATGTCAAAATCAACATCAGAATTTTTATCACAATAAAAATCAATGAAGAACCTACAGGATTAGTATTTTCCTATGAACCTTTGAGAGGAACGTTGCTACGAGATTATATTTCTAACCTAATCACTTTTCTTTCTTCTTTCAAACTTAAAATCCAATAGCAGAGAATTGGCTGTTGCATTAGTTAAACGGCAATTAGCACGTACACATCAACTATCCATGTAGGCTGTTGACCACGCTTTCTTGTCTATATTTGCTTTGGCCATAAAGTCAACACTAAAGTTTTTACGCTAGGTTAACAAACTGATGGTAAAAACAAAAACGAAATCTTTCCGTTGCCCTTTGTTAACTTCCTTTTTTTTTAAAAAAAAAAAGAAAGAAAAATAGTGCTTTCTTTATCTTATTTGCTCGGTTTAACCAATCTCAACCAACAAGAGAGGCTACAATCATTACGATTGCACTGACCAGCTCTCTCTTTTAATGATGATGCATTCTCTCCATCACTTTACCTAACTCCAGAAATATTTAAAAGGAGAGAAGTTTAGGAACACCTTTCAACATACGAGGACTGTCATCACTCTCGATGCAACACATTGAGAGCATGACAAAGGGATGTTGGGGGTAATGTTTCCTACAAGGCAATTGGCCTAAATGGACTTGGCTTAACAAAAATAATTCCCGAAGCACAAGACAACTCATTTCTCCCAAAAGAACAGGCAATTTATTCTTTCTCCTTTCTTCCAAGAGTCAAGGAGAGATGGTCCAAGTAACAGAACAGAATGCACTTAGAAATGGAAGGTTACAACAATTGAGAGACCATCTAATTATGATGCTGCAAAACAATGGTATTAGAATTATCCTCAACAAAAAAAATCTTCACCTGCCGCTCAACTTTGATACTCCTATAAGCCCAGTTAATGGCACATCAGGGTGAGAGAACAGCAACAGGAAAAAAGGAAAAGAACTGATGCAAAGCCACAAAAAGGTCAAAAGGAGAAAACAAGCATAACAAAAATTTAAAACTTCGAGAATTTGTGGTTTGCCAAGCCAACGTCACGTAGCTCCCCAAAGAGGTCAGCTTTCCTTTGCAATGTCCCGCTTTATGGCTTTTTGGATCCCCTTCACCACAAAAAAATACTGAAACATAGCAGAAATCAGGGAAAATAGTAGATGAGTTGATTTCTGCAAGAGAAATTCTATGTTTCAGATTTTAACGGTTTCGTGCAAGATAGATGCTGACCTGGAAAACCAAGATGAGAGGTATGAAGAACTTTCCTCTCTCATTTGGGTTGGGGACCTCAATCAACTTCTGGTCCACCGTAATTGGTTTGCTCCCATGTGAGATAACAAGTGTTATTGCTTCCACCAAGTTTGGAATCCATACAGTACCATCAGGAAGAATCTATTTACAAAGTACAGTACTTTAAATGACATAGACAAACTTAACTTGAAAGAGATACAGAGGTAGCAAGAAGAGGAAAGAAGGAATTGGACATGCCTTTTCCCCATTGTCATTAGTTCTACATCTCCCACTATTCTCGACCAAGACCACGGGAATGGCAGATTCCTAACATAAGCAACAGATAAAGGTCATTATCATAAAATCAAGCCAGAGGGTGGGCCTTGGCATAACAGCAAGGTTGTTCCATTGTGGTCTGGATATCATAGGTTTAAAACATAGAAATAGCCTTTTCGCAAATCAAGGTAAGGTTGGATATGTCTAGCCCTCCCTGGATCCTGCAAAGGCAGGAGCCTCATGAACTGGGACATCTTTTTTTATCCTATAATCAGGCCCCAACTTTTATTTGAAAATAGCTTATTGTGGAATCTTTTAAAAACTGTAGTACAGCTCATACGTCATGCACAAGACATCAACAAGTTCAAGTAAATGAACTACCAATTTTGTTTGAGGATATAGAATTTTGATATAAAACACATGATACTTCAAAAACCTTTAATGCCAACTACCCAACATCAATCTAAATCTTTGAGCTAAGCTCAATGTATAAAATGGACTCAATAAAATGCCTTTATTAGTACAAACATATGAGACAAATGGATTTATGCAGTTTAGACATGGATGGAGGAATCAAATTTGAGAGGTCAAGCAGCTGTTCAGACTTGATAAGCACTAATTTGCCATCTTACTGAAGCAAAAGTTACTCATAAATTGAATGAAACTTCATTGCATGGTTGACTAACATATCAAAATTTTCCAAGACTTTTTCAAAACAAAAATCGGCCATTGGCATAATTATTCCATATAGAATTGGCAGCATTTTTTATTCTTTAATAATTTAGGGGTCATGTAACAATTTTCACACCCTTGACCTACTGAAGAAGCTTATCACCAATTGTCAATAAGTGTTATACTACAAGACAATAAGACGTTCAATATTGCTCTAACCAGATAGCATGTTTGGAATATACTGAAATGTCATTGACTGGATTCAGTGTTGTTGAAAACAGAGAGACTAAAGAAACCAAATTCAAGATATCATTACAAAGCTTAGCCTCCAAATCACTTGATAACCTTTTAAACAAATGAATTAAGGATGAGTTTGAAGGGTTCCTTACTGCCAGCTAAATGATGTACATATCTACAGGCATAAAGGTAGTGCATAATAGAATGCCCCCAACATCCCAACTTTGTATACCATGATGTTGGGGATCCAAATGAGAGGGTCAGGCATACCCATCTGGCAGCGCTGCATCATGTTGTTGAGGCTCAAATATTTCTCAAACCAAACATGAATTTAACTCTGATCAATCAAGGCTGAATCATATCTATCAACCTTAGAACCTCAATTATCTTCCTCATACGGAAACCAATCAGGTTGTAACAGGCCTTTATCAGGCTGAAAGATGATATTACCATTGGTCCAAAAAAGTCCATAAAATGCAATGGTTTGCATCTATAAATAATGTTATACATCAGATCACTTGCAACAGTGCATTACTTTCATAAAAATATCACATGGTCCATTATTCACCTTTCATAAAGTTATCTTCTATATGTATTAATATAAATCCTTCAAAGCAAAGATCTGGAATTGCACAAGAAGTTTCCAGTATGAAACAAATATATAGTTCAAAAAAATATGCAGAAGATCAGCTGATGATTCCTTAGTTGGATGCACATAAGTCAGACAAAAGCCATCTTAATGGCCATCTCAAAATTGGGTTTTATTTTCCGTTGCAACAATTAAGAGTGCAGGGACTACATGCTAGAAAGAAATGAAAAATTGATACAAGAATGCAACCTTGGGTTCAAATCATCATTCACCGAACCAGCCAGAACTGGTGCTGTTCGAGCATTTAATTCGCAACACCAACAAAAATAGAGCAAGAGAGAGAGAAGGAGATGGAAAGGCTGGCAATAGCCTACCAAGGCCTCTAGGTCTCTGCAATACTCCATGAAAGGGATTAGAGAGAGAGCAGACGAGGGAAAGAAATAGAGGGAGGAAAAGGCAGGGAGGCCACCAGGTTGGTTGCTGTGGAAGCCGGATAGCAAAAAACCTCCCCACAGACCTGTAGCTTTGGAACAGGGGCGATCTGCCCATTCATCGTATTTTTGTAAAAAAACTGTGAGGCCCAGTTCTTATTGGGCTGAATTTGGACTGAAGTCGGCAAGGGTCGCCGACTTCAGTTCAAATTTAATCTGGTTCGGGAGTTTGGATTTCCCGGCGGGAAATCCGGAGAAGCTCGTCGACGCCGCCGGAAGTGGGGGGGATAAGGGTTTTTCTCGAGTTTTTTAGGGGCATCGGGTGCCTCTGTTGATCCGGGAATACATCCCTGTGAGTGGAACGCCGACGGCTTCTTCGTGTGTCCCTGCCCTCGCCGGAGTGCTCTCCACCGGTGGTCGCTGCGGTCGGAGCCAATCTCGCCGGTAAGTCTTTCTTCCTCGGGAAAGGGTAGTGTAAGGTTATTTGGCTGGGAGGAAGGAAGAATCCGGTTGATTCTTCCTCTCCGTTGAAGCCGTGTGTTATGGTCGGCGAAGAAAGGTCACCGTCGGATTCCTCCTCTCCGGCAAATGCTCTGGGCGGCCGATCACAGGGATCGCCGCCGTTCCTCCGCTTGCTTGGGGGGGGGGGGGGAGAGAGAGGGATTTTTGATCGACCGGGTAGCAGAAGGTCACTGTTGCGAGGGGCAGTCTTCGGCTCGGTGCTCACCGGCTGACGGTCGGACGGCCGCCGTAGGGGTCGCCGGACCCTCTTCTTCCTCCGGCGAGTACTCCATGTTGGTCGGACGGGAGGATCGCCGTCGATCCTCCTTGGTTCTCCCGTGGAATCGGGACGGTGCTGTGGTCGGGAGTGGGAAAGTTTGGCTGGGCTCGGTTTGATCAGAGCTTGGCTGGGCCGAGCTTGACTGGGCCGAGCTTGGCTGGGCCGGGCCGGGCCGAGCTGGGTTGGGCTGGGCTTGGCAGGGCTGGGCCTTGTTGGGCCAAACTCGGTTGAGCCATGCCCTGTTGGGCTGGGCCTATTTCTGGGATGGACCGATCTCGTAAAGGTACCGTTTGAGAAATAATAATAAAATAATATATGTAATAATATTAATAATTAATAATTAAAATAAAGGTGGGGAAGGGAGGAAAATAACTGTTAGTAGAGGATGTCCCAGGAAATTTAGTTTATATATAATTTCTTTTTAATTTGTGATTCAGGATCGTCGTTGTCTCTGGAAGATCGGATCTAGGGAATTGAACTGCACGTTGTTGGTGGATGCTCTTGGGTAAGTTATCTTGACCTCTGATATGTATGCCAATATACATATATTTATAACTTAGTAGATATATATAATATATCTGCATTTGATTGCATTGGATTGCGTGCATCATGTTGGTATGGGTGCTGTGTTGGTGTGAGTACATTGTGTTGGTGTGGGTACATTGTGGGATTGCTTTGGATTGTGTGCATCGTGTTGATGTGGATGCATTGTGTTGGTGTGAGTGCATTATGACGGTGTGAGTGCTCTCTAGTCTGACTATGATCGTACGAGAACCTAGTCTCCTTTTGGACCTCCAGCAGGGCTATTGCTAGCACATGACCGTTGAGCGGTATGTGACACAGGAGCTAGTTTCCTTATTTTAGTCATGCGTGACGGGCACATGCAGAGGATGCATGTTTCTCGTGTGATCCTCAGAGCTAGTTTTCCTTTGGGGCCTCCAGCAGGGCTATTGCTGGCACATGACTGTTGAGCGGTATGTGACACAGGATCTAGTCTCTTTCGGGGCGAGCCATGGGCCGATCTTGGCCATAGTCTGAGGGACTAGGAGAGTGAAGTAAATGGTTGGCCATCCATAGTCGTGTCGTGTTTGTGTCGGTCACATTAAGTGTACATATTTGCATCAGGTCGTGGGTTATATTATTATATTGCTGGACATCTGGTTGTATGAAGTGTCATGTTTGTTGTTATTAGTGGCATATTGGTGTATGTATATTGGAGATGTTGATAACTTACTGAGCCTGTGTAGCTCACCCCTGTTTTCTTATATTTTTGTTTCAGATATCGAAGATCATTTGGGCTTTGGAACCAGTCAATGAGGAGCTAGGATTTAGGTGTTAATCCCTGAGTTTATATTTTATTTGTATTTTATTTTCTGTTAATCTTTATGGAAGGTTGTTCCCTATCATTGTTTGGATGTTGAATTGAAAGTTAGGCCTGGCATGATCTCTAGGGGATACCTAGGATTGTGCAGCCGGTCACGTAGCCGATCCTTGATCTGGATTCGGGCTATGACAAAAACACCATTAACAAAATTTGCCAACTTCAATGTAAATTATTTTTTTTAAAAAAAATGATGAACAAGGATAGGTTGCCCCTATTCCAAAGCCATGGGTCTGCAGGGAGGCTTTTTGCCATTCAGCAACCACTTGATGGCCTCCCTAGCACCTTTTCCTCCCTCTTTCAATTCCTCCCCTCTATCTCTTTTACTCTAATCCCTCTCATGGAGGACCGTCAAGCCTGAAGACCTCAACAGCCCTCCAGTGGCCACTACCAACATTTCTACTAGCCTCCCTCTCTCCCTCTTCCTACCTAGTTTTCCTTCATTTCCATGTTGGTTCGGACACGGTATGAGAGTGTACTAACTCGTACTGCTAGCCAGCCGGAATGGGATTTGGTTTCAAGTCGGCGAACCTCGGTTCAAATATTTTCTTGACTAAAAAATCATGGCTTTTACATGGGAAAGAAGAATAATAACCAAAAGATGGGATGATTCATGTGATGAGGATGAGTTGGCAACAACACAGATCATGAGGAAAATGTTATTAAACATGATCTTCAAAAACGAAAGAAACGCTTTTTTGTGTTAAGTGATGGCATGAAGAAAAAAATGCATCATGACCTACTTGGACAGTACAAACAATAATCAGGACTGGAAAGAAGGTGCTTATGACACAAATGAAGAAAGGAAGAAAAAAAAAGACACATATCAATGCTCTGGTGGAATGATGAGGTAGAAGACATAATCAAGAATAGGAGGACCTACTTTATATGATACAAGAGTTCAATTAAGATAAGGTTTTTAAAGAGTATAAAGAGGTTAAGAAAGTTTCACTAAAATAACTTCAAGGTGCAGATAATGGTATCTTATATGATGAGTTGAGATTTAAAAAAAAAAAAAGAGAGCAACACATAAATAATTAGCTCAGTAGACACTGGAACTAGATATACCAACAACTTTTAGATTTATTAGAAGTAAAGATAATAGGAATTTGGTGAACAATGGAGGGTCATTAAAAAAGATATATTATATCCACAAGTGCTGAATGCGAAGTCTACTTCAGAAGAGGCACTATATGGGCATTGTTAGATTTTTCTTCATCAATTTCAAAACATGGCGTTGAGATTACAGTGACAAGGATGTAAAAGCTATGGCATTGGGGCAAGACAAGATATCAATTGATTTGCCAGTCACTTAGTCAGAATTTAAAAAAATAATAAAATGTTAGATAATGAAGTATTATGCAGCCATCAATAAGAGAAAACTTCCATGCATTATTATACCCATCAATAACGGTATGTACCAAGGTGGTAGAATAAAAAATTTGATAAAAAGAGAACAATCTCATAGCATTACGGGTGGCAAAATATGACCCAACCTATCAACCAAACTCATGTTCGACCTACCTTAAACAGGTTCAAGTTTGATCTAAACGGGTTCGAGTCGTAAACAGGTCAACTGTTTAACTTATTTAATTATTTGGATCTGGTTTGTATTTTTATTTTCTGACATGTTTAACATGTTTATTAAATGGACCATGTCAGAAATTTTATTGGATATATGTTTAAAACCTACAAAAATTTTATAAATTTTGAAATGACCTGCATTTCCATGTGCATATGGCCTTGGCTCAAGAGTCGTGAGTGTTGTGACCACTGGCCATTGCCAGCCTGCTAGTGCCTTTGAGGCTTTAATCCGCCTCTCTCTCTTCCTATGACTTCTATGACTTCCTTTCCTTCTCTCCCATTTAATCCAGTTCCGTCCATGACTTCCATCTCTCTCGTTATGTGACCAGGTTGAAGATGAGGGGGAGCGGCGAGGCGAGGGCAAAGACGACGAGAGGGTCAAGCGTGGAGAAGCAATGAGGGCAAGGGTCGAGAACGGATCGAGGGCAAAGCATGTTAAGGGCAAAGCATGTTAAGGGCAAAGCTGGTGAGGGCAAGGGCGGGTTGAGGGCAAAGCCGGAGATGCATTCACCATCGACCATCGGCCTAAGAGCGGCAAGGGTGGCAAGGGCCAAGGGTCAAGGGCAGAGAGATGGTGAGGGCGAGGGCTGAGAGCGGGTCGAGGGCAAAGCCAAAGAGGTGGCCAAGAGCGGGTTAACAGTAGAGCTAGAGATGCGTTCACCATCGATCAACGGCATGAAAGCGGCGACGGTGAAGAGGTGGAGAGGTAGTGAGGGCAAGGGCAAAGAGCGAGTCAAGGACTCAAGGGCGAAGCCGAAGCTGGTAATGTGTTCACCATCGACCATCGAGCAAAGAGACAGCGAGGGCGGCCAATCAAAGAGGACAGTCGAGAGCAGGGTCGTTAGTGGCAAAGCAGCCGAGAGCAAGTTGAGTTTTTTTGTTTTTTTTAAAAAAAATATAGACTATATTATAAATGGGTCGGATCAGGTAACCTGTTTATTAAATAGGTCATATTCAGGTTTTAAAACCTAACCTATTTAATAAATGGTTAGATTTAGTTTTAAACTTTTTTGGCTTGACTCGTATCTAACCTGACCTGTTTATACTCAACCCAACCTGATTGCCACCCCCACATAGCATCAACATGGTTAGCGAAAAAAGGGGACAAATTCAGAAGGTCAATTGCGAGAACATGTTACTTGCTGAGGCATTTGATGAAAAGATTTAGAGGGGGGGAGGGGGGAATTATGCATGAATTTTATGGACTTGTCAAAGGCTTCTGATTATCCTAAGCACCAATAGAGGCTATTTGCCAATTGGATAAGATAATTACTCATAATGATAAACTAAAAGTCTTTTGGGACACTGACAAGCATTTTGACTAAATGTGTCATACATGTCAATTTCCAGTCCTTATCTCTTTGCACTACAAATGTTTATCTATGTATGCTAGTTATTGATGATGACGTGATTGAGAAAAGAGCTAGGCTATAAAACACATGAAGGAAAACCTTCTTAATAGCAGGAACCTAAAAATCAAAAGGCAAACAAAATATGTGGAAACAAATGAGGCCCAAGATGAAACTCAAGCCTTCAAATAACATGGTCTGATTATTTTCATTTTATTGAATCTACCGATAAGAATGTCATCTTAGCTGAAGCCATAAAATTAAAAAATCAAATAAAAAAATAAACCTTGAGTGAGATAGGTGGATAGAAGTGACAGGGCTCCTTGTTGGTTCATCCATTTCAACCTTTGAAGAACCTCAATACCCTTGAACTTCAGAGAACTCCAAAGTCTAAAACTAGATCTTCCAAAACCAACTAATTAGATCAGGTGGCAAAGGATTCATGTCTAGAAAAAAGTGATGCCACATTGTAGTACATTTTGCACAAGTAAATTACTGGATAAACTGGAATTGCACCAATCTTAAAAAGTGATAGAGAACTGGTTGAGATAGTATACATGTTAAAGAAAATCCAATCAAGCCCCAATAATTAGAGGAACTAGGATCTACTTGCAAGGGTGAACAAAAAGGAGGGAAGAACTAAGCTACAGAGATAAAGATTGTAAACATAGCTTGAAAAAGCTAACAATAGTATCGGAGGTAGCCCCTCATAGGAATAGTTAAGCAAGCAAAGCTTTATATCTATGGTTATAGTTTAAACACTAGAAGTTCACTATGTGCCAACCAAATCACAATTTGTTTTATCAATACAATTTACAGAATATATCTACAGTCCAAAAACATATGCTCATGTTATATAATATAATAAGTATGAATTAACAGAAAACAGCACTAAAATCTTCCTCTAGCAAAACTATATAGCAAGACTCATAAATGCCCAAACTCCAAAGCACATTCAGAACATATGCAAACTGTAATATATCCATGAGAAGAACAAGACAGGTTCCATGTGATGTATGATAAACATTTCCAGTTATGAAAGAAAGCTGCAAAGTGTAATTAAATAACATGTTGCAGGCCAGCAGCACAAAGCAACATCAAACAACACTAAAGAATACATAGGTGAGAATTGATTGTAATGAACATACAAGATAAAGATTTTCATTCATACCTCAAACTCTTTTTTCTTAGTACTTGCACTCGAGCGGATGTTTTTTAAAAGTGCTTCTGATCGTTTGGCAAAGAAATCATCATAATTCAGTCCATCTGGTGGTGACAGCTGAGCATGAGTTAATACAACCAGAGCTCTCCACCATATTCTTTTACTGAATGTATCTGTTATGGCTTTAATAACTTGTCTATCCAAACTATCCACCCTATATGCATCTAACCGGTCCACATACAGAAGAACATCGATAGTCTTGTTCAAAAGAAACCTGGCATAAAATTGGAGTTCATATTGTTTCAAACTATATAAAATTATATGACATAAAGAAGCAGCCTAAGCATAGCAAAAAAAAAAAAAAAAAAATCAGATAATTTATCACATGAAGCAAACTACAATAAGAAAATCAGAAAGCACTTTAGCAGGAGGTAAATAAAAAATCTAATTACTAAAGGCTTCCAATTTTTTTCCTCTTAGATATTAGGCAAGAGGTAGTAGTTTCCCCGCTTCATGTTTCTGTCCTGTCTTCCCAGTATATCACCAGAAATCAATGGTGGCTAATCAAATAGATGAAAATATGAGGTTGACCATAACTCCAGCATTATCTTGTTCAATCACCAGAAGTTGATGGGTATGACTAACCTGACTAGACAATGGGTGATTTAACTAGAAGGACCAGATGCAAACATGAATTGGAGAAGATATAGGTTCTAAGGAAACAGGCTCAAGGTAACCAAGTACCAATGTTTTTTGAAATTTCACCTTGTAAGAAGTTTTGGGAGCTATCATCATGTTAAGGGGATATCCTTTTAGCAGTTATATTGCAATCTTATGTACATAAATTTGAATATGCCGTACTCATCTTATGTACATAAATTTGAATATGCCATACTCAACCAACATTTTGTTTAATCTAATCACATATAACCTGGTTTACTTATAAAGTGCATTCCTACATCTGGCCATGATTTGACATCTTACAGTTAGATTGATGGACTACAAAGGATGAAGCTCCCCAACTTATAATTCTTATCTGACACGCACCGTTTTATGATTTCAAGAGCCTGTTCATTGACGTATCCACCTTCCACAAGTCCTGGAGTGTCGATGATGTTCAAAGTAAACCCTGCTTGCGTGCGTGAGTACATCATCGGCCGCAATCCTTCTGACTGAAACAGCAACAGCATATCAAGGAAAACACAAAAATTATTAATGTATCATCATCAGAGACAATTCACACCCAAAATTTACTACTCGGATGTTAAACAACAAACCTGGAAAGCACTGACGGCAGCCACTCTCTCCCCCATTATGGAGTTCACAGTGGACGACTTCCCAACACCGCCCTTACCCATCACCAGAATCGTCAACGTACTCACATTCTTAGAGGAACATTACGTAAAAGTAAATAAATAGATAGATAAATGGTACCCTAAAAAAAAAAACGAACAATTATTGAGAAGGAAATAGATACTGCATTGCGGCGAGATCTTGTGAAGAAGAACGCACAGACCTCTTGCTTCAGCTTCCCCAGCAATTCATGCAATTTGCTCCTCGTGGCAGCTGGGAACTGCTGGATTCCGAACCACTCGCGAGGTAATTGGGATGCCATACTGCTGAACTCCTATAAACAAAGATCAGATAAAGATTTTTTTTTTTTTTTTGAAACAAAGAATACATCACAAATCCTGTGAGTTCCTAGAAAAAAGAAAGTAGCAAAAGAAAAAAAAGTGTTGATTCTATCTCAAAAGGAAAAAGGAATGGAAAAATCGCCAGTTAACGAGATGTTAAAACGCAATTTATATAATCTTGAACATTACTTGACGACTATTAGACGCAAAGAAATACATAAATCCATCTTGGTTACGAACTTTGAATAAAAATTAGGTGTTCAACGCTTAAAACCGCTAAATTTATCCACTGCTTTATGAATTTTTAAACAAAAATCAGATCTTTTTGCATGAAATCGCCGTAAAATTGTGTGAAGGGGACAGGAATGTAGAGTTTTAGCGCTCGAGATCTTACCTGAGAGTAAAGGAGGCCGGTCTAAAATAAACCCGGTGGAAGGAGTTCGAAGAGAATGGCTCCGGAATCCGATCCAAAACCCGAGAGGGGGGAGGAAGGGTTTTGGAGGCTTTCGGAGATAAGTGATTGTGAGAGGGTTTAGGCTGAGAAATGGAGGGGAATCCAAAGGGGAGGGATGTTGAGGGTTTTGGAAAACGAGGGGGATAAGGTATCGCGCGAGGGAAATGACCGGAGAATGGAGATTTATAACCGCCGGCGCGCGGCGCGGACGGGGCTTTGGCTTTTTGCGGCGGCCGATATGCGTTTTTTGGCACGTGCGGTTCACGTGGCTAGGATAAACCGAACCAAGAAAGAGATGGTGTTCCAACAATCTTCCTGCCCTGGGATAAGTCGAATAAGCATATCTATCCGGGGTTATATGCTAAGTAGAATACCTTTCAAGCGAAAGAAAAAAAAAAAAAAATCCAGGGACTTCAGGATGTTAGCTCTCCAACAGGTAACAACGACTACTCGCTGCTAGTACAAGTAGATGCTCGGAGCCTTATTATGAACTGCTCTCATTATCCAGTCAAGCATGCATTTCAAGAAGGAAATAGTATAATAGATTTGATGGCTTTTTATGTCGTTGAATATATTAGTTCTATTATTTGAATTTTGTTTAGATTTGATTTTATTTCCATCCTACAATTTGATGTTGTTTGGATGTATCTATGCTTAAGCTTTCTAAAATAGTTTATTTCAACAAAAAAGAAAGAAAGAAAATCTAGATAAAAAATTTTATTCCTTATCAGGGATAATGCTATTACAATAGAAGGGTGAAACGGATGCAAACCTTAAAAAATGGCTTAATCTTTTATACTTTCCATTCACCATTTGTCATTGTTGTTGTAATCATCGCGAAAGATGGTATTTGTTGCAACCCAATTAAATTTCATTCAATCCCTCGTCCATAGAGATATCCAAGAGTAGGGATTGATGCGCCCGTTCGGCTAGTTCCCGGTCGGACCGGTCCTAACATCCGATCGGCTGGTCCCCACGAAGGCCGACTCCCCAGTCGGCTCACCCGAAGAGTCGGCCCGGGAGGGGTTTTGAAGGCTGGCATGCATCTTACCGCCCGTGCGATGGCCTCTCTGGATGCTCCGATCGGCTCCTGGAGATATCGCTGGGTACCCCGGTCGGCATCTGGGAAATCAGCCGACCCACTGCTGAAAGGTCACTCGAAGTTTCCAGGGACCTCTTCTCTCCTGCAGCCCTAACATTCCGTTGTAACAAATTCCAGTGCATGGCCACTGTTCTGACACACCTGACACGCCGCCACCCACGATCTCGCCGCCATGCCCATCCTCTTGGGAATATATCCGGACTTTCCCAGTCTGCTTATCCAACAGAATTTGGCAGCGCTATGTGCCTATAAAACGTATCCGGGGGACCTCCGTGAAAGGTAACATTCTTCTTCCCCATTGCTTACTTTCCTTTCGAACTTCTTCCCATTCTGTCGCTCCAACCCTCCTCTAATTTAACCATCGGAGTGTCCTCCGCAGGAGCTCCTCCGGCGCTCAGGAACTTTTTACAGATAGGCTGATCGAGGAGCCCTCCAGTGTGCCCACCGAACCCGGTTCTAGAGGAGTAGCAGCAACAGGGATAATCATCTCCCCTTATTTCAAAAAATCGTACAACCTGGATATAAAGTCTTAGACATAAAGTTTTAAAAAAGAAATTAAAAAAAAAAAAAAAAAGGTGGAGATGAATGGAGCACGGAGTCTAAGCGGAGGTGAGCTTAAGAGTGAAAACACGTGTGTACTGAGAATGTGGTTAGATATGTTTATAAAAAGCCAATTCCATCGTTAATTAGATAGCTTACTACATGGCTAATTACTTGAAAGATATTTTTTTGATCTTATAGCAGAGAAATTCCTTCTTCTTTTAGGGATGTGTTTTTGGCTGATAACTTTCGTTGTATTTATTTTAGACTTGTGACTTAATAGTTTAGTTTTATCAAAAAAAAAAATTAAAAAAAAGAAAACATACCTTTTTTTATATATATTATAATGATATATATATATATATATATATATATATATATATATGTTTGTTTTGTATTGGACTTGATTTTGGTAAGTGGCATTGGGCAAGTTTTTTTTTTTTTAGTGAAGCCAACCACGTATATAGATATATTATTATTAAATATTTGATTCAATGTGCTAGATTTTTATAATCTTTTTCTCATCCAACCATCACGAGCTTCAAGACTTATCCTAAATTCAATCATGTCACTTATGAGATCATTCCTTAAACTAACGACCAGTTGATTATGAGATGAAGTCCCAATCAATTGGGCTACCGTCTTAGTAATTTAGCATGTATGTTTAAATAATAATAGTTGATTAGTAGCTATGTAATGAAAATAACTATGTTTATATAATATGTTATGTGCATAGCGGCATAATCAAATAATTAATGCCATTGTTTTATGGTTGGGTTGGAATTTCCGTTTGTGGCTTTCTACCATTGAATGCAATTAAATGATGAAAAATCAAGTTTGCATGTACAAATAATCTCACCGTAGCATATCTTTACTGTAATCATCTACAATTTTTTTCATTACAGTAATGAATACTACAACAATCTTTTTAAAGTATTTAAAAAATATCTAATCCATCCTTCTATTGTAAGTGTGATAGTCGTTATTTTTGTTGTCTAGAATAATGGCTTCCAAGAGATCCATTCTTATGGATAACCGTATCATTTTTTTTGATAAAAAAAAAAAAAAAAAAGACAGGGAAGAAGTTAGATCCCGGGCATGGCCACCCTCAGATGGTCCTTCAACTCCAGCCAAGAAATGTTCGATACACGGTGCATATTAATTTTTCGCAGCCGTTTCCCATCCAAAGATGAGTACGTCATCCTGACTGCCACTGGCATCAGCCGAGTAAACGAGATTTATTATATATATCCCTAACTATTTCACTACCACCAGCCAACAGGGATTCCAGGATTATTTTATTAATTTTTTTTTTTAATTTTATCCCGGATTATTTTATTAATTTTTTTTTTAAATTTTATCCCGGACTTTTTAATCAAAAAATGTCCAAATCGAGATTCGAATCCTTGCCAGCTGGTTGTGAGTTGTGCCATGTGCCAGTGGCCCATATCATTTTTGTTTTTGTAGAACAAAGGACCATATTAGTGGAGCATTGTTAAACTTAAACTAAATAACAAACATATATAATGTTTACATATAACAAAATAGTAGCTGATAGGGATAACCAAATTGTATAAAGAAGTAAAGAGATACAAGCTGTCGACTGAGAAACCATCAGTAGAAGTAGACATATAAAGAAATTAATTGTGAAGATACAACATAGTTTAAAACTAAGCACAAGTGAAATTATATTATTATGATGCAAGGAGGTAATGCAAGTATATAGAAATCACCTTGTGTATAAAAAAAGTTGATTTGTAAAGTGATTGCATGGAAGATCTGAAAGTACCGCTAAGGCGGTAGCCCGGTTGGTAGAGACCTTGCCTCACTATCAACAGGTCACGGGTTCGAGGCATGATCTTGCGGGTGACTCGATTAAATCCAAGAATTTTTCTGGGATCTGCAACAGTTGATGTAGGTTGACCTACTTACCATTAGATAGGAAGAGACTGCAAAAATCTGATGTAGGTTGACCTACTTACCATTAGATGGGAAGACCTGCGGGGATAGCTATATTGGGATTTATCCTTTCTATCCCTTTTTTTATCCAAAAAAAAAAAAATCTGAAAGTGCAAGCAACAATATAGAAATAGGCTGAAAGAGATAATGAAGATAACCAGCTCATAAGCTATAAGATGGTCCAGCTCATTGGAAGCAAAAATTGCTAATTTCAAAAATTGAGGACCTGAAACTAACAACCAACATAATAGCATTTACAACAAATATAGATGTAGCATCATCCAACAACCAACATAACAGCATCATAACCAATATAGCAGCAATATAGAAATAGCAACATCCAACCAACATAGCACTTTATCTAGTAATATAAAAAAAGCATCAACTACAGCCAACATAGCAGCCATAGCCACGAAGCATTAAAAGCAACATATTAGCATTTCAATCTGAAGCATTGAAATCTGAAACAGGAAAACCTACAAAGTAGCCTGGCCAACAAAGCAGCATCCAACTTTGAAACATATAACATTTGTGATATAACCATGATTTGTAGAAGCGCACAGAGATAAGATAAAACTTGTGATGTAGCTATAGAAATAAACAGTTTGCATGTAAAAAGTAGTAGTGATGAATAACTGAATAAGTATTGTAGAAGAGCAAAGAAATAAAATAAAGTACGTGATATAGCTCTGGAAATAAATAGTTTGCATGTGAGAAGTAGCAGTGATGAATGACTGAGTATCCCAAACAAGCTAAGTCGTAAAATACACAAGAGCATCAATAGAACTTGACTATGTATTGACTTCTAGTTATTGATGTGGTATTCACATAGAATATGAAAACTAGAAAATCCTATAAAGTAGTTTAGATAGATCATAGCAAAGCAATGATTTAGAAATTGAACCTGTATAAAGAGTAAACAGATTAAATAAGCACATTTCTATATCTAATTTTTCCCTCCTCTTTTTTCATGTATTGCCTTTTTCTTTCCGCACTTCTTTTTGGTTTTTCACAAATTTGTTGGTTTTTTCTCCCGTGAAGTTCTAGCTATAGAATTTCTTTTATCTTTAGCACATGGAGCAAACATGATAGTTCGAAGCCTTGGAATAGAGAGTTGGATTCCAGTCCAAATGTTAATGAAGATAGAATATATAAGATACCGAGCGAAAGAATAAGGAAAGTAAACACTTTTTCTAATTCTACTTTTTCCTTCTCTTTTTTTGTTATATTTTCTTTTTATTTTCTCAAATCTTTCTATTTTTTCTCTTCATAATTTTCTTTGTTTCATAAATCTATTATGTTTTGTATACAAGTCTAGCAGTTGAATATTGAACATCCAATGTTCAAGTAGAGAATGGACAAAGCACAGCCAATTGATGCCATCCATTGATGTACATCAACCTTTTGATATATAATAAACTTGATTGAGAATCTTTGAAGAGGATATTGGTGGTTTATGGAATATGATTTAAATACAAAAAAAGGCTGAGTAGACAACAATCATGCTAGAAAATGACTAATCTTTATAAAAGCAAATGATCCATATCTAGCAATGACTAATAGCAGTATAGTTTTATAGAGATAAATAGTAACAACATCTAGATGTCATGATCCGCCACCTTTCAATACTATCAAATGTGTACAACTCCACCGCACTTTTATAGCTATCTAGCATACAGCTATTCATCATATTTATAGCTATCCATCATTCTCTATTGAATTTTACTTGATGACCACAATTTGTATAGATGAGTATATAGATGAAAAAGTAATCTTTATGTTTGATAGTAGCATATAGATCTCTTGAATTGTAGAAGATACATAGAAGATCCAGAAATGAAAGTAGATCTAGATCGCTTTTAAAATCTATGTGAATGAAGGAAATCTATATACGATAATAGCATGTTATGTGAAAATATTTCCTACTTTCTCTTTTCTCTTCCTCTATTTTTATGTATTATTCTTTATTTATAATATTTCTTTCATATTTTTCTTTGCATTAACTCTTTTTTTATATTTATATTTTTCCTTTTATCCTTGATCCAATAAAAGCTACAAAGGACTGATGTCCAGTATTTTTGTTGTAGTTTACCTGTAAAACATACAACTCTATCTTCCCTACTCTTGTTGTTATAATAGAATAAGAAAAATAGCATATATATCCGCATTTCCTTCTCTGTTAAAGTACATATAACAGGAAAAAAAAAGATGGCAGCCCCCACTGCGCTTAAAGGTTGCTAAATCTAATACTATACAATTTGATCCATAATTTCAAATGTACCCCGGGATATCCATGTCAATGAAAATTGAAACCTTATCTTCCATATCAGACATGACTTAAGCCATGCAATCATGGGCCCGAGTTTGATCGATCTCTAGCCATGATTCAAGGATTTGGGTCAAGTAAACGGACACCCTAGCCATGGCTTTGTTGGTTCGAGGCCACATCTACCTTACTTGATAGGCTATGCACTATTTCACCATTAAGTTCTAACCGATCTCATGGCCGTGTATAATATATGCAAACTTTCATCATCTAAGCTCTAAACCTATTCACGGGTCGAAGTGCTTGGAATATTTTAAACTTGACCATGAATATACTTAAGAACATTTGCCAATCTTTATTTATCATTATTCTACTATTAAAAAAATTAAAATTTATTAGAAAAAAATGATTTTTAGTTGGTGTGCGAAGCTCGGCTTAGATTCCTATCGGATGCAGCATACGTTCCATATCTTGTAGTAATTATATGCAAGCATCCATCTAAACTGAAATTGATTCATGCAATGAGGCATATCACATATAAGCTACATGGGTCCCATGACATCGATGAAAGAAAGGAATGGATGTTCTTATTTGAAAGGTTGGTGTTCATAGACATGACATTCAATTTGTAGTCAGCTTAATAAATCTATGCTATAATATTTTTTGCTCCCTAATTTGCATGAACAATAGATTGTATCGGTTCTAATATCATTTGTAATAATTTAAGATCTCTTAAAAAAAATTTAATCAGAAGATATTATTTAGATTCTTTAATCCATATAAATATTAATTTTTTTTATGAATAATCAATATAAAATTAAATATATGCTTGAATAAATTTGGATTTCCAAAAATAATATGGTTGGCAAAGAAGTATCGATAGGCCGTTAGGCACATATTTTCCTATCCGATGCTGAACCCAGATATTGGCGTGGAGTCCCTGGATCAGCCGGTCGGAGCCGCTGCGTCGCAGGACCGCTCCTTGGTTCACCTGCAAAACAGGTCCTTTGCCGGAAATGTTCCAGTGGGGGACACTTCGATGCCTAAGTCAGTGGCGGATCCCAGCCACAGAATGGGGAAGGTATAGAGAATCGAGAGAGAAAAGGGCTCTTGGAGATTGTAAGTGTATATGAGCATGAGTGTTAGCGTATCTCTCGAACCATCCTTCTTACCCTTATTTAAAAGAAGGCCTCCGGCCTGCAACCCGCTCTTTTTCCGGTGATCATGGAGAGCCAATCTCTTCCATGATTGTCGATCGTGGGTTGTCATTGAGCGGTTCCAGCCAGATCGGAGGCGTGGCAGTAGGAGTTGCACGCCATGATTATGGCATGATGAGTGTCGATTGTAACCGTTGGTTATAGTTGCCTTTCTGGATCAGATTGTGGTCCAAGCTTCGGGTTTCCCCTTGCGTGGGCCGAAGACTTGGTATTAGCCCCGGGACCGAAGATTGTGTCTTCGGCGGGGATTGAAGTACATGTCTTCGGAAGTCGATGAGAAGTTCGGTCTCCAGTCAAGGCCGAAGACGTTACCCGAAGGACTGGCCTTCGGATGTCGTAGTCCAGTGCGTAGCCTTGGGTTGCCTGCAGTTGGCTTGTCCCTTGCTTGGTCCGAAGTCCGT
Source organism: Areca catechu (assembly GCA_021397845.1). Lineage (NCBI taxonomy): Eukaryota > Viridiplantae > Streptophyta > Magnoliopsida > Arecales > Arecaceae > Areca > Areca catechu. Next base: position 166,264,142 of record CM038043.1, read on the forward strand.
GGTCCGGAGAGAGAGGACTTCGACCAGTCGAACCGGAGTTTGGTTTGTAGCTGAACCGGGATATCCCAACTGTTGCCCCCCTCCTCTCAGTTTTCGAAGTGGAGATTTGAGAAGTGAGAGTATTAAGGCCTTGTCGTTTTTCTCATGGGAGATGGTGTAGTGGATGATTACGGGATCTCTGATTGGATTGTCCATCACGATATGGGAATCAGATGGTGGACAGCTATCACCCTTGGATTGGAGAAGAAAGAAAAAGTGGGTGGCCCTGGAGCCACCTTTCCTTTTCCCGTTGCATGATGGTTGAGGCAATCTTTTGGTTGAGATTTGGATGGTTGTGGTGGCTCTCCCCCGTCCGTTGGATGAAGGGTATACCTCATCCTGGTGGTTAGTTGCAGGTGGGTTACCTCCATGGTAACCTTGAGTCAATTCAACCCCGGCGGGGCTCTAGAGACCCCTACTTTTCTTTTGGGGAAGGGCGAAGGTCCGGCCAAGAAAGCTTCTTCAACCTCGTCTCATCCTCCGCCCAATCTGTTCTGGACTACCGGTCTATCCTACAAGTAGAATCTTCTTTCTGCTCCCTTGCTTCATTCCTTTATCATGGAAGGTACCGTAGAGAGTCAAGGAGAAAAGGTTGGACCCTCGGGGGCCGGAGACATAGTAGGTCCGGAGTCGATTCCCAGCTCGGTTTCTTAGGACAAGGCAGCCCTTCTTTGGGAACGCTATCGCATTCCCAAGGAGTTTTCCTTCGTCCTCCCCGCACCTGAGGAGCGGGTGAACGAACCTCCCCCTGGGTGTCTAGCTGTATATGAAGATCATCTGAAAGCTGGTCTTCGATTTTCCCTGCACCCCTTTTTCGTCAAGATCTTTCGCTTGTACCAAGTGGTACCAGCGCAGTTGACCCCGAACAGCATCATGAACATCTGCAGGTTCCTTGTTATGTGCAGCATTGCCAACATAGAGCCTATGACCAATTTATTTATGGCCCTTTTCGTCCTCAAGAGGGATTTCCACAGCAATGGATGGTGGGTGATTGGTCCTAGATCAGGCCGTAGGGTTATCAAGGATATGTCCAGCGCCATCCACGGGTGGAAACCCATTTTTGTGTTCATGTTGTCTCTTGATTCATGGGGCTTCGATACGGTGTGGAAGAAGCCTCGCCTGACCGCCAATGACGGGAAGAAGGTCTTGGCGGCTGATCAGTCGAACTACGACCTCCTGGTCAACTCCGAAGTTGCCCCCATCTGGAAATTATTGGAGGAAAGAAATCTCCATCGGGCAGGAATTAGTAGATTCCCCTCATTAGGTATAGCAATAGGAATTTCTGCTCTTCTTTCTTGGTCTTATTGCAGCACAGTCAATTGAAGCGAACTCTTTTGCTTGTAGGTGGCAGGATGAAGCCCGGTTTGAGCTAGCTCCGTCAGATTTCGGAGAAGAGGGTAGCGCAGGCCCCTCTCACCAGGTATGCAGTTCGGAAGAGGACTCGGAGGGATGGTCCTGAGGGGGACCAAAGCACTTCGTCTTCCCAGGGGACCTCAGGGGAAGACGTAGCAGCCACGGAAAGGGCTCCATCGAGACCCTATCCAGTCGAAACTCCATCAACGGCTATCTCCCCAGTTCGCACAACAGGGAGCCCACCCCAGGGAGTGGATGTGCCGCCGTTTTGCCCCCTGCTGCTGATAGGGGCAAAGTGCGGCAAGTCGAAGGAGAGTTCATCTACGGGGCTTCCTCAGTCGGAGTCCGTTCGACGGACTCTTCGGAGCTTTCACCTACGGGGGGACTGTTGGTCCCGACCGTAGCCAAGCAGGCATTGAAGGGTACACTACTGCCTCATAATTTGACGGTTCTTCAGAACCGGAATCTTCCTAGGGTATCTGATTCTACCTTCTCTGCCCTGCAATAGGTATGATCCTTGCCATTTCTCTTTGTCTTGAGAATTGTTCGATTCATGACCCCTCTCTTTTGATGTAGTTGGTCTACGACTTCACCTTCATGGAGGAGAGCCTGGGGAATGTAGACAGCCTTATCCATGGCCTTAAGGAGGAGCTTTAGATTGCCAGGGCTGCCAAAGAAGTAGCTGAAGAGCTGAAGCAGTCCATGGAGGACCGTCTTGCCCGGATGAATGATGAAGTTCACGAACTAAAGGGCGAACTGAAAAGTGCTTATCTGACAATGACGGGGCAAGAGGCAGGGTGGAGGAGGAGCAGGAAACAAGTCGAATCACTGGAGCAGGCTGCCAGGGAGGATCAGGAGAAGATAGAAAGCCTGACCAAGATGGTGGAGGAGGCTTCCAAGAGGGTCGAAGAGATGATCCTGGAGTCCGAAGCCGCTAGGAGGGAGTCCGCGTCTTTGAAGAAGCGGGTGGACAATGCCATGGCTAATTTTAAAATGTCTCCGCAATTCCAGGTAGAGATCAATGAAGCAACTTTGTATGGCTATCAGCACGGCTTCAACGACGGACTCTTCAGGGTGAAAGAGGCCTTCCCCCATCTCGACCTCTCTGGCATTCCTCCCTTTGACATAGCTGGAGAAGAAGAAGATAAAGTGGAGGGGGCCGAAGCCATAGTAGAGGCCGAGGAGGCACCATGTCCGAAGGAGGAGGCTGCTACCCCAGTCGAAAATCTGGAGGTGACCTCAAATCCGATCCCGGCTCAAGAGGAGGCCCAGGCTGGAGGAGCCCAAGCTGAAGGTTCTTCGATCCCGGCTCAGATTGACGAGGTCCTCCCGGAGCAAATTGATAAGTTGCTCCAGTCTTGTGGTGTGGAGTCTTCTCCTGTTGATGTTGAGTGACCTGAGTCGCTCTAGAGTATTTTCCTTTTTTATACCATCGATGAACCTTGTATGACAACTTTTACATATTTTGAAATGAATTCTCCTTCATACGCCATGTTATACTTCATGTGTAGTTCGAAACGGTTTTACCGTTCTTTCTTCTCCTTAGTTGAATAGTCGCTTCCGAAAGCCGTTCAGTCAATAAGAATTGGTTTTACCGTTCTTTTTCCTGTTTGGTTGAGCAGTCATGGCCGAAGGCCGTTCAGTTGATGAGGATGAACTTTGGAACGGACCAGAACTCCATTGCCGAAGACAGTCGCCTTCCTTCGGATGTTAAATTTGTCCGTTGGGGCGGACGAGAGTCATCTCCCCGCCAATCAGTGATCAGAAAGATTTGATTGCGATCCTTGTTGCCTACGTGGCACGTTGATATATGTACAGTTGCGATTTCTTGCGCCTTGTGAGCCGCCGGGTCTCATTTTTTCGAAAAGGAGCCATTAATGATGCCGTCGCACGATGAGGATTTCTCTGGATTCGAAGCGATGGCAGTTGTTGTCCTGAGGATGCCCGAGCGACATTCCGGTTCTCGAAGTGTTGCTCGGACACGTGGCGCTTTCTGGTTTGGCTGGGAAGGATGTGGAGCATGCCTCCCCGTAGTCGGTCATGGGTGCAGGGTCTCTATAAATGGGACCCTGCCCTCTGCTGTCAAGGACCATCGTTTTTGTAGACTCTTTCCCTCCATTAATAACAATGATGTTCAGCATTTCTGAGCTCCGCCGTGCAGCAAAGAGAAGGGCCATCGATCCGAAAAGGAAGCGAAGTCTGGAGTCTCTCAGGCAGGGGGATGATGAAGAGGAGCCTCTTGTAGACCGTCTCGAGAAGAAGGTCCACCTGTTGGAGGCCCGTTTGAGGGAAGCTTGGGCCCAGGTCATAGTGGCGACCACGACGGCGGAGGAAGCAAGGAGGGAGGTGGCGGATGCCATCTCGAACTTCAAGGCTTCTGCCGCCTTCAAGGACGAACTCACCGGGGTGGCTCTGGATTCCTTCCACCAGGGGTTTCGGGAATGTTGGAGGAAGGTCTCCAAGTTTTATAACTTGAAGGGCCTGGACAACATTAAGCCATCCGTTCCATTTTTCGGGCATGAATTTGATTCCGACTCCGATGAGGGGTCAGACTCTGATTCGGACGGGAACCCCGGGGGCCCTTCGTCATCCCTCCAGATATCTCTCCCCGCCGATACGGAAAAAACCCGGCGGGGGGTTATTGAAAATTTTCCACATCCTTCTGGTGCTACTTTTTTTTTTTTGTGAGAGTTTCTTTTTCTTTTCCTTTCTTCTTCCCTTTTTTTTTTCTTTTTTGTAAAAAATTGAAAGGAATGAAAAATCTTTTTGTTACCTCTTCCCATGTATTCTTTGTGATGTGCGTATGATGCTTTGTCTGTAATGTAGACTCAGCGGACCATCTTTGGTCTATAAGGAAGAAGTGAGGTCAGTTGGACCGTTTTGAGAATGTCTGTTATCGACAGAAAGGACGACAGTAGTCTTTTTAGGCACGTATTCGAATTTACCGTAGGGTAGGGTGTTTACATCGTCCCTATGCACTTTCTGTCGGGATTAAGGTAGGCTGTTCAGGCCCGCCTCGGCGCGTATTCAGATTCACCGTAGGGTAGGTTACGAAAACCATCCCTGCGCCTTTGATCTTTTGGGTGGCCTGGTTAGACCATCCATTGCACTCATCGGGCATACCGATAAGGTGAGTGGATCAGACTCTCCTTTGCGCAGTTGATCGATTTTTCAGATCAGGTCACTCAGGCTGTTGTCATTCAGTCGATACAACTAGCCATTCTGAGTTGAGCAGTGTTGAGTAGCTTTGCATAGGGATTTTAGAAACTCATTCATTGATAGTATTTGTGAAGGTTCTGTACATTCCATTGCCAGGATAGGGTCTTCCCCTCCAGGGTCTTGAGTCGATATGTTCCTGGTCGAATGATTTCTTCGACTTGATATGGGCCTTCCCAGTTGGGAAAGAGTTTACCCTGTTCCATTGGCCTAGATACTTTTGCTCTTCGCAATACCATGTCTCCCGTGTGGAAAGTTTGCTCTTTCACCTTTGAGTTGTAGTACTTGGCGACCTTCTGCTGATATGCCGCCATCCTTATCTAGGCCTGTAACCTGGTGCTTGATGGCAAGTTCAGATCAATCCTTCTGCGATCGGAATTCTCAGGCTCTTCATAATTGTCGATTCTTAGGGACTGTAAGGAGACTTCAACAGGAAGTATGGCTTCGGTACCATATGACAGGTTGAACGAAGATTCGTCGGTAGCCATTCTCGGGGTAGTTCGGTATGCCCAGAGAACGGAGGTCAGTTCTTCGGCCCAAAGTCCTTTGGCGGCATTCAACCTTGTCTTCAGACTATGGAGGATGGTCCGGTTGGTGACTTCGACTTCTCCGTTGGACTGTGGATGAGCAACGAATATCAGTCGATGCTGGATATGGTACCGAGCACAGAAGTTCTTGAACTTCAGATTGTCAAACTGTCTCCCATTGTCCGTGATGATGACATGTGGGATGCCGAACCTGAATATGATAGAATTTTTTACAAGATTTTTTACCTTGCCTTCTGTGATCTGGGCCAATGGTTCAGCTTTTACCCACTTCGTGAAATAGTCGATGGCCACCAGGAGAAACTTCCTTTGCCCCGATGCTGGTGGGAATGGGCCAAGAATGTCCATCCCTCACTGGGCAAAAGGCTATGGGGCTGCCAGTTGAGTCAGGTGGCTTGTAGGCTGTCTCTATATATTGGCATACCTCTGGCATTGGTCACACTTCCGCACGAAATCAGCTGAGTCCTTCTGGATGGAGGGCCAGTAATACCCCTGTCGAATGATCTTGTACGCCAGAGATCTGCCTTCCAAGTGATCACCGCATATGCCATCGTGGCCTCTCTCAAAGCATAATCTGCATCGGTGGGTCCTAAGCATTTCAGCAGTGGCTGGGAGAAAGATCTCTTGTAGAGGGTCCCGTCTAAGATGACGTACTGGGACGCCATCCAGCGGGTCTTCTTGGCCTCTGCCTTATCTTCCGGTAGCTCTCCCTTATTCAGGAACCTGATGATGGGATCCATCCAGCTTGGCTCAGCGTTGATGTGGTGCACCTCTGCAGCCTCTTTTGCTATGCTTGGAGTTTCAAGATGTTAGACAAAGGTGTGCCCGAGGGACTTCAGTGCTGTAGTCGCCAGTCGAGACAATGCATCCACCCAGGAGTTCTCTGATCGTGGAACATGGATGATCTCAAAATGTTCCAGTTGGGAGGACAAAGCCCGTACCTTCTTTAGGTATTGCACCATGGTTGGATCTTTAGCTGCATATTCTCCGTTGACTTGATTCACAACCAGTTGGGAGTTTGAGAAGGCTCGAAGTTGCTGGACTCCTAAATCTTTTGCGATCCGAAGTCAGGCGAGCAGGGCTTCATATTCGGCCTGATTATTAGAGGCATGGAAGGAGAAGTGGAGTGCGTACTCAATGGTATGGCCGTCAGGTTCGGCCAACATGAGTCCAACCCCGCATCCGATAGTATTGGAAGCTCTGTCTACATGAAGCACCCAAACAGACTTCGTCTCCTTCGGGGCTTCTTCTTCTACCAAAGATACTTTGTCTTTGGACTTCCAGGTGCATTCAGCCAAAAAATCGGAGAGCACCTGGGCCTTCATTGCCGCTTGGGGTTGAAAGCTGATATCAAATTCACTTAGCTTCACAGCCCACTTAGCTATCCTTCCGAAGGTGTCCGGAGATCGGAGAACGGCCTTGAGAGGTTGATTAGTCAGCACCACAATAGCGCGGGCCTGAAAGTATGGCCGTAGTCGCTTTATCGCAATCACTAAAGAGTAGATCAGCTTCTGTATTCTTGCATATCGCGTTTCTACATCATGCAGGACCTTGCTGATATAGTAGATGGGCTTGTGAGACCCGTCTTCCTCTTTCCGGACAAGAACCGAACTTACTGCTTCATCTGAAGCAAAGAGGTACAGGTAGAGGACCTCGCCTTCTTATGGCTTGGAGAGCAATGGCGGGGTCTTCAGATACTTCTTCAGTTCCTCAAAGGCACCACGATAGTATCGGACCATTCAAAGCCCTTTGATTGCCAGAATACCTTGAAGAACGGAAGGCATTTCTTGACTGACCGAGAGATAAATCTGCTTAGGGAGGCAATCCTCCCTTGTCAACTGCTGGACTTCCTTTTTGCAGGAGGGATGTCTCATATCTTTCAAGGCTTGAATCTTCTCAAGGTTCGCCTCAATCCCTCGTTTGGTAACAAGGAAGCCCAAGAATTTGCCCGAAGTAACCCCAAAGGCACACTTTGCCGAGTTTAGCTTCATATGGTAGCACCGGAGAGTGCTGAATGATTCCTCCAAGTCACGGATGTGATCTCTCTGGAGGAGGCTTTTGACGATCATGTCGTCAACATAGGCTTCCATGTTTCTCCCCAGTTGCTTTTCGGACACCTTGTTGATCAGCCTCTGAAATGTCGCACCGGTGTTCTTGAGGCCGAACATCATCATCTTGTAGCAGTAGAGACCTTTATCAGTGATGAAAACCGTCTTCTCCTCATCTTGTGGATCCATTCTAATTTGATTGTAGCCGGAGAAGGCATCCATGAAACTCAGTAACTGGTGGCCGGCGGTAGCGTCGACCAGCTGATCAATCTTTGGAAGAGGAAAGCTATCTTTTGGGCAAGCCTTGTTGAGGTCTGTATAGTCGATGCAGATCCTCCACTTGCTAGTAGCTTTCTTCACCATCACCACATTGGCCAACCACTCAGGGTAGTGGGCATCTCGGATGAACCCTGCTTTGAGGAGCTTGCCAACCTCTTCGTCCATAGCTTGCTGTCTTTCGGGGACGAAGCTCCTCTTCTTCTACCGCACCGGCTTGTACCCAGGGGTTACTTATAGCCGATGAGTAATTACTTCAGCAGGAATCCCCGGCATATCCGAAGCCGACCAGGCGAAGACATCGACGTTACCCCTAAGGAAACGGATCAACTCCATTCTGGTTTCCTCATCTAGTGTGCTCCCGATCTGCATAACTCTGGGGGGATCTTCCTCTGTCAAAGGTACTGGGACGATCCTCTCCATGGGCTCACCAAGATTTGTAGTTGCATCCATCGCATCCAGTTGATCCGGAGTCGTCGAATCCTTGAAATGGCTGTATTTAATCATCAGACACTGCCGTGTCATCCTCTGGTTTCCTCTAACTTCTCCAACACCGTTCCTGGTGGGGAAGCGTACCAAGAGGTAGTGAGAGGAGATCATGGTCCAGAACTTGTTCAAGGCAGGCCACTCCAGAATAATATTGTATGCTGAGGGGATCCGGACTACCGTGAAGTTGATTGGCAGTGTCTTTTATCGAGGTTCGGTGCCGAGGGTTACAAGCAACACTATTTCTCCCTCGGCAAAAACTTGGTTACCCCCGAAATCAGAGAGCGGTATGGGGGATCTTTGCAGTTGATGTCTAGGCAAACACATTTTAGAGAATGCATCGTATATCAAGATATCAGTCGAACTTCCATTATCAACAAGGATCCACTGTATATCATAATTGGCCACTACGGCCGAAATTACAAGAGGATCATCATGTGGGAGCCGAACTCCTGCAAGATCGTCGTCAGAGAAGAAGGTAGAGTTGTTGTCTTTAAGTCGCTTTGGGGCTTCGTCCTCATCCCTTCTCCAGTTGGTGGGTCGATGTATCATCCCTACACCTCCGTTGGTGGGCCTTTGATTTGGCAATTCGGCCTCTTCGAGAGGTGGCTGGGGAACAGTTGCTTCCGACCGGGAACCTTGGCGACCAATGTATCGCCCCAAGTACCCCCTCTTGATGAGATCCTCAATTGCATCCTTCAGCTGGATGCACTCTTCTGTGTTGTGGCCATGGTCTCGGTGGAATCGACAGTATTTATTCCTGTTCCTGACGGAAGAGGAGGCCTTCATGGGATGGGGCCGTTGGAGATAGTTTTCTTTTTCTATCTCCATGAGGATCTTCTCTCGAGGGAGGTTGAGGGGGGTGTAAGAGTCGAATCTTCCTCCCAATGCTCTGGGCTTAGGAGGACTTCTCCGGTGGTCTACATATCTGTCGTCGTTGTTATTAGAAGTTTGGGGACCTTGTCCCCTGTTATTCTTCTTTTTTGAAGGGGGTTTCCCTTCAATCAGTCGTCGATTCGTCACCTGCTCTTCAGCATCGGCATATTTTTGATCCCTTGACAGGAGCTCAGCGTAGCTTTTAGGAAACTTCTTATCCAGGAAGAAAGTAAGCTTGGAGGTACGAAGCCCCTTCTTCAGTGCTGACATAGCCACGTGCTCGTTGAGATCTGGGATCTCAAGCGTGGCTGTATTAAACCTGGAGATATAATCCGCAGGCTTTCTCCTTTGTTCTGGTGAAGAAGGAACAGTGTGTCCGTATTCCGAGAAGTCTTGCGGCAGGTCCTGAAATGCAAGACAAACAATTTCTCTAACTCGGAAAAGGAATCGATGGTACCTGGATGCAGGCTCGACTACCACATCCGAGCGGACTTCTTCGAGGTAGCCAGGAATGCCAAGCAGTATGTCACGTTTGAAGCTCCTTGGATCATCATATGGGCCTTGAAACTGTTCAAATGATCGAGGGGGTCGGAGGTGCCATCGTAGGGTTCCATCTGGGGAACCCTGAAGTGCAGAGGAATGACCTCGGCCATGATGCGGTGGTGTAGGGTGGGCGTAGGTCATCCATAATCAAGTCGTTGGGATCCTTCAGATCCTGCATTCTCTGTTCTCGCACCTTCGCCATCTCCGATTCGATGGCTCTGAACCTCCTATCATAATCGGGAGTCTGCTTCGGTGCTCTTTCCACCGAAGTGGAGTCTCTGGAGGAGGGTGAGGGAGTTTGCCTAGACCTTTTCCCTTTCTGCGGGGAATTGACAAACCTAGGCAATCTTGAAGTTCGGCCTTCAGGAGAGGGCTGAGAACGGGGGGAGGGATGCGTAAAATCCTCCCGTGAGGCTCTCTTTCTTCAGGATCGAGAGCTATGTCTAGAGGCAGCCGGTAGGTTTCCCACCGGAAAGGCTCTGTCTTTGAATTCCTGAACCATGGCAGTAAGGTTGGTAACTTGGTTCACAAGAGCTTCAAACTGCTGTAATCCCATAACAACTGTGGGAGGTGGAACATCATTCTCCTGCGGGGGTGCACCCCCTGAGATGGAACATGATTTCGGCTTGTAGAAGCGATTGGAGCTTTTCCTCTCACCATCGAAAACCTTTTACTTCCCCTTGTCTGGGAGGGAGCTTAAAGAGTGTTAATGAGCCCCCCTACCTGGTGCGCCAATCTGTTGGCGTGGAGTCCCTGGATCGGCCTATCGGAGCCGCTGCGTCGCAGGACCGCTTCCTGATTCACCTGCAAAACAGGTCCCTTGCCGGAGATATTCCGGCAGGGGACACTTCGATGCCTAAGTCAGTGGTGGATCCCAGCCACAGAATGGGGAAGGTGTGGAGAATCGAGAGAGAAAAGGGCTCTTGGAGACTGTAAGTATATATGAGCGTGAGTGTTAGCATACCTCTCGAACCATCCTTCTTACTCTTATTTAAAAGAAGGCTTCCGGCCTGCGGCCCGCTCTTTTTCCGGTGATCATAGGGAGCCAATCTCTCCCATGATTGGCGATCATGGGTTGTCATTGAGCGGTTCCGGCAAAATCGGAGGCGTGGCCGTAGGAGTTGCATGCCATAATTATAGCATGATGAGTGTCGATTGTAACCGTTGGTTACAGTTACCTTTCTGGACCAGATTGTGGTCCAAGCTTCGGGTTTTCCCTTGCGTGGACCGAAAACTTTGTATTAGCCCCGGGACCGGAGATTGTGTTTTCGGCGGGGACCGAAGTACATATCTTCGAAAATCGATGAGAAGTCCGGTCTCCGGTCAAGGCCGAAGACGTTATCCGAAGGACTGGCCTTCGGATGTCGTAGTCCGGTGCGTAGCCTTTGGTTGCCTGCAGTTGACTTGTCCTTTGATTGGTCCGAAGTCCGTGGTTCGGAGAGAGAGAACTTCGACCAGTCAAACCGGAGTTTGGTTTGTAACTGAACCAAGATATCCGAACACCAGGTATTAGAAAACAGATTACAAGTTTTGGAGCTGCATTTTTCATTTTATATGGTCAAGTAAAAATATAATGAAGTTAATGATGAGTATTCAAATTAGTTCATCCTTGAACGTACTGGTTTAATCTAGGAAATGAATGAAATAGAGAACTTTGATTTAATTTTCTCCGTGATAGCAAATATGCATTGTCGAATTAGAAGTTTAAAATTAGAAAAATGATCTGAAACATCAATTAAATATGCAACAAAAGTTTCACATGCCCCGTAAAATTGATTTGGAAACTCAATAATCGATCCATTTCTTTTTTTTATCAAACATAAAAAAAAATAATCGATCCTTTATCAAACATAAGTCATGTAAGTTACATCAAGCCCATGTGCCATATGGTATTTAAAAAAAAAAAAAAAAATGCTCGTGTACGTAGTGGGCTTCCTGCATCATTATCCCTCGAATGAGTTTGTCATGGTTGGTGCAAAGTCTTTTAAAATATACATGACAAATATTTGGTTATGAACCCTAAGAGTGCAAATGGATTATGTTGATCAGATCATGAGTGATCCCGATCTGATTCGATTTTTTGATCGAGTTCTAATATTAGATTCAGACCCAATCTACTAAAAAATCGGATCGGATTGGATCGGATCGATTTATTATTGGAATTTTCAACTAAACGGATCATTCAGGCTAGATCGGTTCATAAATAACCTGATTATAATCTAAAAAAATTAGATTTAAATATGATCTAGATAAAATATAGATAACAATATTTCAATTATTACATAGCCAACTATTATTAACCATAAAATAGATAACAAATAATATTATTTTTAAAATAAATTAAGATATAAAAATAATTATAACTCTATTTTTATGTTAAAAATTAGTTTCATATAAATTTTAAATTATAAATTAAAGTCCAAATAGATATGATCATAATAGTATTAGTATATTCGAGTCGAGTCGGATCGGGTCGGTCAGGTCCAAATTCAGTTAATATAGACCCAACCTGAAAAATAGAACGGGTCTAACTTTAAAACACGATCCAGATCCATGGATCCATAAAAACGGGTTGGATTGGATCTAAACGGGTCGGGTTACTGGACAACCTGATTCATTTGCAGCCTTAATGAACTCTAGGTTCGAGAAAAGTTTCAAGTAAGTTCCATTTTGAACCAAGGTCGAACAAGCAAAATAGGCTTTAAAATAATTTCAAGCTAAACCAAAGATCTTGGAGTTCAAGGTTAAAGTTAATCTTAGATTAAGCTTGGTTGGACGATGTTATAAGTTTCCATTTTAATGAAAATTTTTAAAATTAAAATTTTTATACTAATTTTTTATAAAATAATATACGGTATAATTCAATATAAGATGACAAACATGATATAATATAACATAACAAAATTATAATATAATATTACAAAATAATAATTTAATATAATTTTAATATTATTAATGGAATATAACTATTTACTATAAATTTATAATTATATTTTTATAATAAATATTATTTAGACTAAAATACTAAAATTAAAAATTAAGAAGTTAAAAGATATTAATATTTTTTAAGTATATGAAAGTACTATATGCTGTCTTTTATTCTCATAATCAAGTCACTTTCTCAAATTTTATAATAATATTATATTATATTATAAAAATATTATTATATTATATTTTTATATTAAATATAAATTATTATCTATTGTATTATTTAAATTAAAATATCCAATTAAAAAGCATAACGATTCTATTGTTTTAATGGAGAGAATAATCTATAATTAGTTTTTCAGAAAATTTCTAAACGAACAATTATAACAAAATCTTTCATTTTTTTTTGCTATGAATCAAATAAATAAATTAAAAAATTTATGAATGTTTCATATTTTTTAAGTAAATAAAAACTATTATATTTATTATTATTATATTTTGATATTTAAAATATATTTTTATTTTCAATTTTGGTTGTCAAAAAGGTACAAAAAATCCTATCATACCTCAGTTACCAAATAAGAAATATTTTTTATTATCATTATTTTTTAATCAAAGAAAGATATAGGATGTTAAATTTGGTGTAGCCATTCCTATGGATCTAGAGTTATTGTGCATAAATCATGTTTTAAACTCATCATCTATTGGATGCAAGGCAAAGTGTTCACCAACCAGCTCACTGTCTTGACAGTTTTTTTAATATTTTTTTTTAAAAAAAAATTCATCAGTACAGTTGGCTCACAACTTCGAGTCTTGGTTTGGACATACTTCTGAAAATAAAATAAAAAATAAAAAAATAATTCAAAAATAAAATCAAAAAATAAAAAAAATTAATAAAATAATCGACTGGTGGTATATATCCCATTCACTCGGCTACACCAGTGATAATCAAGTTGACGTACTCATATTCAAGTTAGGGATATATATAACATTCACTCGGCTACACCACTGATAGTTAGGTTGACGTACTCATATTCAAGTTAGAATATATATAATAAATCCCGTTTACTTGGTTGTGATAGGAGGATCATAGGGAATGCCCATCCGGGATCTAACTCCTTTTTCTGTTCATAAAAAAAAAAAAAAAAAAAAAAAAAAAAAAAAAAAAAAAAAAAAAAAAAAAAAAAAAAAAAAAAAAAACTCTGTACCCGACGGCATAAAATTACCATAACGGGATAAAATTACCTTCAGCAAAACCTACGTCATCCGTGGCCTCAGATCAAATCCACACCAAGCGAAATATCTCGCGAGCAAGCTCACCGGCGGTGGACTCGATCCGGAGTCCGTCGACAACCACGCGCCCTCCCTTTACCCCTCGCCTCCGAGAGATCGCAAGGTAAACCGAGAGAGTGAGAGAGATAGAGGGGAGATGGGATACATTCTCCGAGCTCTCCGGCGCTCCAAGCCCTTGCTCCAATCCCACCTCTCTCACCCTAGGCTTCCGTCCGCCCAAAACCCTACCTCATTCCGGTGCATCTCTTCCACCCCGGAGCTCCACAAGCCCGAGTCCTCCGCCGAGGCGGCGGCGGAGGAGCCACCGGCGCCACTGACGCCTGTTGGCGGAGCTCGGATCCACTTCCCCAAGCCCGACGACGCCATCGAGGTCTTCGTTGACGGGTACCCCGTCAAGATCCCCAAGGGCATGACCGTCCTCCAGGCCTGCGAGGTTGCTGGCGTCGACATCCCCCGTTTTTGCTACCACAGCCGCCTCTCGATCGCCGGCAACTGCCGCATGTGCCTCGTCGAGGTCGAGAAGTCCCCCAAGCCTGTCGCTTCTTGTGCCATGCCGGCCCTTCCAGGTGTGAAAATATCTCGCTTTTCTTCCATTTTCGTTCTATCCAAGTGTTTTGCCCCACTTTATTTTGTTTAAATTATTGATTTTTTTTGCCCCTGGTTTTTCGGATTGCAGGGATGAAGATTAAGACGAATACACCGGTGGCCAAGAAGGCGAGGGAGGGGGTGATGGAGTTCCTGCTGATGAACCATCCGCTGGATTGTCCGATCTGTGATCAGGGAGGGGAGTGCGACCTTCAGGACCAGTCGATGGCCTTTGGGTCCGACCGTGGTCGGTTCACGGAGATGAAAAGGTCGGTTGTTGATAAGAACTTGGGCCCTTTGGTGAAGACGGTGATGACTCGATGCATCCAATGCACAAGGTTATACATTTTGTCAATGTTATTTTGGTAGTCAGATGAATTTTTAATTATTTTGATTTATCAAGGTTATTTTACTAATTTGAACAGATAGATGTCTTAATTTGTGTCACTACCACTGCAATTCTGTTTTGATACTCAGATGTGAAAGTGTTTTTTTTTTCTTGTGGATATAAAGAAGTCTTGACAAAAGCTTTATTACCTGTCGCAGGTGTGTGAGATTTGCTACTGAGGTAGCCGGTGTGCAGGACCTAGGTATGCTAGGTCGTGGTAGTGGAGAGGAAATTGGGACGTATGTAGAGAAACTTATGACAAGTGAGCTCTCTGGAAATGTGATAGATATCTGTCCAGTGGGAGCTCTCACTTCTAAACCTTTTGCTTTCAAAGCTAGAAACTGGGAGTTAAAGGGTACGGAGAGTGTTGATGTCACTGATGCAGTTGGGTCAAACATACGAATCGATAGTAGAGGTCCTGAAGTCATGCGGATCCTTCCACGTCTGAATGAGGTATTCTTCCTTTGCCATTTTTCTAATGCAATATATGTTTTCTTGTTGTGAATTATATATTAGTTATTTGTATAATTATGTACCTGATCTGAAGCTTCTCTTTCCAGTGTTGCAATTTTCTAGTTATAAAATTTTTTGGGCATCCCAGAGAAATGGTTGCAGTGCAGGCCATTTTTAATGACTGCAAATGTCTCTAAAAACTCTCCAATAGAATTAGTGTTAATTGGTGAAATGCTTTCTAAACAGATAAACTTACATCCATATGAGTTTCTTTAAATAATTAGAAAACCATTTCCAAAATCTTATTTTTGTCGAAATGAATATGTAGTTTGGATTTAAACATGCATACATGTTTTTGAAAAATGAATACATGGTTCATGATCTAAAACATTCAGCATTTCCCTTCTAGTATTGAACTTATAAATCATAGAAATCTATTTTTTATGTTTTGCATTGCATTTTTTACAGCCACATTCTCATGTACATGAGCTTCTGCAGTTGCCGTAAATATTTATGGTTGCATTATATTTTGGCACTGCTTAATTGTTATGTAGTATGAGAGCTTTATACATGTGGGGCCTTGGCCTCTGAAAGTGCAAGTCTTGGTTTAGCCACAATGCAAAAGTTTTATTATTACGGTGATGTGACATTTTTACACCTCTTTAGGTTCCTGACATCATGATGTTCGCCGAAAATCATTGTTCTCCACCAAACATCTTTTACATCTGTGAGGTTGATCCCACATATATGTATACACTACTCATGATGTTAGTATCATCCTTATACTTCCACCACTTCATGGCCGTAGCTTCCTGAACTAGTTTGCCTCTTCCTCACACTTCTTCCCACCATATGACTGCTGCTTCTCAATCTCAGTCATTGCTGATCAGTGTTTCATACTCCAACTCTTAAATCCTGTGGACAGGACAAATCATATAACTGCTAGAGAGACATCACCCTATCATGCACCATGTTCGAACTCTTTTAAAAATGTCTCTGTTTGGGGAGTCCAATTTGCTCACTTTGCTTGCAAAGATTGGTGATGTGGCATCAAGAACATAAAAAAGTGAATAGAGAAGAAACAAAGGAAAATAAAATAAAAAGAACAGCCAACATAATTTAGGATTTTCAATTAATCATCCAAAACTACCTCCTCAATACAATAAGAGTCTTTAAATGGATAACCATAAATTAGGAACGAAATCTCATCCTAATGAAAATGGAAGGAAATCATATCTCTGAAAATAGAAACAAGGAAAATCTCTTAGAATCTTTCAAATTATATCTTTCAAAAATGGAAGTAAAATAAGATCTCTCAGAATCTCTCAAATCATATTTCTCAAAATGGAAGCAAGATATCTCATAATCTCTCAATATTATTCAAAATCCTGCAATTCTTAAATTACCATGTCTCCATCTAAAGTAAGTGCGGAATTCCTAATTTTTATCATTTTCTCTTGGCTAAAAAGAACTCGCCTCTAGCAAAGAATTGAGATAGACCTTTAGGAGATCTGGATCAATGCGGTGTGACTCGTGCTCATGAACTCAAGTAGCATCTGAATTTGGCCGATCCTGCCACTTAACCAAAAAAATCTCTGAAATCTATCATGAATAGAATAAACAATCTGGACAGTGATAACATGCTCAATGTAGTCCGGTGACGACAACGAAAGTGGACGAAGAACTGGAACTGGTATTGAAGACGAAGTAGTGCAACCTGTAGGAACACCTGCATGTATAGGAAGGCTCGAACTTGTCCTGACAAGGAAACAAGTTTGTAACATTGAAAACTGGATTAAATTTCAAATCAGAGGGTAACTCTAAATAATAAGCATTAGGTCCAAGTTTATAAAGGATGCGAAAGGGGCCAATAGCTCGAGCATGCAATTTCTTGAATGAATATTTGGGATAATATTTTAGATGGATACAAACCATCATATAGTCACTATCATTAAACTTTACATTCCTATGGTGAGTATTAGCAGCAAGTTTATATTTTTCGGTGCTCATAGTAATTTTTTTGCCAAATATCAGCATGAATGTCACGATTAAGTCAAGCAAAAGAGGTGGCAGGCTCAGAAATGCAGTTATCCATAGGTAAGGGAAGAAGATCAATGAATTGATGAGGATTAAGGCTATGAACAATTTTCATAGAGCTCTTGCTAGTAGACTAATTTACTAAGTTATTATAGATAAATTGTGCCATAGGCAATGATAAATCCTATTACCAGGTCCATCGCCAACTAGACATCTAAGTAAATGACGAAGGCTATGGTTTATAATCTCTATTTGACCATCTATCTGAGGGTAAAAGGATAAGAAAAATTTTAAATTAGTCCCAAACAATTTTCAAAGGATTTTCTACTCATCTCTAGGTCGAATTCTAATTTAGTAATACTCACTATGCAAGTCAAATTTGTAATAAACTGTAGAGCTAGTTAATTGGTCAAGCATGTCCTCAAGTCTAGGAATGAAAAATTTGTATTTGATAGTGATCTTATTGATAGCCCTACTATTTATACACATCCTCCATATACCATCTTTTTTAGATGTTGGTACAATACAGGGATTGAGGCTAGGTTAAATGTGACCTTTCTGCAACAAGCTATCTACTTGCTTTTTCATCTCCTTGCACTCCTTAGGATTGAACCTATAGTGTGGAAGATTAGGTATCTGGGATCTTGGAACTAAGTTAATGGCATGTTGGATATTATGCATTAGAGGTAGGCCAACTAGTATGTCCTTTGGGGTCAGATTTTTAAACTCTTCCATCAATTGTTCGGGGTGGGTTATCTTGGGAGTTCGAGGTCAAGTGGATCTCACTCTTGGGGATGGCATCTAACATTGTTCCAAATTCCCAACTCTCTTTTTCAAACTTTTTATTAATCAAAATGTGACAGTTTTTCTGACTAAGGGTTTGGAGAGAACTCTTATCCTTTTTTGCAGAATGGGACTTACTAGGCTTAGCAGGGTTTAACCAATTTTTTTTACCATTATGAATGAATATATAGATATTCTCCTTACTAAAATTATGAGCATCTCCATCATAAATTCATGGTTGACCTAACAAGACACTAGCAACCTTCATGGATGATACATCACACATAATCTTTGTAGAGTAATCTCCCATTTGAATTGACACTCGATAATACTCATTAATAAGAAGTGAGGTTTTATTTATCCAAGCAACTCTATAAGGATGAGGATGGGGCTGAGATTTCAGCTTCAATCTACTAATGGCAGATTTAGACACAACATTCATGCAGCTATCCTTATCGATGACAAGCTTGCAGACTTTATTCCTACATTGGACATGAGTATGAAAAATGCTGGTGCGTTTCCATGCCTTAAAGTCTGTGGGAGTAGTGATGATACATCTTATGACATTAACACACCTTCCTAAATCTTTGCAATCCTCCTCACACTCTTCCTTTGAAGTAGTTGGTTCTAGAGGGTTAAAATCTTCTATGGGGCCATATGATAAAGTTTCCTTATATTCAATTTCCAAGATCAATGTACAATATGGACATCAAGTAGCTATATGACCCTTGTTATGACAATAATGGCACTATATTTAAGGAACTAACTGAATGAGATGCCATCAGGACAAGAGTCTTGAGTCTTAGTGACCGTGGGATGCTGATTGATTAAAATTTTAAGAAATTTAATTTTTTGAAAAACATTATTAGCGATGAATTTTAAACTATTAAAGATGGTAAAGTATCGTCGCTTAGAATAAATAAAGTTTTAAAGAATTTTATTTATGAAAAAATATTATTAACGATAGCATTTTGATTTTTGCTAATAGTGAACACGGAAATTTAGGCATTCCCGATCAATATTAGCGATGCAAATTTCGTCGCTAATATTGGTTATTACTAATAGCATTTTGGACCATGACTCGCATGAGAAGGCAATGGCTGTGAAACATCCCTAGTGCGATTGATAGGGGTAGACTTAGACTGTCCAGACTTGTTGGAAAACGAAACTTCTCTTCTTTGGAGGAAAGTTCTATGAAACCTCTCAATCTCTAAGATTTTGTGATAGGCATCCCCTACAGAATTAGGAGAATACAAAGAAACTTTCTCTTCAAGTCGACCCTTAAACTACTAATAAACTTAGATACCAGTTTCTATGACTCTTTAGAGACATCACACCTCAATTATAAATCCTCAAAACAAGGTATGTAGTCAATGATACCAGTGATTCCTTGCCTAAGAGTATATCATTGGTCCAATAACTGACTCCTGTGGTAAAAGGAAAGATATTTCTCACAAAGCTTTGATTCCATCTCCTTCCAAAGGACTATAGGTGGATGTCCTAATTGTTCTAGATCTCTTTACATTGTTTGCCAATACAGCTTGGCAAAACTCACTAGCTTCATCTTAGCAAAGCAGACATGACATACATGACATGTGATATCACTCAAAGTAAGCCTCTAGGTCTTGTAACCAATCATGGAATGTATCTGGATCTAACCTACCATCATAGGAAGCGACATTAACCTTAACCCTTTAGATGATCTCTCAAACTCATTCTTAGACATATATGGTCTAAATTATTGATCTTGGGATCTGAAGTGCTTAGGGCATTGAGCATACGTAGTAGGTTGCTCATGATGTCTAGATGAGGGAATGGGCAGTTCCACTTCTCATTCATAGTTATCTTCGTAGTACTCATCATTCCTAGCTTTTGTTATATAATTTGGAGGGGTTCTACGATTATGAAGATTCTAAAAATTGTTTATGGAATGGTGGATAATTGGAGGGATGACATGTAGATTAGAGGTGCTTGAAAGGACTGACTAGTCTGCAAGACATGACTCGGACCACCAATTGGCTTAAGAATTTGGAGAGGAGGCTAATGAATAGGTTGGCTACTAATGTGGTTTTCTTCTAGAGGTTGTTTGTCCAGTCTTAACTTTCTTAGGGATAATAGGTGTTCGAGCTATTGATCGATGAGATTAGCCATGTCCATGTGATGATCAACCTGACTAAAATGGAGCTCAATAAGCTTAGTTTGTAGTCGGTCTAATGATTGGCATACTTGATTTAAAGTTTGTCGGAATGCAGTTTGGATATTTTTAATTGATTCAAGCTTTTTTTCTATAGTGGAATGAAAATCTTTAAAATTTTCAATGATCAGGGTATCAAGAAAGGGCAAGGACAAAAGTGATATTAGACTAAAATACTATAGTCACAGAAAGATTCATTCCCAATACTCACAACGAAGAATGTAAAGTCAAATGCAGTGCTTATGTTTTTTGTACGTGCAAATATAAAGGAGGTGAAGTGATATAACCGAGCTACTGAAGATAAATGTGAACAAATTGAGGCCAACAAAATGATTCAAATTCTTCTTCTCTCTTTTTTTTTGGTTTAGGAAAGTATGAAAAAAAATGACCTAATTAATCATAGAAGCTATCCCACAATTTGAAAGAAGTCACAATGTTCAATGAAGGAACCGTACCTTACATGAGGTGAGATCAATTATTTCAAAGTTATTTGAATAGTGCGCAAAAGTGATTGGATAGGGTTCTGATACTAATTTGATGCAGCACTAAGAGCACAAGAAAATAAACAAAGAAGAAACAAAGGAAAATAAATTGAAAAGAAAAGCCAACATAATTTAGGATTTTCAATTAATCATCCAAACCTACCTCCTCAATATAATAGGAGCCCTTAAATAGATAACCATAAATTAGGAACAAAATCTCATCCTAATGAAAATGGTAGGATATCAAATCTTTCAAAATGAAAACTAGGAGAATCTCTTAGAATCTCTCAAATCGTATCTTTAAAAAATGGAAGCAAAATAAGATCTCTTAGAATCTCTCAAATCATATCTTTCAAAATGGAAACAAGATAAGATATCTCAAAATTTTTCAATATTATTCAAAATCCTGCAATTCCTAAATTATGTTGTTTTCACCTAAAGTGTGAAATTCCCGATTCACATCAATCAGTTTATTGCCAGCCAAGATTGAGCCCACTAACATCCTTTGGCTGGTACCGGTGCTTAAGTTTTTGCACAGATCCATTTGACCGATAGAGCTTGTGTCAAGTAGCCTTGGCTTGATTAGCATATGCATGGGCATACATTTGGATTGACAACTTCATGAACTATGTGAAGCTTTAAGTTTGTAGTGTCTAGAAGTTTAGCTGATTTTAAGAGCCTTGCTCAGCTGGAGTTTGAATTGAAGTCCTAAGAGTTGGGATTTGCTTGCAACAGCTCTTTCAGATTTTCCCCGATTCAAGTTCAAGTTGGTTCTACGCTGGAAGCCCCTGTCACTCCTTTTTTTTACTCTTATCAAAAAAAAAAAAGGTTCAAGTTGGTTCTTTGGATTATGTTGGATTTAGTTTCAGTGCAGCAGTGTACATCTAAGATTCAGCATAGTTGGTCCCAATTCTGTATGAAATATGTTTCCAAGCCAGTGAGTTAGGATCGTCATCTCCCATGCCTTCTGCCACCAATTTAGGGTCACCTATGGAACATAACTTTAGCTGAGAAGGATTGATAGAAGTGTTCACCAAGACTACTTGTCAACTTGATATTGGTCCTGTAAGAATGGTTCTGAGTTCCTGGCCAAAGCAACTTTGGGCACAAGTGGAACCTCACCAGAAGTTAGAACAGGCATGGCAATGGATTAAGGTGTGGGTATAGGGAAGTGGTTCTTTTAAAAGTAATTAGAGAATCAGAATACTTAGGATACAAGTCCAGGGATAGCTTCTGAGTGGGTGTGGTACCATAATTTTAAGTTTCTGAGTAATAAGGGCAGGCTTATCCCAAACCCTAGAAAACCAATTGGTAGGCAGAGACTTGCATTGGAAGTGCTTGAGCTTGTGCAATCTGGAGCAGCTCTTTAAATTTTCTTTAAAGTTGGATAGTTTTTAGGTGAAGAGGGTTATTGAAACATCAGAACAAGAGACAATTTTAGGTGTAATGTCCTCCATAATTTAATCCATCCGATATAAACAATTTAATATAGTTCCAGGAATACGAGAAGTCTAAGTTATTACAAAGCAAATGCTAGTTTTTCAACTCACTGGATATGCCAGTTCACAAGCTTGATACAGCTACTTCTAACCAAGCCTGATATAAGTTTGGTATCAGGTTATGAGTCCAAAATCTGAGTTCAGTCTCAGCTCAAGATGAGCCAAGCTAGCTTGCTTCTTTGATGCACCTATAATTCCACAAGCTTGATACAGCTACTTCTAACCAAGCCTGATATAAGTTTGGTATCAGGTTATGAGTCCAAAATCTGAGTTCAGTCTCAGCTCAAGATGAGCCAAGCTAGCTTGGTTCTTTGATGCACCTATAATTGATGGAGTAAATAATATGATCCTGACAGAGAACTCATCAAGGAACCTTTTTCGTAGTTAGACCAACTAATTTTACTTTGAAGGTAAATACTTTTTTGGTTGATAAGTTGAATTCTTTCAGAGTCTTATATCTTTCCAAGGGGAAGCTTGGCTTACTAGCAAACTGTTATATTGCTATATAAATTTCACATCTGGGTTGCTACTTGAGCACACTGCCTGCCTCCTGTAAAAGTTGTCTCTTGATTCTGCATTATTGACATAGCAAAAATATTTTCTTCTTGCCTCCCCCAGAGTGCAAGCAGAATAAAAGAACATTCTCGCAAATGGGTTCTCCATCTCTTAATTTTGGCAAGTGATCAGTTTGGCAAGAAGAGATGGCTCTCTCTGACTTCCTTCTGTAAGAGAGATGTTTATATTGACCATTGCAATATCCGATATCAAGAAATAATGGAGGTGCTTTGCACTTTTGATGGAACTGTCTAGAAAACATGTGAAAGCGTTGCAGGAATCAGGAAATGTTTTGGAGGTTAATTAAGTCAAGCCTGGCATTAGTGGTATGAGATGATCCTACTGGATAAACTGTCTTATTTGGATAGAAGAGGTGAGTTAGGAGAAATGAGAAAATGTACTTTTGTCTGTACAAAAAGTTCGGTTTTCAGCGATTGGATGGACAGTGACAGACTAACATGGCTTTGCTCAAGCACCAGATGAGCATGGAAAGGTCATACAGGAAGTTGGCATTGGAATGAGGTCAACTTCCGGTCATTATTAATGTATGCAATTTGGCATCTGTGTGCTGTTAAAACTTTATACTGCAACCTTGTTTGTATACAGGACACTGCTTTCTTCAGTGAGATCTTGATTTTGAAATGGTTTAATGTCATTATTTCATTTTTATTTTATTTGTTTTTGAGAAAGACTTTTTTATGGGAAGCTTTGCCATCACAGCTATTTGAAACGTATTCACAGGTAGGAGGCTTTCTTCTCATTGGGTGTAGCAACCCCCCTTCCCTTCTTCCACCTTCCTATGTGTTAAATGTCAAATGATTATGATTTCCTAAAGCTTATAATTTTCCTGGTGTAGGTATTACATTTCATTGCCAATGCCGTAGCTCTTGAACAAGGCAGTCTTAGTGTTACAAGGTTGCTTTCTCAGTGAACCATATTGGTTTTGCAGGATATTAATGAGGAATGGATATCTGACAAAACACGATTTTTTTATGACGGCCTTAAGAGACAAAGATTAAGTGACCCCATGATCCGTGGTCCTGATGGACGATTTAAGACAGTAACTTGGCGCGATGCCCTTGCTGTGGTTGCTGAGGTTGCACATCAAGTTAAACCGGAGGAAATTGTTGGAATTGCTGGTCAGCTTTCTGATGCTGAATCAATGATAGCGCTGAAAGATTTCTTGAACAAAATGGGTTCAAATAAAGTATCATGCGAGGGGAATGGCTCAAGTCCTCAAGCAGACCTACGCTCTGGTTACCTTCTGAACACAAATATTGCTGGTCTTGAAAAGGCAGATTGTTTCCTTTTGGTTGGTACTCAGGTATTGTACTTTTGACTGAAACTCTCCCCCTCCCTCCTCTCTCTCTCTCTCTCTCTGTGTGTGTGTGTGTGTGTGTGCGCGCGTGTGCATGTGTGTGTGTGTGTGTGTGCGCGTGTGCATGTGTGTGTGTGTGTGTGTGTATGTGCATGAGTGTGTGTATGTTACATCTTCTGAATACTATTTAGTTAACTGGTTGCCATTTTTTTGTTAAATGCTATAATCTACAAACTTTTTCTTTACATGAAATAGTAAATTGATTAAGATATGTTCTGGGCTAAATGGGCCCTTGACCCATATTTTAGAAGCCCTCTACAGAAAAATAAATGGGGCCTTGATCCACATTTTAGATTTCCTTTTCTCTGCAGAAAAAGGAGAAAAGAAGTTATTACAAAATATTGAATTTATCATTGTTTATGAAATGCCTTCGTGTCCCTTCAAACTACTGGTGCCTTCTAGGAGTGTATGAAATGACAATTGCAGTCCTTTATGTTTATAATCTGAAAAAATGTAATCTTTTGGCACCTCAAATATATAAAGATAGATCTTGATACCATCCTGCATTTTTTCTTCATGGATGCACACTGAGAGATGAGTGGCTGACCTTGGTCTGGTCAAGCTCTTTCCCAGCCCCTCATCCATCGTCAAGACCCTTGTGGTGCCCCTTCATGGCTGCACTTGCAGTCCAGTTGATCTCCATTCTCAGCCTTTGACTGTTGCTCCATCCCTCGTGGTTATACTTCATGGCATGGTGCAGGCCAGGTCCTGGCCTGATGGACCTGGGTCTTGCACATGTGGAATGCATGTCCTGTGCAGGCAGGTATGCATCCTACCTGCTTTATGGTGCAATGCCCCTACTGTAATCAAAGCCAATCCTGCAGACCATGTCAGTCCTTCAAACCACATAGGGAACTGTTTCAGAGGTTTGCTTTTTGATCACAATGTGTTCTTTCTGTGCGGCATGGCTATTTTAAAAATAAGCTAATAGAAATTAAAACTTCATTGGAAGTGGCTCATGACTATGTGAACTTTAGCTGTGAAAGAGATTTACAAAATGACAACACACTGTATCTAACAAATTGATAATTGGTATTTTTGTAATAGTTAAGAATTGAATCATGGTTGCTATGATGGTGTAGGTCAATAAATGGATCGGAGGAAGGGACTGGGGTGATGATAATATGTCCCTTCAGCCAGTTCTGTCTGATTTTATAGTCCTTTTTTGTGCTTAGTTGTGTAGAGATAAAGATATAGCCATATCCAAGATCTTCACAATAGCATGCTTTGCTAAATTTACTAAATTTACAATGAATATCATTGCATATTGTTTGGGAGATGCACTGCTGAAAAAACAAAATTCTATCATCACACTTTGTTTTATTTTTTATATGGAGAAGACATGTTGCTTTTATTGTGATACAAATAGGTCAGAATAAATCATGACTCATTCTGTGAGTAAAGAAAGGAAGAATGTTATGTGTTACAACAAAATAATACTTAGAAACCAGCTCACAACTAAAGCGATAAAAAAGGAGTTGACTTTCATATTGCATTATAAACCTTGGTTAATTAGTTTCTGCACAATAGATATTCTATAAGAACCACCTATTATATTTCTCACTCCCATCTTATGCACAAATGTTGTAGATCTTGTTATCTCTAGGAGCTGATCTGATCAAGATGGTTGATTTGCTAGAGGGCTCAACGAAGCATTGAGCAGGTCAGAGGAGTCAGTCGGAGATCATGATGTGCCTCCAAAGAAGCAGTGTTGGTGGTCACTGTGCTTAGGAGGCGATCCCTGCAATTGCACCTGAGATGAGGCTGAGGAGAGGATGTCATGCTCGGATCTTCACGTCGATCCTGAATCCGAGTTAAGACAGCATAGATGAAGAAATCATATTGCTGGAAGGTGCCCGGTAGGGACCCTCCAATACCTAAGTGGAAATAGTAGAGGTGTTTTGAGAGTGGTAGAGAAATGATGCAAGCATACTCAAGGACCCTCAGTTTCATAATCCTGCATCATTAGTTTGCCGCTCTCACAACACCTCCGCTATTCCTTTAAAGTCTGTCTGACTTAGGCATCAAAGGACTTCTTTGTCAGTGTTATTTTTGGTAGGATTCAGTATTGGCATGAAGATCTGAGCATGGTCTCTTCCCCTCAGCCTCATCATCTTTGATATGATCCTGAACCTTGCGACCACCACATGGCTTCCTTAGAGGCACATTGCGATTTCTGGCCAACTCCTTCGATCTGCTCAGCACTTCGTGGGGCCCTCCGGGAGATCAGCCAGCTTGATGTCCTGGTCAGATCGGCTCCCAGCGGTAACAGATCCTTAAACTTTATGTAGCTTAAGAAAGAAATACACCATCAATAATGAACATATAGATGTATAACTAACACCCCCATTTAACATGGTTGGATCCATATATCTCACATTAAGAATAAAAATGGAACCTGATAGGTCTGATTGTTATTAGTTTGAGTTGTATTTCTATTCAACAAATGTGCCTCCAAAACTAAACTTGATCGAAACCTTGGAATGAGTATATGGGTTACTATCTGTTTTTCTTTCATTTTTCAGTAAGTTTTAACCTTAGTGTTTTCTGAATAATGAAAGGAAGAACCTGGTGGAATTTTATACCGTCATTCACATATTAACAGCTTCATGATCCATGAAGAGCTAACACCATGATTCATGGAAGAAAGATGAAGTGCACTCATGCTATCTACTACATGCATGAAAGAAGTATGAAGAATTAAAAAGTTATTTATATTTGTGGGCCAAGACCACACGCTCCAGACAAAATCCTGTGTCAGAACTTATAGATTTACATTTTTATCCTTTTGTGCTGGATTATGAGGTATAGGTCTGCGAGAGTGGTTTACCGGACACCTTAGCCAGCTGTTTACCAAATATGTCAACTATATGTTACTTGGCCCTAGATATATTTGCCACTCCCATTCTATTAATATCTATGTCCTCTTTTTACACATATCTACATAAATATATCTGATCCATGTTAGCTTTTTGTACAAGGGTGCTGTTCATGAAATTTGTTTTTATATCATCTTGTTACATTAGCTTTCAGTTAATCTCTATGTTTACATACTACCAAGGAAGTAATCTAGGACCTTGAAAATCAATCATTTGAAAACAATGCACAAGCCCTTGAATTGCCCAGTAGTATTGCCTTAGGAATGTTTGTCATTCATGGTTAATCATGGGCGAATGTCCATTTTATGTTATTGCTAATTTCTGTTTTTCCTACTTTTTCTTTTAATTGTTTTTTTCCCAGTGAACTATAGCTTTCATATCATGTTGCAATAGTTATTACCCCATTCTTTTAGGATATGCTAATAAAATGCAATTTTTCAATAAGAAAATTGACCTATCAGCAAAAAAAAAAAAAAAAAACGTGGGGGGGGGCGCTGATCCTTTATAACTTTTTCTTAAATATGGCAGCCAAGAGTAGATGCTCCCATGGTTAATGCTAGAATACGCAAGACAGTCAGAGCAACTCAAGCAAAGGTGGCCTACATAGGCCCCCCATCGGACTTCAACTATGACCACCAGCATCTGGGTACGGGTACCCAAACCCTCCTTGAGATTGCTGAAGGTCGGCATCCTTTTTGCTCAGAACTCCTGTCTGCGAAGAACCCAGCCATTATTGTTGGGGCTGGATTATTCGAACGCAAGGACAAAGATGCCATATCTTCAGCCGTTGAGACCATAGCAAAGTTTGGTAAAGTCGTAAGACCTGACTGGAACGGCCTCGGTGTCCTACTCCTCAATGCTGCTCAAGCTGCTGCACTCGACCTTGGCCTCATATCCAATCCCACTGACAGCATCCAGTCTGCAAAATTCCTCTATCTGATGGGAGCGGATGATGTGAGCTTAGAAAAGCTTCCAGATGATGCATTTGTAGTTTATCAGGGACACCATGGTGACCAGAGTGTTTACCGAGCCAATGTCATTTTCCCTTCTGTGGCATTCAGCGAAAAGGAAGGCACATATGAGAACACTGAAGGTTGCTCACAGTGGACGATCGCAGCAGTCCCCGCGGTTGGTGATGCAAGGGATGACTGGAAGATCATTCGGGCACTTTCAGAGGTTGCCGGGGTCCGGCTGCCTTATGATAACCTTGGAGCTGTAAGGGCCCGCATGGGGATGGTTGCCCCCAATCTACTGCATGTGGATGAGAGGGAGCAATCAACAGTTTCTGCAGCACTGAAGCCAGAGTTCTACCAACAGATTAGTTTAGCTCCATTTGGCACTGCTGTCGAGAACTTCTACATGACAGATTCGATCTCTCGAGCTTCGAAGATTATGGCACAGTGCAGCTCGGCGCTGTTGAAGAAGTGAATTTTTTTTTTTTTTTTGGGCTCACTGCTTGTCAAAGACACCAGATACTTTTGGCTGCCTTATCCATGCAGTGCTTATAAAAACCAGCCAAATTAAACTATGTTTTCCCTGTTCTGCAATGTGAGAAGGCAGAGACACTTAAATAAGCTTAAGGCTATTTCTGAGATAGCATCCTCAGAAGTCAGAACCTGAGCTTTTTGTGTTATATAGTCTTTGTTGACTGATCTTTGTAAACGTAGAATAATTAAAGCCCTTTTCTATGTATGAAATTACTAATTTTGTTTAAAAAATTGCAGATTTTGTGTAAGGGACCGAATGGCGATGTACTCAGCCATGTATTATGTAATTTAGTACTTGATTCTCTTTTAACGCTGCCCAACTCATCTGAGCTCTTTCTCTGTTTTGTCTCTGGATCCACGACCAGAGAATTATACGTATTCAAGTTTCAGCCAGACGCTGTTGTTGCGGATAACCCTGCGACGTGGGATAGCTAGAGGCCGCTATTCTTGGAAACGAGAACTTCAACACCAGAGAAGAAGATGGGTCAGAAGCGTGTCAAGCCCATTTATGTAGTATTGGATCTAGAAAATCTAATCAGCTTTGTTTGGATTTCCTCCCGGTTTAGTAAGTGGACGCGAACAAAAAAATTACACATGATAGTGAAAGAACGTGTGAAGCGCATGGGTCAAAGTTTGATGAGAAGCAAACAAGTGCTTCATTTAAGTAACCACTACTGTATTTGTTAAGGAAGAAAAGGTTGTTTCACCCAAAAAAGAAAGAAAGAAAAAAAATAAGCAAGAAAAGGTTGAAGAAGATGGTCGTTCCCATCTCATTGACAAAGTTTTGTAAACCTGGGAATTCCAAAGCAAGGGTAGCTATCCTTCGCTTCTCCATCCTTGACAAGATGCACCACTGAGGCTAAATGAACAATCTTTTTACTGTTTCTGCCTTCGCGTGTGTTCACGGTATCAGAAAGAGATTACTTGAGCACTTGGCATACGCTACCTTGGTTAGCAGAAACTCCATTTGTTGACCTTAAATCTGGCAACTGGAAAAACTCATGGCTTATCAAAATGTCGCATCCCTTGTCGGCATCTCCCTTTCACCCTAGATACTTTCATTTGGAATTTGTCTTCTTGTCGGGCCTCGGATGTTGGATTTTCTCTTTCACCAAATATGGTACTCTAACCCTACCATGGACAACTGAAATGTCGCTCTCCTTGACTCACCTATTTATCTCCCATATCTTTGTATTAATGACAAGCTTGTAGCTTGTCCAATTTCTTACCAAACTTTGACCCTAACCTTTCGTAAGGCTCCAATCTTGGCCATAAAAAAAGCAAAAAAAGCAGAAAATAAAGAAAAATTTCCTTCAATTGAAGAAGCAATCGATTGGTTAAGCATTGCTCTTGGGGTATTTTATCTTGTGTATCCCCGAAAGAGTCATATTGCCGAAGTAATTATTACCAGTTGCTTACCCAAAAAGGAAAAAAAAAGAAAAAAAAAAAAGAAAAAAAATTGTTACCCGGTCAACAACGGTTACACAAAAATTAGGCCTATAACATAATGAATTGAAATGCAGGTAGGCTTGAGCTTTTTAGCTTAACTAGGATCGGTCTTTCACTATTTTTTTTTTTAGCTTTTTTACTATGATCTCCAATTCTCCTCCAATGGTTCAGTGGAAGTCTAAGGTGGCTGTATTCGTACTTTTGCCGACTTTCCTTTTTAATTACAAAAAAGGCCATTGTAGAAGAGTCCCAAACCAATTGCAAACCTCCAGTTCATACCATGGATTGACACGTGGCTATCCTTTCTTGGTAACTTGTTAAGCCCCTTGTTTCTTCCTTGTGCAAGTATTTGGATGTTGAATAGACTTGATAGTATCTTACAAGGAAAAAAAAAAAAAAAAAAAAAAAAAGACCAGTGTGAGTTGGTGAGCCTAATGGTAGGTGGCACGCATGGCTCCACTCACGAACAGTTCAGACGTTGACAATGTTTAATATTTCTGTGGCAGAGCAAAGAGGTTTCCCGTGGACTCTTTTTTATCATTTGATGTCCCCCACATAGTAACCGGCAATTGCCTCGTCATAATCAACCCAAGTAACCTAAACATAAACAGAGTCAGACATGATAATGATAATTTAAAATTAATTTTAATTTTAATTTTTTTAAAAATAATTTAAATGTTAATTAGATAATTTTATCTTATCCAAAATTTATTTAATTATTAAATCTATTTTAATATATTTATTTTTGTCAAAATTATATGATTATTATAAAAAGGAAGGCAATGCCATATATGAAATTCAAGCTTACTTATTTTTTTATTTCTCTTTCAAGTCTTTATGTATTTTTTGTTTCAATAGAATTGGTATCGGAGTTTTGTTAATGAAAGTTGTGAGGGGCACCATAAATAGCGCGATGTGAGAGCCATCGTGATATTACTTGCAATTAAGATTAGCCATGACAAATTTAAGTATCGCTAACAGTTCATCTTCCTTGTCTCTACCTATTTTGGATGTAAAGAATTATAACAAATAGAGTATCCAGATATGGATGCTCTTCGATTTTTAAGATATACTTAGTATCATGGAGAACAGAATTCTAGAAATAGGAGGGCAAATCACAGAGGTGCAACATCAAGATGCCAAGAAGAAAGATTGTAAAGCTCTCTACTTTATTCACCATGGAGTTAACGATGTGATTTTTGAAAAGATTGGAGGAGCTACTACATCAAAGCAAGTTTGGAACATCCTTGAACGAACTTTCAAAGGTATAGAAAGGGTACACAGATAAGATTGCAAACCTTATGAAGACAATTTAAATTGCTCAAATGGAGAAGACATAAACTGTAGCTGACTATGTGACTAGAGTCCTAGATTTATTAAATCAAATGAAAATAAATGGTGAGAATGTGGAAGAGTCCACATTAGGAGCAAAAATTTTACGAATCCTCGTACTCATATTTAATCCTATTATTATTTCTATTGAAGAAACAAAATATTTAAATACTTTGATTGTTGATGAGTTGTGAGGCTCCTTGGAGGCTTATGAACAATGGTTTAATGAAAAGTTAAAAAAAAAAGCTATTAGACAAAGCCTTTCAATTCCAAGTTTTAATCAAAGATGAATAGAAAGAAGATGACATACAACAATCTTCTGAAAATAGATCTCATGGTAGAGGAGGACGACGAGGTTGTTGCAGTGGTAGAGAAAATTATAGAAATAGAGGCAGATCCAATAATAGACTGAAAAATTATGGTAGTAGAGATGGAAGATCATACAGAGACTGAAACCATAGATATGGAAGAGAAAGGTATGATAAGTCTAATATTCAATGTTATGAATGCAATAGATATGGCCATTATGTCAGTGAATATAGGTCAAGGAATCATAATCAACATGCAGAATAAGTCCAATTCATCCAAGATGATGGGCCGACCATACTTTATTGATGGTATCTTCGAATATAGAGGAGCTCAACTATAATTCGTGGTATTCTGATATAGGTTGCACAAACTATATAACAGGAAAGAATGAGCTTTTTATTGAGATAGATGAATTAATAAGAAATTCAATCAAGTTTGCAGATGATAGTATTGTGATAGTTATGAAAAAAGATAAAATTTTGATTCAGATGAAGAATGGTGATCATCAATATATTGCAGATAATTTTTATATTCCAAGTATGAAAAATAATTTACTGAATATGGAATAATTACTTGAGAAAGGATACAGAATGCAACTTGTTGACGCTGAATCTCCATCGACCGGATGGAGTGATCCTTCCGCTGGGCCGCTGCGAACGAGAACCTGCAAAACAGATCCCTGACCGGAGGTTTTCCGGCGGGGGACACTCCGATGCCAAAGTCAGAAGAGACTCAAGCAACAGCAGAATGGAAAGCTTATAGAAGCAAGGATGGAAAAGAAAGAATTCGAAAATGTCCAAGAAAAGAGCCCAGATCCCCTGAGTGTCCCCTCTTATCAGTATTTATAGACTCCAATGTAACTACTTACGGTTATGGAGGTTGACAAGCACAACTACTTCTTAACTGCAAGTAGTGGCTATCGGAAAAGCCGTTACACCCGGGATTTGTTCAATCTGAGGCTTCAGACCACGTGGGCGGTTGCAACAACTCCAACAGATTTCAACTGTTTGTCCAAGAACCCCACGTGCTCCAGAATCCTTCTTCTTTAAGCATAGATCCGAAGTGATCTTTACATTCTCTTTAGTAGCACTCCTGAAGGGAATGTTAGCTTCACACTTTGGATCATTCTTAGATGTGATAAAAATAAACACTTTCAATCTTTAGGTTGAAGAAATAAAGTCGAAGATATTTGTCCGAGAGATTAAGTCTTCGGATCAAGACAATTGCACGAAGCTGAAGACATTCAACATCGTCTTCGGACTGAGATAATAATACGAAGTCGAAGACCCAGAGTATAATATCATTTAGACAATAGGCCAAAGATAATAAGCATGGTCTCCGGACCAAAATAATAATACGAAGCCGAAGATATAGAGAAAGCATCATGGATCATAGATACGAAACCGTATATTTTAGGCATAGTCTTCGGATTAATATGGATGCACGAAACCGAAGACAATAAACAGTTTGCTTCCCAGAAAGTCAAGCATGGTCTTCGGGTCGAGATAATGATACGAAGCCGAAGACTTAGGGTTAATAACGAGAAGACAACAGTATGAAGCCGAAGATTCCTCTTGCCATCTGATATAACTTATAAAATAAAGAATGATTAATTAATTGGAATAAAATAGGGATATCATAACATAACTCAAAGACAATTATTTCAGTATTTTTGACCAAAAAAATAAAATCATTCTTAAATCTCCTTTGATAAGTAATCGTATGTTCAAAATAGATGATAAGAATGATGTTTATAATTATTTGAGAGTAATTGTGAATGATGAATCATGGTTATGGCATCTTAGATTTAGTCGTTTAAATTTTTAGAGTTTAAAATTACTTTTTCAAAATAAGATGGTGAAGGATTTGCATATTTTAGATCATTTTAATCAGTTTTTTGAAGGATGCATTTTTTGAAAATAGCATAAGAATTCGTTTTCCAATCATAATACTTGAAGCGTAAGTAAACCGTTTAAATTTATGCATTCAGATGTGTGTAGACCAATGAATATTACTTTACTTAGAGAAAGTTTTTATTTTTTAACATTTATAAATAATCACAGTAGAAATATTTAGACTTATTTTTTAAAAAGAAAATCAGAAGTTTTTGATATATTTAAAGAGTTTAAGATGCTTGTAGAAAAATATATTGGATACTCTATTAAAGTATTGAGAATAGATAGTAAAGGTAAGTACACTTCCAATCAATTTACAAAATTTTGTGTACAATAGGGAACTAAGCATAAAATTATTGTTCGGTATACGCTACAGCATACCTGGGTTGTAGAAAGAAGGAACAGGACCATCATGGACATGGCAAGGAGTATGCTAAAAGCTAAAGGTATACCTAATAATTTTTGGATTGAAGCTGTTTCTTGTTCAGTTTATTTGATGAACAGATTACCTACTAAAAGTTTATATAATGTAACTCCTGAAAAAGCTTGAAGTGGCTTTAAGCCAAGTGTTAGACACCTTAAAGTATTTAGCTTTATTGTTATTCTAGGCAAACTTAGAACCAAACTTGATGATAGAAGTGAGAAGGCTATCTTTATTAGTTAAAGTGTAGAAAACTTAACATATACAAATTATATAATCTAACTACAAAGAAGGTGACTATTAATAGTGTTGCCGACCTTACCGCTGTAGTCTGTAGCTGTGAGTTGGCGCCAGACCTCAGTCCCCTTTACTCCGAAATCCTAATGCTCTCGGACCTGCAAAACAAGGTTTAGAGACCCGGACCGGGGGTTCCAGCGGGAGCACTTCGACGGTCAAATTAGTGAGCAGTAAAGTGGAATAGATCCACTAAGATGGATCTCCGCTGGATCACCGTGCTTAGAGGAATCTTTAAGGAGGAGATGAGTGAGAATGAGCGAGAATGAGGGGGTCAGCACTCTAGTTCCCGCAACGGGGCTCGCCGGACTCGTTCCTGTGAGTTCTCGGAGCCGGAGTCGCTTGTTCTCTCCTTCCGTGTATTTGCCCTCTTGTTCACTTACCTTTTTCCTTGTCCATTCATGCCCTTTTGAAATTGTTGGGCACTTCGGTGCCTCGATTTTCCTATCTGGGAACCTTGGAGGTCAACGATGCCCATTGGCCCTTCCCCTAAGGTAGCCTTGTTAGGAATTATGTCTCAAAGCCAATCATCTAGACTGTAGACAGTTATGCTATTTTATTTTTATATATGAATTTTTAATAATAAATAAAAGTTATTTATTTTTGGTTGTCCATCATTTTATATTTTCCCGTAATGAACTCTTATATGATGGAGTCCTTAGAACTACATTGTTTGATATATAGAGGATATATCAAGTAGTTCTTAAACTGGTTCACAACTAAATGATATATTGTTATAGGACGACGATGTATCAAGTATAGGTTGTTGTATGTCATATTTGTTGGTTGTCTTCTTAACCAAGGAGTGTGGAGACACTGGTGTGACATACAAGTGAAGTGTATGACATTTCACTGAACGTGACCATCTACGGAATTTCCTTCTGCCAAAGGATTGCTCGCAAAGGGATATGGGTATATGTGTTCCTCAAACCTGAGGTCACCATGGTAGCTTGCAAGCAACTCACTGTACTTTGATGCCGGACTACCTGGATTTCTAATCCAGTGACGAAAGGTTTCTAGGTGCAATCAAGTACTTGTGGAGCAGTGGTGGATCAAGATGGAATTGACCTCTCCAAATAGTTTGGAGTGAATGACTCACTATGTCTCAATTCAGCAAAACCTTGGCCAGGGTAGTTCTTGTAAGGAGTCACAGAACTTGTGAGGTTAAGACATGATCTGGATAGACCAAATTAGGGTTAGCAGTCGAACCCTAGGTCATCCTGAGCATTATAAGGTCAAAGGGATGAATTATGCAGCAACCATATGCCAGAGGTTCTTGTGAGGTGCTCTGCATCTTCGACCTATCCAGATGTCGGGTATCATTGCTAGATGAGGATTGTGACTAGTACTGAAAATGTTCTAGTGCTACCGATTTAGCGTTCGAACATATGGTGTCACACACCATAGAGGATTTCTATATGATCTTTTGGGCTAATCAACGATTGAGAATCGTTTGCCGTCACCTGAAGTCAATATGGCTGACTTTGCTCCAAGTGTCGACACTTGGATTTTTGCAGGTGTCGACACTTGGTGAAGTATCGACACTTGATAATTTTCGAGTGTCGACACTTCCTATGACGAGCAGTTTTCTGGAAGGATTTCATGGAGGATTTTTTGGACATGTTTTGACCTGGTTTGAATTTCGAATTTAACCTAGATTTGGCTCCAAGGTTATTTGGTATGAAAGTCATACTTACCTTAATGGGTTAGACCCATTTGGAATGGCCTTGATCCTCTCCCCTATTCTCTCCCTCTATCTCTCCTCCTTCCTTCTTCTCCCTCTCATGGTAGCTCCTATAAATAGAGGTCTTTGTAGTGGCTGTTGGGGTTACACATATATGTACAGCAAGAGAGAAAAGAAAAAAGAGGAAGAAGAAGAGGCCGATGGATCACGGCGAGGCACCTGATGGCCTCGTTGGTGGAACCTTCCACCGAGGCTGTTGGAGAAAAAGGGGCCGATGGATCACGGCGAGGGGCCTTGCCCCGACGGCGCCTGTTGCACCTGGCAGCATCGTTGTCGTCCGTTGGGGATCGGCTCTCGTGGTCCGTCGATCCATAATGATTCCTCTTTGTGAGGGTCTGACAACTCCCGCGAGGGTTGGTTGTGGCTCGCGGATGGAACGGCCTACCTTGGATGGAAGCAGGCTTCCGCGGGGGCCCACAGCTTGGGCCGTGGGGGTCCCTGGCTAAGGTTGAGTGACTAGGGAGCGCTGCTGGTGCTGCAGCTTCCTCACAACCCCGGTCAATGTTTGCAATTGTTGGACAATAGCAGCATACTGACCGTCTACCAAGGGCAACTGAGAAGGAGGAGCGGGAAGTTCCCTCTCCGGGCTACGGGGGCCCGGGGGAGAGGGAACCTCTCCCGCTCGGCTGGTGGAAGCTTCACATCCGTGCGTTACCACCATACTTAGAGTCGAGCTATTCTCAAGCTCGAGGGGGGCTTGTCCGTACAGGAGCTTTCGTTCCCCCTACCTGGTGCACCAATCTGTTGCCGACCTTACCGCTATGGCCTGTAGTTGTGAGTTGGCGCTGGACCTTGATCCCCTTTACTTCAAAATCCTAACACTCCCGGACCTGCAAAACAAGGTTAGAGACCCGAGCCGGGGGTTCCAGCGGGGGCACTCCGACGGTCAAGTTAGCGAGCGGTAAAGTGGAACAGATCCACTAAAACAGATCCTCGCTGGGTCACCGTGCTTAGAGGAATCTTTAAGGAGGAGATGAGTGAGAATGAGCGAAAATGAGGGGGTCAGCACTCCAGTTCCCATGACGGGGCTCACCAAACTCGTTCCTGCGAGTTCTCAAAGCCGGAGTCGCTAGTTCTCTCCTTCCGTGTGTTTGCTCTCTTGTTCGCTTACCTTTTTTCTTGTCCATTCGTGCCCTTTTGAAATCGTTGGGCACTTCGGTGCCTCGATTTTCCCGTCTGGGAGCCTTGGAGGTCAACGATGCCTATAGGGTCTTTCCCTGAGGTAGCCTCTCCTTCCGGTCGGGAGTTAAGTAGCGAGCTTGTCTCATCCACCATACTGTCATGAAGGGAAACTAGGCGGGACCTCGAACCAGTTGCAAGCACCCCTAGACTCGAGGCGTTGACTGCGTCTCTCCCCTTCAAGGGGGCTCCAGGCCACTGACCGCTGGATCTTGTACCTCGACCAAGGTGTCCCTCCTAAACTAGTGCAAGTGAGGTTTCGCGCACCGTTACAGGTCTGGGAACGCCGTACTGGGCGCGCCGAACTCAGCAGCATCCTCAGGGCCTGCACCTTTGGTCCTTTCAATGCTTCATGGAGAAGGCTCGACTTTGATTGAGGTGGACCCATCTGGGGGCGCCACTTGGCGAAGGAGCAGAGGTGCTTGGCTCGACTCCGGCCGAGGTGGACCCGTCTAGGGGTGCCACCTGGCGGAGGAGCAGAGGCAGGCCCACTTCGACCGAGGTGGACCCCTCCTGGGTCGACACATGGCGAAGGGGTAGAGGTGTCCGGCTCGACTCCGACCGAGGTGGACTCATTTGAGGGTGCTACCTGGTGGAGGAGTAGAGGCAGGCCCACTTCGACCGAGGTGGACCATTCCTGGGTAGACACCTGGTGAAGGGGCAAAGGTGCCTGGCTCGACTCTGGCCGAGGTGGACCCATTTGGAGGTGCCACCTGGCGGAGGAGCAGAGGCAGGCCCACTTCGACCGAGGTGGCCCCTCCTGGATCGACACCTAGCGAAGGGGCAGAGGTGCCTGGCTCGACTCCGGCCGAGATGGACCCGTTTGGGGGTGCCACCTGGCAGAGGAGTAGAGGCAAGCCCGCTTCGGTCGTGGTCGACCCCTCCTGGGTCGACACCTTGTGAACGGACAGAGGTTCCTAGCTCGACTCCCGTCGAGGTGGACCAGTCTGGGGGCACCACCTGGTGGAGGAGCAGAGGCAGGCTCACTTCGGCCGAGGTGGACCCCTCCCGGGTCGACACCTTGCGAAGGGTAGAGGTGCCTAGCTCGACTTCGACCGAGATGGACCCATCTAGGGGTGCCACCTGGCGGAGGAGCAGAGGCAAGCCCGCTTCGGCCAAGGTGGACTCCTCCTGGGTCGATACCTGGCGAAGGGACAGAGGTTGGCGAAGGGACAGAGGTGCCTAGCTCGACTCCGACCGAGGTGGACCTGTCTGGTGGTGCCACCTGGCGGAGGAGCAGAGACAGGCTTGCTTCGGTCGAGATGGACCCCTCCTAGGTTGATACCTGGCGAAGGGGCAGAGGTGCCTGGCTCGACTCCGGCCGAGGTGGACCCGTCTGGGGGTGCCACCTGGCGGAGAAGCAGAGGCAGGCTTGCTTCGGCCGAGGTGGACCCCTCCTTGTCGACACCTGGCGAAGGGGCAGAGGTGCCTGGCTTGACTTTGACCGAGGTGGACCTGTCTGGGGGCGCCACCTGGTGGAGGAGCAGAGGCAAGCCCGCTTTAGTCAAGGTGGACCCTTCCTGGGTCGATACCTGGCGAAGGGGCAGAGGGCCTGGCTCGACTCTGATCGAGGTGGACCCGTCTAGGGGTGCCACCTGGCGGAGGAGCAGAGGCAGGCCTGCTTTGACTAAGGTGGATCCCTCCTAGGTCGACACCTGGTGAAGGGGCAGAGGTTCTTGGCTCAACTATGGTCGAGGTGGACCCGTCTGGGGGTGCCACCTGGCGAAGGAGTAGAGGTAGGTCCGCTTCGATCGAGGTGGACTCCTCCTGGGTCGACACTTGGCAAAGGGGTAGAAGTGCCCGGCTCGACTCCGATCGAGGTGGACCCGTCTGGGGGTGCAACCTGGTGTAGGAGCAGAGGCAGGCCTACTTCGACCGAGGTGGATCCCTCCTGAGTCGACACCTGGCGAAGAGGCAGAGGTTCCTGGCTCGACTCCGGTCGAGATGGACCCGTCTAGGGGTGCTACCTGATGGAGGAGCAGAGGCAGGCCCGCTTCGGTCGAGGTGGACTCCTCATGGGTCGACACCTGGCGAAGTGGCAGAGGTGCATGGCTCGGCCCCTCAGCTCGAGGTGGGCTTGACCAGCGATCAAGCCACATGACATAAGAGCTTGGAAGAGAACACCGTACGACATTGCTTGACCGCCAGCTGGATCAAATGCATGCTCCACGTCAGCGATCTCACCATATCACACCACGTCAGCGATCTTGCCATATCAAATAGAAATATAATTTTTGACGAAATAGATACATGGGATTGAAATATGGAGAATGGGCTAGATTTAAAAAAGACACTAATAGAAGACAAAGAAGATGCAACAGAAATATATGCACCTTAAGATGTAGAAAGTGATGAATAAATTCCTATTCAAAGATCCCATAGTGCTCAGCAACCACCTTCAAGGTTACAAAACTTTGAGATAATATTTGATAATAATATTGATAATGATGGAGAATTCGTCCATTATACTATGTTTATATATTGTGATCTAATCAAGTTTGAGGATGCAGTGCAAGATAAGAGGAAATTAATGCAATGGAGAAAGAAATAAAAGCTATTGAGAAAAACAATATATGGTAGCTGATTAATATTCCAGTAGGAAGGAAAGTAATTGAAGTGAGATAGGTTTTTAAAACAAAAAAGAAACCAAATAATGAAGTGAAAATATATAAGGCAAGATTAATAGCAAAGAGCTACGAACAACAACTACCAAGAGGTATTCTCTTCCGTTGCTAAAATTGAAACAGTAAAACTATTTGTTTCTTTTGCTATATAAAGCCACTAAAAAATCCATCAAATAGATGTAAAGTTGGCTTTTCTAAATAGCGCTTTTGATATAGAAGTTTATGTTAAGCAACCCAAAGGCTTCTTCAAGCAAATGAGTGAAAATAAGGTGTATCAACTCAAGAAGGCTTTGTATGGCCTCAACAAGTCCCCAATACCTGAAATAAGAAAATTGATGATTTTCTACAGAAAGATAGTTTTAAATAGTATCCTAGTGAATATACTCTCTATGCAAAGAAAGGTAAATATGGCATTTTATTAGCCTGTCAATATATTGATGATATAATTTTTACAGGAAATAATTTCTTGATAATCGAAGACTTTAAACTTGATATGAAGTCAGAGTTTGAGATGACAAATCTTGGCTTGATATCTTATTTTCTTGGGATTGAAGTAATCCAGCTATAAATAGAATTTTTATATATCAAAAGAGATATGCTATGAAGATATTAAAAAAGTTTAAAATGTTTGAATATGATCTTGTACAAATTCCTGTAAAAATAGTACCAAATTATCTAAAATAAGTGATAGTTCTACTGTAGATCTAACTTATTTTAAAAGTATAGTTAGAAGTTTGAGATACCTAATATATACTAGACCCGAGATTATTTATGGAGTTGGTCTAGTTAACAAGTTTATGGGAGCACCAAAGCATTCTCATCTTCAGGTTACAAGAGAATCCTGCGATATTTAAAGGATACTTTAGATCATGGTTTTTTTCTATTCAAATATTGCAAATAATTTTGTTGGATATTTTGACAGTAATTTGGAAGGAGATCAAGATGATCAAAGAAGCACTACAGGGTATATTTTTATATTTGGCTCAGCAACAATTTTATGATCTTCTAAAAAGCAGTAGTTGCTCTTTCAACTTGTGAGGCTGAATATATAACAATAGCATTATGTGCATATCAAGCAATTTGGTTGAGAAATATATTGAATTAAATTTATTTTAAAGTGCAAGATTCTACAAAGATTAATGTTGACAATAACTCTGCCATCAACTCGACAAAATATCTGATCATTGATGAAAGAAGCAAGCATATAGACTTGAAATTTCATTTTCTTAGAGAGCAGGTAAATAAAAAAATTGAGCTTATCTACTACAGATCAGATGATCAGATCGTCGACATCTTGACCAAAATTTTAAAGTTCGAGTCCTACATCAAGTTCAAAAAGTAAATAAGTATGGAAAAACTGGAGATTTTGAATTAAGGAGGAATGATAATGATAATCCAAAATTAATTTTAATTTAGAACTCTTTTAAATTTTAAATTTAGGTTAAATAATTTTATTTCATTCAAAATTTATTTAGTTATTAAGCCTACCTCAATCTATATATTCTTATCAATATTGTAGAATTATTATAAAAGATACGATAAAATTATTTATGGAATATAAGTTTATTTTTTAATTTTTTCATATATATATATTAATAAGCCTTAATAATTGAAAAAATTATTTAAAATATGTTCCACTTCTTTTTTGCAGTGATGGTCTGGTTTCCATTATGGAAGAAGAGGCCTTCAATAAAAAAAACAAATGAAATGACCCACGTGCTAACCCGAATTTGATGGGATAACGCTAGTTTTTTATATGTTCCACTTCGCTTAAACCACAGGCATCATCCGTTCCTCCCCCGCAACAAAACAATAAAAAAAAAAAAATTGCTTATTATAATTGACTCAATGCAGATATTCTAAGTAGCTTGTTGATTTTTTTTTTTTTAATTTTTATAAATATGTATAGCTTCCTTCAAGGACGTTATACTTTTGTTTTACATCGAACCAAATCTAAATCTATAAATTCTTTGATTTTTTAACTGTATCAAGTCAAATTCAATTGGTCTGATCAATCCTAAATTGAATGAATTTATTTGGCCATCCATACCTGGCTGCATCATGTTGAGTAATTTTGTTCAATGTTGGAGTTGGTTTTAAAGTAATTCAAATCACCATCAAGACGGTAGCCGATTGGTAGGGATTTAAATTTTTCATCCATCAATCACGAATTCGAGACATGATTCCTGCTGATGACTCGATTAAATTCAGGATATATCCTGAAATACGTGATCGGGATGAGAGGACATATCCATCTATGATAGAAAGGACTTCATCTATGATGAAAAGGGCACGCGAAAATATACGATCCGAATCGAACATGATCCGGTGGGAAGGGGCTCCCAGTAAGGGATAGTATGACAGAATTTATCCCTCCTACTTTTTTTCTTTATCAAAAAAAAAAAAAAAAAAAAATTTCAAATTGACTTTGATAAATTAACTGGGTCAAAGTTTGGGCTTCAAAGCATGCTATTTAGCTTCAATTAAAATTTTGATTCCAATTTCAGCATGGTAATAAGCAACAAGTAATCATTATAAATATTTTTTTTTATATAATTAAAATTTAGCATCTTGAATCCCACATTTTTCACAGATAGAACCTACAAAAATATCTACATCAGATTTATTTAATTTTTTATAAAAAAATATATTTCTTTTAGACACGTAATATTTGATCATCAAAAATTAGGTGCGAATGGACTTTCTTGTCAAGCATATGCGATCATGATGGAATTTGGAAAGCTACTGCTCGAGAAGTTGCCAAGTAGCAGGCAGGCGTGAGCCGAGTAGTGACATCAGCGTGATGCTTTCTTTGAAGACCCATTGCAACCGGGCCGGCATTCTAATAAAGAAGAGATTTAGATACGAATTTTGTTTCTAAATGTTGTTTGATTTCAGTTACAGGGAATAGCAGCAGCCGCAAGAAGCCATTGGGTTAGTTGCAGTCTCGTAGCCAGCAGCATCTTAAATCTTAATCAATAACCCTCGAACCATCTACTCAAATTTTCTCTCTCTCTCTCTCTCTCTCTCTTTTTTCCCCCCTCCCCACAGGAAATGCTACGATTTAACCTGGTTTCGGCTTTATGGAAACATAACCAGTGTACCCAAATTTTAGACCTTCGGGTCAGGTTTGGGCAATTAAATCTGTTTAAAGTCACATACGAGTCTGGCACAATCCGATCTAGTTTAACCAGACTAGACCTAACCCAAATAGATTGAGAGCCAATTCCGACTCGGGTTTATGATCTGACTTAAATCACTAAAATTGAATTTCTACTCCAATGTATCGTAGCTTGTGCTCTCACCGTAGACCCATAACATTCAATGGTCTTGCACCTTGACGACCCAATGGTAGCCTTAAGTGGTTCCGAAGGTCTATCAGTTTAATTTAGATATATGTAAACTTATTTATCTAGTTACCATGTAATCTATGGGGCTTTACTAGTTCTATGATGAGAAATGATGGAAGAGTGCATCACCATTTGATACTTTACCATCTCTTCATGTGCTTACCGCTCTGCACATCTCTTGATCACAGAAGGCAGCCAAACTTCATTATATATATATATATATTCCTGCCAGATATTCAGTTCCTCGGTGACACCACAACGGGGTGTACGTCAACTATTAACCAGGGTTGGCTCTTTTGTCTCATTCAGGCATCTATGGCCATTTGATCTGGGAGAAATAGAAATATTCCTTTGTTTTGGTAGTAAAATAGAAAAATTCCTCCGGGCACCTGGGGGGCTTGGAACAAAACTGGTTGGGAAAACATTTTTATTCACCACCCTTTTTTTTTTGGTTTTTTGTGGGGTTGGGGGGTGGGGGTCGGCGAATGTAATTGGGGAGGAAGTGAGAAACTTCCCCCAATGACCATCAAAATTTCCTCCATAGCCCCGTCAGCACATGGGAGGCTTTAGAGAGTAGGATGGATTGGATCAGTGTTTATCCAAAATTTTGTCATTACGAAGATGAAAGCTAATATGGTTTGTTCATTTCTGGCATTTAGCAGTTTATCGTTTTCTTTTTAGCAACTAATGCCGGTGGGAAGTAATATTGATAACGACGTTCTACTTTCCCCTATTTGAATGGCTCCTTCCAGGTTCAAATTTTAAATAACCTAAAATTTTATTTTAAAAAAGATGTTATTTAAATTTCTCGGTCTTACATAAATATCCAAGATGT
The DNA here is from genome assembly GCA_021397845.1 of Areca catechu. Lineage (NCBI taxonomy): Eukaryota > Viridiplantae > Streptophyta > Magnoliopsida > Arecales > Arecaceae > Areca > Areca catechu. Next base: position 166,307,897 of record CM038043.1, read on the forward strand.
ATCCGATATGTAATCGATGCGAAAGTAAATATAATAACATCTGCATGAATCCTCGCATATGCCATTTGTTTAAATCTTCGAGTCCTTGCTAAGCTACGAATTCAAATACATTCAAATCTAATCATCGGCACCATAATTAATCCTGATCATCTCAAATAGATCTATGCTATAGTGTTCTTTGGTCTACGTAAATTAAAAGTCGAATCTGCTTTGATACTATTTATAATAACTTGAGACTTCATCCAAAAAGGTTATTAATAAGATATTATTTAAGTTTCTTGGCTAAGATTTATTAGTGCACGGTGGATATGGGATTAAACACACTCTCATATGGATTCTTACAAAACTTTGTTTAAAAACTAAATTATTATTTTGATTCTAAATTTACAATATAAGTTGGGGGTACAAATGAGTTGAGTCATTTGTGAACTATTTGAGCTTGGCTCAAATTTAAGCTCAACTCCCACTCAACTATTATCAAGCTCGAGTAGCTTGAATAATTTTGTGAGTTGAACTCGAATAATAAGATACTTGATAAAAAAATTCATGAATCTACTCAAATATATATATATATATATAATAATTATATTTTTATTTATAATATAAATATATTAATATATATTATAAATAGGTTAGGGTTTAATTTCGAGTTCAAACTTGAGTTTGAATATGGTTCGGTTAATATTCGATCTAAGTCGAGTCGAGCACGCGTATCTATTTACTTAATTTAACCTGGCTTGATTGTATCTCTGATATAAGTAGGCATAATAATTGAAGACCTTCAAAGCTATTACTAGGTTAGTTTTCATGCTCTTGGACTAAACCCCGGCTAAATCAAATGCTTAATGCTTCTCCATCAAGCCTCAAAATCTCATACTCTATAATTTTTATTTAAAAGCTAATCATTATTTTATTTCCTACAAAGCGATACTGTAGTATAAACCAAGTATAACCTCTAGGAAATTAGATTCTAGTCTTCTAAAGTTCTTTCAATCCTATTGGGAGCTTATGGTTCGGAGTAAGACAAAAATCTTTTACAGTTGCACGAACTGTCATCATTCGGTGACCAATCATCTCGGAGAGCTTGTGTTATCTCATAGTCTAGTGATGATTATACTTGGCCTAAGTTTTATGCATGATCTAATCTTTTATTCCAGGATGGATATCATCATCACCTTCTGGCTGGGATTGGACATTCACTTTTAGTCAAAGACCATCTTAACCTCACAAGATCCTCCATCAATGGGGTACATCAGCTCGGTGGTCTGTGCCAAAGGAGGCGTGCAGCGATGGATAGCATAAAGTCAATGAATGAGTATATATATATATATCTATATTTGATAAAATATTAAAATGGATGGATAAATCGTGATTTTGCCTTACCGTAAATTTTTATTTCATAAGATAATGTTCGATACGAGACACTCAGATTTACATAATCTCTCTTCATCTAATGATGAGTAGGTCAATCTGATATCATTAAGATGCCGGTCAGTAGATCGATAATAAAGGAAGAGATCATGACCTCTCACTTATACTAACTGTCGAGAGTTCTAAAAAAATTCTGAATTTAATCGAGTCATCCGCGGGATCATGCCTCAAACTACCGATCTATTAATAATCAGATAATATCTCTATCAACTAGACTATCATCTTAATGGTTGCAAATATATATTTTGTCCAAATGGATAATATTCTTTCATGACTTTAATTCATGAGGTGCATATGAGCTTTTACACTGGGTGATCCAGGAGGTCCACTTTGTCTTTCCTTAAACATTGTTCTTTTTTATTAACCATATTCGCCTTTCCTTAAACATTGTTCTTTTTTATTAACCATATTCTAGTTGGAAGTGAAAAACCAATAATTCCAATGAGACAACCCAAGAGTGGGACAGTGTTTTTTTTTTTTAAAAAAAAAAAACTTAATACGAAACCAACAACAAATAATGCCAAATATTTCCCTTTTTTTTTTCCCCCGACATCATGTCAATTGTGCAGCATATTACCCATCAATGAATGAATATAATATATTAAAAAAATATTTTATGTGTGCGTGTGCTGTCTCATTATCTTGTGATAACGCATCATGTTGGATGAACAAGTATAGCATCACAATTAATTACCAAAACCAGTCCAAAAATATAGTTCAGATAAGTTACAACCAAGAGATGTTTATGGAGTGCAATCAGGTGTTTGCCATTAAATAAATAAATAAATAAATAAATAATGATTAATTAAAAATGGTTTTTTATATATATATATATATAATTTCAAAAGTAGAAGGCCAAGATCTGAAAAAGAAACATTTTCTCGAAAAATTCTGCATACACTATAAATTTATTTATAGAATTTTCAGGCCCCGGATAACATCATCTTTTTGTTAATTAGGATTCAATTCTTGCATAAGCAACAAAGGATTTTTTTTTTTTTTTTTTTTTTTTTTTTTTTTTTTTTTTTTTTTTTTTTCTCACTGCTCTCTAGAGAGACATGCCGGCAACGCCACTTGTCCTTTTTGATAAAAGAAAACCAAGTAATGTTGTTTCTTGTTTGCTATTTTATCTACACCAAGATGAATCACCATGTCGACATATATAGTGAAACAAAGGAGATGTCCTCTATCCTAATGATAGGATATTAGGATGTCACAAATGTCCATCAACATGCACATATAAAGTTTGACAGGTGGCAGCAATCGGACGGCCACATATAATGCAAGAGGTATGATTATTTTTAAGAGCAGTCCCTGTGTGGTGTTCATATATAAGATGTTTTGTTGTGGCACAAATAGCATCACGTCAATTGCTTGCAGTCACTCGGTAATCTTCCAAGGATTCAATGAAACCATCTTCGGAAAGACCTCTTGGCTATCGGTATTGGTTATCAAGGTTATGAAATTATCTCCATATTTCTTCAACCATGCGAAGAGGGATAGAAATCAAGTGGCATACTCTTTAGCCCCGGCATGATTGATGGTTCCATGCATGGATTCAGAAACCCTGATTTTATTGCAGAGCAGCTGCTCATCGAAGCTTCTTTTTTTCCAAACGAAACACCTGTATAGTTGTATGTATACATTGCATAAACTGTGTTTGATGTTACAAAAAAATATGATGCATTCATCTAACTCTCTAAATGTCACATATGAACCTTAAATTAACACCATATGGGCGGCAATGAACAGTTGGATGTGTTCATTGATGCATAACAAGAAGCCATTTGTCAAAGTCATACCATCAAGTAATTAAGTAATTGCTCTTTTTTTTTTTTTTGTTAAACAAAAAGGGGGGAGGTGTTAGACCCCGGGCGTGGCCACCCCCGGATGGTCTCCCAATCCCAGCCATGAAATGTTTGATACTGATACATGGTGCATATTAATTTTTCAGCGGCCGTTCCCCACCCGAAGGTGAGTACGTCAACCTGACTTGGCATGGCGCCAGCCGAGTGAACGGGATTTATTATATATATTTCTAATATTATTTTATTAATTTTTCTCTTTTTTTGATTTTACTCCCGGACTATTTTTTTATTTTTTATTTTATTTACTTTATCCCCGAACTTTCGGATCGAATATATCCAAATCAGGATTTGAACCCCTGCCAGCTGGTTGTGAGACTTATCTCACAACCAATTGTGCTACACGCCAGTGACAAGTAATTGCTCTTTTTAAAAACGTTAATAGATCATCGAGCTAGAAACTAGAAGTTCTGCTTTCAATCGAATTTATATTTGGATTCAAATACCTATCGTATTTTCAAAAAGAAATAGTTTTTCAATTAATTGTAGAGTCTTTGTGAGGATCTACATGAATATATATTTAGTCCCATAGCAGCTATGCACTAGATAGATCTTGAGTATTTATATATAACCAAGAAATCTAAATAATATTTTTTAAGCTAGTATTTTTTTTTGATAAAATCTTGAATTGTAATATGGTTTCAAAGTAGATCTAGCTCATGAATTATATGGATTAGAAGATATTGCAGCATGAATACATATGGATTGATTATAGGCTGCCTGTATATTTATAATTGAATTTGACTAGATTTTCATGCCAAAGTTGAATTTAACTTATTTGGGGAGAGCCTGGGATGCCAGGGTTAGATTTGATTGGGATATATACGCAGTCTTATATTATAATTTGGTACAATCCTTTACACTTGATGGAAATAAAATGTTTATTTATTTATTTATTTTTTCGGGGTGGGGGGAACCGTGATAGATACTTTTTAGGAGAGGAGATATGCTTGATATTACATAGGATCCTGTTTTTAATTGACAACCAGCCATGTCAAGTTCCATTCTCTCATTGCAATATAAAATCAGGGTATATTATTAGGAATAATGCCTCGATTCAATCTATCGAAAGAAGTCTAGAACCAAACTCATGAGAAGGACCTAGAAATAGGCTCGCAGGCCTGCACAGAGACAGGCTCGAAAAGGATCAGATCCACACATGCGGTCCATGAGTGTGCACGGGTGCACGACCTAGCATGTGCGCATGGTCCACCACAACCCAGGTGCATGCTTTACGCATTGTTGTCGCAGTTCACCATGGTTCATGGGGAGTAGTGGTTCAGAGAGGGGCAAGCATGGTCTGCAGAACTTCACGTGGTTTATGCATGACACAAGGGCAGACGTACTGATCTCGTGAGATTTGACGATCCCACATGATCTAGGCAAGGATCAGACAGTAGAGTACATTTCCAGGCGAGTTCTACTCCAATTCGGCCTGTTTAGCGATGATTGTGGTATGATAGATGGAGATCGAACAACCAAAAGTTCTTTCAGGAGTCAAATGAGAGTTGTACAATGAATAGGACTCCATTTTGAATGCGATTTAAACTAGGAGACTCCTAATTCATGCTAGGGACTATAAAAAGCAGACATGTGGCTAGGGATCAATATATAAGAATACATAAAATTTCGAAGAGGTGGCAGCGATATAAAAAGTGTATAAAAATTAAAGGATCTCCTTGAGAGTTAAGATTTTTTTGTGAAAGATTTGAGATTTCTTGTTGACAGAAATTATACAAGATTGAGAGTGGGAGTTCCAATCTTATAAATGTTTATTTTTTCATGATAAAATCTTGCATGCCTGATTGATTATATATTTTATTTTATTTTTTCTCTTGCAACATCTATTCCGATATCATGATCTTGAAATGGAGATCCATATTCTACACGAAGGATTTTCTAAATAAGTAATATCAATGTAGTTAGTACCACATCATATGACTACTAAAAGGGCATGGCTAGATAGATCAAGAACCAAAAATAAACATCAAGAGAAAAAAAAATCAAGTCAAATAGTGCACCGAAATATAAAAACTTATAACTAAAGCACCTTTGGCCAAATAATCTTTTAATTTGCACAAATTCTATCAAGAACAAGAAAGATGCAAACCATGTGTCATAAGAACATAATTTCCGGTAATGGCCTACTAGACAAATCTATCGATATGTTTGGTTTGGAAGAATTGAATTTTGATGTGTGAATAGAAATGAGTGATCTAATTTTAGAGGGAGTCATATTTTTATTTTCATTGTAGAAAGAATGAAAATGCCACAATTTTTTATAATCCAGTTCATCTTCTCTACTAGAATTTAAATTCCACATTGATTTAAATTCTAATTCCTATCATGAATCAAATCTATCGGGAAATATGATCATTCCGATTCATATTCCGATCCATTTCATTCTTAGTTCTGGTTCCAACTTCTATTATAATTCCAAATCCGCTTGCAAACCAAACACAACCGAGTCTGCTTAGTTCTTAAGCTCACCCTTTTCACTAAAGCAATAGATAAGTATCTTATAAAAAATTTTAAAAAAAAACCAAAAGATAAGTATGCTTCGATTAATCAAAAAATAGTGGAGGAATCTTTGTCCACTTGGAAGGGAGAAAGTGGAATGAAGCAGATTCAACCCCTAGAGCTAGCCTACTGCACCATCTTTGGTTTCGACCGACAATAAAGCCACCAATGATGAGGTTGCCAAATATACGTTTATAAATTAATCGACTCGTATATCAATTTAAGAGGACCAAGGAGTTGGGCTCAGAAACATAATGGAGTACATGAATGCACTGGTGCGACTATTAGACGGTGATAAAGAAATTGCATGCCCCTATCATCTCGGTACTCAGCAGGGCAAGAATAGAACCTGATATGTTTGTCGAAATGCCAAGTACAAAAGTAAGTTTCTTTTTGCTCGATGACCGTGGTTAATTGTGATATTTACGTAGCGATCAAGGAATCATATATTGTAAAGATAATTATTATATAGATGGAGTGGTTTCGTGGTGGATTCCATTATCCATATCCTTCTCTTTGAAGTCCAACGAGACAGGCAATTAGGCTGCTGTATCTTTGGATATGATCTTCCAATCTGATCCGATGTTAGCTTACAAGTGGCATCTAAATACTGGAGTTGTCCGACAAGTCCTGCGAGCCTCGTATTCCCCAGCTTCTAATTTAATTTGACCCTTCTGATTAGCATGTGGACCTCATCTTTTTATCTAAATCAGAGTTCTAAGATGACACTAATATTGCAGTTTTGTTTTTTAAGCATTAACATATTCAGGAAAAAAAAAAAAAAAAAGGCGTTTCACGTAAGTCCTAATTGCTGCTAAAAGGAAGGTTCAAAGAAACAAATAAAATTTTGTTCACACTCATCTATCATCAATGACAGTCAGGTTGATATACTCATCTGAAGAACGACTGCGAAAAATAATATATGCCATGTATCGAACATTTTTTGATTGGAATGGAAGTCATCTGAAGGCAGTCATGTCTAGGATCTTACTCCTTTTTCTCTCTTTTGATTTTAAAAAAAGAAGTAGGAGAAGAAAACATAAACTGCAATTCCATGGTTAAATCGTGGAGTAAACTTATCATAAACTTTTAATCATATAGCGTGGCACGAGTTCAAAGGGATGCAATTGGGTTTATTTAGTTGCTTTTCTTTTTTTTTTTTGATCTATGTAAGTCCAAAAACAATAAAAAAACAATTGGCTAGGAACTTTCTGGGTTTGAATAGTCTACCTAACGCTTAAATAGAACTGGATGACGTACTCGCTATGATGTGGAAAAATGTTCAGCCGTCTTTGTTGTTGTCTTGTATGGAATATTTTCAGCAAAGCGAGGATCCTTATGATGATAGTTCCTCCCTTTTTTTTTTTTTTGTTCTTATTAAATTTTAAAAAAATCAATATAGTGCAGCACGAGTTCTCAGCAACTCAAATTTTAATTTAGAATAAAAAGTAAATAATCCATGCATTTTATACCTACTTGCAAATAGCCCCGTACATCTCTAATTTCATCAAACTCAGCCTTATATTTTATAAAATATTATAATTTTTTCTTTTGGCCACCTGATTTGGATCTAACCTGTCACGCCCCGAATCCAGATCAATGATCGACTACGTGACCGGCCGCACAATCCTAGGTATCCCCTAGAGATCATGCCAGGCCTAACTTTCAATTCAACATCCAAATAATGATAGAGAACAACTTTCCATAAAGATTAACAGAAAATAAAATATAAATAAAATATAAACTCAGGGATTAACACCTAAACTCTAGCTCCTCACTAGCTGGTCCCAAAGTCCAAATAATCTTCGATATTTGAAACAAAATTATAGAAAAACAGGGGTGAGCTACACAGGCTCAGTAAGTTATCAACACCTCCAATATATATATACCAATATGCCACTAATAACAACAAGTATGACACATCATACAACAAGATGTCTAGCAATATAATAATATAATGAACAACCTGATGCAAATATGTACACTTAAATGCAACCGACACAGACACGTCACGACTATGGATGGCCAATCATTTACTCTACTCATCTAGTTCTCTGACTATGACCACGATCGGCCCGTGGCTCGCACCGAAAGAGACTAGATCCTGTGTCACATATCGCTCAACAGTCATGTGCCAGTAATAGCCCTGCTGGAGGCCCAAAAGGAAAACTAGCTCTGAGTATCACACGAGAAACATGCATCCTCTGTATGTGCCTGTCATGCATGGCTAAAATAAGGCAACTAGCTCCTGTGTCACATACTGCTCAACGGTCATATGCCAGTGATAGCCCCGCTGGAGGCCCAAAAGGAGACTAGGTCCTCGTATGATCATAGTCGAACTAGAGAGCACCCACACCAACACAATGTACTTATACCAACACAATGCACCCACACTAATACAAATTTACTCACACCAACACAATGCACCCACACCAACATGATGCACGCAATCCAATGCAATCCTATCCAGATATATTACATATATTTACTAATTCATAAATATGTACATATTGGCATACAACATCAGATGTCAAGATAACTTATCGAAGAGCATTCATCAAATAGTACAGTCCAACAATAAACCGGGGCTTCCAAGATCAACAATGATCCTGAATCACAAATTAAAAAAAATTAAATAAAAACTAAATTTTCTGGGACATCCTCAACTAACAGTCCTTTTCCTCCCTTCCTTTTATTTATTATTATTAATATCATTATTATTATATATATATATATATTTATTATTTCTAAATTGTACCGTCACTGGGCCGGCCCATCCCAGAAGCAGGCCAGGCCCATCACAGATAGAAAAACCAGGCCCAACAAAGTCTGGCCCAACTGAGCCTGGCCCAGTTGAGCCCGGCTCAATGAAGCCCAGGCACAGTGCCCAAACCAAGAACTCCACGGACAACCCAAGGAGGATCGACGGCGATCCCCTCGATTGATTGCCAGGAGGAATCGCCGGAAGGGAGAGAAGAGACCGACGATCCTGATGACGGCGGTCCGACCACCTGCCGGAGAGCACTGGGACCAAAACTCTTCCCTTGCTAACAGAGACACCACTCTATTAACAGGCCGATCAACACCCCCTCGAGAGAACGGACGAACGGCGGCGATCCCCGTGATCGACCGCCCGGGATGGATCGCCGGAAGGGAAGGGAGGGACCGGCGGCGTCCCTGGTGGCTGTCTGACCACCCATCAGAAATCCAGCAAACCAAATTCCCCCCTTTCCCCCGACTGGTCGTCCCTACTCAAGCCTGTGCTCGAGAGGAGACGGGCTCCCATCCGTCGCCGCTGCTGCCCACGCTCAGACGAAAATAATGGATAGGGTACTTACCGGCGAGGTCGACGTCCACCGGAGGAAGATGCGTTCCGGAAAAGGGCTGAGGCGTGCGAGGGAGCTTTAAACCCTGAAGAGAACCCTTATCGCCCCCCCGCATCGTCGACCGGCTTCTCTGAAACCTTCACCGATAAATCCCAACGCTCCAACGCCGACCGCCGCGATCTCTGGCGAAGACCCGATTGGATTGAAATCCCCTGCTCCCAGACTCGTTCTCCTTTTATTTTTTTTTTCTGAGTTCCGGATGAAGTTGGCAAAGGATGCTGACTTCAGCCCAAAACGGCCCTGGGCCTCACATTCTCCCCTCCTAACAAAAATTTCGTCCTCAAAATTTTTTTCAAAAAAATCTAATGCTTCCAAACCCTAATTCTATAACATACACCTATTAAAGAGAATTAAATAGTTTATGAGTATCGATAATTATTCTGGAATATTCAATCAAAACCCTAATTCTACCCTACTCTCACTAACTAGGTCACTTGATCTCAAACCTTTGCTTTGATACCATTCTGTCACGTCCCGAATCCAGATCAAGGATCGGCTACTTGACTAGCCGCACAATCCTAGGTATCCCCTAGAGATCATGCCAGGCCTAACTTTCAATTCAACATCCAAATAATGGTAGGGAACAACTTTCCATAAAGATTAACAGAAAATAAAATATAAATAAAATATAAACTCAGGGATTAACATCTAAATCCTAGCTCCTCACTGACTGATCCCAAAGCCCAAATGATCTTCGATATTTGAAACAAAATTATAGGAAAACAGGGGTGAGCTACACAGGCTCAGTAAGTTCTCAACACCTCCAATATACATATACCAATATGCCACTAATAACAATAAGCATGATACATCATACAACAAGATGTCCAGCAATATAATAATATAACCGATAACCTGATATAAATATGTACACTTAAATGCAACTGACACAGACACGACACGACTATGGATGGCCAACCATTTACTCTACTCACATAGTTCTCTGACTATGGCCACGATCGGCCTGTGGCTCGTCCCAAAAGAGACTAGATCCTGTGTCACATACCGCTCAACAGTCATGTGCCAGCAATATCCATGCTGGAGGCCCAAAAGGAAAACTAGCTCTGAGTATCACACGAGAAACATGCATCCTCTGCATGTGCCTGTCATGCATGGCTAAAATAAGGCAACTAGCTCCTGTGTCACATACCGCTCAACGGTCATGTACCAGCGATAGCCTCGCTGGAGGCCCAAAAGGAGACTAGGTTCTCGTATGATCATAGTCGAACTAGAGAGCACCCACACCAACACAATGTACTTACACCAACACAATGCACCCACATCAATACAATGTACTCACATCAACACAATGCACCCACACCAACATGATGCATGCAATCCAATGCAATCCTATCCAGATATATTACATATATTTACTAATTCATAAATATGTACATATTGGCATACAACATCAGAGGTCAAGATAACTTACCGAAGAGCATTCATCAACTAGTACAGTCCAACACTAAACCGGGTCTTCCAAGGTCAACAATGATCCTGAATCATAAATTAAATAAAAACTAAATTTTCTGGGACATCCTCAACTAACATTCTTTTTCCTCCCTTCCTTTTATTTATTATTATTAATATCATTATTATTATATATATATATTTTTTATTATTTCTAAATTGTACCGTCATTGGGCCGGCCCATCCCAGAAGCAGGCCAAGCCCATCACAGATAGAAAAACCTGGCCCAACAAAGTCTGGGCCAACAATGCCTGGCCCAACTGAGCTCGGCCAAACTGAGCCTGGCCCAGTTGAGCCCGGCTCAATGAAGCCCAGGCATAGTGCCCAAACCAAGAACTCCATGGACAACCCAAGGAGGATCGGCGGCGATCCCCTCGATCGATCGCCAGGAGGAATCGCCGGAAGGGAGGGAAGAGACCGACGATCACGACGACGGTGGTCCGACCACCTGCCGGAGAGCACTGGGACCAAAACTCTTCCCCTGTTAACAGAGACAGTACTCTGTTAACAGGCCGATCAACACCCCCCTCGAGAGAATGGAGGAACGGCGGCGATCCCCGTGATCGACCGCCTGGGATGGATCGCCGGAAGGGAAGGAAAGGATCGGCGGCGTCCCCGGTGGCTGTCCGACCACCCATCAGAAACCCAGTAAACCAAATTCTCCCCTTTCCCCCGACCGGTCGTCCCTACTCAAGCCTGTGCTCGAGAGGAGACAGGCTCCCATCCGTCGTCGCTGCTGCCCACGCTCAGACGAAAACAAGGGATAGGGTACTTACCGGCGAGGTCGACGTCCATCGGAGGAAGACGTGTTCTGGAAAAGGGCTGAAGTGCGCGAGGGAGCTTTAAACCCCGAAGAGAACCCTTATCGCCCCTCGCGTCATCGACCGGCTTCTCCGAAACCTCTGCCGATAAATCCCAACGCTTCAATGCCGATCGCCGCGATCTCTGACGACGACCCAGTTGGATTGAAATTCTCTGCTCCCAGACTCGTTCTTCTTTTATTTTTTTTTTTCTTCTGAATTTTAGATGAAGCCGGTAAAGGATACCGACTTCAGTCCAAAATGGCCCCGGGCCTCACATAACCTCGCCAGTGTGCATACATGATAATTTTTTTAATAATTTGATCATAAATATATGAGGTTAAAAACCACGTTGGATGCCAAACATGAATTAAAATCCGAAAAAAAATGGTCTACCCTCGTTTCCATCAGACCGTATTATTTTGGTGCCTCCGCTCCCTGACATGGCTGAAGGGGTGCTAAGCTTGCTCCAAAGCCCTTGGACCACCCAGCCATTGCACTTTGTCTCAGGCTACGATGGGAGGAACTCTCGTTAAAGGGAAATACGAGGATGAGAGAGAGAAGACAGGAAAAACACTGCAACCCCAATTTGCTACGCTTCATTCGAAAATAAATAAGTTTTTTTTACAACACCGACTTTTAGGAATCGGTTTATCACGACGAAACAGAAAACAAAACAAAAAACAAACTAATCCCCGCGTGATATGATAGGCCATGCAACAACCTAACACACGTAACAAACCGCGTGAGCTTGCACACGCAGTGAACGCGTCTTCGCGCGACTCGGGCAAATCCCATGTCAGGATTATCTCCAACATACTCCCCCTTAATCCTGATGTGGGTCAAAATCATAAACGCCCAGTAATAATTTCTTCGCTGCAAACTTCACGCCTGACAAAGCTTTTGTGAGTGGATCAGCTCGCTGCTCTTCCGTGCGGACGAACTTGACCACGATCTGACCACCTTCAACATATTCTCGGATGAAATGAAATCTCGTGTCAATGTGCTTGCTGCGGCCATGAAATACGGGATTTTTCATTAAGGCAATTGCAGACTTGTTATCAACAAACAGCTTCACTGGCTTGAGTTCTTGCTTCGTTAGCTCCCCCAACAAGCTTCTCAGCCATAATGTCTGGCTTGCCGCCACCGTTGCTGCCATGAACTCAGCCTCGCATGATGACAATGCCACCGACTTCTGCTTTTGTGAATTCCATGATACCAGATTATCATTGACATAGAATGCCATACCCCCGGTGCTTTTCCGATCATCAACATCACCAGCCAAGTCACTATCGCTGTAGCCGATGATCTCTTCTTCTACCTTTTTCTTACCATATACAAGTCCACAATGGATTGTACCTTTCAGGTACCTCAGGATTTGCTTCACCGCCTTGTGATGCATCACCGTGGGCCTTTCCATAAATCTGCTAGCTACTCCAACTGCATAGGAAAGATCTGGTCTTGTGTGGAGTAAATACCTCAAACAACCAATCATGCACCGGTACTCCATCGCATCTATCGTTTCTCCTTCAGGATCTTTGTGGAGCTGCGCCTTCTGCTCCATAGGGGACTTTGTTGAGTTGCACTCAGTCATGCCAAACTGAGCTAACACCTTCTTGGCGTAGGCCGATTGCTTTAGTATCACCCGATCTTCTTCTTGCGCCACTTCGATGCCGAGGTAGAAGGTGAGAAGCCCGAGGTCACTCATCTCGAACTCGGTCATCATCTGCTGCTTGAAAGCTGAGATCTCCTCCGAATTTTTCCCTGTAACGATTAAATCATCGACGTAAATACCAACAATGATACCTGCGTTTCCTTCTCCTCGTGTGTACACTGCTTGTTCTTGTGTGCACTTGATGAACTCGAGATGCCTCAAACTTTTGTCCAGTCGATTGTTCCATGCCCGTGGAGCTTGCCGCAACCCATATAGTGCCTTGCTCAGCTTGTACACACAGTGCTCCTTGTTCTTCACAACAAAGCCCTCCGGCTGAGTTACATAGACCTCCTCCTCGAGTTCGCCATTCAAGAACGCCGACTTCACATCAAGATGATGTACCTCCCAGCTGCGATTGGCTGCGATTGCAAGAATGACACGCACAGTGTCAAGTCTGGCCACCGGAGCAAACGCTTCTTCGAAGTCGACACCCTGCCGCTGAACATACCCCTTTGCAACTAGCCTCGCCTTATGCTTGATCACATCTCCGGCTGAGTTTTTCTTCACCTTGTACACCCATTTCAGACCTATGGGTCTTTGTCCTGGCGGTAGGTTGGTGAGCTCCCACGTTGAATTTCTTTCAATGGACTCGATCTCCTGCTGCATCGCTTTTTCCCAAGCATTTTCTCCGGCAGCTTCTCGGTAGCAAGATGGCTCCTCCATCTCGACTAGCAGCGCCTCTTCTTCGAGCTCTTCCTGATGTAAGTCCACTCGCACCGCATCTCGCATAATATCGTCGATGTGCCTGTAACGAACCACTCCATCATTGGTGGTGCTGTTGCTTGAAGTCGGAGAGGCCATGGCAGGTACAGCCGGTGCACCCGCCAATGAATCCGCTGTGGGAGACTCTGTGGCCGATGCGGTATCCTCCATTGGTGATGACGCCGTTGCTGTTATAGATGGGACTCCAACAGGGTGGGCCGAAGGAGTCCCGGAGTCACTCGAGTCCGTCTCGGGAGAGTAGTTCTCCCTCACAACCAGGACTGACGCATCTACAACGTTTTCACCTGCGTTCCAACTCCATTATAGGTGTTCTTCGAACTTCACATCTCTACTTACATGAAGTTTGCCGCGCCGAGGGTCGTAGAGTCGGTGCGCCTTGCAGCCCTGCTCGACGCCGAGGTACACCATCGCCTGACTTCTGTCATCAAGCTTCTTCTGGTGCGGCAACACCACCTTCGCATAGGCAGTGCAGCCGAACACCCTCAAATGGTCGAGGTGTGGCTTCCTCCCAGTCCAAGCTTCGAATGGGGTGCGCTCTCCTAGCACCTTCGTTGGCAAGCGGTTCAGCAGATGTACTGCATGCCTTACGGCCTCCCCCCAGAATATGTTGGGAACGTGCATGCTCTTGAGAAGTGATCTCGCCATCGACATCACCGTCCGGTTTCTTCGTTCCACCATGCCATTCTGCTGCGGAGTGTAGGGTGCAGTCAGGTGCATCACGATGCCTGCCTCTTCACAAAGTTTGTTGAACTCAGTGGAGAGGAACTCTCCACCCCGGTCCGTCCTCAAGGTCTTCACTCGGTGTCCGGTGGTATTCTCCACCTGTTGCTTAAACTTTTTGAACACCGAGCAGGCTTCATCCTTCGTCTTGATCACGTACACCCACATCCATCGAGTGTAGTCGTCGACGATCAACATGAAGTAGCTATTGCCGGCGATAGTCGAAGGGGTGATCGGTCCGCAAAGATCGGCGTGCAGCAGCTCGAGTGGCTCCTCTGCTCGACAGGTGGCTGCCGCTGGGAAAGGGTGTCTTGCATGCTTTGCTATTGTACATCCTTGGCACAGCTTGTCGGGGTGCTTAATGAGCGGCACACCTGCCACCATATTCTTCTCTGCCAGCATCTTCAAGGAGTGGAAGTTGACATGCCCAAGTCGGGCATGCCAAAGCCAAGCCTCGTCCGATATGTTGGTGAGCAAACACACCGGATCGTTGGTCTTCATCTCGACCTTGTAAAGATGATTGGAGGAACTTCTGATTTTGATGAGCAATCTGCCACTAGGATCATACATCCATAGAAATTCTCCTAGCATAACAAACTTGTTTCCTTTCTTGGCCAACTGTCCACAGCTAATGATATTGCTTTGTAAGGTCAGGATGTAGTATACCTCGGTGAGAAGTCATTGTTCCCCATTCTTGAACTGGAAGAACACCGAACCCTTTCCCTTGATCTGCACAGTGGAGCCGTTGCCGAATCTCACATGCCCCTGGACTGTCTAGTCCAGCTCTTGGAATTTCTTCCTTTCACCCGAGATATGGTTGCTTGCACCATTGTCAAAATACTAGGTGCTGGAGACTTCCTCGCTTCCAGCTCGCAGCTGCGGTTCCATCGTCTCCTCATTCAACAAAACAAGATCCCTTGATTCAACACTCGCAGACAACAGTAACGCCGGTTTCTCCTCCTCCGTGCATGAGAGGTTTGCTTCTTCTTTGCACGGTTTACTCCAGCATTCAGACGCATAATGGCCCATTTTGCTACAATTGTAGCACTTGATGTGGCTCTTGTCGCATCTATTGCCGCCAGAGCCACCTGAACTAGCCTTGCGCGGTGATCCGCTGCGTCTGCCTCTGCCGCGACCCCTGCCGCGACTGCGTCCACCCCGGCTCCGGCAGTTGCCTTCTGCAGGGGCGATGTACTTACCCCTGTTGCTCAAGGATGAGTCCCTGCCGACTTTGTCCTGCCGCGCCTGCCATTTGGTTTGGGTGAGCAGGAGCTGCCCATCATCGTTGCTACTGGGGTTGCGCAAACGTGCGCGCTCCCCGTATGCCGTCAAACGCCCGACTGCTTCCTCGAATGGCATTATGTCGAGGTTGCAGAATTGCTCAATGCCTGCGACCACATGGTAGTACCTATCGGGTACTGTGTTGAGGAGCTTCTTTACCAGCGTCGCATCGTCGAGCGTCTCCCCCAGATTTGCATACTTCGCGGACATCCCACTGAGTCTGCCGGCGTAGTCGTCCAGCGTCTCCCCTTCCTTCATTCGCATGACGTCGAAGTCACTCTTCAACGTCTGCAACCGAGCGGTCTTGACACGGTCTGCCCCGACAAACCTTGTTTTGAGGCTGTCCCAGACCTCCTTTGCAGTCGTCTTCTTCGCCACCTGCAACAGGATGTCTTCCGGGAGTGCTTGGAAGAGAAACGCCCTCGCCATCTTATCCTTCCTCTCGTCCACGTCCGCACCGTCCGTTACTTCCACTGCATCCCAAATGTCTTGGGTCTGCATCAGTGCTTCCACCTTAATCGCCCAGGTGGTGTAGTTCGTCGTCGTTAGCTGCGGGTAGTTGAGAGATACGCCGCTACCGACCCTTGTTGTCGCAGCTCGAGGGACGATCGCCATTTGCTTGAGACGAAGGCGCCTTGGTGTGCTAACCTGACGCTCTGATACCAGGTGCTGGGGTGCTAAGCTTGCTCCAAAGCCCTCGGACCACCCAGCCACTGCACTTTGTCTCAGGCTACGATGGGAGGAACTCTCGTTAAAGGGAAATACGAAGATGAGAGAGAGAAGACAGGAAAAACACTGCAACCCCAATTTGCTACGCTTCATTCGAAAATAAATAAGTTTTTTTTACAATACCGACTTTTAGGAATCGGTTTATCACGACGAAACAGAAAACAAAACAAAAAACAAACTAATCCCCGCGTGATGTGATAGGCCATGCAACAACCTAACAAACCGTGCGAGCTTGCACACGCAATGAACGCGTCTTCGCGCGACTCGGGCAAATCCCATGTCAGGATTATCTCCAACAATGGCGACCTTGTCCTCCATCAGCACCGACGCCTTCAAGTCATGTCGATCCATCATCGCACTACATGCCACCTCCTCCACGGCCATGGTCGTTGTCTCCAATAACTCATGGTGCATCTTCGTTTTCTTGAACATCGAACCCCCGCCACCGTTCGAACTCATCATCTCCATCATCAGCGATGCCTCGATCTCCACTTGCACTCTTCTGATTACCTTGCGGTTCTTCTCCGTCCTAACATTTGTTCTCAACTTTACCTCCATTAATGCTTGTTTTATAGATCCCTATCGATGGACTTCCACCCAGCTCTTGAACTTTAGCCATTGCTTGACGCTCGTGGTAATGTTCCCTTTTGATGAGCTCACCCAGCCAGAGAACCAAACGATCACTTGCCCGTTGATCGAGGGCTTGCCGTCTCACTCTATCCAGTCGGCCTGCCGACTTCGCTTCAATGGCGGGACCTAATTGTATCGAACCAACGCACCCTCGACACCGTCCGACCATGCATAAGCCATAGGTGGAGGTTGGCCGACACGAGCCAGTATGGCTGGCCGTCTCTGAAGGTCAGCCTGAAATGGTGCTCCGATCAGTTGAGCAATTTCTTAACAAACGGTATGAGGTCAAGGTCATAGGAAGGGTGGTCATAGGTACCGATGGCAACAACCGGTGCCCAGAAGAAGAAGGGATTGATCGAGCTGAGGTATATGTTGGGGAAGGGAATGACCGCACCGGCGAAGCGCTTGTCGATTGTGACAACCAATTGGCGGAACCCGCCATTTGCCTTGCTCAACAGTGATATGAGACTGCCACAAGGGCCGTTCATGCGGAGTGGGTTGGCGTCCTAGTACTCGTCATCCCCATGATGGGAGACGTACGTAGATCTCAAGCATTATGCTGTAGGTGTTGTTGGGGATTAATAGGATAGTGGTTAGTTGCATGTCAGATTCGTTGTAGATCTTGAACCAGTATCCTGGACCATAGTCCCCGAGCTCATTCGAGATCGGAATGATCAAATCTATCGGCTCTCTGTATAAACCTTCGATGGTTGGGTGACCTGAAAGCCTCCCACTCTCTAACTGTTCGTTCGTGTGCATATTTATCGATAGTTTTACCTCAGGATTTGGTCGGTGTTATCAGATAATGCACCACGGTAGAAGTGCAGGGAGACGTTGTTGATGGAGTAGACGCTAAGAAGGGTGGCGTTGGAATTCTCAAGCATCATGAAAAAGGTTGTGGTAGAGTGGAGGAGAGTGGTATGGCGACTGACATCCTTGCGGACCTGCCAGAAATGTTGGGGGCCATGGGGAGGGGAGTGTGTTGGTGCAAAGGATCTCAGCACCGTCAACCTAGATGGTGGCGATGCGGTCCATCTGGATGTCGAAAGCAGAGACAGAGAGCTCCATGATGACACGAAACCATGGGGCAAGGCAATCAAGGGATGGGGCGTAGTCAACGGAGGTCGGTGGCAAGCCAAGAGTGTTGGCGAAGTCTAACCAGAGGACAACAAGGGAGCACTCGGGGTTTACCGTGGGGTTGAGATGGGGGAGAGTGGGATCCATGTACGAGGGCCATGTTCTGAGGGGCAGTTAGTGGTGGAGGGAAAGGGAAGCTTGTGGAGAGGGAAGGAGCTGAGGGAGTGGTGGAACAACCCATAAACAATAGAGACAGCAGTAGGGTGGGGAGTGAGGAGTTGGCTTTGAGGTGATGGTGGTTGGAACTCATCATGTTTACAATATGGGAAAACATTAAGTGATTGTTTCGATTCTTGGAGAAGAGTTCCTTTTTTGGTTTTGGTGATTTCAAACAGGATGGATGTGTTCGCATATCTGGCTAGGAGGGTAGCGGGTAGAAATTGTAGCGAGAGTAGTGGTGTAGTATCATTCTTATTCTTTTCTTGGTAGCTATAAATTTGTAGCTTTTTTTGTTTGGTGCTCGCTATTCCATTCTTCATTTGCTTTCTAAATATTTAAAATCGGAGAACTCATTTTCAGCCATTAAATAGACATAATAGGTCGAGAGATATAAAGAGAGAAAAAAAATAAAGATAGCGTTTGTATGGCAAAATATTATTTGTGGAACAAAAATAAGTATTCTCCGAGAATAGCTTATTCTTGTTATTATTCTTAATTTCTGTTTAGATCAAAATCTGGTATTTCACCTTATTTCAATGTAATTTATATATTATTATTTTAAATGGTATTTGGATGACATGAGGATAAGCATGTATTCTACTAGAAATAGGGAAAGAATTTTTCTGAAATCTCAATAATACCCCCGATCAATAAATAAGATAAAATGAGTTATAAAATTCATTTTTAATTATATATTTAAATAAATATAATTTTTTATTTATATTAATTTATTTATATGATCTATTAAAAATATGTTATACTAAATAATTTATTAGTAACCACAAAGGCAGTAGTCCGGTTGGTAGAGGCCTTGCCTCACCACCAATCGGTCCCAGGCATGATCCCGCGGATAACTCGATTAAATCTAGGAATTTCCTAGCCCGTGACGGTGGGTATGGGCGAGAGGTTAGGGTAGTCCCGTTCCCCCTTTGGTGTGGGGATGACCCATTATACCGGTGGTATCTTAGTGATGTTAGGCTGACATACTCACCGTTGGTGGGGAAAGATATTAAAATAATCTTGAATCAAACATTGCTTGGCGGGATGGGGGCCTGAGGGGGTAGTTACATCGAAATTTATCCCCCCATCCCTTTCTTTTATCAAAAAAAAAAATATTAGTATGGTATATTTAAATAAGTAATTAAATTAATTTATTCACATTAAATTATTAATATATTTAAATAAGTAAATTATTTATTCACATTAATTTATTAGTATGGTATATTTAAATAAGTAATTAAATTAATTTATGATTATGATATATTAAAATTGTGTTAATTTATTCACATTAAAATTATTAGTACATTTAAATAATTAAATTAATTAATTTATATTAAATTAATTTATTAGTATGGTATATTTAAATAAGTAATTAAATTAATTTATGATCATGATATATTAAAATTATGTTATATAAATTAATTTATTATTACAATCTATTAAATTAATATTACTAATTTTAGAAAATTTATTTTTTATTCCATTCGCTGCTCTTGGAATAAGAAAAATGAGAATAGGGTTATTCCATGGAAAGGCATGGAATAGCAAAATGAAAATATAAGGCTTTGACCGAAATACAGATCCTCCTGAAATCCACCTCCTTTTTTAAATCTGTTTGGAAAAATAGCCGAGAATAAAGACCTATTTCAACTGAAATACGCCATCAAACACTACCAAAAAGATTAAGCATGCTCAAAATAAAATAATAAAATAATTATTAAATATAAAATTAGTTAGAACAAAAATCAAATGAAATAGCAATCATTGTATCATTTTTTTAAATTTTTTTAAAAATATGAAATAGATTAAAAAATTATTTCATTTAAATTAGATGGTTGAAAGTTTTACCGTTGATAACTCACGAGTTCGAGATATAACTTTGCGGAAGGTTCGAATTTATCTCTCTATTTTTTTTTAAAAAAAATATAATATTTTATAAAATATGAAATCGAGATTGATGAAATTTAAGATATAGAAGGTTATATGTAACATACAGAGTTATTTACTTTTGGCCTTTTTAATTTATCTCGTTCCTCCCACCAACGGCTCGCTTTCCCAGTTTAAAACCCCTCGGTTCGCCAGCTGTGGTAGTGGACCTGGTGGCTGGTGGGTCGCGTCGCATCGCTTAATTAAATTATATACCTTATCCGACCGAATTTGACCACGACGGCCTTTCGCAGCGTGAAATAATAAATGTCACCCAGAATTTCACCTGTTACATCACGTCTAATGTGGCAGCATGTGATTTGCTAAAATGACCCTTTTGAACAATGCCAGTGATGAATTGCGAAGTCACATGGAGTGGTGATTGGGTTCGGGGGGGAGGGGGGGTTGAAAGTCCCATCCCTCCAACGTCTTCGTTTGCTTGTCCATTCCTCTTTGTCTTTTTGCGTGGAGACCGTACACGTGGCTCGAGACAAGCTGCCCAGCAACGTTCTCCCGAGCGACACGTAGGCACGGACAGCTGGAACGCCTTGCCTCGCAACGTGGAGCGAGAACAAGTTCCCCCACGAGAACAGCTAAGCGCGGAGAGTAATGCCTCGTGGGGTCCGGCGTCCGCCCCAAATATTTCGAGGAACAGACAATTTATGGCTTCGCTGTAAATTCTTAGAAGTCATTTTTGTGCAAAAACCCTCGACAAATGCTGATATTGGAAATCGCTGTAAATTCTTAGAAGTCATATTTGTTCAAAAACCCTCGACAAATGCTGATATTGGAAATCAGCTCTATGTCCGCCTTGTACATACCTAACTCCCAATAACTTTAGCAAAGAATATCCCAAGGATATTATTTTGAGGCAGCCTACTTATATGACCAATTTTATTTTTCACCGTGCATGAAGTGGTTGCTAAAGATCAAATCCAATGGCACATGAATATTTATTTATTCATTTATGATTACTCTGCACTCTCGTGTAGGAGTTGATGTAGTCTCTGTCCTTTAAAAAAAAATTAACTTATCATTAAGACTGTAATTTGATTGATAGAGATTTAGTTTTATTTATCGATGATGAATTCGGGACATGATTTTTACAGATGATTCGATTAAATATAAAAATTTTTCTAGAACGCTCTCCGGCATCTAGTGATGTCATGCTGATGTACTTAATGATGAGGATGATGGAAAGGATACACGAAAAAATTATGATCATAATCGAACAAAACCGGATAGGATTGGAGTCCAGTAAATTAGCTACATGGAGATTTATTCCCTCCTTTTTTTTATTTATATAAAAAAAGTTAACTTAAAATTAAGCTATAATTAGCTATAATTGCTAGCTTGATTCAAAGTTGTTATGTAACTAACTTTTTTTTTTTTTAAGTTTTTGCTAGATTAGTTCACAGTTCACACAGACGGAAAATATGTCTGCAATATTAAAATCTATGGCAGGGTGTTTTGGGAGAAATCTCTTAGCAATTTCAGAGGTTTTCGCATTTGTTTAATATTTTCTCACAGGCAGGGAGTGTGAAAAATAAAAAATAAAAAACCCTAAGGAATATAAAGTATTTTCTGGGTAATAATTAAAAAAAGTTAGATATTTTCGGCTTTCCAGCCATGTTCCGTTGTCCGGTATAATAAAAAGGCGGCTCTTCGCTCCTTCGAGAGCAATCCTCAATCTGCTAATTATCCAGTCCTTTTCTTTGTTTTTTGTTTTTTTTTTTTTAACTTCCTTTTCTAGAGCTCGAGTAGAACATCGCCTTCGCCTTTCGAGTTGGTTAACTCTCCATTTTTCCCTTAGAAAGATCTCTTTGTTCATACACTCTGTTGATATCTGGAGCTCTACTCTCCTTCCAATGCTTCAAATGAGATCTCTTCGTTCTCTTTCCTCATAAATTTCTACAATTTTTTCGCTTGTTTAACAGCGGTGAGCACAGATTAGTGTTTTAACCAGTTCTTCTTGAAAAAGATTGGATTTTGTTGACGTTCTGATTCGATTCCTTGCAGAAATTTCCAATTTTTATCCAAAATTCGAGCTTTTCCTACTCTCCCGGGATCGATTCCGCTCCCGAGCTCCGATTCCTATTTACTTCCACTCTGCGCTCAAATCATCACCAGACCCTCTTCTGCTGGCTTTCAATAAGCTAGAGTCCAAAAAATTCCCATTTCTGTCCAGGAAAATCCCATCTTGGAGCTCTTCTCGCCGGAACTTTTGCTCTGGGAAGTGATATAACCACTGTTTCCCCCCTAGAAAGATGGTGTCCAGATCCTACTCAAACCTTCTCGAGTTGGCCTCCGGCGAGCCGCCGTCCATTGGCCGGATCCGCCGCCGGATTCCCCGGGTGATGACGGTGGCCGGCATCATCTCCGACCTCGACGAGGACTCCGACTCCGACAACTCCGCCGGCCCCTCCTCCCCTCGCGACCGCACCATCATGGTCGCCAACCATCTCCCCATCCGCGCCCACCGCCGCCCCGACAACCGCGGCTGGACCTTCTCCTGGGACGAGATTCCCAAGCTCAAGGATGCCATCGGAGATCACGGTGACATGGAATACATCTACGTCGGCTGCCTTCGCGACGAGATTCCCCCCGCCGACCAGGACGAGGTTGGCCAGATCCTCCTCGAGACCTTCAAGTGCGTGCCGGCCTTCCTTCCGCCCGATCTCCACGCCCGATTCTACCATGGCTTCTGCAAGCAGCAGCTCTGGCCGCTTTTCCATTACATGCTTCCGCTGTCGCCGGAGCTCGGCGGCCGCTTCGACCGCTCCCTCTGGCAGGCCTACGTCTCGGTTAACAAGATATTCGCCGATAAGATTCTCGAGGTGATCAACCCTGACGACGATTTTGTCTGGGTCCATGACTACCACCTCATGGTCCTGCCAACCTTCCTCAGGAAAAGGTTCAATCGGGTCAAGCTTGGTTTTTTCCTCCACAGTCCTTTCCCCTCGTCGGAAATCTATAAGACGTTGCCCGTCCGGGAGGAGCTCCTGCGTGCGCTGCTGAACTCCGACTTGATCGGATTCCACACCTTCGATTATGCTCGTCATTTCCTGTCCTGCTGTAGTAGGATGCTCGGGCTGTCGTATGAGTCGAAGAGGGGTTATATTGGATTGGAGTATTACGGCCGGACAGTTAGCATCAAGATTCTGCCGGTCGGCATTCATATGGGTCAGCTCCGGTCGGTGCTGAGCCTCCCGGAGACAGAGTCGAAGGTTGCGGAGCTCATCCATCAGTTCCGGGATCGGGGAAGGGTGATGCTTCTCGGCGTCGACGACATGGACATCTTTAAAGGGATCAGCTTGAAGCTGCTGGCCATGGAGGAGTTGCTCAGGCAGCACGCCGAGTGGCGGGGGAAGGTGGTCTTGGTCCAGATCGCTAACCCGGCGAGGGGGAGGGGGAGGGACGTGAGGGAAGTTGAGGAGGAGACCCGTGCGACTGCGAAGAGGATCAACGATGCCTATGGTGGGAATGGATATGAACCTGTTATTTTGATCAGTGAGCCGCTTCAGTTCTATGAGAGAATGGCTTATTATGTGGTGGCAGAGTGTTGTTTGGTGACGGCGGTCAGGGACGGCATGAATCTTATCCCTTACGAGTACATCATTGCTCGACAAGGGAATGATAATTTGGATAGTGTCTTGGGTTTGAATCCTTCCACGATGAAGAAGAGTATGTTGGTGGTTTCGGAGTTCATCGGGTGCTCGCCGTCATTGAGCGGGGCAATCCGGGTGAATCCATGGAATATTGAATCGGTGGCCGATGCATTGGTCTGTGCCTTGGAAATGTCTGAGCCAGAGAAGCAGCTACGGCACGAGAAGCACTATAGATATGTCAGCACGCATGATGTCGGCTACTGGACAAATAGTTTCTTGCAGGATTTGGCAAGGACGTGTAGGGACCATTCCAGGAGGAGGTGTTGGGGAATTGGGTTTGGTTTAGGGTTTAGGGTCGTGGCTCTTGATTCGAACTTTAGGAAGCTCGCAATGGAGCACATTGTTTCAGCATATAAGAGAACTAAAACCCGGGCCATTCTGCTGGATTATGATGGTACGTTGATGCCGCAAGCAGCGATCAATAAGAGTCCAAGCTCGAGGTCCATCGAAATCTTAAATAGCTTGTGTTCCGATATGAATAATGTGGTCTTTCTTGTGAGTGCTAGAAGTCGAAGCACT
The DNA here is from genome assembly GCA_021397845.1 of Areca catechu. Taxonomy (NCBI): domain Eukaryota; kingdom Viridiplantae; phylum Streptophyta; class Magnoliopsida; order Arecales; family Arecaceae; genus Areca; species Areca catechu. The sequence continues at coordinate 166,332,575 of CM038043.1, forward strand.
CTCAATGAGTGGTTTTCGCCTTGCGAGAATCTGGGCATGGCTGCAGAGCATGGCTACTTTCTCAGGTATTTATCAGCACCTGGTTACTTCTTTAATTGGTTCGGCTTGGTTTGGAATGGAAGTTATATCTAGAGCATTGTCATCTGCTTTCAGGTTGAAGAGAGATGCTGAGTGGGAAACATGCATTCCTGTTGCTGACTGTAGCTGGAAGCAGATTGCGGAGCCTGTAATGAATCTATATACCGAAACCACCGATGGTTCGACCATCGAAGATAAGGAAACCGCGCTTGTGTGGTCCTATGAGGATGCTGATCCTGACTTTGGGTCTTGCCAGGCCAAGGAACTCCTTGATCATCTCGAAAGTGTTCTTGCAAATGAGCCGGTATCGGTGAAGAGTGGTCCACACATTGTGGAGGTTAAACCACAGGTTTCCAACCTAGTTCTCTCTTCCTTCATCCATTGCGAGCCTGATTTAGTGATAATTAAGGATGATCTGAATTATTTTGCAGGGTGTGAGCAAGGGCCTGGTGGCCCAGCGCCTGCTGTCTGTCATGCAGGAGAGGGGCTTGTCACCAGACTTCGTACTGTGTATCGGAGATGACAGGTCTGATGAAGATATGTTTGAGGTTATTAGCAATGCCATGGCAGGTAGTTCTCTAGCTCCAGCTGCAGAAGTGTTTGCATGCACGGTTGGTCGGAAGCCCAGTAAGGCCAAATATTATCTGGATGATACAGCTGAGATTGTTAGGCTGATGCAAGGACTGGCTGCAGTCTCAGAGCAAGCAGTAAGAAGCTCGCAAACCATTTAGTACCATACATGCCATTAGCGAGGCTCATCCTTTCTCTTGTCTTTAACTTTTTAAGCGTTGTGTACTAGTGTAGTAGTAGCAGGTCTCCTTTTTCATGCTGTTATGAAGTAGAGTGTATGTAAGTGAGACTATTGAGAAAAAAAAAAGGTTAGTCTTGATGGTATCTGTGTGTTCTTTGATTACTTTCTGCCAGACATGTGCGTATGGTATGCCAATGCTTTTGCTGTCCCCTGATCTATCATCTTGCCAGGTTTAGAGCTTGTGCTAACCCCATAACTTTGAATGATAATCAACATCATGAGCATGTTTCATGTTGAAAATCTAACAACACCTTACTTCTCTTGGCTGCAAGCATCAAATTCCTTTGCAGCCTCTGAACTTCTATGATGTAGATGGGAGCAACCAGATATATTATTTCCTTCAGCAGACCTGGCAAACTGTTGTCGTTGTGGGTTCGATTAGGTTTTTTACAGGCATTTGCTTGTTCTGCCTTGAATTTTAATTGCGCGAATCTTGTATAATATGTATAGTTAGGTCTAGAACATATTGTTAGATAATCTCCTCTGTCTTTAACTGCTGGCATGGCCATGCCATATGTTGACGATAAGATAATAAGGGTGTTTCAGAGTGCTGCTATACTTAATGCATGTGCTTGAGTGTAACTGTGTTTTTTTTTTTTTTTTTTCACAGGGGAAAGTATTAAATCCACTTTGCTTGCGCATTGAGATTGTTTGAAGTTTCTAAGTTTTATATGCATCAGAATCAGATATTATTAAGTTCAGACTGGAGAATGATGATTACAAGGGTATGCTGAAACCACTATAATCGTACATCAAAACTCTTGATGGTATCTTATCTCCCACTTATCTTAGGCAGCCGAGGATTGGTTGCTGCACTCATGGTACATTGTGTATTTGTGTTGTTACAACCCGTTTTCCTTATTTCAAATTTTGCTGCAACAACTTGTGATCTCGAGGATAAGGATATCTGTCTGTGTTACTGGCTTCTATCATGGCCATAATCTTTATTTGGCAGTGTTGTTCAATCCCTTTCTCCCCTTCTACCTTTTAGTGATATGTTTACCTAAATGCTGGTCTTGTCCACTTTGACCGCTGTTCACGCATACCTGCATTCTGTCTCAGTCTCCATGTTTATTTCCTATGATTTTCTGATGCCATAGATGCATCAAATGGTGCTGATGTTAGAACTTGTAATACTCCTTTTGGTATCGATGAGAGCATCTCCACCTAATATGAACTGCTTCGCTCTTACGCTAGATGCTTCCATTAGTTTGGTTAAGGAACAAACAAGACAAAAACAGATTTGGAGACTCCTGTCCACCCTGAACATACTTCTACTGATGTTGTATTGCGTGTGCTCATTGTTTATCCCTTCTTAAATAACTCTCTGATCTGGTTGATTTAGAAATGTATGAAGGCTGGAGTTCTGAAGGCAAGGGAAAGTTTAGACAACATATATGACACTATCTTTGGGATCAGTTACTGATGCAAGGAATGAGAATATAAAGAAAGCGGATAAAAGGGAAATGGCTCATGGAAATTAGCCAAATGGGCTGAGGTTATGAAGGAAAGAGCAGTTGCTTGTTCTCTCTTTCTACCCTAATTTCATATTTGCTGTTGTGTTAAATCTCCCTTGGGCGTGTGAAAGTTCTTCGGTTCTATGTCCATGCAGTAAGTACCTGCTTATTAGATGTTTTATATACCAAACCTCCATTATTACGAACTAGAACAAGGAGCAATTGACACTATTAAGAAAGGAGGTAGTAGCCACATAATTAAGCTAATTAGTCAACAGCAGTAAGAAAAGACCGGTAAATGAATTTGATTTGTTGGCATTTGTTTCTGCTGTTAGTATGGTTGTGTTGTTGATCTGGATCGAATGCTTATTTCTTTTTGTATTAGCACCACATAGTTGGTGATGCGATAGAAATTATTTTTTTCAAGTACTCGACAACAGCAATTGTTGGCTAGCATCTTGAGTACTTGGTAATGAATTGAGACTCCCAAGCCATGAGAAATATGACCTACTAGTCTTTAGTCTGATTAAATATCAGTCATGGTCAATGCTCCCTCTAGGATTTTACTGATCGGAGTGAGACTATCTTTATCAGGTCATTAGGAATTTTAGTAAATCAAGATTTACTAAGTTGTGCCATTGCTTATGTAGTCCGAGTATGATTATAAATCAAAAAAAGTAAAATTCTTTGTGCACCACATGCAGGTGGTGCAGGAAATCTAAGCTAGCTTGCACTATGATTCCTCATTGGTCCACGGGATCTGACCTGACTTGATGGGATAGGATGCCATATTGATGGTTTTTGAATCGAGTATTTTTTTTTTTATCATCTGTCTCTTCGAGAAGAAAATAGTCATACCAAAGCAAAAAATATTTTTTTTTTGCTCCAAATGGAAAAAAACCTGCACACTGGGATCCAATCTACCTTCTAGAGATCCCCTCATTATTTTTGCTTGCTCTCTTCTCTTCGATGATCCATATTTTCATCTTGGCACCATCTGCTTCGATGATCCATATTTTCATCTTGGCAGTTGGCAATGACCATCTGCATCCTGTCCTGAATTGTCGTTAGACTTTTTCATTCTCGAGTGAATGGCAAAGAGTTAGGATTTTTAAAATTTTATGTCAATGGAATCTAGAGATTTCGTGTTTAAATGCATATGGTAAACACAAAAGTAACGTAGGAAGGAAGTGTAGTTGCCGAAAAGAAGCACATCACTTGTCATTTATACAAGAAAGGATGGCACCCCTTTAAAATCCATACCAGAAGAAGTTAAAGAAGCACAAGAAAGTAAAAAAAATATATATTTTAATATAATTATTTAAAATTTATGTTTAAAGAGGGATGTCATAATATTTTAAAAAAATTAAGATATCCATTCATAAAATTATGACTTTGTAGCATAAAATTATGGTACTATGCATAGTTTCAAAGTAGAAAGTCTTAGAATTCTTGTACTAGTCATAGAATATACTAGATTTATGATATTGTATGTTAAAAATATGTTTTCTATAATTATTACATCCTTTTTCAGTATTATGATATCATAGTTCAAAAATTATAACACTCCAACATGAAACAAAAAACTAAATATATTAACCCCTCCTACCAGGACTTTCTTCTATCATGGCCTGAATTAAGACTTCCAGAATGTCATAACATACAATGGTGAAAAAATAATATAATTCAGCCCGAAATTGAATTTGACATCCTATTTCAAAAATTATGATATCATAGTTTAAAAATTATGATACCTGGCATGAAATAAGAAACTGAATACATTAAACCCTCATATCAGGACATTCTTCCATCGTGGCATGAATTAAGACTTCTAGAATGTCATGATATACCACAGTGAAAAAATAATATAATTTAGGCTAAAATAGAATTATAACATTCAAGTTCAAAAATTATAATATCTTAATTCAAAAATTATGATATCCCAGTACGAAACAAGAAACTTAATACATTAGCTCTTCCTACCAGGACTATCTATCATTTATGGCATGAATTATAACTTCTAAAATGTCATAACATATCACGGATAAAAAATGATGATAAATATATGCTGAAACATGATTATGACATCCTAATTTAAAAATTATGATATTCTAAATCAAAAATTATGAATTAGGATGTCATCATTTGATTTTAGGATATATATATATATATATATATATTTTATGTTATGTTCTGACATTCTGCCAGGTACAATTCAAGCCATGGACGATAGAAAGTCCTTGTATGACAGGTTAATACCATCAATTTCTTATTTTATATCGAGTGTCATAATTTTTGAACTAGGATACAATAATTTTTGAGTTAGGATATCATAATTTTGTTTCAATATATATTTATCATTTTTTTCATGACATATTATGACATTCTAGGAATCATAATTTAGGTCACAGATAATATATAGTCCAAGTAGGAGGGGTTGGTATTTGTAGTTTCTGGTTTCATACTGGGATGTCATAATTTTTAACATATGGTATCATAATTTTTGAACTAGGTATTATAATTATGTTTTGGCATATATCTATCATCTTTTTTTCTCAGTGGCATATTATAACATTCTAGGAGTCTTAATTTAGGCCATGGATGATGGAAAATCCTAATAGGAGGGGTTAATATCTTTAATTTCTTATTTTGAATTAAGATGTCATAATTTTTAAATTTAGGTATCCTAATTTTTGAACATGATGTCATAATCTTGTTTCGGCTTGAATTATCTTCTTTTTTTTTTTCATGGCATTTTATGGCATTCTGAAAGATATATTTCAAGCCATGAATGATGGAAAGTTCTGGTAGGAGGGTTAATGCTTTCAAATTCTTGTTTTGAACTAAGGTACCATAAGTTTTGAACTAGGATATCATAATTTTTGAATTAGGATATTATAATCCTATTTAGGTCTGAATTATATTCTTTTTTTGAATTATGGCATGAATTATATTTCATGTCATGGATGATGAAAAGTCCTGGTAGGAGGGGTTAATACTTTTAGTTTATTATTTTAAACTAGGATGTCATAATTTTTAAGCTAGAATGTCATAATTTTTTAACTAGGATGTTATAATTATATTTTCTTTATTTTAGTCTTGGATGCCATAAATTAACTCTTGAAGTCACATGTTAAAATAATATATCATAATATTATCACAGTAAATCATACATCAAATATATAATGTTATAAATTTTTGCAAATATTATAAAATTATACAAGATTGTAGGGAAGTTAAACTAATTATACTCTCTCCTGTATTAATTAACTGTATATATAAGCAACAAACTCAGCCAAAAATGGATTGGAAGTTGATATAGTAGTTTCAATTAATTGCTGGAATATTTCTATACTTGATGGGAAGGGTTTTTCTATCTTTTAATAGCTCTTTTTTAATTTTGTTCAGAAGGGTTGTCAATGGAAGTCTTATTCATGTTTTTTCTTGACTTCTTCTTGGTCCACTCTCATAATTTCTCTCTTAGGCACCCATTCATAATGATTTGATCAGGATCTTAGATAAGAAGTTGTGTACTTGGCTGAGCTGCATAATTAGTATCCATTGCTCTTTTAAATAATGGTGCTAGATCATCCATCATTAAATTAAATATATTTTCAAACATGGAAGCTACCTTTGCAAGCTTCATCATCCAATGACTCATCAAAGCATATCTATAACCAATAAGATGTCACATTTATATTAGGTTTTTATGACATATAACAAGATTTCGTAAAAATTAATTAGGATATCTCAATTTAAATAATGTGACTGCATACCAATATTTTTTTGATATTTTGATTCAACATACCAGGACTTTTTTATTATCCATTGTATAAATATAAAATTCAGAGTGTAATAATATGATTTTGAGATAACTTGAGTTGAAAATATGAGAAATATGAGTACTTCAACATAAAACTTAAAATAAAGATGGTTAAGAGTACTTCAACATAATCCTCCATGCCAGGACTTTTTAATTGTGTATTGGCTAAAATATAATATCCAGAGTATGATAATATGGTTAAGAGTCAAAAAGTTTATGAAAATATGAGATTTCAACTTGTGACACATCTTCACAAATTTTACAATATTATAGTTCAAAAATTATGATAACTGGATACAAAACCATAAACTAGATGTTTTAATCCTTCATACTAGGACTTTTTATAATCCATTACCTAAATATGATATCCAGGATGTAATAATATGGTTCTGAGACAACTTGAGCTAAAAATTTGAGAAATATGATTACCTCGATACAAAATGAAAAATGAAGGTTTTAATTCTCCGTGCCAGGACTTTTCAACTATGCATTAACTAAAATATGGCACTTAGAGTATGATCATATGGTCAGGAATCAAAAATTTTCTTAAAATATGATATTTAAATTTATAATATCCCTTTACAAATTTTATGACACTCTAATTCAAAGATTACGACATCTGAGTACAAAACTGTAAACTATATATTTTAATCCTCCATACCATAATTTTTTCCACTATCCATTATCTAAATATGAGATTTAGAGTATAATAATACTACTTTGAAATATCTTAAGCAAAAAATATGAGAAATATGATTATCTTAGTACAAAACAAAAATTGAAGGTTTTAATCATTCGACTTGGACTTTTCAATTATGCATTGGCTAGAATATGATACTTAGAATGTGATAATATGGCTAGGAGTCAAATACTTTATGAAAATATGAGATTTCAACTTATGACATTCTTTCATTAATTTTACGACATACTAGTTTAAAATTTATGATATTCGGCCACAAAATCATAAATCGGATATTTTGATCCTCCATGCTAGGACTTTTTCATAATCCGTTGCCTAAATATGATATCCAGGATATAATAATACAGTTTTGAGATAACTTGAGCTAAAAATATGAGAAATATAATGATCTTAGTATAAAACAGAAAATAAAAGTTTTAATCCTCGGTGCTGACTTTTCAACTATTCATTGACTAAAATATGACACCTAGAGTATGATAATATGACAAATAGTCAAGAATTTTAGAAAAATATGAGATTTTAACTTATGACACCCCTTCACAAATTTTATGACATATTAGTTCAAAAACTATGATACCTGAGTATAAAACCGTAAACTGGATATTTTGATCCTCTATAGAAGGACTTCTTCATTATCTATTGCCTAAATATGATACTCAGAATGTAATAATATAGTTCTGAGATAAATTAAACTGAAAATATGAGAAACATGACAACTTCACCATAAAATAGAAAATAAAAGTTTTAATCTACCGTGTCAGGACTTTTCAACTATACATTAGCTAAAATATGATACCTAGAGTGTGATAATATAGCCAGGAGCCAAAAACTTTATGAAAATATGTGATTTCAACTTATGACACCCTTTCTTAAATTTTATGATATCCAAGATCAAAAATTATGACACTCAAGTATAAAACTATAAACTGGATATTTTAATCCTCTGTACCATAACTTTTTCACTATCTATTATCTAAATATGATACCCAAAGTGTAATAATATGGTTCTAAAATAACTTGAGTTGAAAATATAAGAAATATGATTATCTCAGTATAAAACAAAAAATAAAAATCTTAATTCTCTATACGAGGACTTTTCAACTATTCATTGCCATAAATAAAATACCTAGAGTGCGATAATATAGCTATGAGATATTTTTTTTTTGAAAATATAAGATTTTAACTTATGATATTTTAGTTTAAAATTTATGATATCCTAGTTTAAAAATTATAATATCCGGGTATAAAACCAAAAACTAAATATTTTGATTCTCTGTACCAGAACTTTTTCACTATCCATTGCCTAAATATGAGTCCCATAATGTAATAATACAATTTTAAGATAACTTGAGCTAAAAATAGGATAAATATGACTATCTGGGTATAAAATAAAAAAAATGAAGGTTATAATCCTCCGTGCTAAGACTTTTTATCTCTTCATTGCCATAAATATGATATCTGGAATGTGATAATATAGCTAGAATACAAAAATTTTATGAAAATATGAGATTTTAACTTATAACATCATAATTCAAAATATATGATATTCTAGTTCAAAAATTATGATACCCGGGTACAAAAGAAGATTTAATATTTTGATCATTTGTACCAGGATTTTTTTACTATCTATTACCTAAATATGATATCCAAAATGTAATAATATGGTTATGCGATAACTTGAATTGAAAATATGAAAAATATGGCTATCTTGATACAAAACCAAAAAAAAAATCAAGGTTGTAATCCTTTATGCCAGGATTTTTCAATTATCTATTGCCATAAATATGATACCGAATATGATAATACAATTAGAGGGTAAAAACTTTTTAAAAATATGATATTTCAACTTATGATACCCTAATTCAAAATTTATAATATCCTAGTTCGAAAATTATGACACCCGGGTATAAAACCAAAAATTGAATTTTTTGATCTTCCATACTAGGACATTTTTATTCTACATTGCCTAAATATGACAATCAGAGTATAATAATACGATTCTTAGATAACTTGAGCCAAAAATATAAGAAATATGACTACCTTGGTATAAAATAAAAAATTGAGGTTGTAATCCTTCATGCTATGACTTTTTGACTATCCATTGCCATAAATATGACACTCAGAGTCTGATAATATAGCCAAATGATAAAATCCTTCTGAAAATATGAAATTTCAACTTATAACACTCTGGTTCAAAATTTATAATATTCTAGTTCAAAAATTATGATACCCGGATATAAAACTAAAAATTAAATATTTTAATCCTCCATACCAGAACTTTTTCAGTATCCATTGCCTAAATATGATATCCAAAATATAATAATATGGTTCTAAGATAACTTGAGTTGAAAATATGAAAAATATGATTACTTTGATATAAAATAAAAAAAATGAATGTTGTAATCCTCTGTACTTAGACTTTTCAACTATCCATTGCTATAAATATAATACCCAAAGTATAATAATATAGCCAGGAGATGAAAACTCTTTAAAAATATGAGATTTTAACTTATGAAATGCTAGTTCAAAATTTATAATACCCATTCACAAAATTTATGACACCTCAGCATAAAAGAAAAAAGTAGAGGTTTTGATTCTTCTATCACGACTTTTCATCATGTATTGGCTTGAATATAACTTTCAGAATATAATGATACAGTACAGTAATACTAGACTTGAAAATATAAGAATTGG